>JANZYI010000014.1:0-611186 GCA_033846785.1 Elsinoe necatrix | reverse complement strand
CTAACCCTAACCCTAACCCTAACCCTAACCCTAACCCTAACCCTAACCCTAACCCTAACCACCCTGACCCTAACCCTGGGGGTCATTTGTGGTGGCATTCGATTCCGCTTCGTTTTCTATATTGTATCCTTCTTCTTTCATCGCGATATCTCGAGGCGCCACGGAGAAAATCGAGGTCAAAGATAGGACCTTACTTCTTAGCAAAAACGACAACTTTGGACCTTTCTTTACGAATACTACGCGTATTTAGACCGGACGACGTGCATTCGAAGCGGATTTCCGAGACAAATCCACCTAAAAAGGTCCCGTACCGATTAGGTGAGAATTGACCTCGCTGCCGCCGAAATTGCACGTGACCCTACCCCTACCCTACCCCCCCCTGCCTTAGGGAACTAGTATACTAGTTTCGTCTATTGCGGATCGGTAGAACGGACGTAGGAGTCGGCCCGCGTCGAAAAACGAAGGCAATCCGACAAGAATTGACCTCGCTGTCGCCGATACACCCGCTAACCCGACCCCTCCCCCCCCGGTAACGACGTAGTTTCTCGCCTGTTTCGACTTCTTCTCGCCTAGCCCGACGTACTATACGTAGGACTCGGCCCGCCGGCAAGAAGTACGAGGATTCGCCAAGAATTGACCTCGCTGTCGCCCCCCCCCCTCCTCCCCCCTTAGACCTAGGAAATTAGCTCTACTTTTCGCACCTACCCCCTAGTTATACCCCCTATTTGCTGGCAAAAACGCACTCGGAACGCGCACCTCGAAATCCCTCGACGAATACCTACCTTACTACTACCTCGAAAAGAGAAAAGGAAAAATTTTTTCACCTAATATAAAAAGGGCTATATCTCGGCGACGACGAGGGTTCTACCTACGGTCGATATATGTCTAGAAGCGCCTTAAAAAGGTCTATCGAGGCATACTAAGACTAGTAGGACGCCTTTCTTCGTCGTCGAGATATAGGCTCTAGAAAGAGCAAGGAAAAGGCATAAGGAAAAGGGCTATATCTCGGCGGCGGCGAGGGTTCTACCTACGGTCGATATATGTCTAGAAGCGCCTTAAAAAGGTCTATCGAGGCATACTAAGACTAGTAGGACGCCTTTCTTCGTCGTCGAGATATAGGCTCTAGAAAGAGCAAGGAAAAGGCATAAGGAAAAGGGCTATATCTCGCCGACGGCGAGGGCTATACTTACGGTCGATATATGTCTAGAAGCGCCTTAAAAAGCTCTATCTAGATATACTAAGACCGTTCGTATACCTCGTAAGGTTAGCGAGATATAAGCTAAGAAAGAGCAAGGAAATAGAGAAGTATACCTATACCTTTAGTATCTACTTACTTACCTTAAGTACTAGATATCTATTTATCCTAAGCTATTAGGAAAATAGCCTATAAGCTATTAGCATAACTTTCGGGTTATAACCTAGTAGGCCTCTATATAGAGATAATAGGTCTATACTTCCTAGTAGAAAGGGTTTTTTCTACTATATATCCTACTAAGGTTATAAACTACTATTCAACAAGTAGAGTTCGTATATCTCTATAATATAAGAACGATACCTTAGGCACCCCTACCGGAGGTAGCGATAACAGTCTTAGCCCCGAGGTAGAGGATATTATACACTAGTTAAAATCCTAGGGGATACTATATAACGAAGTGGCTATGGTTATAGAGGTTACTAGTAGCGAGGGGTTCGAAGTTCTTACTTCTTCCTCTTTCTAGCTATTATCGAGTATATATCCTATTAGGATATAAGCCTTAGTAGCTCTAGTACTCTTTAGTAGGGAGTTTAACCTCCTAGACGTCGAACTCTCTATCGTAAAGGCTCTACCCTACATTTCTGCTATAGTAGAAACTCCTAAAGGAAAATAGACTATCTAGTATTCTAGATTAGGGGAGGAACTAGTTATCTACTAGGGTAACTAGTACTAGGAGAGCTAGGAAAAGGTCGCTTTTTCCTATATACTCTAAAGAGTAATAGGTTTTTTAAGCTTAAGAGAAGGAATATATAAGCTCTATAAAAGTAAAGGTTTACCTTAGGATGAAAGAAATTAAAAAGGAATTTAACTCTAACCCTAACCCCCCCCCCCCGGACCCCCCCCTCTCCCCCCGACCCCCCTCTAGTAATAGCAGGACCTACCGAAGCTAGGCAGACTACAGAATTGCAATAGAACATCCCGCGAGCACCTTAAAACCCCGCCGCTTAAACAGGGATTTCGCGTTACAATTTTGTAGGTACGGCACTACCTAGGCCGACTATAGACCTCCCGCTAGATCTACTAGATGCTAGCGCTTCTAAAGCACGCTACCGGACCCGGATCTAGGAGCTACACCTCTCCCGGCTAGCTAGGATACGCCGAAAACTCACCGAAGGGCAGGAAGCTATATAGCAAGAAAACGGGTCCTATATAGGTTCCCGTTGGCTTTCTACGCTACCGACGAGTCAAGACGTAACCCTTAGTGATGCCGACGTCGCCGCTGCCCTCGCTATCCGCCTACTACGACCAGTAGAAGAAGAATAAGCGATTTACCGCCACTACGGCAAACGCTATTTCTTTAGACACGAGGACGTCTACCGAGCCCGCTAACGACAGACGATCGTTAAACATGACCTAGTCTATAAGGCTATCGTAAAGGTACTCCGGTCTATACCACAGATAGCAGTTATAATGGAACCGCGCGCAGAATAAGCTTTAGACCGCCGTACCGACTTTAAAGTGGACCGGCCGTCTAGAACGACATTCTACGATGTTACAATCTATTCTCTAGCTAGGGAAGGCGCTAGAGCTACGGCGTAATCGACTTTAGCGACAGCTAAAGTCGAAAAACGCCGAAAACACGCCTATTTAGGGCGTAGCTTCTAGCCGCTTATACTTAGCTAGGGAGGCCTTTTAGGGCGCGAAACAGCGACGGCATTTAAGGATATTTAACAATCCTTAAGCTACTACACCGAACAATGGCTTATAGGCTATATATCGGTTAGTTTAGCGCGTATAAGGGCGCGCTCTTAGGCGGGTTTTAGATTAAATTAAAACGAGTATATCTCGGTCAATTTACACCGCTTTTAGATGATTTTTGCTGGAATATATACGTAAAGAGATAGAAATAATATAGTCTAATTTAGAAAGTATTACGGTGTTATTTTGTGCTATAGTGTTATATTTTGCAGGGAAGCTCTAAATTTTAGACATGTATATCAATGTAGATTGCTCCTAGTAATGGAATTCACCCTAACCCTAACCCTAAATCGCACTCTATTGAGACACTACGGACGTCTAGAATGCCTATCCTTGGATCCTTTATTGGCCCGGAAGCGAAACAGCGCGAATTCCTATAGGAAAAGATAAGGGAGCTATAGAGGGTCGTTTCGGACCTTCTAACGCTCCCGCGACAACACGCATTACTCCTATTACGTATGTCGACGTCTATCCTACTCCGCCACCTCCCTAGGACCCTTATCGCGACTAGTTTACAACAAGAATTTAGTAAGATTAACTAAATCTTACTAGATCTTATTAAAACACTTTAAGGACAAATAACGGCGACAGAACTAGATAAGGACCTTGTCGCGCTCCCGGTACGCCTCGGCGGGCTAGGGATAACCCTGTACGAAGATGTTCTAGCCCCGTCCTTCGAGAATTTAAAGGACATCGTAAGAATAGCCCTCGAAGGGGTTATCCCTTTCCCTAGTAATACTCCCCCCCCCCGGACCCCCCCCTCTCCCCCCGACCCCCCCCTAGCAATAGTAGGACCTGCCGAAGCTAGGTAGACTATAGAATTGCAATAGAACATCCCGCGAGCACCTTAAAACCCCGCCGCTTAAACAGGGATTTCGCGTTACAATTTTGTAGGTACGGCACTACCTAGGCCGACTATAGACCTCCCGCTAGATCTACTGGATGCTAGCGCTTCTAAAGCACGCTACCGGACCCGGATCTAGGAGCTATACCTCTCCCGGCTAGCTAGGATACGCCGAAAACTCACCGAAGGGTAGGAAGCTATACGGCAAGAAAATAGGTTCTATATAGGTTCCTGTTGGCTTTCTACGCTACCGACGAGTTAAGACGTAACCCTTAGTGATGCCGACGTCGCCGCCGCCCTCGCTATCCGCCTACTACGACTAGTAGAAGAAGAATAAGCGATTTGCCGCCACTACGGCAAACGCTATTTCTTTAGACACGAGGACGTCTACCGAGCCCGCTAACGACAGACGATCGTTAAACATGACCTAGTCTGTAAGGCTATCGTAAAGGCACTCCGGTCTATACTACAGATAGTAGTTATAATAGAACCGCGCGTAGAACAAGCTTTAGACCGCCGTACCGACTTTAAAGTGGACCGGCTGTCTAGAACGACATTCTACGATATTATAATCCATTCTCTAGCTAGGGAAGGCGCTAGAGCTACAGCGTAATCGACTTTAGCGATAGCTGAAGTCGAAAAACGCCGAAAATACGCCTATTTAGGGCGTAGCTTCTAGCCGCTCGTACTTAGCTAGGGAGGCCTTTTAGGGCGCGAAATAGCGACGGCATTTAAGGATATTTAACAATCCTTAAGCTACTACACCGAATAATGGCTTATAGGCCATATATCGGTTAGTTTAGCGCGTATAAGGGCGCGCTCTTAGGCGGGTTTTAGATTAAATTGAAACGAGTATATCTCGGTCAATTTACACCGCTTTTAGATGATTTTTGCTGGAATATATGCGTAAAGAGATAGAAATAATATAGTCTAATTTAGAAAGTATTGCGGTGTTGTTTTATGCTACAGTGTTATGTTTTGCAGGGAAGCTCTAAATTTTAGATATGTATATTAATGTAGATTGCTCCTAGTAATAGAATTCACCCTAACCCTAACCCTCGGGCCTTACCGGGTTCCCCGCCGCTATCCCTCTCTTACTATCCTTACCCTACTTATCCCCTTACCTTAGGGTTATACCCTAATCCTTACCTTATCTATGCCTCCGGCGGGCCCTCCCGGACTAGGCTATTTCTCCCTCTATAGGTTTCCTACCTACTCCCCCCCTATTATAATATTACTACTCTCTCGGGGGGTATACTTCTCGCTCTACTCTCCCTAGACTTATAACCTTAATAATACTTAATCCTTACCTTATCTATACCTCTAGCTACTCCTCCCGGACTAGGCTATTCCTCCCTATACGGATTTCCTACCCCTCTACTATTACTTACTCTATAAATAACACCGTCGCTGTCCCTTTATTTATCTCTACTCCCTTAATACTTACCTTCCCCCTAATCTATTCTATCCCCTATACTATCCCTCCTAACTCGCTCTCCTTTACTATTCCGTGCCGCTCCTATACTACTACCTATCGTTCTTTATCTATTATCGACCTCTTCTACTATCCCTCTAACTCCTTACTCTCCCGAAACATTAATAATGATACGTAAACCTACTTAGCTATATTTCCCTATTAATACTTCTCTCCTCGTACCTCTACGAACCTAATATACCCGCCCTTATTCTTCCTATCCTCGTTATACTACCTATACGTCTCCCGTGGCATCTAATAACTCTAATAACCTACGAATCGATCTATCGCGATTATTTTCCCTACCTATAACTCTATCTATATCGCTCTACTCTCCTACTCTATTACTAACTTATACCCTGTCTAATCTTCTACCTAGTAATGTTTCGCTCTCTCCTCTCTAATCGCTAAATATATACTATACTTATATATCTACCTTTATAACTTTACCTCTAACTCCTCTATTACCTCTCGCCTACCTACCTTTATCGCGATCCTCCTCCTCTCCTTTATACTATACTCTACCCTCTATCTCTTCTATTCTACTAATAACGCTATATTCTCCGCCCTCCTCTACTCTCTACTATCTCTTCTCTAAAATTCGACCTCTATCCCCTCTACTTCTTCGACAACTTTACTACTACTTTATTAGCTATCTTACTAACTACTCTCTTCCTCTACCTTATTAAATCGTAAATCTAATCCCGAATCCGATATTAGTAATATTACTCTATCTCTGTCTCTAACTCTTTCTCTACCCTTAACCCTAACTCTTTTATTACCCTTAACTCTAATCCTTTTATTATCCTTAACTCTAACTCTTTTATTATCCTTATCCCTAACCCTTTCCTCTACTATCTCTTCTTTAACGTTACTACTTATCCTATATAACTCTCGTTCTCTCCTTATCTCTCTCTCTCTTATCTAACGTACCTATATCGCCCTTATTGCCTCTTTATCGTTATATATAATTATCCTCCTCCTCTTCTAACTACGTACCTTACCCTAATATATATTACATCGAATCTTACCTACCTTATAACTATAACGATTACTACGTCTATCTATCTCCCGGTCTATTACCTTCCTTCTATATACTTCGCTCCTAATATATTCCTTTATCTCCGCCTCTACCTATCGCTCTCCTACTCTATTTACTTAATTCCTAAACATCTATACTACCTATATTATAATCCCCTTACTCGCTAATCCGTCCCTACCTACTCTCCTACTTTCTTATATATAATCTCGCATCTTTTCCTTTATACCGACATGAATTACTACTCGTATATTAGGTATATCGATGTCTACTCCTAACGCGTTCGTCGCTACCTATACCCGCTCTTCCCCTTCTTATAATCGTTTTAATACCTTCTTCTTTATCGCTTTACTCCCGATCCGCGCGTTAAATATCTACGCCTATAATCGCTCCGTAATCCCTATACCCTTATTAATATTATTATAATATACTATTAACTTACCCGATTTATACTCCTCTATCTTCTACTCTACTAACTACGCTACCTCGTCTAACTTATCCTTCCTACTATACTCTACTACCTAGTATTCGATATTGCTCTAGCTCGTCTTCTCCCTTATAATCTAGATCTCCTACTCTTCTAACCCTATAATCTCTAAAAATTCGACCTCGTCCTTAGGTCGTATCGTCGCTATTAAAAACACTACCTATACGCCCTAGTCTATTAAATCCGCTATTTCTAACATCTTCGGCCGCTACTTAGCGTTATAATCTAACATTATATAACACTTATCTATTATAATCCTATCGATACCCCCCGCTACCTTTCTACTCTATATAAACCTATCGAACGCCTTAGTTACTACCGACTCGGGCGTAACGAATATAATCTTCGCTCTAAACGACGGCCTTTTCGACGTCTATTCTACGCTTTCGATCCCGGCCTCGTTACACCTCCTCTTTATATTATCCCTTAATGCGTTTAATAGTATAATTACTACCGTTAATCCGCCTTAACTTACTTTAGCCGGCAATATAAATAATAAACTCTTACCTTTACTCGTACCTATTACTACTATTAATCGCCTCGTCCCTACTATAATCAACTTTAACGCCTTCTTTTATACTCCCCTAAACCGCGCCGAATTCCTATATAACGCGATTAATGCCTTATCTAAATCTAATTCCCTAATCTTCTTCTATCTTATAAACTACTCTACTTCTATTCTTACTTCTACCTAACGTCTTACCTCTTCCCCCTCTACTATATCCTCCTATCCCGACTTAAATTACAAAAATCGGTACTAATCTAAACTTACCTTCCGGTACTCTTCTCTCTCCGTTAACGTCGAATTAGGGGACTTACTATATAATAAACCGTATATTAATTCCTCTATCTACCTACTATGCCCTACCTACTCCTCTCTCGCGTTAAAACCCTTCCCTCGGATCCTTACCCTCGACACTTCTTCCGTTATTATACTACTATTCTCGTATAACTACTCGATTAACTCCCTAACTTTACTATTACCTACGAAATTCCGCTAGATAGCTAGATATACTTACCTCTACGTAGCGATCGTTATCTTTATCTCTATTCTACTCTATATCTCCCTCGATAATACTCTTCTACGCCTATCTATGCCCTAATACCCGTCTAAATTAATAGCTATATTCTCCGGTAATCCCGCTCCTTCGTATCTCTCTATCCTTACCTCTCTACCTTAACTATTATCTAGACTATCTCGCCCCTTACTCTCCCCGGCCTATACTCGCTAGCTATACCCTTCTTCTACGTCCTCCTCCTCTCTCCCTTCGCCCCTATCCTCTTTATTATCCTCCTATTTATCCTCTAGTTCTAGCTCCTAAATATACCTACTTACGTCGAAATTGTCCCTTAACTTCGTATTTAACTACCTAGCGAACAGCTCGATTAACTATAAATAATACACTACTAACTCGCCTACCTCCCTCGGTATATACCTATAGATAGTCTTTAATTTCTTACTTATCCCCGATGTCTTATTATACGTCGTAATAAACGATACTAACCCTCTATCTACGAAAACACCTCTACCTACCTTTCTATCTAGTCTATTCTTACTTCGGATGCTTATAATCTCCGTACCTCTCGCTAGTGCTCTACCCGTTAAATATACTAATACGAATAACTCCTCTTTAAACTTCTTTAACTACTTTACCTAATCTTTTACTACTATTTCTTTTAATATACTTCTTTCCTGTCCGTCCTTATCCGTTACTACCTTCTTAAAATCTCTACCTAACTGTCTACTTATCTACTCGTATCTATCTATCTCCTACTTATTCTCCCCTAAACTTATAAAATTAAATCCCTCTAATATCTCTCCTAGTATATCTTTAATCTCTACTAATACTAATCTCGGTATTCTATCTCTACCGTCTTCCTCCTCTTCCTTACTTAATCTTATTAAATTAACCCTTAAACGCTATCTTACCGTCGCTAATAACCTATAAACTGCTGTCTATAAATCGGCTATAGAAAATTTAGTCTAGTCGATAGTAATAGTCTCTCCTTCCTAACTTACCTTACTCTCTCCTTTACTCCTATTCCTAATCTCTCTCCTATACTTTAATATCCTTAATAATCTATCTATTACGTTAGGCCTCCTACCTATCTCTACTACTATTATCCTACTATATATCTTCTCCTCTACTCTTTCGTATATACCTCTTATCCTACTCTTTGCCTCGTGTCTACTATAATAGTTAAACTCTTAGATCTCTTTAATCTTACTCTCTATTTCCTTCTATACTTACCTAATAACTAATACCTTACCGATAGTAATAATCGCTATAATCCTACTAGTGTACTTCTCTAGTCTAGTCTAACTCCTATCTTCCGTATTTAATCCTAATACTACTAACCTACTTAATACTATATTCTCGTAGTAATCTCCCGGGATTATATAGTCGATTATAGCGAACTAAAACTCGGCTACCTTATTAACGACTTCTATCGGGCTCCTATCTCCTCTAGCCTATTATCTAGCGACTTCCTTTACCTTATCCGTTAATCGCTTCTACTCTTCTATTAACCTATACCCCGGCCTTTCCTCTTCCGCTACGTCGTACGTCCTCTAAATATATCTTAATATCTTTATCTATATATTAGCGTACAATTTAACGCTCGCTACTTTATACTCGGCGTAAAATAGGCGCTAATAGGGTAATCCTCCGAACTCTAGTTAGTCTACGTACTCTAATATAGCGTTGCCTACCTTTGCCTTCTTATATACTCCTAATGCCTCTCTTATTACCCTTAACGTAGCCTTATACGCTTATACTAACCTCTTATCTCGTTTCTTAGCCTCTTCTTTACTTATACCTCCGAATTTATTATCCCCTTCCTCCTATACTACTTACTCTACTTCTTCTTACTCTTCCGCTATTAAATATTATCTCTCTTACCTTCTCTCTTTCTATCTCTATACTTCCTCTACTACCTACTTCTCTTCCTCGCTTATCTCCTCTACTATTACTAAAATTACCTTTATTATTTTCTTCTTCGCGAACCCTACTAAATGCTCTAACTATCCTATTATTTCTAACTACGGATTAGCCTTATATCTCCTACCTAGCCTACTAATTAACTTATTCTACTCTCTCTTAGCTATCTCTAAACGATACTACTCCGTCTATACTCGTCCCTAGGCTTATTAATCTTTACCTATTACTTTAATACTCTACTCCCTTTCCGCTTATACTCTGAAATTTCTCCTCTATCCTACTACTATAAATAACCTCTAATACTATACCTCTTCCTCCTATACTCGACTCGGATTATCCTCTACTCGCTATTATTTACTTCCTCTCTAGTCTCTTATATTCTTCTAACTATATATCTCTTTATAATGCTTATATATACTACTCCTCGTCCCTACTATAACGCTATAAATTCTACTCTCGCTACTAGTACCCCTATCTTCGACTATATCGCTCTACTAATATTCTAACTCTCCTTAACTAATAGGTATACTACCGATTACTCGACTTATCCTTGCTAGATAAATAACTTACTTATAGATCTTCGTAATACTCTCTAACTCGCTAACTTCCCGAATAATCGTCTTCCTCTACATTAACGATATAGATAGATACTACTCTTTTAAATAGCCTTTAACGTAACCGGGTGCTATAGTATACTAATACGTATTATACATAATGATTTTTAATAATAGTATGTCCCTAAATATAGTCTTCTACGATGCCTAATTATCGGATAGTGCTAGGTCTATAGATTTAACGCTATTCGCTCTATCGTATTCTACGCTAGGCACGGAAATCGATATCTTACTTCTTCTACGATGATTTCTTATAATGCGTATATAATTAACGTAATACTATATATAATAAATTCTACCTACCTACTTATATATTATACTTCTTCGTAGCGACGCGACTAAATCGCGTTATATAGTATTTTCGTGTCGTGTATATATATTACTTCTATTTAATGTATATATCCGACTAGGCGTACGTTGAATTTTCTAGCCCTTACGCGGACGCCGGCCACTTAGCCCTTCGTCCCTAACTAGTCTAGTTTACTCTTATATTTTTATAACCCTAACCCTCGCTCTAACCCTAACGATTTAATCTATTAATACTCTTACTATATAATTACACTCGATGATTTAACATAATTTCTAGGTGTATTTTTCGATTCTATATAGATAGATGTTAAAATTATACTCTCTACCCCGGGAAAACTCTACGTGTTTATTCCCTCGTTTTCTACTTAGTTATTCCTTACGCTTAAATCCTACCCCGCGTTCCTACTATATAGCGCTTAAAGCGCTACGTAAGAACTTGTTATTAGGTACTATAGTATACCGATATATATTATATACGATAATTTTTAATAATAGTATATCTCTAAAAATAGTCTTCTATAATGTCTAATTATCGGATAGTACTAGGTCTATAGATTTAACGCTATTCGCTCTATTATATTCTACGCTAGATACGGAAATCGATATCTTACTTCTTCTATAATAATTTCTTATAATACGTATATAATTAATATAATACTATATATAATAAATTCTACCTACCTACTTATATATTATACTTCTTTATAGTAACACGACTAAATCGCGTTACGTAGTATTTTCGTGTCGTATATATATATTACTTCTATTTAATATATATATCCGACTAGGCGTATATTAAATTTTCTAGTCCTTACGTAGACGCTAGCTACTTAGCCCTTCGTCCCTAACTAGTCTAGTTTACTCTTATATTTTTATAACTCTAACTCTTACTCTAACTCTAATAATTTAATCTAATAGTACTCTCGCTATATAATTACACTCGATAATTTAATATAATTTCTAGGTGTATTTTTTAGTGCTATATAGATAGATATTAAAATTATACTCTCTACCCTAGGAAAACCCTACGTATTTATTCCCTCGTTTTCTACTTAGTTATTCCTTACGCTTAAATCCTACCCTACGTTCCTACTATATAGCGCTTAAAGCGCTACGTAAGAACTTATTATTAGAAGTATTCTCTTAGAGACGGTTAAGAGCCTATAGAGTTCTAGCGAGGTAATATAGCTAGACTAGGACCTCGTCGCTCTCTCGATACGCCTAGACGGCCTAGGGATTACTCTCTACGAGGACATTCTCGACGCTTCTTTTAAAAATTTAAAGGGAATTACCCGGGATATCCTCTAGGAGGTAGCCTCTCTACCGCCTATACCTCTCTCTCTAGACCTATCCCCGGACCTCTCTCTAGATACTATAGCTAGAATAGGACCTATTCTAGTCTAGAAGGAGGTCGAAATGACCGATAGCGCGCCGCGAGCGATTTAAAACCCCTATATTTATATAGGCGCGCTAGAGGATATCTCGATCTCTAGGACTCTCTCTCTCTCCCCTATAGACCCCCTAATAGATCTACTAGACACTAAATAGGCTAAATAACACTACTAGACCCGGATCTAGGCCGTATACGACGCTAGATTAGCGAGAGTACGTTAAAAGTTATCGAAAGAGTAGGAAGCTACTAGATAAGAAAATAGCGCCTACTTAGGCTTCTATTAGCTTTCTACGCTCCCGATAACGAAGGACCTACTTCTTACCGATTAGGACGTCGCGTCGGCCCTCTCTATTTAACTCCTTATACTAGTAGAGCGCTAGTAAGAGCTATACCGTTACTATAGTAAAACGTACGCTTTTAGCTACGAAGATATCTATAGCGTATAGGCTCGGTAAATAAGAATTAAATACGATCTTATATATAGAGCACTCGCTAAAGCGATGAATTCTATAGCTAGAACGATAGCTATACTCGAACCGAGGGGAGAAGAAGACTCTAACTACTAGACTAATATAAAAGTCGATACGCCTATAGGGACGACTTTCTACGACGTTATAGTAGTCTCCCTAGCGAGGGAAAAGGCCGGAGCTACGCCCGAATCGACTCTTACTATAGTAGAGGCCGAGAAATAGCGTAAATACTATTGCGGTGTAGGTGTCTTCCTAGTCGAGGTAGTTAGTAAACAGTATACGCTCGTCGACGACACTCGTTAGTCAGTTACTACCCTCGGAAACCTCGTAGTCGTAGAAACCGCATATGTATGACTAATCGCTACCTTTCTACCTAAGCCCTTTAATGGACTATATATCGTAACCTGTGACTATAGCTATAACTATAACGACTAAGCCTACTATAACCGTCCCCTTCCCCCTAGTGTCTAACCTAGACACGAACGACCTACACGCCTTAGAGTCCTTAACGACGAGCTATACGACGACGACCCTTACTAATAACGAGCTCCTCGCTAAGGCCGGTAGCTCCGTCCTCCGCCTCCTTACGCTAACGACGCTATGTCTCTAAGTTATTACTAGAAAGACCTTCCTCTTTATCCTCCGATAAATCTATCTTACCCTTATTATCCTCTTCTTTAGAATCTAAATCTACTCCCCCCCCTTCCTTATTAGAACCTATCTCTATATCCTCCTTATCGCCCTCGACTATAATAGGATTAGGGTCATCCTTCGCGGCAGGGACTAGGCCCTCCTCGGCACAACGGAAGAAAGAACGAGCACTAATAAAGTAGGCCTTCTTATACTACTAGACCTTGACCTAAGCCTTCTCTATAGCTATAGTAATCTCCGTACGAATCTCCTTAATACGATCCTCGGTAGCTTAGAGATCGTTACCTAATAGGATGTCTCTTTCCTCGACGACGGCGGGATCGTCCTAACGAATGCGGCTAACTAGAGCGTTGCTAATAGGACTATCGATTTATAGAGTAATAGCGGCGGGGAAAGCAGAGTGTATACTTCCGTATATATTTAGCTTACTAGAAGGAGTCCTAGGACTAGAGCGCTTCTATATATAAGCGAGAGTAAGCTCGCTATACGAACTACCCTCGAACTACTCTAGAGTCTCGTAATCGGCACTAATCCTATAGAACTAAGGGAGTATAGTGCGACGAACAGAATCGGCAGGACTAGTCGAACTATGCGAGGCATAAGGTATAGTAATACGAACGTTACTAGCCTTATAAATTGTTAACTCCTAGTCGGCCTTATACTTCTTAATATCGTCCTACGTAAAGTGCTTATCGGTGATGTTAATAACTAGGGCGTCGGTAAGAACCTTACGAGCCTTTATATCCTAAACCTACTCCTTTATGTAGTAATGCATCTTAGGCACAACGATAGTGTAATTCTTTAGCGTCTCATCGTTAAGGCTAATAGAACCTTAGACGGCATCTCCTCTATACCTATTAGTAAGGCGGCCAGGGTTGACATTAATGTGACGGAACTACGTGTAATCTCTAGGGATAGTGTATTTAGCGTAGTAAGGGTAGGAAATTAACTAAGTAAGCTTATCGGGACGACTAGTAACATATGCTCGATAGTATTCAGGATCTATACGCATAGTCTACTGTCCGAGAGAGTAAAATATATTACGTAACTACCCTAGCTAGTTCTTGCCCTTAGGATGACCGAAATAGTGAAGATATATATCTATCTCGGTGTAGAAGATATCTATAAGAGGAGAATCCCCTTCGGCCTACTATTTAAAGATGTCAATAACTATATTGCCGTCGGTAACCTATTCGTCGTAAAGCCCCTTACGGAAACCGTCGAGGATAAGCTTCCTCGTATCCTTAGAGATGTAACGATCTATGACTATAGACTTATACTTGAAAATACTACGCTTAGCGGACTCTCGAGCGACACGGAAAGTTAGAACAAGCTACTTAGCTATCTCTTTCTGTATACATATCAAGTCTAGAGTGCCCCCGTAGTAGGCGTTATACTAATAGCGAATACGCCTAGCTAAAACTTCGTACTTAAGGTTAGTAAGTAGGTGTAGACGACGAGCTAGAAGACGAGTATATAAGTAACAGACGGTCGTATTAGTAGCTAAATCCTTGCGCATCTAAGTGTTTATAATAACGGCGAGTTCGGAATTAGAGAGCGGCTCCTTTAAGGCAAACTCGGCCTTAACCCTCGGAGGGACTCTAGTGTAGTTACACTCCTTCTTAGTCGACGAAGCAATAGCCTTACCCTTACCCTTGTCCTACGGAGCAACTAATGTAGAAATAGAGCGATTAGGTATCTCGTACTGCCTATTACTATCATCGAATTCGTTAAAGCGACGCTTCTTAGAAGGAGAACCTTTACGACTAGTCTCCACCGACGGAATAGCCTCTTATTCGACTAGCTCTTCTTTATCCTCTTCTTCTTCTAAGCGACTAAGACGGAGACGTGTAGAACGACGTAAGCGGCTTAAAACCTGTACGGGAGTAGCCGCTCCTAAGCCTAGCTTAGGTCTAGCACTACCGAGGTTTACCCGAGAACTTCCTCCTACGAACATTACGGCTTTAGTAATGCGCTCCGCGTTAGTGTTAGAAACGCTAGGATAACTAGAAACCGAAGCTTAACGACTTCCGAACGTAGTAGTAGACGAGGTAGTAGGGGTGCTACCGGTGATCTAGGACGGAGCGGGAACCTTATATAAGAAACCGAGCTCATTCTAGGCGAAATACTTAGTGAATTGTCCTTTACGGACTATACGAAGCTCCTTTACGTTAAGTGCCTTAACGCTCGACTACTTCGAGGATTCGACTAATTTAGCCGTAGTAGTAATGTCTTATAGGCGGACGTCGTAACTAATAATGCTCTTCGGGGTGCTAACACGTTTAATAGTTACGCGAACCACTATATTAATAGTCTAACGGAAAGTCTTCCCCCTAGAGATATAGTTAAACTACTAACGAGAACGATCCCCTAAACGGGAGTACTAATCCTTATAGAGCTCGTAGGATAGCTCGTAATCCGAAACGCCACGTTAGAGAGCGCTATAATGTTCTAAACTCTTATTCCTATTCTCCTTAACCCTCTCGTATATACTATAAGCCTTAGGAAACATTTCCTCCTAATCCTTCTTACTTAAGGCGACGACATTACCCTCGAGGAGACTATAGATAATGTAGTAGGTGAGTGTCTCGACGTAGTTCTAAGCCTTTATAGCGATACCGAGGACCTGCGCGATGAAATCTATATAGATATTATCGTTACACTTACGGGCGTACTTTAAGACCTCCTCGGCATTCGTAAAGTTCTTGTCCTTATACGTAAAGACTCCGACTCCTCCGTTCTAACTACCGCCTCCGTTTATCACCTTAGAGTCGCCGGATGGGATTATTGCACTTAAGGTAGGATTAGCCTCTAGCTGACCTCTACCTCCCTATATAGTATAAAAGCTATAAGACCGTGAAACCTACGGCTATCGATAGGGATTGCGATTAAATAGCGTAGCTATTGTCCGATAACGCTATAGCCTCGTCTTGCCACGAAAAGGAGACCTTCTAAGAGCTTCGTTAGATATATTGTCTTACGGAAATAAAAGGTAGGTTTCTATAAGGTATAGGAGATCGAGGGGTTATATTAGAAAATTTTCGCGTAGCAACACTAGCTCTGCTATAGTAACATCTACATGTGGGTGCATCTAGCAAGCGCTATACCTCTTATAATTCGCTATATACGGCGGCACTATGTGTTTATATAGCACCTTTACACCTTCTTCCTCTTTGTCCTTTTACTACACCGTTTACTATATAGAACCTCCGTAAATATACATAAAGAAATCGAATTCGGAACTAAGGAAACGTAGAAGTGCTTCGAGGAAGCAATCTAGGTACTACGAATAGAAATAACAAAGGAAACCTTTCACCTTACCGTTTATCCGTTCTAACACCTCGTTAGATCTACTACCCTTAACGGCGGCGACGTAATATGTACACAATGGTTATGACCGACTATATGTACAATAAAAATCCCCCTTTTATTAACCCTACCCCCTCCCCCTAGTGTCTAACCTAGACACTAAAGCTACTCTATAATCTCGTACTCGTCGCGATTAAAGCCCTCTAGACGTGTAATCTCGACGACAGGTTCTTATTCTAATACGTAACGAAGTACTACTATATACACTTACTCCTTATCTACCGATAAGTACTTCTTTAATCTCCGACGTATATATGTGCCATAAACCTCGACGCTATCTAGCTCGGCAATCTTATATAAACCTAAATCGTGAACTTTAATAATACGATATAGGCCCCGCTACCTATTCTTAAGCTTATCTTATCGAATCTTCTTATAATAAGTGTTGTAGACTAGGACGATATCGTTAACTTTAAGCTTGTTATGTTAAATCCGGCGACGTAGATCCTATGCCTCTTTATATTCTTAACGAAGACGATATATACGATCCTACGTCTCCTAAAGATCCTCGTCTCTCCGTTTAAGTTGTCGAGCACGAGTAGCAATAAGCTCTTCCGTAGTGCGAACCTACGACTAATCCTATATTCGCTAACTATAAATATCGAATTCTACCGGAAGGACAGTGTCGGTCCTAAACATAAGTGACGATAGTATTTAACCGGTGATCCTATTAACGGTTAACTATTCGGCCTATAGGACGTAAGTAAGATATTAAACCTATTAGCTATTGTCCTTACCCGTGATCTTCGAAAGGCTATCTACAATGTTCGGATGCCCTCGTTTAGCCTTATTAGATTATAGATTGTAGGCTAAAGTGACGACGTAATCTATACTAAACTACTCGGCGAGAGAGTATACTAACCCTTTAAACTCGGAACCTCTATCTACTACTAGTGTCTTAATGGCGCTAAACCTATATATAACCTCTTCGTATAGGAATTTCGTAGCGGACTTACTATCGGAATTGTGTAGTGCCTTAGCCTCTAGCTATGAACTAACGGCCTCCCGAGCAATAATAAGATATTAACATCCTTCCGACATAGGCATATAAACGACATCGACGTACTACTTCGTATAAAGGGTAGAGACGCCGCTTAGATGTAGCTCCTCCGTTTCTCGTAAAAGCGCTCTTCTTTAACATTCGTCGTACGTAGCTACGTAGTAACGAACATTAGCATATAGCGTCTTCTACTAGTACCGGTCGGCAATCTTTCTCTAAGTACCCTTACGACTCTTATAACTACTTCCGTTATAAAGCTCTTTAATGATCTTATCTCTATAGTCCTCTATATCGACGACGCGGCGTAACGGCATTAACCTCTAACTACGTCTAAAAAGGTAACTATTATTGATAAGGAACATCGACGTATTCCTTTTAAATTTAATGAATTCGGATGTGTCTAAATGTGGCAGTCGTCGCAACGTTGTAAGATAGTCGGCAATGTCTTACGATTCTACTAAATATTCCTCGCGAACTAGAGTAGTTCGCTTATTACTCCTATCTACCTAGAGAGGACGAATAGACACGTAAAACAGCTCGGAATCGATTAAGTCGTCTACGTCTATATTATGTGCCTTATTATCATTGTCTAACGGACCTCGTAGGCGGCGAGAAAGCCTATTAGTAGCTCTATTTTTCTTGCTAGGAACATATCGAACGTCGAAGGCGAATAAGCGTATCTACGTAATCTACCGAGCGGTAACCGAACTTCTATAGTGCCTTAAGCACACCGCGGCACTCCCTCTTACTAGTATTATACTTCTTTTTAGCTTTAGACTACATACTAGATTCGAAACGAACGATATAACGTTTCTTCTTAGTCTCCGAACTCTCCTATATAAGGATTACACCCTAACCTATTAAACTAGCGTCTATAGCTAAGATAATCGATCCGGCTTGTTTACTATAATTAATCGACGTAAGTGCGGGTATAGAAGTTAGTGCTTGTTTAAGTACGTTTATAGAGTATTATGCCTCCTTAGTCTATTCGAAAACGATACTAGCCCGAAGTAGCTAATATAACGGCCGGGCGACGACAGTAAAATCCTTAACCTATATACGGTAATATATACAGATGCTAAGGAAAGCGCGCACCTCCGTACTGTTCTTATATAGCGGCCACTCTATAATCTTAACGATCTTAGACTAGTCTAGATAACGTCCTCTAGAATTATAGACGAACCCTACTACCTTAAGACCTAACTATAGAAACTAGGACTTTCTACTAGAAATAGTAACTCTAGCTCTCTCTATGTCGGCAAGCGTGCGGTCTAACGTCTATATATGTTCGAGTATAAAACGTCTAATACTAGGAAAAGACTCCTCTCTACTATAATCCGTGCGAGGTCCCTTAATCCCGTTGTCGTCTACGAAAGGTTGTATATTATAAGGTATCCGATCCCGTAGAATCGTGTCGTTAATCCTATAGAACTACGTAACTAAATTCGTCGCTCCCTAAGGAAGTCTTGTCTATCGGACGAGTCTAATAGGTGTTATAAATAAGGTAATATTGCGGCTTTCCTCCGTAAGGGGGACTTAGTCGTATCTGGAAAAGTAATCTACGAGTAAGGCGACGTATATACCGGCAAAAGACTCCGAGAATTTATCTACAGAAGGAGGGAGGTTAGCATCTCTAATCGTCACGCGATTAATACTTATCGCCGCATTAACTAGCCGATACTTATTCGCATCCTTCTTCTTAACTAGGAAATAGGGATTCCTATACAGTGCGTAACTTAGCTTAAGGAGCCCGTTCGTAATCCTCTCTTTTACTATATCTACTACGATACCTATTAAGGATCGCGGAATAGGGAAACTAGGTTCCTACTACGGCGTGTAGTCTATAGTCCTAATAGACTACGCCGGCGTAACGTCACTTTTTACCGTACTAATCTCGGAGAAGTCCTAAGCTAGAATAGCTTCTCGGTTTAGGAGCACTTATATTAATACCTCCCGTTTAGCTAGAGTAACTTCGTGACTAATAATGAGCTTACGCTCTCTCTCGGGTGTAAGTCGCGATCGCTCCTTAATATCGGAAAACTTAGCAATAAGTAGGTGACCGTATAGCGCTAACCGGAAAGGTCGTAATGCTTCACGAGCTAAGCACTGTTCTCGCTACGTATTCACCCCTCTAGGTGTAGAACCGTCTAAGATCGAAGTATCTACTAGCCGAACCTTCTTATCCTTCCTTTTATATAAGGTATTTACCCCTACCCTTAGCACTCTACGGGAGGCTCGACGTATTCTAAGCCGTACGGCCGTAAGTATCGATTATATATCATTCTTTCGAGAGATCCGAGGCACACTATCGTCCTCTAATAATAGTATAAACTAAAAACATCTATGTGCTAGATTAGCTAGCTATTCCTCTCTAGAGGGTAGAACATTAGCTATACGGCGAATTCGGCAAATCTCCGGCAATGCTAGTTCTAAGCCCGGCTTAGATCTAGGAATTTTTACGCTATTCCTAAAAGGGAAATCCTCCCGTTCTCCTATACTCCTCTTAAACGCACGAACTCCCTTATCCTAAGTAACCTATAAAAGTAGAGAATTGTTTTTATCGTTTTCTAGTGGTTTATAAAGAATTAAATCCGTGCACCTATTATTAATATAAGAAATAGGGAGATCCGAACTATAAGCAACCTATAAAGAAGAAATAGAAACCGAAACTCCTAGTCGATATCCCGGCTCTCCTCGCGCGACATTATAGCCGGGACCGATGCCGCCTAATCGTTTAAAGACCTCGATAACCTCGTTAACTCGTAGAAAGATCTATTCTTCGGTCCGCTCGATTTCGCACCCTAAAAGGTGACCTTTTGCGAACCGTTAGCCGACTAGATCGTCCTATACTAGGAACTATCATCTATATTTTAAGAAATAAGACGAGACTTACGTTCGAAAGGCCTTCCTAGAATAACGTATTCTGACCTCTTCCTAGTTAATAAGAAATGCGTATAGATAACGACACCTCTAACGTTAACGGGCACATTAATATAAGCCCTAGAGAAAGAGCCTATACCTATTACACCGTCTATAATAATCTTAACATCTCGCTAGATCGGTAAACCTAGTTCCTTAGCTAACCTTAACGACATAAGGTTGCATTTAGCACCGCTATCGAGAAGCGTACGAACCGTAGTCGTATTATATCTAAGACTAGTAATTAACCTCGGACTAGCGATAGTCATTAAATCGGCGGAAGCTCCCTTCTAATCTATATCCGTATTAGGATCGAGATTCACGAATTCCTCCGGTTGTTAGACTAGATTCACCTCGGCACGAGGGCGGAAGAGCTCGGGAATGTTATTACTAGGAAGATTAGGGTTGTCGAACCTTCGATAAAAGATCTTAGATAACGGTTATAAGATTCCGAGGAGAGACCCTATCCTTATTATAATATTAGAGTTTAATAAGGATTGTATAGCTTACTACGGATTAGTGACCTATTGTAGAACCTTGTCGAAGCGTTTAGTACGAGGAACACGCTTTATAGGTCGAGGAGCCTCCTTAGCGACTAGATCCTCTATGTCGGCGTCTTCCTCCTTAGTCTTAGCGACGGCTTTAACGGTGGCTAAACGAGACCTAGTAATAGTTATACCTTCCGGAATATTAGTAATAGCTACCGGATAATAAGTACTAGTGCGAAGGGACTTAGCAACGCCGTAGGACGGTTTAGAAGGACCTGCCTTAGTGACCCTATTAGTAGGACCCTTACCTTTGTCCGTTCGAGCATCGCGAGGTATAGCACTCGGCTAAGTAGTAGCTATAACCGGAACTTCCTCGACGAAGTCGTTATTATCGTTATTATCCCTTCTAACTAGATCCTCTAGGTAGAAATCCTTACACTAAATAGACTTAGACGCTTTATCCTTAGAATCATCGTCGATAGTTAGTATCTTATAGTCTAGGTTATTAACTACTAACTTCCCCGTAGCTCGGAGTCTAGCCTTAACCTATTCTTGTTATGACTAAGTAGCTCCCTTATTACGTCTTACTAGACGACCGACTAGACGCTATAGATTCTCCGTGGTTCCCTAAACTAAGCTATTGCCCTCTAAATGTAGGAGACTAAGATTAATAAGCTTTCGAAGCTCTAGGTAATTAGGTCGAGAGTGACCTTCCTTTTTATAGTACTAGCACCTACGAGGACTAAGAGGAATAGCATTCGAACCGGTAGCTAGTGTGAATCTAGACGGTTAATACGAAACTAGGGCTAGACGAGGTAGTCCTATAGGAAGAGACTAGCCGTTTATTACTTATACGACTTAGACCGATAGCTTATCTATTCTCTTATAAAGAGCCTATATACTCGAATCCGAAGGAGGGGTAGTAGTAGGAGTATTCGTTAGAGCCTTAGCGGAAAAGTTAGGGACACGAGGCGGAGTAGTGCTTTCCTTAGTAATAGCCGCCGTAACCTTCTCGCGCTCCTTACGAACCGACTAAAAGGATTCGAGTCGTCGTATCTTAGAGATCTTTTCTTTAGCTAAATAGTAGATCCTCGGAAAATCCTTAAAGGTGTCGGGGTGCTTTATATCTATACTACTCTTTGCTCTAACGTAACTACGAACATTAGCTAGAAGACCTTCGGTGAACTACGTGCCCCTCGTAATAATATCGAGTCGAGTCTCACCTAGAGCGTCGGCGGTCTTCCTAAACATCCTACAGTACTAGAGCATGTTAGAGAAGGTCTCCCTCGGTGTATCCCTTAGTTATTCGAGATAAGCACGAGACGTCATTAGGTAATCCGAGTCCTTATCCTCGAAACTAAGCTTTATCTCCTTCTTAAGACTAACCTAGTCTCTCGAAGCCTAACTAAGATAGGATTTTACTTGTCTACGGATCTTAACGCTATAATACTAAGGTAACCTTCGAATAGTAACCTCCTTAGAAAGATTATAGGATCGAACAAAGGTCTCCTATTCTTCTATAAACTCTATAACGTTATAGCCGTCGAAGTAAGGAGCACCTTATTGCCTAGGGCTAGGAGCTAGTAGGGTCATCTACACTATAAAAGGCTACCCTCCCTATTGTATCGATGCTAAACCTTTAGCTATTAGAGGAGTCCGTTCCTCGTCCTTTAGTAGGTTCGAAGGGGTCGTACGCTCCTCTATAGAAGGAGGTGTTAGCTAAGAGGGAGAGGTGCTCTCCGGATTAAGGCCGGTATTCATTATAACGTTTCCTTTGTCCTCGGACTCGTTGCTTACTACTAAATAAGTAGCTTTACGGAATTTAGAAAATCTTTATCTAGCACCGAACTCTTCCGGCAACATCGATATCCTCTTAGAATAAAGAACTAGTGCTACTAAGATGTTTTCGAACAGTAGTAGGATTAACCTTAGTATTTAAACAAACTATTAGTGAACTCTATACTGCTACGTAGTACCTAGGCTAAATCCAGATAGCCCTTATACGCTATATCGTATACTTTTAGCCCTTTCATCTATAAAGGCTTAGTCCTTCCGCATTGGTCGTCGTCTCCGTTTACTTCCGCTACTTCTAAACCTAGGTCTATTCCGGGTCTAGGGTTGCTATGTTCTCCGTCTATATAGATAACTCTTACGAGTTAGAAACTCCTAATTAATACTCGTGTCGAACATCGTTTAAATCGAGCAGCTATAGCCGCTCCTGTCGGGGTCTTCTGGATGCCTAACTAATTCTCTATTACGAAACTCGTCGTACTCTATATATACTAGAAATCGTCCTCGGAGGTATAAAAAACTTTAAATCCTAAGAGACAGCGGCGGTCTTGTCCTAGTGTCCTCGTATAGTGCTGTAATGACGGCTATAGAACACTAAAGAAACCTAATAAACCTAATAAGCCTAATAAACCTAATATAACTAATAACGAGCTACTCGTTCGACAGCTACTATAACACTGCTCGATAACAATAGTAAGGCACTACCCCTGGCACGATTACTATTGTTACGGTGTAGGTGTCTTCCTAGTTGAGGTAGTTAGTGAATAGTATACGCTCGTCGACGACACTCGTTAGTCGGTTACTACCCTCGGAAACCTCGTAGTCGTAGAAACCGCATGTGTATAACTAATCGCTACCTTTCTACCTAAGCCCTTTAATGGACTATATATCGTAACCTATGACTGCAGCTATGACCATGACGACTAAGCCTACCACAATACGCCCTTTTAGGGCGTAGCTTCCGTCCCTTTATCCTTAGTTAAGGGGGGCTATTAGGACGCGAATTAGCCGCGGCATTTAAGGAAATTTAACATTCCTTATCCGTCTATACGGAGAACTAGCTTACGGGCTACCTGTCTACGAGCCTAGTCCGTATACGCGCGTAGAATTAGGTAGGATATAGCATTAACTAAGATAGCTTATATCTCGGCTAATTAACATCGGATTTAGATGATTTTTGCTACGTCCTACAAGAAAAGAGGTAGAAATAATATAGTAAAAATTTAGTTTAGATAGTATTTGTTTTAGTTACGTAATTGCTGTTTACCACCGATTTAGACATGTATGTCAGGTTAGCTTAGTATAGAATGAAAGTTTCACCCTAACCCTACGTCCCTAGAGCGTTTAACGAGACGATACTACAAAAAACACTACGTAACCTATTCGAGAGTCGAAGTTCGATGAACGACGTTAGGGTGGATATAAGTTCGCGCAACGTCGAGGGGTTCTCGCACTCTGGAGCAGTGCATCACCGTTGATAAGCCTCGTGAATCTTTAATAACGATTAGTCCAAGCTCAACGACATGCTTGTTTTTGTGCGACTAAGTATCGCTTGCAATTTCTACCACACTCTGTAGCCTCTTCTTATGCGTAGCAGCGGGTCTTTTATCGGGGCGCCTGCCTGCTGTCCGTAATGTATTCTTAAACATAGCATCTTATCGTTCCTTTCCTTCATTATGCGCCTCGTTAATCTATTGATCTTGGCCGTAGCTAGGTTCGTAATCGCAAAGCCTACACCTCACCCAGACCCATCGTCCACCTCAGTCAATAAATCACCCAAAGCAGCACATACGGCAACCGGTTAAAAGCCTCATCTATCATCGACTAGAAAAGCAAAGGCGACAAAAGCTCCCAAGAGCAAAAACCCCAAGCATCGAGCATCGACTACTGTCAATAGCAAGCCCAAAGTGCTTCCTCTGGCGGCCACATCGTCGTCTACACCTACGGCATGCGAGACTGGTCAATACATCGTATCTAGCGGTGGTGCAGTGTACGATCAATTCAGCACAATCAAAGACTATAGCATAGGTCGAGAACCTATCACCACTGCGAACATTGGCGATTGCCTGGACTATTGCGACTCTCTCGGAGCCGATGTGTGTAAGGGCATTACATGGATTAAGTCCGGCATCGGCGGTGTAAACTGCTTTGCAAAGACGAATGTTGTCTCCTATGGCAGTCTCATTCCCTGGATCTCAGCCTTTAGTGCCATTAAGAATTCCAATGCAAAGGTTTGCTCCGGCTAAGGTACCAACATAAAGAGTCTTACGGATGCTTCCTATGAGCTGGGCAGCTACATGGTATCCTCTGCTGGAACGGTCTACGACAACTACACCACCACTACAGAGTTTGGCTCTCCAGTGACTAGGATACCTAAGTCTTCTCTCTAGGACTGCATCGACTACTGCGACAAGTTTCCTTCCACTCAATGCGTGGGTGTGACATGGATCAAATTTGACAAGGCTGGTTAAAGGTCCCAACTTTGTTATCTGAAGTCGGCTCTTACGCCACTTACTTCGCTCGATGTAACCCTGACAGGATACAGCGTGGTTAGAAACACCCCGCTCTCGGCATGCGCAGGTAAAGGCACGAACATGAGTCTCTAAGCACAAAAGTCATGTGAGACGGGCCAGTATCTGGTTGCTACCGATGGGACGGTGTACAATCAATTTAATTCGTCACGTAACTACGTTGGAGGCGGTGCCCCCAAGGCAGTGTCGACGATGCAAGGCTGCATCGACTACTGTCAGTCGCTACCTCTGACAGATTGCATCGCTGTAGTCTGGTCCAAGGCAGGAGAACAAGCCCAGAATTAATATCCGAAGACTACTCTCGACTCCGCCCCTCTGGCTGCAGGCGTGACCGCTCTCAGTGCTGTACGAAGTCTGAATGGGATGGTCTGCAGTGGCATCGGAAATGACTCCACCGCAATAACGACCAAAGTCTGCGAGACGGGTAACTATACTTAATCGACCAAGGGTGTTGTGTATGATCAGTTTAGCACCACGCAAAACTACACCGGAGCAGGCACAATGCTGCAAGTTCCAAGCATGCAAGCCTGTCTGGATTACTGCGACTCATTGGGTCCGGCATGTGCCGCGGTGGTCTGGTTTCAATCTGGTCAATACATGCAGCCCTGCTACCTAAAAGACTCAGTGACCCTCGGCGGAAATTTTCTCTCGGGGATAACTGCATTCAGCGCAGTGCGTCGCAGCAATGCCATTCCTTGCCCACTGTCAGGAGGTAACAACATGACGAGCACGGCCGTGTCTCAATACTCACTAGGGGTCTATATCCAGATGTCTGGCCAATACACCCAAGGCTTCTATGTTGTCTTGAAAATGGTTAATGAAGGCTTCAGCAACTGGCTCTACGTCCAGTATGGCAAGAAACTAAATGTGCCTTAGTATATCAGCAATACGGACTCGTCCCTATATGCACCACTAGGCTACGAATACGCAGTACCAAGAGACACTAGCAGCACCAACTACAACAGTGGATCTCTACCACAGACTGCCAGAACGACCATCTGGACGCAGATCGCCGCCGGTTTAGGCTCAGTAAACTACTTCGCGGTTAGCACTGCCACTACTCCTGGCTATCCCCGTTATAGCTACGCCGACCTCGTTGTTTGGAACTGGGACAGAGTTACAAACCTGATCACAATCTCCGATGCTGCTGGCGTGCCGTTGAAGCTCACAATGTGCACCTCGTACCCGTCAAGTGGCGGTCCTTACTTCTACATTAGCTACGTTGACGCTGTGGTTAGGAGGTATGGCCCGACGTGCTTAGTCCCCACCTTGAACGCCGTGCCTGCCTGATCTGTGGTTGCAATTTAGATATTTCTCCTTGATAGTTAACCCTATAGAACTCTCCGTATAACATATAATACCTATACTGTCTATAACATATAACACCTATACTGTCTATAACATATAATACCTATACTATCTATAGCATATAATACCTATACTGTCTATATAACAATAGATAGTACAACGACTACCTAGAGTATATGTTTATCCGTCTGTGGGGTAGTGCAATTCTCTGATGATTGTTGCGCGTCGGCCCGGCAACGGGAATCGGCGGAGCGTCGACTTCGGCTTCTAAAGATTGAACTCCGCATCAACACGAGCTCTTAAACACTTACAAGACCGACGATGCGCACAGCACAAAAGATTTGGGATCACCCTACGCCTCCAGAAGAAGACCAAAATCGAATCATCCGCGATACAACATCCGAGCCGCACGATTCCTATCAATCAACCATCTGTGACGATACTGAGCAAGCAGAGCTCCGAATTGAGCCTGACCGAGGCCGATGCATGAAACGCGGACGTCGACGAGACAATTACCCACGCCCGAAGAGACATAAAGCCGATATTGAACTAGCAGAAGTCGGCATGGCCCATCACCCTCCTCTCCGATTTCCTCCGCCGTCACCTTCGCAGTCCCGCTCCGCTTCAAGATCACCGAGCCCTACCAGGAAGCTCATAAACCAGCTGAGATCGGCGAGACCGGCTCTCCAACTTGAAGATCGTAGCAGGATCAAGACGGGAACGCCTGTATACGACTTCCGGAGGACCGTGTTCTCAGCAACACGATCCTCGTTTATTCCCGCCAGTTTGAAGAATGATCTCGGTACCGAAGAACTGGAAGAACTTGACGACAATGCTTTCGCTGAGACGGTGTGGGAGACAAACAATACCTCAGGAGGAGATCCCTTGCCTCGCAATCATAATCTGGAAGTTCTCAAGACTATCACCGCCATACATGACGAAGCTCGGCTGTACTACATCAACAACACCGATGAGTCTAGCTGGGATCTGATTGTGTACCAGGTCCTCAATCTTGCTCTTCATATCCGCAGAGTCACAACAAAGGACGAGAAAGAGTTTATGGTCATTGATACGTATGCGATCCTTCATGAGAGCGCTCTCAGTTAATGCTGACCCTCGATTCACAGTCGCACCCAAGCCATTGCAACACCGTATCTCCCTCAGCCGCCTGGAAGTTCCGGTTCCAGTAGGCTGTTTGATAAGAAGACTGATTTCGCCATTGCTTTTCACCTGGAAGCCGATAAAGTACAACAGCTTCGATCTCGAACAAGAATTGCTGGTTCAAATGATGTGCTCCTCTTGAGTCAAATGTCGGATTCTTTTACCTCTACCATACCTGTCTACTTTCCGCTGGAAGTCAAGAAGAAGGGTGGAAATCTAGTTGAAGCTGAATTCCAATTGGGCGTATGGCATGCGGCAGCCCTCCGTCATAGACACGGTCTCAGCGAGTCTGCCAGTCAGACCGAGGAAGACCACCACCTCCAGGTTGGATGGTGCGTGGTTGGACATGAATGGTCTCTCTACCTGGCATGGATGGAGGGACCGGACCAGATCCTGTTGGTCCCATCCGGCATCCCGGACCTTGGTACATCGTCTCGATGTAGTATATTCAAGCTACTTGCAGTACTCCTAAAGCTCCTGGACTACGGGAGCTCAACACACTGGCGCCAATACAGCGCCCGTATGAACGCTCAAATTTCAACCATATGATGGGCAGTGTCCTCTACTACCCGCGCCCGGATGACCGAGTCCAGTCATGCCACTGACTGCTCCATTTCGTCCGTCACAACGCCTGCTTCGCTAGCAGTTGCTCTGGTCACTGGATCAACGATCATCCCCCTCATGTGCGTCTGTTGCCGTAGCCTCGCCTTCTCTTGCTGCGGGGCTGCCACCTTTGCACTTTCGCTGCTCCGCATTTATGATTGAGAACCATCCTCCATCTTCTCTCTACGGCCTTATCATCTGATCCACGACCTGCGCACTGCTATGAAAACGTTTCTGGATCTACAATACACAGATCTCAGATCCGTGGGTCACGCTGCTACATAAATCGCGTTGGACGTCTCCAGGACAGCCAAGATTGTCAATAATTCCCGAGCAATGGTTTCTTACGATATCCAGTACTTGTCTGGTTTCCATGCCGCTCAATGCGTCAGCGTGATAGGTAAGTCACCTCTCCAATGATTGCATCAATCACAAGACTCTGTCTTGAGGTCGGTAAGTGAATTGGTGCGTGCTCAATCATTATAGAGACACACGACGAGAAGTGGAAAAGAAGTCCCTGTCCGGGGATGCGGTTGCCGGTCGACAACGATTCAGCTCACCTCAGCTTCATGGCGGTCAGATTAAGCTTCTATGCTATTATCATTCAAAGCAGGCCCCAAGTCATGTTAATACACATCGGCAAGAACGATCAAATGCCCTGCAAATTACCGATCAGATCTTCTACATCTCTCTGCTCAACCTTGGACTGAGTCAACTTGTGCCTCCCCCTCCCGCGCCTGTTGTTCCTCCCCTGGCGATTGGAAAGACCCCGAGCAGGGTCTCGTCCGGAGGCCGGTGTGATCTGTATAGCCATTCCGACACAGCAGACATTACAGGATTGGAATACCCGAGAATTACGAATGGACTATTCGCAAGAATAATGTGCCATGATGACACCCCAATTTTCGTCTACATTCGTGAGGGTAGCAAAACACGGCATGTGGACAGGGGTGTCGTTTGGCAGTCCCACCACCAGCCCACTCCAAGTGCGAATCCATGTCGTTTGTCTTTGAATCCAACAGTCGCCCGACGAAGTACTCAACGGTGCTCCACGGTGCTCCAGAGAAGACCTTGTCCCCGGCTCAGCTTCCTGTCCTGACAATTCCGGTCAAAAATCTCTTCGACCAAAATTGCCTTACCAGAATACGCCATGCTTTCGACAGCTTTTCTCGAAAGCGATCTTACGCATATGATAGACGACTATGCGGATCATCAGGACAAGATCCAGCCAGATCTGATCCACTTTGATGCCGTATATGGAGCGATGCTCCGCGAGAGCCTCGCCGAGATGAAAGGGTTCCTGCAAGTGGCCCCCGGCGGCCCCCCAAGTATCAGATGGATCTACCCAGACAAATGGACTTCTCTGACACGTATAGTAACTTTCGACGTGGCAGCAAAACTCTTCAAGCTTATCCAGATTGCTTTGCTCTTCGTCGGCAGGAACACCATAACCATGATCGACCACGGGCAACAGACCAACATATTCGAGCCCATGTCCAGCCCTTCACCCTGTGCGAGTATGGGTACGGAGAGATCTGACGGACGCCCGATGATGGCATCAGAAAGGCCCGAATCAAGCCCCGATGACACATTCAATGTCCGCCCAGCAGTCTCCCACCACCAAGAGGATCACCGTCCCACCAACAAGTCTAATCAGCTCGTGGTGGGTAGGAAGAGGAAGACGCCTCCGCATTCTGAGCTTGACGGCGGTGATGTCAAGCGTCAGAAACTCCTGTAGGCGATCAGAAGCTACGTCGCGAAAGGGCTGGGGAATGACTAGGAGCGTGTCCAGGACGCAGAGCTTTCCGCACAAGCCGTGCTCAAGTTTCCTTAGTCCAGCTTTTACAGACTTGAATAGTTCAAGTCCTCCTTATTGTAGCAACGCAATGAGCTATCAAGCCGATCAGATTCTCCTTGCTATCGTAGCCCCGTCCTTCGTGTGAGCATGTCCTGAACACTCCTCCAAAACGTTGTCGCCATGTCCTTCGAGATGAGCATCGCTCAACACCCCCACTGAGTCATGGTGAGCATGACATATTGGGCCACTACTTCGCCGATTGCCGACGTCCTGCCCAAGGTAACAGATTCGCCAGGATCTGTGCTGTCATCGTCCTTCGCCGTCTCATATAGATACTTAGCATGATTAGGTTCCGATTCGAGCGTAGCTCATCCGATCTCAAGATACTGGTCGGCATCAGCCTCTTCAACGAGAAGGGACACGATGTCAATTCTGATACTCTTCTAGGCGCAGTCCAAAACATCTCTTAACGTATCGAATACTATGTCACTTTCTGATCTGGTCCATGCCATACCATCACTCTCCGGCATGTCGCCTGCGCACTGCATCCCGGCAATGATGCCATTAGCATTGCAGATGGGTCAGCTTTCTCACCAATGCCTGCGCGACTGTACCTGCTCTGGACAAAACGCACCCCATACATATAGCATCTCGGTGATACCAACTCCCATCCAGGGGAGAGTCTGAATCATTGAAGCACATGAAAGAAACTCAGTCAATGTGGGAAGAAGCGAGATGACTTTGAAGGGAAAAAAGCAAACCTAGGTATGATGGCAGGACCAAACAGTAGACCGGCTTGCAGGGTCGAGTACCTTGTTCATCCTTGCAGTGATCAATAAGATCTTGATCGTCTATGCCATCACAGAATCTCAAAATGATCGTGAACCAGAAATTGACTTTCTGTCAAGAGAAACCGTGCTGAGAGGAATCTCGGCAGCGGATCAGGGTGGCCTCGGAGAGCTGCCTGTCCAGATCAGCTGACTGCATCATTCAAGCTCAAACCCGATAGTCAGATTGAACGAAACTTGATGCATGGCCGCGCGTCTTGGCCTCTTCGACATCACCACCCTCCTTGGCATCATCACCCACTTCAGGCTCGCCGCCCTCCTCGCCCTCACCACCTTCTCCTACACCTACACGCATCCCTACGTTAATCCCGCACAACGCCCTGCTCCTCCACTCCCGATCATCTTTACCAATGCCAATGAGCCTAGGCACCACCATCGCTGTCGCTTTCATATAACGATCTGGAATATCACACTCCTTGGCTGCGGAACCCACAAGCCTTTCATGACACTACACTCTTACGGCCTCGGTCTGCTTAGAGGCCGCAACGGTATCGACTATGCAGACTCTGATGGCCTCGTTCTTGATGTCAGCATTTCTACCGAGGACGTTCTCAGCATCTCGACTTTTGAGGCGCTGGACATTGGGTTGTGATTGACAAGGAAAGTAGACCTACCTGACACAGAGGAGCGGAAGCAAGACACGGCATCTCGGAAGGATGGGCGAGGTCCAGGGCATCGCGGCGAGATGTGGTACTGGGAAGAGACGTGATACATGCATATCGAAGAGAAGTCTCAGGTCGGAACGAGGATAGCCGGAGGATGACGTCGCTAGGAAGAAGCAGGAGGAGAGCCGATGAGTGGACGGACCACTCTCGGAGGCGGTGAGGCCGTCCAAGCTCTTCGTGTGTTCTTCAACTTAGGGATAGAGCCATCAGACGTGCATTGCGGGACAATGTGGTACCGTTGCTGCGGATAACCATTCTCATTGCCATCCAAGTATGCAGTCTTTCACGTTTTTCTCATGTCATCGTCCACTGAACCCTTCTTCTCGCCCAGCCTCAGGGTCTTCCCGGTCGCTAGTACATTTGGTCAGATAAGATATAGCCAGTGATATGCTGGCCCTCACGCCCTGACCGCGTTGCATTCTTCTCGGTCGTCTCTGTGTCATCCTCTGGCGTTCCACACTTGCCCATCATCATGAATCATCTCACGCGTCTCGATGAACTCTTCGCTTCTCGTCGAGCAGCAACTCTCGCCGCCCACCCCAACTCGTTCCCTCCTTCTCCGATGATCCGATCACATCATGAACCAGCAGGATAACAAGCAATGGGCGAACGAAGACTTCGTCGGCACCTTACCCCACTCGCAATGTACATAATGTGTCTCCATCACCCATATGTTGTTCAACTCCATGGTATGTCTCATCAACGACAGCAATTTCGATTCCCTTCTCTTTATATCGCGAGCGGAGGTGGTGTAGAGTATGCGGAAACCCTTCCCGGTGGATCGAATGACTATGACGAAGACATCGGAGAGGATGGTACATAGCTACCCGGGGTCTTGCGGCAAGAGAACAAGAGGTGGACCCAGTCCAGCGGCAGGAGCGTGAGGGATCGGACGTGATCGAGTGAGGAGCAGAGTAGGACGCCGGGAAGGGTATCGTCATCCCATTGGAGTGAAGCTCTCTTAGGACGTGAAGTCGAGAGGCAACGATGTGTCGGACGAGGCAAGAAGCGAGGTGGGCGATGTTGATCGAAAAGGCGCAAATCGGGAAGCCGACAGGTGTCCCGCGCTATCGGTAGGGCCAGAAAAATACCTGAGAGCGCCGGAACTGTCACGTAAAGTCATCTAACGAGATCCGGTGCTCACCTCACCTAGTCTCTTTGACCTTTCGTTGACATTTGTGGAGATTACAAGTACGGACGACTCCTGCAAGACAAAAGCAGAACGCATAAGGAAGAAGATATGAGCGCTCATCAGCCATATCTATGGGAATATATAGTGCGGGTACGGCGGCTGACTTGGGAGTTAAGCTCCTGCTTGTTTATTGCCAGGGCGGCTTGGATCGTCGCGTGGCCATGATCTGGGAGGTTGACTTCCGTGGAAACGACGTTGAGGGTCTTCCAATCTTGTCCGGGCAATGAATGGCTCTCTACCATTTGCTCGAAGAATTGAGCCTGGACTGCTGTCTCTATCGCCTCCACGCGCTCGCGCAACGAAGTAACCTCATCCCCAGACGCTATTTTCAACGACTGCACTTCTCTCCTTAGCCTAACCATCTCCTCCCTTAGCATACACACCTCCTGCTCTAGTGCCTTGATGCGGGCACGATCCCGTGCTCTCCCCTCCTCCCCATTTTCCCCTCCACCTACTCTCCCTCCTCTCCACTATCCTCCTCTTCCACCTCCTCTACCACCTTCTCCACTCTCCCCCCTCCTCTAACCCCTTTTCACCCCACCAAGCGTGTCCTTCTTCTCCTTCTTCTCCTCTTCTTCTTCGTTTTCCTCTTTCTCCTCCTCTATCCTCCTCTTCCTCTACTCTCCTCCTCCTCTCCGACTCCACCAACAAAGGTGCCAGCCTGGGATTCGTCAATATCGTACTGTTCGCGGGGCCGAATTGGCCGGATGTAGATATAGGGTAGATGTACTCAGCTATTTTAGCGGGGCAGCGGGGAGGCGACAGGAAGGATAGCCTGCTGGCCGAGGGTGCCGGCGGGGAGAGCGTGGCAAATCACGCGCGTTGCGAGGGAGTGCGGATAAGTAAGGGCTTTTTGCTACCCGGCGTGGTAGAATGGTTCATTCTAAGGTCTTTTTAGCAGGGACTCGGCCCGTACATTACATCTGCGTAGCGGGCTGGCGGAATGCACATCGGGTAGGCAAGAGTCGATCCTGTGATGAACTGATGACCTGTGGACAAGAGTATATGTGTTTTGGTTGTGAGGAAGAAGGATGCTGAGTCCCGACTCCTACGACGCAACACATCTCACGACTGCCCATTCGGCTCTACCCATTAGCCGCACGTGACCCACCCACGTAAACTTGACACTCGGCCCTTAACTCAGAGATGGTATAATGAATCGCGCATGTTCACAGTGATGACCTCCACACCTCAGAAAGTCCCCTTCGAGGCTCCCTTGATCTCTTCCGGGCCAATCTCACAGTCACTGCACAGTCACTGCACAGTCTCCATGTGTACAATCTGAGGTTTGATTGATTGGAGCGAGGACTTGTCAACCAATGCAAGTCTATCTCCTTGAAGCGTAGCGATCCCCCTCGCTGTGTGGAGTCAGTCATGTCGAGTCGATTCGAACTTTTGTAGGTTTCATCAAGTCCTTTTTGAGGTCCCAAAATTTCGGAAGACAAGCCGAGCTCCACAAATCCCAGCTGCCGAGTTCACGGGACATGGAGTCTGGAGCCGCGCTACCCCACACAATCCTAAAGTATCTGCCAACCTGCTTTCTACCTCGCCCTTCGATCTGCCTCCCACCTTGCCTCATATCCCGAACTTGCCTCGCCTGTCGGCACGGCTCCCGCCTCAAATTTCAAGCTGTCTTCCTCCTCGCCTCTCAAGCACAAGTCGAGCCAGTCATGGTATCAGCGGCATAACCCCTTGGTGAACGCTGCGGTCATGCATGCCGGCTCCATGATCACTGCCCAGCAGCTTCAGCTGATATCGCCGCTCGACCTCGGAGCTTCGAGAGGATCGTCGAATGTCGTGAGGAGCTCAAGACCTTGGGTAAGATGGCGGCTTCCAGAGCAGGTTCCGGTCGTTGGCTTTGCTTCGGTCCCAGACAGCGCGGGCGAGCTGGAACTGTCCGAGTGATACCATAAGGGATCAAGACGGAGGACACAGCAGCCGTCCGCACAACTGATCCTCAGGCTCCTCGGCTACACTAGCAGCATCTGAATGCGATCGCATTCTCCGGACCCTGAGCTCTTCCACGGTGCATCACACTCGCAAGCAATTTCTCGACTTGTCGCGATTCGAAGAAAATTTGGCACGGCAAGATATCTTGCCCTTCCTCATTGTGTGACTGGGTAGGGGTGGTGTTGTCGGGAGTATCTTACAACGTTCGTCTGTCAAACTACGTTAGTCATATCATTGATACTGAGCTTAGAGGACTGCTTCCACTCACTCGGCCACTTGCTGCCTGGTCTTCTCTTCCACTACCAAAACAGCATGCCGGTCCTATCATGCCTCGCTCGGATATTGATGGCCTGGTCCAGCGGCGTGGTCCGAGGACGAGACGGAACCGATTATCCCGTGGTCAGCGAACGAGTACGCAGGTGCAGTGAAGGCGCAAGAGGCGAGGTATAGTGGCCGGAGGAGGATGTGAATCGGATCCAGGGCCATGCAGTTGGCGTTGTCCGAGAGATTGTATCATGGCGACGTATTGCGAGCCCTTCTTTGACGGTCACAGAGTTTGGAACCATTCGTTATGGTTATAGTCCCGCCAGTCCCGCGACCTCCATGCCTGTGTCGACCAGCAGCCTTGGACGGGGCGCCTGACGCTTCAAAGTCATGCGCCTTGTCCATGCGATATCTGTCTCCACGGACCATGCTCTGTCTCTGACTTCCTTTCCACCCAAGCTTTGAATAGACATGATTAGAGGCGGAAGAGTGGCTTGCTACTCTTGGGTGAATAAGGAGAGATGACGATGGTTTTTGTGCGCGCATTCGATTCCAGATCCATCATCAACTCGGTATCATTGCCACCATTGATCTGATCTTGCTGTACTGTGTACTGCATCAGAATGTCCTTGATCAATTGGTGTGGTGCAACGAAAGTCATGGTCCGCGCCGAACTATCGACGAATGCCTCATCTATTCAAAAGTGGGGAAATTAAAAAAAAAAGCATCATGAATTACAGATATACCGGTCTGTCAAGTCTTGTACTGCGGTGCTGCGTGTCGGTCTAAATGGCCGATCTTGGCGCTCCTCTCCCGTGTAGGCGGCCGAGGCTTCCTTGAGCTATTTCATATCATCAGACATCACCATTGGCCCGATCGGATTCGAACCTCGAGATCGACCATGCCCACATTGCGAACAAAATATTGTTGCATGCAAAAGCTCGCCAAAGTCTACGCTATCCTGTCCAGAATCCCGTCCTTTCGCTTGGTGCAATTCCATCACATCTACACTAAACCTCTCCACGATGCAGCCTACCGACCGCTTCAAGTCACGATCGAGACTACGCTGGCGACGGAGCGCAACAATACTTAGCTCTGCATGGCTTTGGATGAGCTCATGACCATCAAACAATCCCCCAACATTGCGCTTACCCGCACCAAGCGATGACCAACTCATGCCATATCGACAAGTGGCGGAGTAATCTCTGAGGACCATCACCGACATGCACACCATCGTACACGAAACTGGCGGAGATCTGCAAAAAGCTGTGACATCCCACCGTACCAAGATCTGCCATCAAGGTCAGGATTTCAACAGCTTGAGGTCAGGCGTCGATCAGGCTCCATTTTCCATGGTAATCTCCATTGTACCGAGCTGTGTGTTGTCAACATCACTCTAACGATCATTACAGAGACTGCACGCACCCCATTCAGTGACATGACAACAAGAGTCGTGGTAAAGGGATTGCTAAAGGCTATCTCGGAGGAGAGCAGGGTAAAGAGGTCATAAAGAATGATCTCGGAGGGAGCAGTGCCTTAGGATTGATGATGGTCGTCCACAGGAGGGATCACGATAACTTGGCAAGAGTCATAGTAAAGGGACTGCAGAATACTTTCCCGGAGGGTACTAGGATCTGTTCGGCAACATTCGCGACTAGTTCCAAGACTATACAAACACGCGGACGCAAGCATGGTAAAGAGGAAGCGAACAAGCTTCTTCGGAGAAAGGCCGCTAAGGTAAAGAGGAAGCAAACAAGCTTCTTCGGTGGAAGGTCGCTACAGTAATGAGGAGACAGAGAAGTCCCATTGGAGGAACATCGCTGGTGTGGCCCTTGTATTGCAAAAAGCGAAGAGAAACCCTCCTGTTGGCAACAGATTTTCGAAGACGAGACAACAAGCTTCATCGGCGGGCTCTCACCCAAAAGACCACTAATGTTTGCTATGAAATGGTAAAGAAGAAGCACAAAGCTTCTTCGGAGGACATAGCTCTCAAATTCAGCCCATCGATCTGCGGCTTCTGCCAGTTTGTATCTAGAGGTGTTTCACCACAACCATAGACGTAAGTCACTTCCCTTGTATCGAGAGACCGTACTGACACGACCGGATATAGTGCACAAGGAGCAACGAGACAAAAGCACGACAATACTATGCATCATTCTAGATGCGACTATCTTGGTTCCTTAGGCCGCTGTGCTTCCATGCGGGCTTCGGGATCGACTTGAACCACTCAAGCTTATAGTCTAGTCACTTCAAATCCTCGTCGCAGTTCCACGGAGAAGAGAAGGACATCGATCATATCTCGCCATCTAGACTGTTCTGTGCTCCGGTTTGCTGGACTTCGAACGACTTTGTTACGACTCCCTAGCTATGCACGAATACCACTCCCGTAATATCCGTAGCTGGTCCACCTGACGTCACGTTATCGATCTTCCAACACTCTGCATCGGTACATGCAAATCAGCACGCGCATGTCTCCCACGAATCACTGAATCTTCAACAGTCTAACAGGGAGTAGCTGAACATCATTGCGCCCACATTTTATGAGCACTTCCCATACGTCTCGACAACAGACCATCGGGCATATATCGGTCCTAGTCGACCACAGACGCAGACCGCTCATCACGGCTGCTAGATGCATCGCTCACAGCATCCATCTACTAGACCCTTGGTTAACTGGCCCACATGGTCGTCTCCTGAACGAACGAATACCTCGACAATTCGTCATCCCTGTCTAGTGCCCTGCTCTTCGACTTTCCTCGAAATGCCCGAGCTCCTAGGTATCATTCTTAAATGTCCGTAGGAGTGATGACAGGTCAGTCTACGCCAAGGGAATTACTCAACTCAGCTGACATGACTCTGCAGCTCTCAACCTTGTGCAGACCCGCACAGATCTTAAGTCAGATAGACATCTCACAGTACCTGTGAGGTCGGTCTGACATATGGTCGGTCCTCACGGCAGCTACACCCCCGAGAGAACGACACTCAAACCGAGCGACCTACTAAAACTGCTGACATGGCTTCTTTACGGCAGTCCGCTATGGACATCGTGACAGCAAAAACAATCCGAGTCTCAAATCGCGGCAGCTATGCTACACTTGTCCGACATAAAGTCTCACCAGATTTTAGGAGCTTTAGATAGCTTAAGGTAAGTCTTTTTCACTTTTTGCAAGTGCTCGACAATTTACTGATTATAAGCGCCGATCGAAGCAGGTACTAATGCAGTGACATCTACATCCAGGATGCTGTTCTCGAAGTATTGCCGGACCACCTCCCGCGATCAAGGAAAGATATGGAACTATGCGATCTACACCCCTGTCGGATTAGCTCTTTAACCTCCTTGCCTTATCACCTCTTTAACCACATCTAGCGATGCAGCAACTCCTCATCGACCGAGCTGAAGCTTCGCATGAGTCATCGAGTCGATGAACCAACGATGCGTCGACGATGAAATTGATGATGCACCGGCTTTCATTCCTTTCGACAGATTAGCCTCTTCGGTATAAAAGGCTCTAACAAGACGGTCCATTGAGGCGGCTATGCTTAATACCCTACACTCCAAGGAAGCAGCCCAACCTCTGGCCAATATGACGATGATATCAAAACCTCGATCGAGACTTGATCTCTCGCGGGGCTAACTTCGCGAGTGGATGATATGAGACTACTGTACGAGCTATGGTATGTGCTGCGGGATCAGTGTCGGGAACCAGCTGAACCAGACAGACAGAGCCTTCAAGCACTGTCGTAATCTGGTTCAGCTATGTATTCCCCGTGGGAGCCTGATATATCCCAACAGGGCCGCTCGCGAGTAAGTTTATTTAAGAACACACGGATTGTGGTCTATGCTTTCCGCTAATGTACCTATTCCCTGGCTTAAGAGCGCACCAAGACGCTCGCACGCTCTAGGTGCCTTAAGGGTCTATTTATCTCGACACAGGCTATCCGGCGATGTTTACGCCACGGCAGTGGACAGAATATCCCTGTAATTTGATTCCGCTTCTCCATTACAACAACACGCATCGATTCGATCTACCTTCACTCATCACTGAAGCAGCGTCCGGTCGCTAGTGATTCAGTGCCTAATGCTGCTAAGTGAGCAAGCTGATATCGAGATCACTAGACTTGATCATGATGGTCAATTAGTCGGCAGCTAGATGTTGTCACAGCCGAACAATCTGGAGATACTAGGGCATATTCTTTGTTGGTATCTAGACTTACAAACAAGCTTACAGCTGACCCTAGTAGGTTCCGAGACAGGGTCATCGCTCCTGTGTCTTTAGGTACCTGATCTCATCCTATCTGCCGCAGGACAGCCACGTCGGTCCGGTGATTCATTAAGAGTTGCCATTTTTTCCTTAGCTTAGAGTATTCGGTCTTAGTACATGCGAAAGACATAGTGATCTCGCGTGGCTCTACATTCAAGTAAGTCCTTGCTTGCGATTAGATGGCCACGAACAGCAGCTCCCTCTGCCGCGAAAGCGAGTATGTCCGAAGCGCTAAGCCTAGGCTTAGCGCTTACAACTTCCAAGACATCCACAATAACTATAACACCTAAAGGACCTACGACACCACGATGCCCACGATGCCCGCAACACCAACAGCCACGACGCCGACCGCCACGATGCCGACCGCCACTACACCTATTGCCACCATGCTAAGCACCACCGCATTAGCCGCCACTACGCCAACTGCCACTATGCCGATTACTAACACGCCGACTACCATTGTGCCAACCACCACCTCGTCATCCGCCATCACGTCGACCGCCATCACGCTAAACGCTACCATAAGAATCGCCACTACACTATCCGCCACCACATCTGCCGCACTCTCCATATCTCGAACGCTTAAAACCTCTTATCACGCCCGATGTCCGACACCCACAAAATCTCCAGTACCTCGGCCACTTTAGGTATCTAAAATATGCATACCGATGGTCGACAGGTGTCGAAGCTCGAACGGCCGCAGAAGCTTACAATTGCTAATAATCGCAAAAGTGCCGATGACAAACAGCTTGGCGTCGATCTTGTCCTCGGGTAGACGTCTTAATTCATGGAGCTCAATAAATTCGCAACACCACACCTAGCCACTACTATTAGATCTTAGCCCTCTGATGCTGCTCCTCGAGAGAGCATTACAAGCCAGTGTCTCGATTCGATGAGCTATACACACGTATCGTCCGCTAGTCTTAGGGACATGATGCCGGATACGGGATCTATAGACTTTCCTAGGACTTTATTCCACAAGATCACTACTGACTTTGAGATAATCTAGCATGAGAGTGTCGAATGGCTTAGTGAACTCATTAGACTAGAACACCACCGAGCACATGGATGACGGGAACGTGAGCCTAGAGGCATGCATCGCGGCAAACCTAGCGACAATATCTCTCACATACCTTGCTGCCCTCGTCTTCGTGTACGGCTATGGGGGTCGCGATCCTGCTTCCTGGAACTAGGACATCGTAAGACTAGCAGACCAATCTAGTGACTACCACAGGAGGACCTCGAGCATCAAAGCTTCTATAGCTGAGATAAGTAACTCCGACGACCTCGGTAACTCTAGTAGACACATCACTATCTCCAACCAGAGCCGGGACTAAAAGCGCTCGAGAGAACTACAAGTGTAGCAAGCAAATGGAGACGTAACTAAATACTAATCACCTGAGAGATCAATCCTACCACATCATCACCTCAGTTGTCGCTGATTCAGCAAATTCCCCAGCATTCGTTATTAACGGTACGAAAGCTTCGCCTCATCGGATCCTCCTTTTTTGGATCTACGCTAGGATGCACATCAACCATCAACGTAGTCACCTCCCTGGAACATCGCTAGACTTTTGAACGGGACCAATATAGATCCGTAATTTGGCCATCTTGCACCTAATCAACGGACTTTAAGGACTCACGTTCTTCGGTACGGTTGTTAAGGACACGAAATGAGCCATCCCTTTTGCCGACTACTAGGGCACAGTATGTGCTTATTGTTCCCGGCATCGGCTCTAGAATCGTACGTTATGAATATTGACTATGGGGTTCTCCGTAGGGAAAAAGCTCCATGACCCCTCTAGAGCAGGCTAAAGGCAATCTGCAGGTACGTACGGTTTGTCAGCTACTGCTCCAAGGACATGCAATGTCTATCCGAGTTCGATACTCCAAATCAGCACATTGTCGTTTTGATCTTCTGCTGACCTTATCTTAGCTCGAAAATGGTCATAGATCCGATATGATCACATCGCGTTTCAGCTATATAAACGGCTTAGTTTCTCTAGGAAAGACCATGATGTCTCTTATTCCACGGCACTCTACGGTCATCTGCCCTAGTTAGCAAACATGTAATCAATTGACAAGTCTTCGCTTCACGACAAGACTATAGTTAAGGCAAACCCCCATTATCTGCATTTCGGCTTCGTCATTGCTGCCCGAGCCAGCTAAAGCAGTGCGTCTTGTAACTCTAATACCATCACGGCATCGGTTAGTCTCCCCTTTGGAGCTCTCACCATGACTCCACCTGCTGGGATGTGTTAGGTGCTGGTCAGATGAAGCTGGTTTCGAACTGCATGTCTATCTGGCAATTGATATGTGGAGCACTTCGCTAGCGAACTGCGCCTAGACTAAGCCTGGGATAACGAATACTGGTTTAGTTAGTCACCCCTAAGGTAATGCTCTACCATACAACACGCTCATTGATTCAAGATCCTCGTCCCAGATATCGCAGCCTTCGCAAGTCAAGGAGATAAGCGAGCTTCTTGAGCCGCCGAAGGCATTTCGGCCATCGGAGAGGACACCTGGATCATCGGAGATGACATCTGTTTCGTCGACCACAGGAATGGCAACACGGACATTGACATTCCTGTCAATGGCTGAAGCGCTCGAATGAAGATTCCAATGTCGCGGTATCGCTCTAGAGAGTCGGGGACAAACAAGCAGATCACGAAGTTGCAAGGCGACGGCGGACGGGAATGACAAAGATGGGATCTTCAGCTTAATGTGCGGATGTCGTACTAATGCTTTGACGACTCGGGGGATGTCAAGATGAGTACAGGGTCACGATCCAGAGGAGGATGGGAAAGATCAGAGTGGCGTGGACTTAAGGTCACGACCATCCACGAGATCACCGAAGTCAAGAACATTACGAGACAAGGGCTCAGAAGCGAGCATACCTTTAAGGACACTATCTTTTCGAAGCTCACCGCCGCGGCTAATATCGGCATCTTCGAGCTCAACACCACCGCTTCTAAGAACTATAACATCCCTGAAGCATCACCGCTGTGCATAAGAACAACAACATCCCCGAGACCATCAATGTGACAATCAAGGACACTAGCACTCTCGTAAGCATTTGCACTGCTCCGAAAGACATTTCGAGGACATTAACAGAACACTAGCGGCTTTCAGACAATCAATCTCCTCGAGAACACCTTTCGCGTTGAGAACACTTTCTACTTTTCCATGAACGCTCGCACACACATCACGACCTGACTAGTCCCTCAAGATCAGTGCAAGAAGGACGCGACTCTCAGAGATTTGCTTGCCAAATGCGTCTATGAGAAGATGAGGAATGCTCGCCACTACTCAACAAGACCATGTCATCGTCAACTTCTGAAGCTCGAAGGAGGAGGATCTACTGCACACGCGAAACAACACGGCTAGCAAAACAAGCGCTGAGGTTATAGTCAGTTTAATGTCAAAGGTTGATAGTGACATTATGTCTCTTTGTGTACCAAATCGGCGGTCAGACGAGCGTATCGACGTAGAGAAACGATATGCCTAATAGTTATATGAAGAGAAGGACGTTTTTGTTCGAACCACTAAGGTCGTATATACACTGGAATCGACTCAGCCAGGAAGAAGTCGTGCTGGTTTGTCCAGGAGATCATGCCGAAGGGTACCGATTGAGGAGGCAAGAGAAGTCTGGAAATTGACATCGGAGCCGAGTACTAGGACTCTAAGCCTTCTAAAAGCTTTCGGGTGCCGCGATGTTCCAACGATGGACGGCGATGTAGAGATCACATGGCGGTGCTCTATGCTTGGCGATGCTCATGTGCATTAGTACGATCTGCAGACACGGCGGTTTTTCGATTGAATGACTCCTCAACTCTGACGGCGTGCTGGGACGCACATCATGGCACGGCTCACGCTAATGCTTGGAAGGTTTAGTCACCCCTTCAACGCTCAGAAGCCCAACAAGTCATCTAAATCAGTTCCTGGATGGGCTTAGTCGACGGGAAAGGACTACATCTAGGCGTCTTCAGGGTCTCGTAGGCAGGAACGATACTGGAGCCACATCTGTCTACTCTAGGATACTTGCTGGACAATTTGAGTTCATGTCATCGAAGCGATATAGTAGCTCAAGATATCCTTGCGCACCTCATCTCGCTCCACTTTGACTGGAACTGTCAACCGATAGGGCCAACAAGAGTGACAGGCACACGGCAAAGACCATCGAATATAGTTACCAATCACGAGATTACCTCCGAACGCCGGTTTCAACGGTCTTAGGAAAGTCTGGCAGGCTTGACTTGAACTTGGACGGTAGGTAGCATAACCCCACGGCCGCTCACGAACTTTCTCTTGTCCTCGTCGCAGCTTCAGCAACAGCAAGCATATGATGCTCTCGATACCTGCACTTCCACTGCCCCCCTCCTATCACTGGCGTAGCGTGGTAGCTGTTGAGCGACATCGATAGGCTTTAGTCGGTCTAGAGCTTCGTGGTCAACGCCCTGCCGCGACGAGAAGGAAATGCAGTATCGCCGATATCTGTTCCTCATTTTTCAGCCTTACACGGCTTACTTGCGCTAGAGAGCGGATAGTGCACGCCGTGGGAGCCTCTGCTCCGCCGCCAGCTGCGGCCTCGGTGGTGGCCCTCAAAAACTGTCGACCCTCTAGTCTCCCGCACGATCTGTGTGTAGCCATAGAGGCACCCTGGACATCTTCATTGTCTTGATGTTGTGTACGATCTAATGGTTCCTTCCTAGGGTCTAAGTAGCGCCGTCCTTCTAGATGCCACAAGTGCTGAAATGATACCACCAACCTTCGTCCTCTTTTTAGGAGCAAAGAAAGGTGTGAAGGGGTTAGGCACCAGCAAGAGAACGCTACAATCTAATTGGCTATGGGTTCACACAGTGGATAAGGACTTGGACGACACCGCGCAAGGCACCAGCGACAGTCTCAACAGTAATGCTACTCTGACCATACCGACACCTACTGGCGGTGCGAGGAAGTGCAAAGTGCGTCTCCTGTATTCGAGGACGACATCTCGTAAGACAGGGTATTGAACCACTACTGTCTTGTCTAGCAGCTGGGCCGCCTTGCGCCTGATGCGGACGGTCTCGTATCCGTCAGCCAGCACAATCGCAGGGAAGCAGAGCTTGACAATACCGTCAAAGTTGTTCGAGGACCTGGAATCAGAGGTAGCGATAGATGGTCCCGGATGTCAATGGCTCAATCAGTACCAATTCTCTTCCTAGACGCAGGCAGAGGATTGTTACAAGGGCAACCACTACATGGAACGCTCAAAAATTTCGTAATGTCCGCTCCAGCGACGGATTTCCGGGGAGATCTCGGCCTTGTATCCACTCAAATATCTCGTTTAGTCGATGAGACCTATGCTGTCTGGGACGGTCTGGTCAACAACATAAGAGGTTATGCAGTCTTCGCTGTCCCCCAAAAGAGCAGAACATCACTAGTTCGCCTCTCGCAACATCCTCTGTTCTCCCTAGTGTCCCTCGCCTCTCTATCGGCTCTGATGACACATATCTTTGGCTCCGCCCGAGGCCACTCCCGGAGTGATTATGGCTCTCGACGGCAGGCTCGAGCCTCGCATCAGCCACGGCCATATTTCCTGGTTTCGCCTCACGGGGTTTCTACCCTGTGAATGCAAGACAAAGGCACCAAGCGCCGACTAACTACCACCAAGTCTATGACAATCGATCGCACCAAATGCTTTCTCCACCTCATACGCATATCCCGCCTGCCATCGTGCCACTCCCCCACCATCCATTCAATTGTTCGACACTGGCAGACCTGTTTGCGAGGACTTGGACTCAGTGCTTCCCATTCAACCTAAGCCTAAGGCCTTGTCGACGATATTACTTTTGGCAATGGGAAAACGACACCAGCTCAGTGCCCCACGATTTTGCTTTTTTCCGGAAACGGTGCTCTGACTTTCTCAATGATCTATTCGTACCTCTCTCTAGTCTGGCTCGCAAGGGATCCTTTATGGAGATACTGTCCAACAATTACTAGGGATTCTCATAGGATCCTCTCCACAACCTGCATTGGACCTGCGGAGCTCTGCTGACACAGTGGTGCAGACTCTATGGCGTGATCTAGAGTGCTGTTGATTGAAGCTATGATTGCTTTCAGCTGCAAAAACTTGGCAAACACTATTTCTTGTCAGAGACGATCACGTTGAACCATACCAGGAGCGCACGGTTTGCTGACCTAGAAAGGATCAAGGGGTCATCTTGCAGGCCACGCGTATGCCAAAGCATTGGTTCGAATTGGTGGGTTTCAATCAGCGAAGAGATACTTGTCGCGATTGATCTATCATGCCGCGGCGTCAGAGGGAGAATCATAGGGCGTCCAGATCATCCGGTGCGCAATGGTTACCCAAGGAAAAGTCGACTTGATCTTGGGACAGCGATACCGCAGATGGAGGACGTATGAGCCTATCACGCCTGCGAAAACTTGTCGAGACACGACTTAAGGTTGTGACACAAGACCGAATCAGGCAGAATGACTTGGGAAAGTTCTGAATGGACGATCTTTGAGGTTGCGGCATTGTGCCTACAGCCACGGGAGGTATGGAAAGGGATTCTCTTCAAGGCTAATATCCACCCCTGCGCTGCTCGGGATCCTGAAGTACAAGTCTACCCATTCTCACCCGCACGAGAATACGCGAAGGCCGTAAAGACTTTGAAGACATCATCTCTGGTTCAGAAGCATTGCCCTCGAATTCTGACATTTACGACAAGCGAAGTACATTCTCGCTTCAATCACGCTATCAGCACGCTGCTTATCAAGCAGGATGGCGTCTTCTGTAAAAGATCCTGATGAGTTCGACCTAGTAGAGGCACACGATGCTACGCCCTCGGATCAGGCTGCGCAAAGTGCTACTCCTATACCATCAGTGGCTTCTTTATACGCCGGCAGCACCTTCATCATCTTCGCTCAATCTCCTCACAATGCTACGGTAGTTTTCTACATGTCTTCTCACATCGCGATCGCTAAGCGTGGATATCCCGCGACATCAGCAGCAGCGTCGAGCTCGAACTTGACTCCACCTTCCCCTGGGAGTGGCCAAGCTGCTAATTCTTCGCACATCTTAACGACATCTTATCCAGCAGTCATCGATTTAAACGGCTCTTCTCCCGGACAAGGAGAGCAGTGATACAGGCAGCGGGTTACCGAAATCAAGTGAGCATACCTGTGTACATCTAAAGTACACTGCTAATGATAGACTGTCTAGAGATATATCGCATTTGAAATCGGCATTCTGGATTAGAGACTCTCTGGACTCTGACTGCCGCAAGATCGGTTCTTAGGAAAATTTCGAATTACTTAACCTATTAGAAGGATTCTCTGTCGGAGATGGGAGCACGTTGTCTAGCACACTAGGATTAAGACGAATCTAGAGCAATATGACGTCCTTTATAAGCATGATATCCTGCTATCTAGGGTCTTTCCTAAGAAAGCAGATGCATGCATTGACCTTATAGTAGCAGTTCTTCGTTGCCAAATGTCACCTCAACTTGACGACGCCAATAATAACACCTCTGTCGACAGGCTTATCACTGCTGTGCCACCGAGAGTCACTTAGTCCGAATCGGACTAGAGCAGAAGGAAACGGCATTTTCACTGTCTAAGCCGGTCTGTCGAGACAGGACCTGGGGGTATAAGGAAATGAGTAACAAATATCTCGGTACCAACGATCTAGTACAGGCAACATGACCGGCATGCATAGCTACTTATCTATGCTAAACTTACGGAATTCATCGTCGAGACGGATGTTGGGCTATTATGCAGAGAGTGCGCAATACTCCCGGTGTTATCTGCCATTCGCTTTGCAGATTATCTTAAACTCAGGTGGCGATGCATGGAAAAGCTTCTGCCTGTCGCGGCCCGGTTGACGGGCCTAAGGTCTCGAAGTAATTACTAAGCCCGGAATGGACAACATAACTGCACTACCCCGACGGCCTTAGTATAGCCCGGCTCCTTCACTGCATCCGCGTATCGACCGGTGCAACATTGAGGATCAACCTTCTTTAACACTTTACATACTGTTGCATCTAGACGAGATCGAGACTTACTGGATCTGTTCTTCACTCTTAGTATTGTCACTGTCGCTCGGCGCTTAGTCCGCACTACAGGGTACCAAAAGCTCACTTGCCGAATCCACATAAAGCAATCACTTTTGCCGAACCCGACCCCTGCATCAATGGGCAGTACTATACCTAACCTACGGTCATTGCTGTGCTTATAGTCTGGTCACGATCTTTAAACTTCGCTGTCCCATGGTACCCTATCCCCTCCTTATTATACCTACCGCCACGTTCTTGCTTCCCAACTCGTCCACTTGTAGTTTCGGCGTCACTCACGCATTTCTAGTCCTCCGGATCTTTTCCGATAGACTAGACTCGTTCCGACTTCTACGCATCTTTGCCCGACTTCCCTCTCTTCTCTCCTATCTTCTGCTTCATCACACGTGGCACGCCATTCATCACGACGCTCTCTTGTTTCCGTATAATGGAATCTCTGGCAGTCGACACACAGACCACTGTCTACACAATCACACGATTCCGAAGTGATTTAAGGGATATAGCAACGTTGGATATAGAATCAACCTTGATAGCTAAGGCTGGCCTAGGAATTCTATAAGGATCAGGCCCATACAGTGGCATTGTGTGCTTGTTATCGTCATCCATGAAGATTAGGCAGAAATATATCCACCGCAGTCGGTACCGACTATAGCAGTCTATAACCTAATTCACCAGACAGATGTGTTTCTTTAGGAGAGGATGATAGAAAACTCATCGGCACCTACTATTATTCCTAGGCAGGACAGACTAATCCGGTATAAGGGTAGGCTTGACGATTTTAGTCTCTGATCACCTATAGTCATTCGGGTACCCTAATCTTGTCTCTACCTAATCATGGCAATCGGCCGAGAAGCTAGACGACTAGGGTAATTGTCGTCGTTAGCCGATCACCGGGCGATTAAGGAAGTATCTAAGGCCATGTCGGCTGCAAAGACGGCAAAGTTGGAAGGCAGAAAGGAGTCTACAACAGTCCCGACGCCAAGAATTATATAAGGAGACCGACGACGCACACATCATGTACGGCGAGCAGAATACCTGCAATGTACCTACCATCTTCGACTAGACCAGGTCTCGTCGGAAAGCATGTCTGCCTTCCGACATGAAAACAATTGCACTATCTCGAACGATAACTTCCCGCTGCCTATCACGCGAAGCTCGGGAGATGATTACGTTAGTCGCGAGAACGGAGTAGTCACCCGTGGTGTGGTACAAGAAGACAACACCCGAAGATGCCTAAGCTAGAGGAGGCAGGCAGCGCTTGAAATGGTCCTGAGCACGGTGGATGCTGGCGAGACATTTGACGCGGTCGTGAAGGGGCAAAGTACGAGAACGCTCCGAGCTCCAGAGGAGTTCTGATGGTAGTACGGCATGATTGGTGAGACCGAGGGAGAAATCTCGCAGAAGGTCTGGTGGAATGATTTGAGCGCTAGCTTTGAGTGCGATGTCAGGCGTAGCTGCGGCGAAGACGGAGTTGTTTACGGACCGAGCAATGAGCGAAGCTGAGATCAACATGCTTGGGTATGAGGGAGTTTTAATGGATGTCGTCCGCGCGCACTGAACAAGGTGAGGATGGGATTATTGTGCGGATTGTCGGGAAATGGTGCAGTCTGCGGATCTGGAGTACCGTACAGATCAGCACACCAAGCACAATGGACAACCATAGTACTGGTAGAGAAACAAAGTGTATTGCGAAGCTGTGAGGGGTGCCTTACCAGCCTTTGCAATGCTATATCATTGGAATACCAGATCTGAACAACTTCAAAACGTGAACGGGTATATATCAAAAGCTCTTGCTTGATATGAGATGAACACTTTGTAGCGTTGGAAATTCCGTTGCGATTGACAGCTAACTTGGAAACTTGTGATTGACACTTTGAGCACGTTTGTAGCTACTCCTGACTTTATCACCGACGAATGATGCTGAATGGGCTCTCGAATAGATGCGGTATCCTTCGCCGACTCCCCAGCCACGTAGCCTGGTTCACCGCATCCATCCCATCGCTCCTTGTTCCTCTCATTGTCCTGGATCACTAACACGACCCAGCATCGGGACTATAGTGTGACTTTGAGTTGTGCGCAAGTCTTAAAGATATCTTGAGCATTGAATTTGCTGTAACAGGCCCATCCGTGTACCTCCTGACTGACCGACGAGACGACCATCTCTTGATCTGGTGTCAGACTCTTGCCAGCGCCCTGCATAGATTGGATCAATTTGCCCATCTCCTCGCTTGCGGCTATCTGCGTCCGCATATACAACAAGTGACGCTCCTGCCTTGCCAGTAGTTCGACAAGGGCGGAGTCGTTCTTTTCGGTTGGCGACAAATTCGTCGCAGCGCTGGATTGAGATGGGTTCTGATCGTTTCCTCCGGTAGTCGGAGAAGAGGCTGCATTGGCTTCGCGTAGTCTTGAGTAGCCATTGTAGCTGTTCCTATCCATGTGAACCTGCCCAACCGATCGTGTCGCCGTGCGAGTCCCGTTGTCGCTGCCTCCGGCGACACCGTGCGGAGCAGCCACCTCACGCTTTCCAAGTCTCCGCCGCAGAGCTGAAGCCTTCTTACCAGTCTTTCTACTCATCGGACGTCCTGCTCTGCTTGCATTGTGCTTTGCAGATGGACCCTCGAGCTTCATCAGTTCCTGCAGATGTGCTCGTAAGAGTGGCGTAGCAAGGAATGGTTTGATGAATCGTATTGTGGATGTGACGGAGTGGAGAGATAGAAGAGTTCGAACCAAAAATCACAGAGAATAGGATGTAGGAAATGAAAGGAACTCATGTCAGAAAGATGACAGACCGCAAACACAAGAGGGTGGGGTGGAAAAACGGTGATGTATCACTTCACACTCGATGAAAGCCCAAACGACGGCGATTCTTACCGTACCCTCTGGATGAAACCCTTGCAGCATCGCATTGTGCTTGGTACATGTTCTCTCGGAGATCTTCCTGGCAGAGCGTGGCTCTGCCTTGTACACGCAGTGACCTTTATTGGCTCAGGGTGATAAGGACTGGCGATATTGCGTGCATCTCTTCGTCTTCAGCCTCATTGATATCGGAGAGTAAAATGCTCGAGAAGAAGCCGCTGAGAGCGAGTCGAAAAGCCGACTGTCGGAGACTGCGGCCGAGGCTGGCGATGTGACTGGAGATGCGTGAGCGGTGGAACCATTGCTTGAAACCTCCTGAAGTGGGCGCAGGCGATTGATCAGGACGATACAGTCGTGGCTAGGCAAAGGGTACGCACCTGTACCCCGCCTGGGTCTGAGCGCAGGACGTGGACGGCGGAAAAGCAAGACTCTCCGCAGCGGTTGATCAGCGATGATGATCTAGATCCGGCGACGGTGCCTGACGACGTCGGGACCGCGATGAATATAAAATGCGATGAGATGACGGACTGATTGAACCAAAGGCTCGGGACCAACTCGGCTATATCTCGGCGCTGGCTATTCCTCCATGGCTTCACCTTTGGCTCCCCATCCTCCAACGGCATGTTGCCGTCCTAGGAGCCGCTCGGTCTTGAGTCACTCTCTGACGACAGATGTTGTGGTGAGGAAGGATTAGATGGGCGTCGGATGTCGGCGGCGTGTCCAAGGCTGGGAGATGACATAGAGTGATCAAATCCGCGATAGCTTGACTCGCTGGATGACAATAGTCACAAGCCTGAAAGATGATGCGCTGGAGAACATGCTTGTGCGTTCATGAAGGTGCTCACTAGATCTGTCGGATGGCTATTGATGTCGTAATCATCCCCCCCAACGCCCCCGGTTCCCGACCATTCTCGTCCAATTTTACTCCACCAAGGATGCGACTACTTCGTCGAGAAGTTTCGGGGACGTCTCCGAGGCGGTTTGCAAGTAGGTATTGGTCACATTTGTGATCTCATCAGCGAGTGCCTCTAGCTTTTTGACGAGCTTTTGTTTACCTTCAATACTCTCAAGGCGTGGGTGGACAGGCTGTCGCTGCTTCTGAGACTCTTCAGCCTGCTATCTCTTGGTCCTACGCCAGCTAGTTCAACTCATGTCTGTCTGTCTCTTCATTCCCGGCGTTAATCAAGCTGACGCTGTGACTTGAAAGACCGCCACGCGCTTGGCCACGTGCGCGCGCCACCAAGCATATCTTGTGTTACCCTGGTTTCGGCCGCATCACCTGAATCGTCGTCTCTGTCGTCCGCATCGTCTTCTGGCGGGATCTCGACGATTGTCTCCAAAAGCTGCATTGATGATGAGAACGCCGTGTGGCCCGGTTCGGCAGCAAGACCAGACACCATTCGCGCGCCATACTGTACCACTAGACTACTTTTGTAGCGCTCAGTGGGCGTAGTACTCTCGCAACGCGTGGACGACGTTCGGCACGAGCGAAGTCATCTAGTAAACCTCCGTTGTCACCGGTCCATCTTGTCTAGGGCGAATGGAGTACCAGTCTGGTACCTGGAGCACCTCTAAAGTCTGGATCTTTGCAATGATGGCCTTTGTTGACGTCAGTCAATCGTTCTGAGGTAGTAAAGATTCTTACCAAAGCTGCGCCAAGTCTCAATGGGGATGCTTCAGAGCAGAACAGGGGGTCAGGCAGTGCGCAGTGAAGCGTGCTAAGTGCGCATGCTTCCGTGGCGAGTCTATTCAATGTCGAACATGACCATGTCGGCTCGCCATCATAACAGTTTGATCTGGGAAAGGCCATGCGGCTCAGAATCGGACCAGGGCGACAAATGATTCCAAAGTCCTGAAAGTCAGATGTTTCAAGGTCCAGGCACTCTTGAAAATGCGATCCAAACAGAGCACACGATAACTGTTATTAGACCTCTCCTCGAAGCCATCCTTAGCTACCTCTTCGAATTTTTCTTCGGATTCTTCTTAGGTTCCTTCTCTAGACTGTTCTGCAGGCCCACCGCCGTCAACCTTGAGAATCCGAGCCGACGCCGCTGAATGGCACATACCAGGAGATCAAGACAGAGAGATGGACTATTCGAGAGGTTCGTGCGAGAATGTCATCGACACATGTAGTAGCGATGTTGTCAGAGGGGTGAGATAGGATGTGGAATCGCTCTAGCCCCCATACTTTGCCTACCACATTCTTGAGACACTTGCGGAGGCGTTCTAGGTCAAGACAGTCCTCGATGATCAACTCTCTCAATTGAATAAAGAAAGCCATCGTGCGTGGCCAAAGGAGTAGCGCTAGAGCGATTCCGCGCAGCTCAAGTACGCGCACATAGATCGCTGCACGGGGTTCTTCGAGAATTGGGGGAATAGTCAAATGGCGTAGGAGGACTCTTGACCATCGAGGAAAGGCGGTACTACCATTCCACTTCAAATATCACTGGTAGTACGAGCCATTGACAGCGATGATCGTCAAACGCCGAAGGCGTGAGAGTTGAACCAGAAGCTCTTGGGCGTCAAATTGCCATGAGTCTGTGGTAGAAAAAGCCTCTCCAGGGTCTCCTGAGTACGAATTGCAAGCACTATATCTTCCTTTTGTCAGCCTTGCCCCTCAAGATTAAGCTCGGAGAGCTGATCAGGTGAGATCTGTTCGACCAAGGCGCCCAGCTGGGCACAGTTTGATCCTGAGGCGACGTGAACGCAAAGACTTCTTGCGTGCGATGAGCAGGTCAAGGGCATCACTTGTGGAAGATGAGCCGCTGATGATATATATTTCAAATGTCTGAAGAGAATAAGCGCAATCATATCTGCTGTCTTGCGGCATACTAGCCTCACAGTCTTTAATCGCTGGCGAGAAATGTAAGCAGAAAGGTGTAGCCACACGGCCTCGGTGAGACTTTCCATAATTTACCACAGTATTACGGTGAATGGGTGACGAGGTAATGATTTGTCGTGAAGGCCACTGATGGAAGCTCGACGGTGTACCCGAGTCATGTCAGACATCTGCGGGTTCGCACATGACTCGTTTTGGGCGTGTCATGTTCACTTCTGTAACATTAACATTCGTCAAAGAGCCTGCGTCCTCATCGAATGCGAATACATCACAGATCACGCAAGCAGGCCGGCTGCGGAAGCCTTTTCGCATCATGCCGTACACAATCCACCTGTCCTCATGACTATGAATCTCACCGGTGAGCCACCCAGTCATTCGGACGATATTACATCACCTGCTCGTTCATCTAGCTCTAGTCCGTGATCTGGTGGCCGAATACTTGCTCTATGTCCTCGGCGATCGGTATGCATTGGTAAGGCCATACTCCGGTCATGTTTCCTTTCCATTACCAATGCGACGCCAACATAGCATCACCAGGAACACCTCCCATCCAGTTTCCCCTCGTCACAGACGCCCCGTCAGTCTCAGCGGCCAAGTTCGCTCACGACGCCAACTCCGTCCAGGACATCATTATGTCTTGCTTTGAGACGAACAACTTATGATCAAGACGAACGGGCGGGCCATTTACTGGCTGCCAAAAGCGTGGTCAAAGCCTCTAGTGACGAAGGACCTCGACTTGGATACGCACTGTCGCATTTCGAGACGAATAAAGGATTCACTGGTACGTTCGAATATCACCGGTATCTTGCTTATGCTAGCAATCAACAGCTGCTGAGGCGAGGGGTAAAAGGACCATGGAGCGTAACCACTGATGGTAAGGGAGTAAAGGTTGAGCCAGAGGAGTAGGCGAGGTGGGCGGAGTAGTCTCCGTCGATCCCACGAGTAACAACGGGTCATTACGGCCCTAGCGCTGAGGTCCGACGCCGCCGAGGACTTATTCTTTAGAACTACAGTCGAGGAAAGGATGACGAAGAGCCTACGAAGCATTAGCGAGCTAGAGGTTGCAGTAGTACTTACCTTATATGTGCGTGAAGCCACTGCAGTCTTAAGTGCCAATCTTAATGTAAAGGGGATTAACCGTCTATAGTCTCGCAAAAGAGCATAAATCAAAAGTTGTTAAAAAGTGTTCTCTACATACTCAATTGCTGTCTCCTGTCCAATTTTGCGTCTTCCATTGAATCCTCATCGATAAAAACATGTGCGAAATACAGCACGCCCGTCGCCGATCCTCTCTCCTTATAGAACTACCCGAGACAGAGCGTCCCTATAAGGAACCCGACTCCTGAATTGACTGAGGCTTGCTCTCTATATCATTTCAGTTTCCTAATCGTTCGGCACGCCGTGACGTGGGTCCGCACCAGGTTTCCCTTAGACTGCCCGGCGGCGTCACCTACCCACCAACGAGGCTCTATAAAGTCGCTCGTAGACTACACCGGAGACACACGAGTCCTTAGATTCTAGAAGATCTCTTCCATTACCGCTGACAGCCTAGTGGCTCCGTAGAAGCGCAGGAAGCAACGGACCGCAGCGAGAAGCGACGTAGATGGTACCGTTAACGACTAAGAGATTAAGGCGTTTCTCAAGACCTAGCCTCGCCCGAACCTGCTTCGACCATCTGTCTAGGACATGTCTTTAGCGTCAAATTTTAAGAAAGGGAGGCGAGCAAGCGGGGCTCATCTTCGCTGGTGGTTGATGTCGTGCTACTGTGATAGAGATCTCGTAGGAAAGCTAGACATCGGAATCTGCTAAGTTGAGAATGGCCGCATTAAGGGTGGACGGTAATTCCAAGGGCAGTGTCGTTAATGGGAAGGATGAGAGGATATTCATAGAGCTAGATGGCCTTAGTCAGGTAGATAGGCTTAAGGATAGAGTCCTCGAGATGATCGGATAGGTACCCCGAGCGCCGCGACCTTATCACAATCCATTAAGAGTGATTCTCACTAATTAACCTCTCCTAGTGCAACTAGTTGGCCGTTGCGTCGGTGTTACTCTCGCAGCCCCCGAGGCCACCCTCTACCTCGATTTCAATAGACCGCTCATCACGCTCGATGTTCATCCCATGCCATGCTAGCACTCTATATCCCTGAAAGGAATCCAGCACTAGAAGCTTTTACGATATCTTCTCCCGCCTTCCCGTTGCATTATGCCTCCTAAGGTCATGCACGCTAAGCTACATCCGTCACCATCTAGAACATTTTCCACAACCCTCGCACTGAGCCCTTACGAGGGCACTAGCTCCCTCCGCCTATCTATTAAGGAAGACCCGGGCATCTGCAAGCGTGAGTAGCGCTATAGACACTATAGGAACCGTTCTACAGATTTAAGCTGCAACAAAGCGTTGGAGACGGCTAAGACCCCGAATCACAGCAACGAGGACAAGAACCCTAATGTGAAGAGCCACAACCAAAAGGAGGGCGATGTCGATATCGAGAGTGACAGCGACAGCGACAAGAAAGAGGATGATATTGTCGACCGAGACAGTAGTGACAATGGGAACTATACTGTTCGGAGCGATAGCAATGTTGTAGTCCTTCTTGGTGGTAAGTACCTGTAGACCACGTTCGTACTCCCTGTCTAAGAACAAACAGACCCATATTATGTTATATCCTTAGGGCTCGACGAAGATGCATCCTCGATCGATGTCGTCAAGCATTCTAGAGGTCTATCTGCATTCAACAAACTTGCGTCAAGGGTGCGCAGAATGATGCACGCCGAGATTCAAGATGCTTAACAAGGTCGAGTGCGATGAGAACGACCTGGAAGCCACTATCCGTCACTTTAAGCATTGGTTCGCCGGAATGCGCAAAGTTTACGGGCGAGACCGCTGCAAAGATTCTCCAGGGTCTTGCATTAAGCGCAAGCGCATCTTACACCGCGTCAAAACTTGTCATGTTCCATCACAATATCTTGACAGATGCCAGGCGTGACTGCAGAGTACAGTGCCCGATCCTGCAGTCTTTCACATCACTGCTCTAAGCATCTAGCTTTATGTAAATCCTGCTTCGCTAGGCTCCCTCGAGTCGCCGGGGGTTGATCCTAATAAGTATCTAACAGGTCTCGAACGAGACGTTTCCACTGCTAATAGTAGATTTCTCTACGGGTGTCGCTATACTACTCTACCTCTCCTCGCTCCCTGGCCCCTATCCCCAGCTGTGCTCAATCCTTCTACTCTGTTAATCTCATTAAAAACACCACTCTTGACCTTACCTCCAGGTTCCCCTTGACCCCCGATTCTCCCTTTCCCTGCCTTTTCTCCTGAATGTTTTCCACTACACTTTCTTTCTCAGCCCCCCACTTGGAAAACCGATCCCTATCTTGCCTATATCTAAGAAACAATCAGAAAGTTGCTACCACCCGACACTAACTTTTCCTCGGTTGCTTTCCTATAGAGCAAAGTTGCTGTATCTTGATAGATACAGGATACTCTGCAGACTGACATGACGTTGCTATGATAAGGAACAAGAAGAGGTAAAGCGGAATTAATGACTTAAAGTAAGCTAATGTCAAGGAAACGAAGTAGTCGTCGACGGAGACCGAGGTAACCGAACTAAGCGGACTAGTGTAAACAACGATCACGAGCACGCGGGGACCTACTAGCTAGCGGCTACAGAGAGATGTAATAGTCTTCTTGGTGTGCCCAACGCGGTACAATCATAGTAAAAGGGAAGGCTAAAAACGCCGTGACAGAGTAAGCAGCACGCGAGGTGTTGGTTTACAGGGCATTGTACTTGCGTTTTCGAGGAAGCTGATGCAACGGCAGCTCAGCATCACTTCTCGCGGATGCTTCTTCTTATGATAAAGCTGTCCTTGCGGCTAAAGTAATGCCGAGACATCCTCGACTACTAGATTCAGCAATTAGCTAAATGTCTTTATGAAGGACCTCGACGAGAACACCTTTCCTGTACACCTCGATGCCTCAAAACCCCAAGCAATACGTCATAGTGTCACTACAATAGGACATCTTCGACGTAGAGACCCGGTCGTTGCACCCTCCACTATCGTCGACCTGATTCTCGAAGAAGCTAGTAATGTCTGCAGGCATGGCAGCAATATTGATTAGAAGCTGCTTCCACTGCACTCGCTATGTTATCGACTTGGTTCGTATGAGCGGCCTTGACCGTGATCCATGAAGGTGTGTTCTACACGTCCAACAGAGTCTTCGGAGAGACCGGGCGGTGCATCACTCTCGAAAACGATAAAGATATGTGAAGAGGTGTATTACGCCGTGATCCTGTCATAGTTGCCGGATATTAACGGTATCTCGCTATCATTGAAGTCGAAGGCGAATTATGGGTGCCAACAGTAGGCGGCCTGACAGGGTCTGCTGGACTTTGTATGTTTCCCTTTTAGAGATCGCAGACGAGCTTCTGATTGCCCTCGGCGGTGAAGTTGGCGATAGCCTCGTCAGGGTTGTGTGACCTCCAGACTCCTTGCCGTTGAAGAACCCGGAGATGGTTTCCTCGATGCTGATGGTAGTGCAGTAGGTGTCAGCCCTATTGGGGCGAACGGATTTGTACGTCATACTGCAGTTGCAGATAGCCTTATGGATGGATACTATCTTGCGTTTGTTGCGTTTGATGGGAGTCTTGCGTTCAAAACATGTCCTTGTCCTTGGATTTATCCTTGCCGTTGTGGACGGCCTGACGATTGCGTAGTCGAGGATATTGGGTGCACGGTGGAGGTCCGGAGCGGGATCTGGCATTTTCCATGACTACGAATGGAATTCAACATTCCCGTCTACTAACCTCTACCCCTACTCGACGTACACACATCACAGACAAATATAATGAGACAATATCTGCAAACACCAATGAGCTCACTTTTTGCGTCGAATGAACCGCTGGTCACAAGCAATCGGAATCATGTCGCTCGAAAGCTGCTATCATAGGGAATACGGCTCGGAGTTTACGAAGACGGATTTTCGAGAATCAAAGTCAAGTTATACGTGTGAATGAAGCCAAGATGATACCATAGCCGAGACCCCCAATCCTCTTCGTGCCTCTATATGGCCTCTCCAGCGAGCCTCGCCAGAGCCCCCGTGGCCCGGACAACGTTGGGTATCGACATCCCTATACATTACACTCTCTAGTGACCATGCCCGTCGTCCTCTCCACCGCCTCTTTGCTCTGGATCTAACTTGATAAGCGTATCTATCCTTATCATAGAAACACAAGCCTCGACGGCACTCTTGAGCTGCTTTACCTGGCTCATGCTAGGCTCCATGACGCCCATCTTGAGACTGTCAACAACTCGGCCTTTGCTTAGGTCCAGACCGTAGTTTCGGTAGTCTTTCTTGTTCAAGCAAAAATGTCTCGGAAGATTACGGCTCGCTTCGTGTCTTTATACTGTCAATGTCGGTGTCCGCGCGTATCGCAAGCTGTGCTGTCCCTTTTTCCAACTCCTTCCTGTTGGATCTGCGCTTGTATTTGTTCGTGGCACTTCCTCCTCTCCCGCGTCCATCTAGCGCTTGATACTGACGCCGAAGCTCTGGCAGGGTATGTGGCTGACGACAACTGCGCCGCCGATGATGGTGTGTATGATGGGTGTCCTCTCCCATGTCTATCCGTTACGAGGCCAGGTAGCCCCACCACTCTCTCTATACCCCAACCATCCTGCCCGCTATCACACTCGAAGCTCCCCCTCTCAAGTCGGACGATGATATTGGCGTCTGTTTCCCTCATATATGATCTCCCTCGACTCCTCATCCTCCTCTCCGATGACTATATACTGCGATTGTAACATCAGTGCCAGTCTGTTTAGTTGGCAGATCAGAATCATCTTCCACTTTTTGCAACGAGGAGGGCACCTTGGCGAATTCGAGGTGCGACAGTAAATTTGAAACTGCCGTGCCCTAGGGTCATGTTGTGCCAGCAGTGCATCAGTAGCTGCGTGCAGTTGCTAGCTCGCTTGAGAAAGGACGAAGGATGGTGGGAGGAATTTTACGCATGGTTGCGAAAACAGCGTGGCAGCATGCGAGAGAAGAGAACAGCTCCAGTGAGGCTTCGATGCAGCTTTGGTGCAGTATCGGTACAGTCTCGGTACAACATTGGTGCAGCTCTCTGCCGATCTTTTGTAGCAAGATCCCTTGGGGCAATTTTTCCCTAGAGCAAATTCTTTGGGGCAATTTTTCCCGCGCAACTTCTTTTAGCAACTTTCTCTAGCGCAACTCTTTTTTTGGCAACTTTTTGTAGCAATTGTTCTGGCGCAATTTTTTTTTAGGCAATTTCCTTCAAGCTCAAGTCTCACTAGCGCAAATATTGCGATGCAATTTTCCGGCGCAACTTTTTTTTTTGGGCAACCTTTCTGGCGCCACGTTTTTTGGTAAATTTCTTGGCAACTTCCCAGATCCCATCAGAGAGTGAACAGCGAGGAGTGCAGCCCAAAATTTGCATCGCCCGTGGGACTAGACGCTGGCGGTATGAGTGGTAGCCTAGAATGGTGTAGTGTAACCACACTAGCATGTTCTAGACGGGTAGAGGGGGCCATTTCTGTGGAGCGCTGCGTTGCGGTAGCTTCTAGTATATATATATCGCTGCGACGACATGCCGGGCCCTCTCTAGTTCAGTATCTCGTCGTACCAGTCGCAATGGACGAGAACCGCTGCCACGAGCTCTCTACGCACGCTGACTTGTGCTTCCCCCACCTCTTACTCCGAGTAAGTCGACCAACAACCTGCTGGCTGAAAACGTTCGTTTCAAATCAGTATCACTTGTGTATGACTTGGAGAATTCACTGTTGCTACTTCACCAGGAAGACCGGCGACCGAACATCTTACACAACCCCAATACATTCGACATCTCGTTTCGTCGATTATGGAAGCTGGAAATCCAAAATCAAGGGCTGCAGGGTAGATACACCATAGCAAGGATGAAATTGAATTGTTCTTGGTAATTCTCGTCATGGCTTATGCTCAGCGAAGCTAGCTACATCTTCCTCGTCTCCCACCTTCTCCAGCAATGTAGTCTTCCAATCGCTGATGGGTGGTGTCAATGATCGAATGCTTAATTAGCGTCCAAGAGGCTGGTGACCATGCTTGTCTTGCTACCATCGGCCCCGTCCTTCATCTTGTTACCATCGGCCCCGTCCTTCATCTTGTTGTCATTTCCGATGGTCTGTTTTGGAGAAGTTGGAGATGGTCTGTTTTGGAGAAGTTGGAGGAGTGCGCCAAGTACTGCTGAGTCTGAAGGGTTCATACGTTCTAAAAATGAATGGTAGAGTGGGATGCTCTACTTCGGTGTAGGGAAACTCTGTTCCATGTTCAGCAACTGCCAAGCGGAGGTTGACGGAGACTATCATACCATACGTCGCTCCAGCGCTGTCCGAGTTTCTTGGAGAAGTGGACGACTGCTGCTTGGGGGAAGCAGAACGTGACTAACGATCATCGCCATCCTCCTTGCCGTCGCCAGCCTCCTTGCCATTGTCTTCTTCGACACTGGCCGCAAGTGCCTTGGAGTCGTGGGGCCTACTTTTCTTTGGTTCGGGTAGCATGTCCTGTACACCTTGACGACGTTTGTGGTTCTTGTTTTGGATGGAATCGGAGTGATTGGACTCGTCGGTGACAGTCATCTTGGTGAAGACCGCTTCAAGAGGTGATAGATGACTGTTGACAAGAGACTTGTAGTTCGCGAGGAAGAACTCTGCCAGCTGTACACACCCCCAAGGAGCACGGAGCTTATACGAGAAACTTCTATGCTTGTTTTATGTTGAACGAGACGATTGATCAACAAATGACAAGCGGGCGATGTGGGTGGTGAGTGCAGAGAAGACAGGAGCCTGGAGCTCTGAGCTGTCACAAGTGGGGTATGAAATCTTGGCACATAATGGCCCAGCGTCAGCAAACCCTCTATCCAACCTGGCTGCTCGCGAAGATCGCCAGTTCACAATCTTCACCACGATATCGAGACTGTCGCCCATGCATCACCTGCAAAGACCATTCCAGGGTCAAGATCGAATGTATCCTTACCCACCGCGAAGGTCCACCGCAAGTCTTTCCACTGATCGGACCAACAAGCCCTCTCTCCGACAGCAACCCTCCCGTCTTCCGATCGATGGTCCCCAGCGACGATAACGAGAGTACTCTAGATGGAAGTACCGCTACACCGACGCATTTGCAACGCCTTGAAGGGACCCATTCTCTCGGTTCAGCACCTGCGACCTAGCAGGGACGTCACAGCAATCAGTCAATCGAACATCAGCCAAGCTCTCATTAGCTCGGTACCCTGGAGAGCCTATGAAATGGTGGAACCGTGAGTCTCGATATGCAAGAGCTGCCCGACTCTTCATCGCACCTATCTCCGGTCAATCAAAGCGATCCATGGTCGAGAGGAACCGATTCACCGTGGCGATACATGGTATAGAAGAGAGAGAGGATCGAGCAGAAGGAGGTGAGATACTCGGACTGGATGTAGAAGCGAACGCGGCTGAAATGAGAGGCAGAGACGCCGACGGCTGAAAGGTGGGGGCGATGGGGAGCAGGAGGGGACAGAGGGGGCGAAGAGGGCGGATAGGAAGCACCGCCATGATGTGCGGCAAGTGTAGGAGGTTGGGGAGGTGTTGGAGAAGGACATATCAGAGCAGGAAAGAGCGAAAAGACGCGGGGATTGGGGGTAAAAGATGCTGGAGGAGAGAGAGAAGATGCTAGAGGTAAAGAGATGTGGCAGGTAGGGGAAGAGGAGATCAAAGATCAGACCAAGTGTAGGAGCAGTGGAAGGTGCAGTAGTACAGGGTAAATTCCGACGAGATGCCGAAACCTTATTAAACGTCAAGCAGCGCACAGACCCCACCAGATCCCGGCTCCGAAGCGGTCCGTGCATTTGAACGTTTGCTCGTTTCCTGCCGGCAACAGTCAAGTTGCTCAATCTCACCGCATGAAATCATGAATACACCTCACTGTATCGAGGAGTGATTTACTCCAAATCGAATGTGTCGAGACAAGCTTCCAAGAGCTCCTGACTTTACAAATTGGCCAGGGTGAAGCTATCAAGTCGCCAGTAGCATGTCGTCCACACCAATCGACTCAACGTTACACTAGACGAGCTCGTTACTTTTCGAGGTGTAACTCTGCGATCCGAGCAGTGGTGTTGTCATGCTAGCGGAGTCGCACGCCGGAGCGGCAAAGCGTGATTTGCTTGGTCCAGGGAGTCGTAAGCGAGCTCAGGCGTTGCTCCCATGTTAGAGTAAGGCTGGAAGATATGACCTTCGCCCTATAGATGGTCAACATCACCATGGCAATGACTGTAGGAACGCCCAGTATCGCATGTCCGGCAGTAAGATCCCGCTGCCTATACCTATGTCCGTACAGGCAATGACCGAGTAGGCGAGGACGAGCTCTGCGATCTTACATGGCGAGAAAACTCCAACAACTATCCGAGTACTGTGACGACCACAATCCAAATAGGCATCATATGGAAGTGGGCATCAGAGTGTCCACTAAGCCATTCTCGTCATCTTTGTCACGTGGAAAATACCCACGAACGAAAGGCCGGGAACGGCATCCCTAACTATCTAAAGACCTCACAATCGTCTATGCTAGCAGCCCTCGTCCACCATTGGAGGAGCATCTTGACCTCTAGTCAGACCAAACCAAATGGTCAGGACCACATCACCTAGCGCTGAACAATTAAGGCTTGAGTTCGCATCAGATGACTAGACCGTGGCACGGGGACGAGTTGTCGGGGCTCATATCGCGATTACCTTACAAACCTGGCTATGTAACAAACTCCGATTATCTTCTTGGTTCCAGCAGAGGATGGATGCGCATGGTACTGCTGATCGGTGTATATGTCGAGACGGCTACGATATAGGCTCCGCTCAATGAAGAAATCATCGCCATCGCTACCTATTCGAACTTTCAACTTTCATTCATTCCACCCACGGATAGTTTACTTCTTGAAAACCGCATGAAGTGGCCTCGCCATCGATCTATGCCAGCATCATAAGGAGCAGAAGGACAACAAACTTCATCGGCAACATAAATCAACTACTGCATGAACATGGGACTTCCGGACAGATACAATTATGTGCCAGCAAACATATGAATCACGTCAATCGACAAACCTACGTCATGCTAGGTAGCATTCGAGAAGCCTTTACGAGGCATCGCAAATGATCTTCTCGCCAAGACACCGATGTCGCATCGCCGCCATACTTTATTTAACATCTGAGTCCCCTTTCACCACTTCTACTCCTTCACACTTGTGCAAGACGAGCTCCATTGGATCATCATGGAAAATACAACACCAGTTGCGGAGAGGGTTCGCCCAAAACCTATCGTAATTGGCATCTACGGAATTCCCGGTGCCGGGAAGTCACACCTTCTCAACCGACTACAGAATGCGCCCAATGCTAGATCGTATCTCTTCTTTGAGAGTTCTCAGATCATCGACACACATGTTCCAGGAGGCCTTGATGCCTTCAAAGCAATGTCGGAGGACCAGCAACGTTTCTGGCGCGAGGAGACTATCTCTCACATTCAAAGGACTTGTGCGAACGCGGACAAGCCGGGAGTTGTGAGCGGTCACATCATGTTCTGGGAGGAGAATGAGACAGTCGCCCACGCCGTGAACACCAACAGCGACGCCGCTGTATTCACACATATCATCTACCTCGACACTCCCGCCTCAGAGGTCGCACGTCGCCGCCTCCACGACAATGCGAGGGTCCGCAGGCATTGTTCATATGAACACCTCGATGCTTGGCAGAAGGCAGAGAAGACCTTGTTGCGCCAGATTTGCAGAGATGAGAGCATCATTCTTCTTATCCTCAACTCCGATGCGGCAGAGACCGAGCATGTGGCAAGCATCATTGATGGCTTCGTGTGTCACAATGAGCTCGTCAACAATACGAACGCTCAGGAAGAGCTCGACGCTATCATGGACAAATATCCCCAATGTCTCCGTCGCATGTTGGTTTTTGATGGCGATAAGACTTTGACATCAGAGGACACTGGCGATCTCTTCTGGGCGTCCATCGACCGTAGTCGCAATACTGCTGGCCAACACAGGAATCTTTTCAGCGAAACCTTTCACGGCGCGAGTCCATACAGCTACTTCAACTTTCGACAGGTGGCTTGCCTTTACGAACAAACAGCTCCTCATAGTGAATTTGAAAAGGCCTGCGAGGAGGTGGTCAAAGAAGTGAACATACATCCTGAGTTCTCACTCCTTCTACATGCTTCGCAGCAGTGCCCGGATGTTGGGGTCATCATCATCACTTCTGGTCTTCAACGCGTTTGGGAGGGACTCGTCAAAAAAGAAGGACTTGAAGGGTCCGTTCATGTCATTGGTGGCGGGGGAGATGCGGAAGGACTAGTCGTTACGCCCGAGATCAAAGGGAGCATCGTATCTCGCTTGAGTTCTGTGCACAATCTCAGTGTGTGTGCCTTCGGAGACAGTCCCCTGGACATCAACATGTTGCGCGAAGCTGACCAGGCAATCGTGGTAGTCGGTTCACCATCCAAGCGATCTAAATCTATGGACAAGGCACTTGCGGAAGCTGTTAGCGATGGCCTTTGTGCCAGTCAAGTGCTTCTCCCACATCACAATACACCTCGCCTGGATACAGAGAGGCTACCCGTGATTCAGCTGACAGACAGTGCGACCGTCGATCAGATCATGGGCGTTAGCACCAGCAAGACTGGTATGGCCGTACGCCATCTCAGTACTACCGCTGCGGCGCAGCTACTGATGACTCCGACTCGTGATGCAATGATTGCCGGCCCACGTCTGAGGGATGCACACAAAGTCATCGGCGAGCATATCTCTCTGACGCTCGTGTCGGATACGCTGGGTCTTGAAGCTTACAGCATCAACCATGTGCAGGGCCACTTGGTGCAGGGACATCGTCTGAAGCACGAAGAACGAACGCTAATTATCCCCCTTATGCGCGGGGGCGAGCCCATGGCGCAGGGCGTGAACAAGGTCTTTCCCCTCGCAGGTCTACTGCACGCAAAAGAGCCCGTCGACATTGAAATGCACCATCTACAAGAGCACTCCAACGTTATCCTAGTCGACTCCGTCATTAACAGCGGTACTTCCATCGTCAAATTCATCAAGCACATCCGAGCTCTGCACGCCACCATCCGCATCGTTGTCGTCGCCGGCGTTGTGCAGGCTAAGGCCATCGAAGAGGACGGTCCGCTCCACGCCATACGTGACTGTGTCGGTTTCACCGTGGCGGCATTGAGACTTTCCGACAACAGATTCACCGGCAAAGGCAAGGTCGACACAGGGAACAGGCTGTTCAACACCACGACGTTGGATTGAGCGGAGCGAAGGAAGCGACAGCAGAGATGCGTTTCCGCATACATCGAGCTGGATAATCATTGTTTGGGCAGGGCCAAACAAGATTCTGCTCGAGCGATGGTGCGAGTGCAGGCAGGATTTTTCCCGAGGTACCTCTAGATGATCAGTAAGGGCCTGGCACTAGACGATATACCTGTAGCTGCAAATATTTCCATAGATCGAAAGTTCTCTTTCACGCTCACCCGAACTTCTCTGCTGTTACTTATGCCAATTTCGTTAACAATACTGCTTCGTTACCAACACTTCCACTACTGTGATACCCATCCCGTAGGTATACACTTCTTACGGCTCTTTGTCAATGAATCGGATGGGAGGTCGGAAGAAGCTTAGTGAAGTATTCTCCAAGTTGGAACCGTGGCGGATCAGATGATATGTGCGATCTCACCTACAATTGTCCTTGGTACTTCCGCTTTCACCTCCACGGGGACGACGAAACATCTTGACCGCACTCTGTCGGATACATTTCAACTCCTGACGCCCGATCACCATATTGGAAGCTCGCGCTTGTCGAGATGATTCGCAAGTGAAGTGCCGGGGCGAGACGAGAATGCGGTGTAGAGGTTGACTGTCTCCTTCTCGTAGGGGTACCTCGGACTTGCCCCTAGAGCTGTCTCTAGCCATATTTTCTGGTACATTCGGAACTATAGAGCAGTCAGGGGAAGCTTATCCTAGTAAACTCGGATTAGTGTCTTACATGTTCAAGCAACGAGACTTCTCGGACTCTTCCGCTTCTTTAGTTTAGGAGCTAGTTAGCGACAGGCAAATCTGACTAGAGTTGATTGCTGGTATTCGAAGCGTACTATCGCTACCCATGTCCTCTCTATGTTTGGATAGCCTGGTCTCCTTGTGACACAAAGGCATAGCCGATTAAGGTTGGCTCCCACCTTCACTATCTCCATCATTGCATTTCTGAGATCATGATTCATCCTCCCCTACTTGGTCTTTGGCTTGCCCAGAAGAGTGAGAATGTCCTCCTTTGTCAACTTGTGGTTATCTCCCCCACCAGCCACGGCGTTGATGTTCTTCTGCTTCTTCTGCTTCACCTCTATCATACGCTCATCGATGGTATCACGGACGCAGATCGACAGCATCGACGTCTCCCTGGACTGACCGATACGGTAGCATCGGCTAAAGGCTTGCTGTTCTATAGCTGCTGAGAGTCAGTGGCAATATCTTTAGCTCGGAAGATGTATCCTACCGTTATTCCACCTGGAGTCTTGTTAGTCTATATTTTGAGATCGACCGTGGGACCACTTACCAGTGATCAATATTGATGACTCGCGATGCCATAGTCAGGTTCAGACCTTGTCCACCAGAATGCAAGCTGCAGAGCAAGATTTTAATACTGTCGTCCTCCCCAAACTTCTTGACAGTCTCGCTTCGAGCGTTTGTAGTCATCCCGCCGTAGTAGGTCAGGAATTCCCATTTCTCAGCTTTACACACGGACTCCAGTATCCGGAGCATGACAACCCATTGGGTAAAGATGATGACCTTCGCATCGGGATCTTCCTTGCGATGCATCAGGATTTGCGACTTTAGCATGATCGTCTTGGCCGAGGGTATGTCCTGCCCGTCGACGCCGAGTAGCTCCCTCAGGTCAACATCAGCAGACGACTTCTTCTTCTTCTTCTTGTTTGCATTCTTCTTGCTGAGATTTGCTGCAGTGTCGACTTCCTCGCCAGCCTGTACACTCTCGAAGATGCTGTGACAAGTCGGGCATAGAGCACCCGTTTGACTGTCTGCAGCAGCGTCCTCTTGTATTTGTTTCAGGCATTCCAAGCAGAGACAGTGCATGCAGCTGGTGATGTATGGTTGAATTGGGGTTCGGCCACACTCTGCGCAATTGGTCGAATCCTTGAGGCCTTTTTTATCCATCTTGCAGCGCAGCTGCTCAATGTACTCAACGTACTTCTGGCGAAGTCCATGGGATCTTCCAGTATTGTCTTTTGGAGATTTGGAATCGTCAATCTCGATATTGCCTAAATCTGGACCTTCGATGGTATTGCGCCCGGAGGGATTAGCATAGTGATTCCCTGCTAGAGCTTGCTGACAGACCCTTAAAGCGGCCGCCCCGAACTTCCTGGGATTCTTTCCCTGCTCCGCCTGTACTATGTCCTTGAGTTTGATGATATCTTCGAGCTCCAGCAAATCCAGGACACCAAGATGGAGGACCAGGGGATGTGCAGTCAATTGACGTAAGCGCAGAATCAACGTTAGGATGAATTTGACTTTGGTGGCATGAATATCATCTTCTTCGTCTTCATCTTCTTTGTCTTTCTCGATAAGCTTCTCTGCTTTTTTCCGGAATCTTTCTTCGACGACGTCATATATTGCCCTCTCAACTGGTGTGAAGCCGACGTATATTGTAGAACAGCGAGTACTTGGGAGCGTCACTAGCTTTGCGCCAAAGAGGCGACTGCGGTGGGTTCTTCGCATCATACAGCTTCCAGTCAATGCGACGAAATTTCCTCTGTCTGCTCCATGCGGTAGTTTTGTGAACGTGCGTTTGAATTTCGTGAACGTAGTTCCAACATCCACGCCACTAAGGACTAAGAGGGTATAGATATCAAAAAGGCCATTCACGTACGGTGTGCCAGTAAGACTCCAATAACGCTGGGTGGTTAATGCCTTCACAGCTCTGTAGAGGGCTGTGTTTGGATTCCTCACGCGATGGGCTTCGTCAAGGATGACTCTGCTGAATTGCATCCGGTGCAAGATACCCTTGCGTTGCTCCGAATATACCTCCTGCCATTTCTCGCGGGCTTCATCGCCCACGATCTCAGGCGGAGGTTTCGCCGTTGGGTAGCTCATGGCTACTTCTTCGTACGTCGTGATGATGGCCGAGAAAGATTGCAGGTAGACTTCTGCACAGACTCTTTTGCTCTCTACTGAAGCCTTGAAGATGATGTAGAGGCCGAAACCGTATTTTTCGTCTCCAGTGACGCAGTGTCTCCCTATCTCATCGAACCATTGCTGAGTCACTGATGCTGGTGCCACAATTAAAGTCGGACCTGTGCCATCTTGACGGTTATGGGATTTGTTATTGATAAGAGCCAGTGTCATTATCGTCTTCCCTAGGCCCATTTGATCCGCTAAGATACCGCCAGAAGGTCCGCTGGTCCTCTTCTCCTGTTTGAGCATAAAGCCCGTACCAATCACTTGATGCGGTTTCAGCATGGACTTCATCCCTCGGACCCACCATCTATCACCGCCACCACGTTCGGGTCCAATTTGACTTCTGCCGAACGCTTTGCAGGCTTCATCAAGAGTGCGTTTATCACTCCAGCCTTTGCCTTGTCTTCTGTTCGAAGACGCCCCAGCAATCTGTTTTAGAGCTTCGGCGCGGCTTGCTGTATTCTGAAATTGTGGCTGCGATCGAACACCTTGCATTTCTGCATCATCCGCAAAAACGTCGGTAGGTTGAATCTGATCTCCAGAAAAGTCTCTGACAAAGGGGTTTGCCATCGTGTTCGAGATATGATTGTTCGTTGTGGCGGATTTACTAACTTTGGCCTTTTTTCTTGGAATCTGATCCGAGTCATCTTCACCATGATCTACATCAATCCAAGTGCGTTTCATGGCGGCATCATCAATGCCACTCGAGTTTCCTTGAGGTAGTGTAGTCTGAGACGAGTTGTATATTGGTGAGTGCATCGGATAGGGTGGTCTCTTGCCACGGATGTCTCCAGTACTGAAATCCGCCGGATCCTCAGCGTCGGCCTTCTTCCCAAGAGTTCCATCAAAATGCTGGGACTCGGAGGATTCCGGCATATCTAAGACTAGTGCAGGATGTTCATCCAGCCATGCATCAACTTGGACGGACCAGGAGTCTGGGTCCAAGTCCCGGATACCGTTCGACAGGGGATCCTCTGCGATATCCTCTGTGGAAGTTCCGAACATGCTACTATAGGCAGCACCGGCGAGAGCGTCATTGAATGGAGTCATGTCTTCCTCGTAGTGCTGTCTTTCGGGAATATCGGTACCGTAGTAGTGATTGACCGGTGACTCTAGATCTTCCGGCACAGATGTTGGAACCTCTCCATCAACTGCGATAGTTTGTTCCGGGCCCGAAGAGATAGTGAATGATGATGTTGCTCCTTTCTGAGTTAGTTCAGATGAAGAGGACATGGTATCAGAAACTGATGGAAGTTCATGTGATGATACTGGATGTTCTTTGCATGATATCTCGCTATTAGGGAGCCGGGGGTCCATTGCGAAGGTGTTGATTCCCAATAAGCAAAAGATTCTGCAGAGATGTGATCAAAGTGAATAAGGAACTCGATCTCGAGAATGTTCAACCGATTAACGATCAAGATATCTGTTGTTGGTGAGACGGATATGAAGTGAGGATGAATGAATTTCGAAGGCTTCGAATTGTTCTCACTGATGAGTTGGGCGTTGCTAGCTAAATGGTGGGTGAAGTGCAGAGAGTGTACTCAAGATGCGAGAAGAGGCTGCTAATCCTCGAAGAAATAGAGAATCTCTTAAGCAGATTCATAGGCCGGTATGCGTGACTACGATAGATTCGTCGACTGACGTAGCTGGGAGGGTACGCGATGACACTGTCAAGCATGTGTGTCACTAAGTGCACCGCCAAGAGTATGGCGAAGAAGTTGATCGATATAAGATGCACTGATTCGGAAAAGTGATAGATGTATTGAGTTGATGGACGTTGGTGACGAAAACGTAGGTGAGAAGGAAGTGGCAAGTAACGGCTTCGGCAAGTTCAGAGGTGCTATGCAAGCGTGATTCCGAATTTACGATTCGTATTCGCAGCTAGATCAAGTGTCCGAAATGTAGCCTGTCCGATGTATGAATTGCTTGATCGCAACAAAGTAATACAGAGTTGTGGCTCCCGATCTGAGGGAAGTGTTGCGAGATTCTGTAGGAGCCATGTCACTCGATGGTCATTTAGATCAATTGCCTTAAGCTCAGTCCCGGGGTGACATTACGCGGAGACAGTGACTGAATCCGTTCTGTCGTGCAAGGTGAAGAATGCGCTGGCTGTGCGAACCTCGTCTTTAGGTCTTTCATTGTACGTCCAAAGTTCCTAATGGGCGCTCTTCCTGCTGTCTCATATGGCTTGGCTGCCGACGCTTGGTCGTTCTGACTTCTCCAGTCGGTCCTCGGCGGACTAGTCGTCATTTGTAACTATCGAGAGGACTCGCAACCGTCTCCCGGATAGGCTCATTGTTCATGCTGGACTCATACTGCGCTTCTACTACGGGCTCCTTGGTGTTGTATGAGCGGCAGAATGATGCGGACACTGCAAATTCCGTAGATGACCAATGTTGCCTTAATCAAGACGAAGGCCTCGTCAGCGTGACCCCGCTACTGGTAGAGGGCAAAGCCTTTGCTCACAGCCAGATCGGGCTCCGATGAATCCGGATCACATCATCGGAATCGCTTCCGCCAGCATCGTGAGTGTCCTGGATTGATGATTCAATCGAGCTGTCGGAGATCTGCGCATTAGCTTTCTTTCACCACGATCGAGTGCATGTCCGTAGTCAAGGTCAGCGGACCCAGCCTCCAGAGTGATCGACATATGATTGGTATGTTACTAGTTACAAATGGAGCTTTGATCTTTGAGCCACTGTAGGTGGAGGACTGGCGTAGATGAAAGGTCTTGAGGCAGACGAAAGGATGCCAGAGACAGATTGGGAAGTGAGAGTCGGTTTCCAAGAGAGGCAGAGTCATGCTTACCTTTTGCAGCTCTCACAACTCGATGCTCTCCAAGTTGGTGGTCTCGAATGTCCGAATGTTTGCGCATCTTCGTTCATGTTCGTAATGAGAAGAATGTTGGAAGTCCTTGCCAAACCCAGCCTGCCAACGACTTTGGGGTCCGCAGGTATGGAACCTGGAAGTGCTTCTCAGCCAGCAAGCAGGTCATTGTCGATCAGTTTGAAAACGTCTGTGGCAGCCTGTGTCCTCTTCCTGGTCTGCTACCTCTATCATCCATGTAGCTGTGGTCTTGAAATTGTAAGAAGTCTTGGAATGCTTGCCACAGGGCAGCCTGTCTTCCTGCCTGTTCGGTACTACCATGATGGTGCGCCATGTCGTTTTGCACGAGTGTTGGCGGTGCAGCTGCGAGCGTAACGGCCGGTGATCTCTGTAGAGGGGAATCAAATTCGTCCGGCCTCGATGTTCGGTACGATGCAGGACGAGGCGGGATGGAGATAGCTCTCCGAGTAAACAAGTGACATCGTTGATCCGCTTCCAAAGGTGACCTGTCATGGTCTAAGAAATCCTGAGAGGTGGTCCATTGCGATTGTACAAAGCTGCTGTCCATGGTGATGCCGAGGCCATGGTCTGATACTGACAAGTGGGATGGTGGATACCGAGCTTTGAGCGACTTCCAGGGTGGAGAATCAAAGAGCGGGGTACGGTAGATGGCGCTTGTTGAGGGTGAGCGAAGAACGGTGTGAGACATATCAGGTAGTAATGGTATTGACTCTGCCTATGCAAGGAGTCAGTGAGGAGATGCAGCATGCTTGAGGACCAGAACTTACTCTAGCAATCAAATCTGGAGCACAGAGGTCGATCAAGGGCATACCTTGGTGTGTCTGGCCCCCTCTGCCAATATGATCACGTCGGGATCTGTCCTGGTTTGTGGGAACGCCAGCAGGCATGCGAATAGGATGAGTGTCTTGCTTCCTTACACGACATCGATCACCAGTTGAGGAGCTGGTAGTTGGTGAGCGCCGTAGTCCATACTGAAGATCGGAAGCAAGGTTCTGTAGGTGAATCTTGGTTATCCTCCCTTGACCGACTGTAGCGCTTAAAAGCGAGATTGCATTTGGCATCGAAGTAAGTCTTGACACATTCAACCACTGATACAGCATCCCTATACCTAGGGTTGTCCGTCCTGTGGACGTCAATGTCATGTGCCACGGCAATGATGCCGGATATGTCGTCCAAGTAGGTTGAGACCGTATTTTCGTCAGGAGCTCATTCTGCTGTCCCGACGCGGATGAAGCGAGGTCGAGACCAAAATTCAAAGCCGTATCCAGACACGTGTAATGATTTTGGCGAAGAAGTGAGCCACATTGAAGATCCTTGGCAGCGTACGTTGCCAGTTGGGTAACACTGTCCTGGAGATCGAGATGGCGGGAATAATGATCGCTTGCGGCGGTCAAAAGTCGGTGTACAGCGAAACGTCTGTCTCGGGGGGCTAGTGCCGTCAGCGTGGCCAGAACTTCTTCATGATTCGCCCGGAGAGTCTCGATAGATATGGAAGAGTTTTGTAGCGACATGTGTTCTGGGTCAAGAGGCTTGACTGTGATGTTCCTCTTGGAATCAGGTGGACACTCACCTTCTTCTGTACCTGACAATCTTTCGTCATGATGTTTGATAAGTTGGTTGCCATGCGCGACGGTGGGCAAGTCCGACTAGTCATGTTTGATTTGCCTCCCACGCCTCGGTCTTTGAAGCTGGAGATGAGGCTGATGAGCGGAGTTCAATTCTTGGCTTTCCCCATTTTCAGCCGCGGTCCGACTCTGGGGAAGCGCCTCGGATTTTACGAAAATTTGCCGCGGCTGCCGAGACGAGTTGAAAATTCCGAGATGCGAGCAAACAGCCGACAACCACTCATCATATCTTCTTCTTCAATCATGCTGTCTGGCGCTCACGGTCAGCAATATTGAGCAACAACGATCGATTCGCAGCGCAGTGAAATTGTCACGTTTCTCACATCTTCACTGGCTCGACACGACCACTGGTGCAGCGCTGTCACCACAGGTCTGTAGACTGCATAACACCCTCTCGACGTTTCGGCTATACTGCGAATATCACGAGAGGCAAGGCCATGGCCACATATGGCAAGCCTTGCTCGAGCGAAACCGGGTTGGAGATCTTTGATGTCCTTCTGGGCGTACACTTGAATCTGGTCGTACTGATTTTCTGGAACAACAAGATTAATACGATCAAGTGTGGTCTGAAAAAGTTGTCTGCAGCTGCCGCATTTCGCCTGGAGACGGAATCTGCTGATCTGCCACAGAGAGAAGGGTACAAAAAGAATTGAACGAACAGCAAAAGTCGACAGCCTTCAACGGATCGCAAATTTACCTCGCATGGCGCTCACTGATCACGTCGAACATGTCACTACGTCTCGCGGTCAGTGCAAAACTACTCGATGCCGAACTAGAAAGCGCCTCATCCGTAGGCCGGGTGATGTACAAAAGCTGCCGTCCGCTCTTTGGGGACTTTAAAGAGGAGCCTCGCCGGAATTCGACCCGTCGATCTTTATGGTCTTCTCTCACCAAGTCGCTCCCGAAGGCCCCTCTATCTCTGGGATACATCGGAAAGTCCTGCAAACAAGATTCTTTTACCATTGCACCTCTTGGCTCATATGACACTGGCCCCCTGGCACGCGAAATGCCCGACATTCAAGCACATGTACTTGACAAACGCGTTTGTGCCACTTCGATCGATTGCTTTTAGCCACCTCTGAACGACTGGAATCGAGCCGCGAGCATCGTCCCGACCCTCCCGACGATCATCGATTGATCCACCTCATCTCCCCGCCCACTCCTTAAGCGACGGACCGCAGTCGTGCAGCTGCAAAACATGCACCCTCGACAGAGCGTTCGGCCGGCGACCCATCGCCACATCGATAAGTTCACTCGATTTTGACGCCGCGCTCGAAGAGTAAATGTTGACCGGAGGGTGGAGCATCGAGACGAGATGAGTTAGAGTACTGCCGACTCAATCTCGACGAGACTAGCGCATGAGAAGATGGGTGCAACGACGTGTCCACACCGAACGACACGGCAGGTATATATCGAGAAACATTTGTCCCGCTCGAGCTTTCCGCCCATGTACTACGGTCGCGACTCTTTATGGGAACAACTATCAAAGCTCCGTTTGGTTTGATGCATCATCTTGCTGTCGCAGATCATGCCGCCATAAGAGAGGGTTTCGTTGGCATGGATAAAGATGGAGGATCCTGGAACATATTATTTGCTCGATCATCACGCCAGAGTCTGGCTTCGTCCCCTGCTTGCTTCACTCTGCAGCATCGAAGAGACAATCTAACATGCTCGTAATTCAACGAGGCGCCGCCATTGACGCGACTTAGCAATGTTCGCCAGCACTTGCTAATAGCCACGGCGAGGGTGAAAACCCTAATATCCTGGTGTGATGGATATTCGTACACTGGACTATCGGACTAGAGATTTTATGATGTTCGAGTTCCAGTCAACAGGCAGACGCAGACAGTCCTGACTTCCGTCATCACAGCGTCTGAATTGCCTCTATGCAGAGTCCGACGACAGAACTGTAACGGATCTTGCACTGTACTACATCGACGGTTCCAATGTGGCTAGAGACGGCTATCCCCTCTTGTTGCAATGGTAGCGTGCCACACCCATCTCTAAGCGTCTTCCGAGGCAAACATTTCCACCATCTTGTGTGGCACCGGCACTTGGGGGCCAAGAGATCGAGCGACTACAGCGCATGCCGGATCTTCCGCTGAAGATGAAAATGCACAGCTACAGTCACGACTTCCTTTTATACCATCCGAGCAATAGTAACATCCACGGAACACTATTACACCATCTATGATCCACTAACCCTTCCCTACGTGGACTAATCATCTTGATAGAAAACCATCCCCAATCCTGCGAGCAGTAGGCTCACAGCACATGTACTGGATATTTTCAGCAGCTCCTCCCAGATATTACCCCGCCACGTTGTCACTCATGTGCGCGATACATATTTTTCAACCAAGCGTAGTATAGGGACGACAGCGCTTTCTGTTGAGCGGAACGACTGCTTCATCACCGGCACATGGGCCATCTAATCTGCCGCCGCATTCGTTTCCACCAAATTCATCACCTATGCGGGGCCATCTCATCTGCCGCCGCATTCGTTTTCATCAAATTTATTACCGATGCATCGTTTGCCTGTCAATATTCTTCCGGCAAGATCATCTGTCACTTTACAGACCGTATATAGCACTGCTCGAGTGTATAACCGCATGTTCATCGTATGGCTATAGCTAAAGAGGCAGCAGGACCTGAGGGGGCATGAGCGCTAGAGGCGTAGAGAAGACCCACTAGCTAGGTCGAGTCTTCCTATAGGACGAGTGTAAAGGGCAGCGGCAACGATCAACTATACCACCCTTCTACGCCTGCTCCCGCGGCAAAGGCCTCTGCCACGGACCGTCTAGGGGTGCCTAAGAGAGACGTTCGACTGCGATAAGCGGATCACTTTAGGTACGTTGGTTCGCTTCACCTCACATTCATACAAATGTAGTTAATGAGCAAATCGACCGTCCGGATTCCTGATTTCTCCCCGTGTTGTGGACAGATCGTCTCCTACTCTCACATGGAGCTAACGTGGTTAGTACTACCTTCTTTCGCCTTATTCGCAACACCTTTTGCATTACTCTACCGTTTGACTGCCTCATCACCGGAATGACATTCCATCTAATATTTCATTTCTCTCGGACCTAAATCTCCCAGTTTTGAGCAATAAGAACATCGGTTTTGGTCACTTTCAGCCGCTACCAGGCCTTCGCCTGCGATCTACTCACCGTCTACATTCTCTCCTGCTGTACTACGTCCGTTAGTGTCGAGGCATTTAGAACTACGCCAACATTGCCGACGGCGATGACGCCGTGTGCCCTCTAACACACTTAAATGTCTCTAACCTAATAGTCTTCGGCAAGAACCTATACGCCACCCCCTACCATCCCGAACCTAGTAAGCAACGAAATGCTCTTCCTTAATGTATCCTCTACGCACTGGCCCCTGGACGTGTTCGTGTTAGCCAACAATGCTCTAGTCCTCAGCTCTCACCACCGCTCCCTATCGTGACAAGGTGCTATTCTCGGTGCGTGGACTTTTTTCCGATGCGTTCCCTGAATCGCGTGTCCCTGCGCGACCTATTCCTACCCACGAGCAAATACATGCCGCAACACCGAGTGCCTTGGATTACCAAAGTGAGAGAGTAAGATAGTGATCTCGGGGCGGCCATCAATCGAGAGCATGACGGGACCCGGCTTCACTTAGAAGGATGCAGCATTGATGGTTATAGTGCGAGGTGGTGTTAGTCGAGGAGCTAGATCGTACTAGCTCGACCTCACCTATGAAGTGAACAAGTCGACTAGACTCTCTTATTGTGGTGGTGTGCGTCTTTAGACTGGCCGAGTAAGAGTCCCGAAAATTTTATAGAGAGCGCTTAGCTGTATTACTCAAGATGGATGTGGGCACTTTCGAGGCAATTAGAGACGTAGAGCTAGGGTCGTGTTAGTCGACTACTGCGTCTAGTAGGGTATACTAGATTCACCGTCCACGTGCTCGCGGTAAGTCCCTGGAAGCTAAAGTAAGGTGCAAAGGGTCAATACCGACCTGTCAGAGATAGACATCACTTCTGTAGGTTTTGTATCCGTCTCTTTTATCCAAATTCTAACAGATTGCGAAGTGCTTATTGCGGTCATGACTTACTACTAAATCGACTAGTGTTACCAATGGGGGGAAGTATGCTTTCCAGCAGTCATTTCCTTTGTCAGGATCATTGTTGGTCGGATTTGGACCTAGGACGGTGCTTAACAAAAGATGCTTGGCATGACGGGTTGAGCAAACAATTGCCTGATGCTGACTACGATCATTCTGATTTTTCATTACAGAGCATTATACTAATCAATTTCGGTCCATCAATCTGCCCTCGACTTCATGTTATCAGGACCAGAATTTCACCTCTATGGAGAACTTACTCATCTTCTCGCCTTCTCCATGAATGGGACTTCACCAGAAGACTCAATCCGTTTCAATGCCAACGTTTCGGCCTCGAGTAGGGCAGACATTCATCCTTGGAGACGCTAGCGGAGGTTCACGGGGCTTGAATACAAAGGTGGGGGCGAGAGCGCTGCATCTGAAGATTACGATCGGGCACTAATCTAGGGACCAGGGCGGAGCCGTCTTCAATGAGGGTGCAAGAACCCGACTCGCTGGCGTCTCGAACGGCTTCAGTTTGCACGGTTGAGGGAGCAGGGAGTCACTGGCAAGAAGGACTCGGGCAAATTGATTGGCGAGAGACAAACGGGAAGGATTGGTTTAAGCCAGGATTGTGGCCTGTACTTGCGCTTCATTGATGTCTCTTATAGCAGCTTGCTGGAATGGACAATCTCTCACATTGATTGATGTTCACATTCAACGGCAGTAGGACTGGGATACTCAGAGCTCAATCCGCTCCTGAGGATGCAGATTCTTTTCCATGTTCACGTCAACGCTTTTATCTGCGCCCCAGCAATTTGTCGTATCTGCAACTCCAGCCAACATCGACTATGTCGAATCGACTAGATCCATCTGCCATTATTGCCCTTCTAATCTCCAGGGGGAGAAAGAAGCTAGTGTGCCGACGACGTGGCACGGAAGCCGGAGATGGAGCAGGAAGCAAAAGTGCAGTAGACCGAAGCCGAAGCGAAGGCGACTAAGCTTGACGCTGTGGTAGCTGCTCTGATCAGTCATTGTGCCAGCAGCATCATTCCCCGTCTAGTTTCCACCGTCATCGTGCAACCATTCAATGCTGGACAATGACTCGGGACGAACTTTATAAGCCCGCTGGCGGCGCGGAACTGCTTCCACTAGATCCCTTGACAGTATCCATCTTCCCGACTCGCGGCTCGGAAGAAGACAATCCTACCGGGTTGTCCACTTTATTTCGGCCTCTGGCTCTTGCTTATCTCTCCCCTTGAAACGACGTCTCTTCTGATGTTCCTTCTCTTAACCCTCCCCCTTTTGTGAAAAAGGCAGTTTCTTGCAGGTTTCGGCGTGCTCCATACCCCTTTCAGGGAGTGTTCTCCTCGATGACGTCCTCCTCTCTCGCTGGAGTCAGTGCATGTGTCGCGGAAGGCCCGAGGGTAGTGGATGGGGTAGGCAAAGAAGAGGATGTGATGTCGGCAGTGTCCGCGAAGAGGATGAAGACCGACTTGCCAATGGTGACAGGCAGCAATGCGAGTATGCTGGCCGTAGCCTACGAGACGGTGGCAAAGAGGACTGAGCTGCGGGGACGAAAGTACGTGTTGATGCTGATCACAGACAAGTCGATGCCGTTGACCGGAAGGAGATGGATGACGGCGCCGATGAGGACATGAGTTCATTGAATCCAATTGAAGTACCCCTGGTGAATCGTCGTCAGCTCAGAATATCACTATGGATTTGCAAGGATGTCATGCACGCCTGCTCGCCGTGTGTATGGTAGACTTCTCGCTTGTCATCCAAGAGTCTGGCCGCTTCTCCCACGCTGTTGCGCAAATATTCCGATTGAAAGACCATGAGCTCTTCGTGCAATTCAGGCAAATGTCGTATTTGTTTTGGTCAAATGCGTCACGGGACATCTGATACAGTTGAGGCAAGTCATGAGTGAGTCTCTCGTGTTTGTCCTCCGACGTTGTGGGTTGTGGCTAAGTAAGTGGAGCAAAGAGACCATGGTAGGTTGAATACATGGAGATTGGCAGCTAAAGCTGAGCTACGAGATCACTGTTCCGTCGTAGGTGTAGTAGTTGAAGCTATGCGGTCTTTGCGGTCGGCGTGCGGAGAGTGGTGTGCTACAGTAGTATTCAGCTGAACCGAGCCACCCCAGATCTTGGCGCGATTTTAGAGCGACGTCACGTTACTAAATTTTAGTGGCTAGCTATTAAATCGATATCGTGTAGAAATTAGCTAATATACCGAGTGTTTAAAGCTGTAGAAATTAGTGTAAATTGTTAAAATATCGATTTTAAAGGTATAGCTATTACACTAAACTACTATATCTATTTAGATAAGCTCGCTAATATATAGTTCTTATTAGCTAAAGTCTATTTAGATCGCTTAGTATATAGCACTACTAAGGTTACTAGAGCTATAATCTATTAAATCTACTTATTACTAGAGTTCTTTAGTACTCCTTATCTATCTCCTAAAGCTACTTAAGCTTAACTATATACTCTAACTATATTTCTTAAGGATATAGGTATATCTAGTATATCTACTAGCTTATACTTACCTCTTATAGTAGATTATAGTCTACCTTAATAATATCTCTACTACCTATATCGATAAAGTCTAAGTCTTCTTATTTAAGATTTATAACGTCGAAGTCTTATAGAGTATAGTCTAGAAGACTATCTAATAGTAGAGGTAATCTTAGAAAGTAGCTAAGAAAGTAGTAGCTAAAAGAGATACTATACTAAGAGTAAGCTAGAAGAACTAGTACTAAGATTAGCTAGCTAAGTATATTATCTATATAGATAAGTCGACTTATAATAAGTATATAGCTTAGAGGAGATATAGCTAGTTACCTATAGAAGCTAACTATATTAACGTATAGTCTTAAGTTAAGAGTAAGTACTAGAGTATACTACTAGTAATTAGTCTTAATAGATACCTCGATAGTATATTAATCTACTATAGATCGATTACTTCTAAGATCTTTATAGAGTAGCTAGCTAAGACTATACTACTATAGGTACTAGCTAGATTAGTTATAGTAATAGATAATGCCTTAATCTACTAGTATTAAAAGATTAAAGAGCTAGTAGATAAGTATAGAGGTTTCTTAGAGTACTTACCTCTATATTTACCTAACTTAAATCTAATTAAATAGAGCTATTTAGTACTTAAGGCTTAGATAAAGAGAAATTACTATCTAATAGCTAAATATAATAACTACTATAACTTCTTAGTACTAGTAGTTTAGGTCTATAATAGTTAGTATACTAGTAGTTATTTTAGAAGCTATAGATATAATATAAGCTTATAGAGCTTAGAGGTTATAAAGAAGTATAGTATTAAGAGAGGCTCGATATTAAATCGAGTATAACGCTAAGACTAGTATTAAAATCTCTTTATCTCTATCTATATAGTATATATATACTACTATAACTACTATAAAGCTATATAGTAGTATAGATTAGGTATTATAAGCTAACTAATAGCTCTCTTAAAGCCTCTAGTACTTAAATTAGCTTATTTAGCTTATAATTTAGCTTAGTAGCTCTTTATTAAAGGACTAGATTAGGCTAGTCGTTAGGTAGGTATTAACCTAACTTAGGTAGGAGTTAGGTTCTAGGTCGTATAGGCTTTAGGTTAGGGGGGTACTAGGTCGTACGGACTCTAGGTTAGAGAGGTATTAGGTTCTAGGTAGGTTATACTAGCCTATACCTAACCTAATATAACCTAATATAACCTAAATAGGTTATATTAGGTTATACCCCGCATTATAAACCTTAATTATAATATATTTATCTATATATACATTAGAATATTAGTATTATTATTAAAAACTAAAAGTTAGAAGTATATTTAAGTATTATTATAGTAAATAATTATAGGTCTAGGAGGATAGGTTAAATTCGAGCTAACTCTTATTATTAACGTAACGCTACTTTAGATACCTTCTACTAACTTTATTATTACTATTATAGTCCTTATCTTCTTCTAAAGTATCCTCGCTTATATTAGAGATATATACTATTATAGGGAGGTTAAATAAGTCGTCTACTTCGTTAAAGGGCTCTTCTTCGTCTTATAATAAGTCCAAAGCCTATAAGCTAGTATTATCTAAGCCTCTACTATTTAATATAGTATACTTTATAATAACGATCTACCTAATTACTTATATATAAAGATTATACCGATAGTCTCTAATTATATCCTTTATAGTATTAAAGACACGCTTAATACCTATACTAGTAATTAGAATTACTAGAATATCCTTAGCTACCTATACTAGATAAGGATAGGTCTTCTCGTTTATATACTACTATAGAAGGATATCGAAGTTATTAAGCTTATAGAGTATAGGTATACTAAGGTAGTCTTTACCTTTACTTCTTATAGTATAAGGAACTTCTTCGTGTAATATTAAACTATAGCTAGAGAGTATACTAGGTCGAGGAAATAACGAAGGAAAAGCAACTATTAAGACTAGCTTTAAAGCTAGCCTTCGAAACTATAGCTAATTAGTGCTTACTACTAGAGAGCTTATATACTCGCGTTATATAGTAGGACCTATTACTTACTTATCGTATCGCTCTAGATATTATAAGAATTACTTATAGTATATAATCTTATCGGAGTACTCCTAAGTACTATCCTAGGTAAATTATTAGTATAGAACTATAATAATTATCCGTAATAAAAACCTTATAAGCCGTAAGCTTTTATATTAGATCGAGAATTATAGTATAGTTAAATAAAAAGCCTCGGTCTTTATCCGTACGTTAATAGTACTTTAAAAGCTTAGTTCTACCCTAATTAGTAGCTATAATAATAATATTAGACTACGAAGAATTATTATTAGTATCGTCGCTATCTTTCTAGTCTACTATTATATTATTAAGAAAGTCGAATAGGCGGTTATATATCTACTAGATATATTAAATAGTTAGCTAATTTAACTCGCTAAGAGCGTTTATTACTGTCTTAAAATTCTCTAGTATCTTCGTAAGTAGAGAGAGATATAACTACTCTATATAGCTTATTCGGAGTCGCTAAAGGTCCCGCTAATCGATATCTTCGTAATCCTTATTAGTAGTTAAAGCCTTCGGGCCCTACTAAGTAATTTCCTAATCTAGCTACGTATTAATATATTATTATAGCTTAAGAGCTCGCTTATATATATCGAATATTAAGTTCTATCTTATCTTTATATTACGAATAACGTTTAGTTATTACCTTAGTAGTAGCTCTTTTTAAAGTGCCTAAAATCGTTTAAATCGCTATAGAGATTAGTTAATTATAATATAGATCGCTCGGAGCTATTCGATGTCTTAGTCTATAATAATATACTATAATTATATTAACGTACCTTTTGTAATAAGTTTAGTATAGAAATTGTTAACTAGATTACTCTTATATAGCGCTTCTATAGCTTTAGAGCTAGCTCGTTATTCTCTATTATAGTAAGTTAGAGGTGCTTAATAATGTCCTACACTATAAGGTTAATAATATATATAAGATATAGAACTACGTTTTCGTGTACTTTCTAGAATATCTTCTTATCCTATAGTCCTCTTTATATAGTACTACGAAGCGTATTATTATTAGTAGTATTATCGGTAGTAATAGTAAGTAATTATACTTTAAGCCTTCTTTCTTATAATATACGTAGTAACTTAGTACCTAGTACTTCTCTAGTATACTAACCTCTAACTAGTATAAAGTTAAGTAGAATCTCCTATAGTTACTATTAGTTATTAATATAGTATACCTTAATCCTAATAAAGCTAAGGTAGTTATTTACTATCTAACTATTAAGAGTTATTAAAACCTTTATACTACGAGGGAGATCTTTATATAGATTCTACTAGATAGTATTAAATTGCTCTTAGAAGATCTATAAAAACATCGTTTAACTAGGAATAGATATACCTTAATAGAGGAAGTATAGAAACCTTTAAAAAGACTTACGTTTTACTATATAGAAGGACTAATTATAATTAATAAATACTCTAATAAGCTTAGTCTTAAAGCGACTACTTAAGTAGGTAGGAGTAATTATATCTTAAGTAGTATAAGACTTAAGTTACGTAAGTAAGGTTTAAGTAATTAAGCGTTAGTACTTAAAAGCTATTATATTCTTACATCGCCTCGAGGTATAGTAATTTAATAGATACTTATTACTAATACTACTAGGAGTAGAATAAGTAAGAGTATCGCTATAGCGTAGGTAGTATATAAATAGCTAACTAGTAGAAAGCCGAGTAGCTTCTCTAAACTATAACTAGATAATACTAGTTCGAGCTTCGGAATTCTAGCTTAGAGTATTATAAGCTTTATTAAAGCTAGAGGTAGTTACCTATAAGGTTTTAGTCTACTAATTATACTATACTTAAGCTATAGGTTAGTTCTTAGTTCTTTACTTAGAGTTAAACGGTAGATATTTAACTAAGTAGAGTACTTCGCGGGACTTTATTAATATTATATAACTAGCTATAAATTAGAAAGGTTCGAGTAGAGAAGGAAGGCGGCCTAAAGTTATCTTAGAGGTCGGAGTAGGTCGTAGCTCTAGATTAAGTAAGTCTTCGTTAAAGTCTAATATTTTAAATAAAGTAGTAGGTTATACGCTATAATTATACGCTATAATTATATAACGTAAAGATAGTAGAATTTTCGTTATATATAGAATCTAGCGATTACCTATTATCTTTTTAAAATCTCTACTACTCTTAGTTACCTTAGCTACTTTTAATTAGTAGGATAGGTACTAGCGTTTAATCGTTAATATTATTAGTTAATTTAGTAACGAATTAGAATCTAAAATATAGTATAGTAAAAATTTTTACCTCTACTTAGCATCGTCTATTTCCTTATCCTCGTCCTTATTCTCTATTTCCTCGTCCTTATCCTCTATTTCCTTATTATTATTATTATTATTATTATTATTATCCTTAATAACCTTACTAATATCCTCTTTAGAGTTACTATCTAACTCTTCCTACTTATCGCCCTTAGCTTTAACCTTATATTTATTAACCCCTACTATATCCTATACTTTCTCTACTTTATTATTATCGAATTCGACCTTCTCCTTATACTCGTTATCGTTATTACCTTTAATATAGAGGATATATCCTTTAACTTTAAGATCGATATTCCCTAAATACTCTAGTAGAGGCGTTAGATCGCGTTATCTAGTATTTATTAGTAGAGGTCTATAATTATATACTATAATTAATATACTACTATACTAGATCTTAGACTATTACTAGCTCCTTAGGAGTTATTCCCTAGACGAAATCGACCTATTCCTTCTTAGCTATCTCGCTATTTCCCTTATCTACTATAAGCTTAGTATAGCCTTACTTATAAATATCGCGCTAGAGCTTCTTAATAACGCCTCCTTTACTATAGAGCTATTTAGTAGATCTTATAGGGAAGTAAAATCCCTTATCTTTCTTAATAGCTTCTTTACGTATTTTACTAATAGTATCTTAATACTACTATCTATTATTAGCCTTATAGATCCTTTACTACTTTTTATAGACTTCTATAAGTTTAGATTTAAGCTATTTACCTAGTCCCTATTAGTGTTATATAATAATACTCTATAATAATATATACTACTCTACTAGCCTTTAAAGCGCTTCTATATTATCTTCTCTATTCTCTCCTACTTTATTACTTCTTTAGCTATTCCCTCTATAGCTAGCTTCTTAAGTAGAGTTAATTTCGCTTTATAATCTATATTTCTAGTAGCTATAATAGCCTTCTCTTTAGCGGATTACTAAGCTACTATATCTCTCTACTAAATAGTATAGCAGCTATTACTAAGCCTACTAGAGAATCTAGCTTAAAATCTAGTAGAGTAGCCTTTATAAGTTTATCCTTATCCGTGCTATAAAATCTAGAAAGTAACTTCTTATAGCTTAGTCTTAAATCCCTAGTCTTATTAGATAATGTCTATAATAATATACTATAATAAATACCTCTCTAGGATCTAAAGAATTATTAATATTAAGATCTAACTCGACCTTAATAATTAGAGAAGAACTTAATACTATAGTAGGAACTAAATTTAGATATTACTAAGTAATATCTAACTTAGTAGAGTAAAAGAGGTTAGATAGAATAAAGGAGTAGAAGGATATAAGGTAAAGTAAATTCTACGAGGTTATAAGTATAGAATATAAAATATAAATTTATTATTATTATTATTATAAATAACTTCTATTATTATTAATAGTTACTTATACTATAAATATATATTATCGTTATAAAGTATTAGTAATTATTATATTATTAATAATAATAATAACAATTTTATATTTTATATTTTATATTTTATATATTACTTTAGCTCCTAATTAATATTTATATCTATCTACTTACCTCTTTTATAATTATACCTTTACTAATTAATAATACTACTATATTACTAATATAGCTCGTACTAAGCTAGCTAAACCTTACTAGAATAAGTCTAGAGGGAAAGGTAAGAATAAGTCTAGATTAAAAGGCCCTAGAAAGATAGTTAGTTCTAAAGATATTATAAAGAGAAGATATAAGCTAGGTAGTATATTATTATAGTCTATTATTATAGTATATAGCTAATAGTTATTAGCTGTCGCTCTCTATAAGATCCGCTACTACTAGAAAAGTACTAACCTCCTTATCTATAAGCTTCTATTCTCTTATCTTATTTATAAGATTATAGACGATATCCTACTATTTAGAAGTCTTAGCTATAGTAAGCTACGCTTCTAGGTATCTACTATAGGTATAATTTAGGAGGTAGCTAAGGTATACCTTATAGGTATTTTAGAAGATAGTAAGAAAACTTAATATATATTTAACTCTATACTAATATACTATATAGATTATAATCTAAATACTATTTATACTAAGAGAGTTACTATCTAGAATAAGGATATATACCTAGTAAAGTATTACTATACTAAATTTATAGCTAGTAATATTAATAGATCTAGGACGTACGATATAGGTATATAGATAGAGTCTCTAGATTAATATAACCTCTCTTCTATAATAATAATCTATAATAATACTATATAGAATTTTAGGTAGATAAAAAAATATATAATAATATAATAATATAATAATATAATAATATAATAATATAATAATATAATAATATAATAATGTAATAATATAACAATAGAATAATAAGATAATAGGATAATAGGATAATAGGACAATAGGATAATAGGATAATAGGATAATAGGACAATATAGTAGCCTCTAATATATCTAGATTATATCTAATCCTCTACTCTAATCTAGTTCTATACCTTATAATATCTCGCTATTACTATATTATCTTTAACTAGTAATACTACCTTTAGAATTAACCTAAGTATCGATATAACGCTAAATAGTCGTATACGTAATCTTAATAGTGTATATAGTAGCTAGGTTAGTACGACTAATATACCTATCTTATATAATTCGAATAGCTAGCTTCTAGTATAAGGATATAATTAGGATATATATAAGCGCTATATAGACCTTATACGCCGCTATACTCTTAGCGACTAGCCTAATATAATATAGGACCCTTACTATATTTACTATCTTAAGGTCTATATAGACTACTAGGTCTATACTCGTATTAGAGAGAAATACGATTATATACGTATTATACCTATACTAATAATAAGTACTAATAAGTCTAGTATTCTCCTAAGAAGGAATACCTAACCCTAGCTATAAATAACGCTCGCTATAAGGTTTATAGTCTACGTAACTCCTTCTTCCTAGAAGACTATCTAGATATAAAGGAGGTAAAGAGGGATATAATAATTACTTACGCTCTACTAAATATAGAGATTCCTTATAATCTAGAGGTTTAGGAGATAATAGAGAATACTAATAGAGGGAGTTCTATACCTCTTCTAATTAAGGAGACTACTATTATTAGCTAAATTTAGCTTAAATAGGCAATAAAAGCCTTAGATAGCTACTATAACCTTACGACTTATAAACTAAATATTAATCTATTTTATAAAATTACTCTATAATTATACGCTATAATAATAATATATAAGGAGGACACTTATTCTATTTATATAGGGAAGATTTATACTAACTAAGACCTAATTATAACCTAGCGAGTACCTATAATACTACCTCGATACTAACCTCTACCTAATACGGGGTAATACCCCTATAACCTAATATACTAAGTAATTATATTAAGTAGACTCTAGGGGGGTATCGGTGTTAGGTCTAGTATTACTATATAGGTGTCTTCCTAGTCGAGGTAGTTAGTAAATAGTATACGCTCGTCGACGACACTTATTAGTTAGTTAATACCCTCGGAAACCTCGTAGTCGTAGAAACCTTATATATAATAACTAATCGCTACCTTTCTACCTAAGCCCTTTAATAGACTATATATCGTAACCTATAACTATAGCTATAACTATAACGACCGAGTCTACTATAACTATCCCCTTTCCTCTAGTATCTAACCTAGATACGAACGACCTATACGCCTTAGAGTCCTTAATAACGAGCTATATAACGACGACTCTTACTAATAACGAGCTCCTCGCCGAGGCTAGTAGCTCTATTCTCTACCTCCTTACGCTAACGACGCTATATCTCTAAATTATTACTAGAAAGACCTTCCTCTTTATTCTCTAATAAATCTATTTTACCCTTATTATTCTCTTCTCTAGAATCTAAATCTACTTCCCCCTCTTCCTTATTAGAACCTATCTCTATATCCTCCTTATCGCCCTCGACTATATTAGAATTAGGATTATCCTTCGTAGTAGAGACTAGGCCCTCCTTAGTATAATAGAAGAAAGAATAAGTACTAATAAAGTAGGCCTTCTTATACTACTAGACCTTAACCTAAGCCTTCTCTATAGCTATAGTAATCTCCGTATAAATCTCCCTAATACGATCCTTAGTAGCTTAGAGATTATTACCTAATAGGATATCTCTTTCCTCGATAATAGTAGGATCGTCCTAACGAATATAGCTAACTAGAGCGTTACTAATAGGACTATCGATTTATAGAGTAATAGTAGCGAGGAAAGTAGAGTGTATACTTCCGTATATATTTAGCTTACTAGAAGGAGTCCTAGGATAAGAGCGCTTTTATATATAAGCGAGAGTAAGCTCGCTATACGAACTACTCTCGAACTACTCTAGAGTCTCGTAATCGGCACTAATCCTATAGAACTAAGGGAGTATAGTACGACGAATAGAATCGGTAGGACTAGTCGAACTATATAGGGTATAAGGTATAGTAATATAAACGTTACTAGCCTTATAAATTATTAACTCCTAGTCGGCCTTATACTTCTTAATATCGTCCTATATAAAGTGCTTATTAGTAATATTAATAACTAGGGCGTCGGTAAGAACCTTACGAGCCTTTATATCCTAAACCTACTCCTTTATATAGTAATATATCTTAGGTATAACGATAGTATAATTCTTTAGCGTCTTATTGTTAAGGCTAATAGAACCTTAGATAGTATCTCCTCTATACCTATTAGTAAGGCGGCTAGAGTTAACGTTAATATAGCGGAACTACGTATAATCTCTAGAGATAGTATATTTAGTATAGTAAGGGTAGGAAATTAACTAAGTAAGCTTATCGGGACGACTAGTAATATATACTCGATAGTATTTAGGATCTATATATATAGTCTACTATCCGAGAGAGTAAAATATATTACGTAACTACCCTAGCTAGTTCTTACTCTTAGGATAACTAAAATAGTAAAGATATATATCTATCTCAGTATAGAAGATATCTATAAGAGGAGAATCCTCTTCGGCCTACTATTTAAAAATGTTAATAACTATATTACCGTTAGTAACCTATTCGTCGTAAAGCCCCTTATAGAAACTATCGAGAATAAGCTTCCTTATATCCTTAGAGACGTAACGATCTATAACTATAGACTTATACTTAAAAACACTACGCTTAGTAGACTCGCGAGCGACACGGAAAGTTAGAATAAGCTACTTAGCTATCTCTTTCTATATACGTATTAAGTCTAGAGTACTACTATAGTAGGCGTTATACTAATAGCGAATACGCCTAGCTAAAACTTCGTACTTAAGGTTAGTAAGTAGGTATAGATAACGAGCTAGAAGACGAGTATATAAGTAATAGACGGTCGTATTAGTAGCTAAATCCTTACGTATCTAAGTGTTTATAATAATAGCGAGTTCGGAATTAGAGAGTAGCTCCTTCGAGGTAAACTTAGCCTTAACTCTCGAAGGGATACTAGTGTAGTTATACTCCTTCTTAGTCGACGAAGTAATAGCCTTACCCTTACTCTTATCCTATAGAGTAACTAATATAGAAATAGAGCGATTAGGTATCCCGTACTATCTATTACTATTATCGAATTCGTTAAAGTAACGCTTCTTAGAAGGAGAACCTTTATAACTAGTCTCTACTAATAGAATAGCCTCTTATTTAACTAGCTCTTCTTTATCCTCTTCTTCTTCTAAGCGACTAAGACGGAGACGTATAGAACGACGTAAGCGGCTTAAAACCTATATAGGAGTAGCTACTCCTAAGCCCGGCTTAGGTCTAGTACTATCGAGGTTTACCTAAGAACTTTCTCCTACGAATATTATAGCTTTAGTAATACGTACTACGTTAGTGTTAGAGATACTAGGATAACTAGAAACCGAAGCTTAACGAATTCCGAATGTAGTAGTAGATAAGGTAGTAGGGGTGCTACTAGTAATCTAGGATAGAGCGGGAACCTTATATAAGAAACCGAGCTTATTCTAGGCGAAATACTTAGTGAATTACCTATTATAGATAACACGAAGCTCCTTTACGTTAAGTTCCTTAATACTTAGCTACTTCGAGGATTCGACTAATTTAGCTATAGCTATAATGTCTTATAGGCGGACGTCGTGACTAATAATACTCTTCGGGGTGCTAATACGCTTAATAGTTACGCGAACTACTATATTAATAGTCTAATAGAAAGTCTTCTCCCTAGAGATATAGTTAAACTACTAACGAGAACGATTCTCTAGACTAGAGTACTAATCCTTATAGAGCTTATAAGACTACTCGTAGTCCGAAACGCTACGCTAGAGAGCGCTATAATGTTCTAAACTCTTATTCCTATTCTCCTTAACTCTCTCGTATATACTATAAGCCTTAGGAAATATTTCCTCCTAATTCTTCTTACTTAAGGCGACAATATTACCCTCGAGGAGACTATAGATAATATCGTAGGTAAGTGTCTCGACGTAGTTCTAAGCCTTTATAGCGATACCGAGGACCTACGTAATGAAATCTATACGGATATTATCGTTACACTTATAGGCGTATTTTAAGACCTCCTTAGTATTCGTAAAGCTCTTATCCTTATACGTAAAGACTCCGACTCCTCCGTTCTAACTACTATCTCCGTTTATTACCTTAGAATCGCTAGATAGGATTATTATACTTAAGGTAGGATTAGTCTTAGACTAACCTCTACCTCTCTATATAGTATAAAAGCTATAAGGCTATAAAACCCGCAGCTATCGATAGGGTATTACGATTAAATAGCGTAACTATTGTCTAATAACGCTATAGTCTCGTCTTACTACGAAAAGGAGACCTTCTAAGAGCTTCGTTAGATATATTATCTTATAGAAATAAAAGGTAGGTTTCTATAAGGTATAGGAGATCGAGGGGTTATATTAGAAAATTTTCGCGCGGCAACACTAGCTCTACTATAGTAATATCTATATATAGGTGTATCTAGTAAGCGCTATACCTCTTATAATTCGCTATATACGGCGGCACTATATGTTTATATAGCACCTTTATACCTTCTTCCTCTTTATCCTTTTACTATACTATTTACTATATAGAACCTCTATAAACATATATAAAGAAATCGAATTCGGAACTAAGGAAACGTAGAAGTACTTCGAGGAAGTAATCTAGGTACTACGAATAGAAAAAAAACAAAGGAAACCTTTTACCTTACCGTTTATCTATTCTAATACCTCGTTAGATCTACTACCCTTAATAGCGGCGATATAATATATATATAATAGTTATAACCGACTATATATATAATAAAAATCCCTCTTTTATTAACCCTACTCTCTCCCCCTAGTGTCTAACCTAGATACTAAACCTAATCTATAATCTCGTACTCGTCGCGATTAAAGCCCTCTAGACGTATAATCTCGACGATAGGTTCTTATTCTAATACGTAACGAAGTACTACTATATACACTTACTCCTTATCTACTAATAAGTACTTCTTTAATCTCCGACGTATATATATACTACGAACCTCGACGCTATCTAGCTCGGCAATTTTATATAAGCCTAAATCGTAAACTTTAATAATACGATATAGGCCCTACTACCTATTCTTAAGCTTATCTTATCGAATCTTCTTATAATAAGTGTTATAGATAAGGACGATATCGTTAATATTAAGCTTATTATATTAAATCCTACGACGTAGATCCTATACCTCTTTATATTCTTAACGAAGACGATATATACGATCCTACGTCTCCTAAAGATCCTCGTCTCTCTATTTAAGTTATCGAGTATAAGTAGTAATAAGCTCTTCTATAGTACGAACCTACGACTAATCCTATATTCGCTAACTATAAATATCGAATTCTACTAGAAGGATAGTATCGGTCCTAAATATAAGTAACGAAGGTATTTAACCGGTGATCCTATTAACGGTTAACTATTTAGCCTATAGGACGTAAGTAAGATATTAAACCTATTAGCGATTATCCTTACTCGTAATCTTCGAAAGACTATCTATAATATTCGGATACCCTCGTTTAGCCTTATTAGATTATAGATTATAGGCTAAAGTAACGACGTAGTCTATACTAAACTACTTAGTAAGAGAGTAGACTAACCCTTTAAACTTAGAACCTCTATCTACTACTAGTGTTTTAATAGCGCTAAACCTATATATAACCTCTTTATATAGGAATTTCGTAGCGAACTTACTATTAGAATTATATAGTACCTTAGTCTCTAGCTATAAACTAACGGCCTCTCGAGTAATAATAAGATATTAATATCCTTCCGATATAGGTATATAAACGATATCGACGTACTACTTCGTATAAAGGGTAGAGACGCTACTCGGATATAGCTCCTCTATTTCTTATAAAAGCGCTCTTCTTTAATATTCGTTATATATAGCTACGTAGTAACGAATATCGGCATATAGTGTCTTCTACTAGTACTAGTTAGTAATCTTCCTCTAAGTACTCTTACGACTCTTATAACTACTTCCGTTATAAAGCTCCCTAATAATCTTATCTTTATAGTCCTCTATATCGACGACGCGACGTAACGGTATTAACCTCTAACTACGTCTAAAAAGGTAACTATTATTAATAAGGAACATCGACGTATACCTCTTAAATTTAATAAATTTAGATATGTCTAAATATAGCGGTCGTCGTAACGTTATAAGATAGTCGGTAATGTCTTACGATTCTACTAAATATTCCTCGCGAACTAGAGTAGTTCGCTTATTACTCCTATCTACCTAGAGAGGGCGAATAGACACGTAAAATAGCTCTAAATCGATTAATTCGTCTACGTCTACATTATATGCCTTATTATTATTATCTAACGGACCTCGTAGGCGACGAGAAAGCCTATTAGTAGCTCTGTTCTTCTTACTAGAAACATATCGAACGTCGAAAGTAAATAAGCGTATCTACGTAATCTACTAAGTAGTAACTAAACTAGGAAGATTAGTAGCGGATCGATTAAGTTATACTACTAAGGTGTTAGCGTTAGTCTCGATAATAAATAGAACCCTATAAAGATATAAACGGACCTTCTAGAGTGCTTTAAGTATACTACGACACTCTCTCTTACTAGTATTATACTTCTTTTTAGCTTTAGACTATATACTAGATTCGAAACGAACGATATAACGTTTCTTCTTAGCCTCTAAATTCTCCTATATAAGGATTATACCCTAACCTATTAAACTAGCGTCTATAGCTAAGATAATCGATCCGGCTTATTTACTATAATTAATCGACGTAAGTACGGGTATAGAAGTTAGTGCTTATTTAAGTACGTTTATAGAGGATTATACCTCCTCGGTCTATTCGAAAATAATACTAGCCCGAAGTAGCTAATATAATAGTCTAGCGACGATAGTAAAATCCTTAACCTATATTCGGTAATATATATAGATACTAAGGAAAGCGCGTACCTTAGTACTATTCTTATATAGCGGCTACTCTATAATCTTAACGATCTTAGACTAGTCTAGATAACGCCCTCTAGAATTATAGATAAACTCTACTACCTTAAGACCTAACTATAAAAACTAGGACTTTCTACTAGAAATAGTAACTCTAGCTCTCTCTATATCGGTAAGCGTATAGTCTAATGTCTATATATATTCGAGCATAAAACGTCTAATACTAGGAAAAGACTCCTCTCTACTATAATCCGTATAAGGTCCCTTAATACTATTATCGTCTACGAAAGGTTATATATTATAAGGTATCTAATCCTATAGAATTATGTCGTTAATCCTATAGAACTACGTAACTAAATTCGTAGCTCCCTAAGGAAGTCTTATCTATTAGACGAGTCTAATAGGTATTATAAATAAGGTAATATTATAGCTCTCCTCTATAAGGGGGACTTAGTCGTATCCGGAAAAGTAATCTACGAGTAAGGCGATATATATACTAGTAAAAGACTCCGAGAATTTATCTACGGAAGGAGGGAGGTTAGCATCTCTAATCGTTACGCGATTAATACTTATCGCTATATTAACTAGCCGATACTTATTCGTATCCTTCTTCTTAACTAGGAAATAGGGATTTCTATATAGTATATAACTTAGCTTAAGGAGCCCGTTCGTAATCCTCTCTTTTACTATATCTACTACGATACCTATTAAAGATTATAGAATAGGGAAACTAGGTTCTTACTACGGCGTATAGTCTATAGTCCTAATAGACTACGCTAGTGTAACGTTACTTTTTACCGTACTAATCTTAGAGAAGTCCTAAGCTAGGACAGCTTCTTAGTTTAGAAGTACTTATATTAATACCTCCTGTTTAGCTAGCGTAACTTCGTAACTAATAATAAGCTTACGCTCTCTCTCGGGTATAAGTCGCGATCGCTCCTTAATATTAGAAAACTTAGTAATAAGTAGGTAACTATATAGCGCTAACCGGAAAGGTCGTAATACTTTATAAGCTAAGTACTATTCTCGCTACGTATTTACCCCTCTAGGTATAGAACTATCTAAGATTAAAGTATCTACTAGCCGAACCTTCTTATCCTTCCTTTTATATAAGGTATTTACCCCTACCCTTAGTACTCTATAGGAGACTCGACGTATTCTAAGCCGTATAGCTATAAGTATCGATTATATATTATTCTTTCGAGAGATCCGAGGTATACTATCGTTCTCTAATAATAGTATAAACTAAAAACATCTATATACGGGGTTAGCTAGCCGTTCCTCTCTAGAGGGTCGAATATTAGCTATATAGTAAATTCGGTAAATCTCTAGTAATACTAGTTCTAAGCCTAGCTTAGAACTAGGAATTTTTACGCTATTCCTAAAAAGGAAATCCTCCCGTTCTCCTATACTCTTCTCCTTATCCTAAGTAACCTATAAAAGTAGAGAATTGTTTTTATCGTTTTCTAGTAGTTTATAAAGAATTAAATCCGTATATATATTATTAATATAAGAAATAGAGAGATCCGAACTATAAGTAACCTATAAAGAAGAAATAGAAACTAAAACTCCTAGTCGATATCCTAGCTCTCCTTACGCGACATTATAGCCGGGACCGATGCCGTCTAATCGTTTAAAGACCTCGATAACCTCGTTAACTCGTAGAAAGATCTATTCTTTAGTCCGCTCGATTTCGTACCCTAAAAGGTGACCTTTTACGAACCGTTAGCCGACTAGATTGTCCTATACTAGGAACTATCGTCTATATTATAAGAAATAAGACGAGACTTATATTCGAAAGGCCTTCCTAGAATAACGTATTCTAATATCTTCCTAGTTAATAAGAAATACGTATAGATTACGACACCTCTAATGTTAATAGGTATATTAATATAAGCCCTAGAGAAAGAGCCTATACCTATTATACTATCTATAATAATCTTAATATCTCGCTAAATCGGTAAACCTAGTTCCTTAGCTAACCTTAGCGATATAAGGTTATATTTAGTACTACTATTAAGAAGCGTACGAACTATAGTCGTATTATACCTAAGACTAGTAATTAACCTTAGACTAGCGATAGTTATTAAATCGGTAGAAGCTCCCTTCTAATCTATATATAGATCGGGATTAAGGTTTACGAATTCCTCTAGTTATTAGACTAGATTTACCTTAGTATAAGAGTAGAAGAGCTCGGGAATATTATTACTAGAAAGATTAGAGTTATCGAACCTTTAATAAAAGATCTTAGATAATAGTTATAATATTCCGAGGAGAGACCCTATCCTTATTATAATATTAGAGTTTAATAAGGATTATATAGCTTACTACGGATTAGTAACCTATTATAGAACCTTATCGAAGTACTTAGTGCGAGGAATACGCTTTATAGGTCGTAGAGCCTCCTTAGCGACTAGATCCTCTATATCGGCGTCTTCCTCCTTAGTCTTAGTAACGGCTTTAATAGTGGCCGAACGAGTCCTAGTAATAGTTATACCTTCCGGAACATTAGTAGTAGCTACTAGACGATAAGTACTAGTACGAAGGGACTTAGTAATGCCGTAGGACAGTTTAGAAGGACCTACCTTTATAACTCTATTAGTAGGACCCTTACCTTTATCTATTCGAGTATTATAAGGTATAGTACTTAGCTAAGTAGTAGCTATAACCGGAACTTCCTTAACGAAGTCGTTATTATCGTTATTATCTCTCCTAACTAGATCCTCTAGGTAGAAATCCTTATACTAAATAGACTTAGACGCTTTATCCTTAGAATTATCGTCGATAGTTAGTATCTTATAGTCTAGGTTATTAACCGCTAACTTCCTAGTAGCTCGGAGTCTAGCCTTAACTTATTCTTATTATAACTAAGTAGCTCCCTTATTACGTCTTACTAGACGACTAACTAGATACTATAGGTTCTCTATAGTTCCCTAAACTAAGCTATTACCTTCTAAATAAAGGAGACTAAGATTAATAAGCTTTCGAAGCTCTAGATAATTAGATCGAGAGTAACCTTCCTTTTTATAGTACTAGTACCTACGAGGACTAAGAGGAATAGTATTCGAACTAGTAGCTAGTGTAAATCTAGACGCTTAATACGAAACTAGGGCTAGACGAGGTAGTCCTATAGGAAGAGACTAGCCGTTTATTACTTATATAACTTAGACCGATAGCTTATCTATTCTCTTATAAAGAGCCTATATACTCGAATCCGAAGGAGGAGTAGCTATAGAGGTATTCGTTTAAGTCTTAGTAGAAACGTCGGAGATACGAGGCTAAGTAGTGCTTTCCTTAGTAATAACTAAGGTAACCTTCTCGCGCTCCTTATAAACCGACTAGAAGGATTCGAGTCGTCGTATCTTAGAGATCTTCTCTTTAGCTAAATAGTAGATTCTCGGAAAATCCTTAAAGGTGTCGGGGTGCTTTATATCTATACTACTCTTTACTCTAATATAACTACGAATATTAGCTAGAAGACCTTTAGTGAACTACGTACCCCTTATAATAATATCGAGTCGAGTCTTACCTAGAGCGTTAGTAGTCTTCCTAAACATCCTATAGTACTAAAGTATATTAGAGAAGGTCTCTCTTAGTATATCTCTTAATTATTTAAGGTAAGTACGAGACGTTATTAGGTAATTAGAGTCCTTATCCTCGAAACTAAGCTTTATCTCCTTCTTAAGACTAATCTAGTCTCTTAAAGTCTAACTAAGATAGGATTTTACTTATCTACGGATCTTAACACTATAATACTAAGGTAACCTTCGAATAGTAACCTCCTTAGAAAGGTTATAGGATTAAATAAAGGTCTCTTATTCTTCTATAAACTCTATAACGTTATAGCTATCGAAGTAAGGAGTACCTTATTATCTAGGACTAGGAGCTAGTAGTGTTATCTACACTATAAAAGGCTACCCTCCCTATTATATCGATACTAAACCTTTAGCTATTAGAGGAGTTCGTACCTTATCCTTTAGTAGGTTCGAAGGGGTCGTACGCTCCTCTATAGAAGAAGGTATTAGCTAAGGAGAAGAGGTACTCTCTAGATTAAGGCTAGTATTTATTATAACGTTTCCTTTGTCTTTAGACTCGTTACTTACGACTAAATAAGTAGCTTTACGGAATTTAGAAAATCCTTATCTAGTACCGAACTCTTCTAGTAACCTCGATATCCTCTTAGAATAAAGAACTAGTCCTACTAGAATATTCTCGAATAGTAGTAGAATTAGCCTTAGTATTCGAATAAACTATTAGTAAACTCTATACTACTACGTAGTATCTAGACTAAATCTAGATAACTCTTATACGCTATATCGTATACTTTTAGCCCCTTTATCTATAAAGGCTTAGGCCTTCTATATTAGTCGTCGTCTCCGTTTACTTCTGCTACTTCTAAACCTAGGTCTATTCTAGGTCTAGGGTTACTATATTCTCTATCTATATAGATAACTCTTACGAGTTAGAGACTCCTAATTAATACTCGTGTCGAACATCGTTTAAATCGACTAGCTATAGCCGCTCCTATTAGAGTCTTCTAGATGTCTAACTAATTCTCTATTACGAAACTCGTCGTACTCTATATATACTAGAAATCGTCCTCGGAGGTATAAAAAACTTTAAATCCTAAGAGATAGCGGCGGTCTTATTCTAGTGTCCTCGTATAGTGCTATAATAATAGCTATAGAACACTAAAGAAACCTAATAAACCTAATAAGCCTAATAAACCTAATATAACTAATAACGAGCTACTCGTTCGATAGCTACTATAACACTACTCGATAATAATAGTAAGGTACTACCCCTAGTACTAAATTACTATTATTACTATATAGGTATCTTCCTAGTCGAGGTAGTTAGTGAATAGTATACACTCGTCGACGACACTCGTTAGTTAGTTAATACCCTCGGAAACCTCGTAGTTATAGAAACCTTATATATAATAACTAATCGCTACCTTTCTACCTAAGCCCTTTAATAGACTATATATCGTAACCTATAACTATAGCTATAACTATAACGACTAAGTCTACTATACTAGTATCGACTAGGGACGACCTAATACCTATCTAACGACTAGTCTAGACTAGATATTCCTCTACTAGTTAAGGCTAATACCTCTTAGACTATTAAGATTATAATTCTTACTCTTAAGCTTATACTTAATATTCTCTAGTAGACTAGTCGTTAGGTAGATATTAGGTCGTCTCTAGTTAATACTAGACCTAATATCGATATTCTCTCTAGAGCCTACTTAACCTAATTACTTAGTATATTATATTATAGAGGTATTACTCTATATTAGATAGAGATTAGTATCGAGATAGTATCGTAGGTACTTACTAGATTATAATTAGGTCTTAGTTAGTATAAATCTTCCTTCTATAAATAGAATAAGTATCCTTCCTATATATTATTATTATAGTATATAATTATAGAGTAATTTTATAAAATAGATTAATATTTAGTTTATAAGTTATAAGGTTATAGTAGCTATCTAAGGCTCTTATTATCTATTTAAGCTAAATTTAGCTAATAATAGTAGTCTCCTTAATTAGAAGAGATATAGAACTCTCTCTATTAGTATTCTCTATTATCTTCTAAACCTCTAGATTATAAGAAATCTCTATATTTAGTAGAGTATAAGTAATTATTATATCTCTCTTTACTTTCTTTATATCTAAATAATCTTCTAGGAAGAAAGAGTTATATAGACTATAAATCTTATAGTAGATATTATTTATAGCTAGGGTTAGGTATTCCTTCTTAGGAGAATACTAGACTTATTAGTACTTATTATTAGTATAGATATAATATATATATAATTATATTTCTCTCTAATATAAGTATAGACCTAGTAGTATATATAGACCTTAAGATAGTAAATATAGTAAGGGTTCTATATTATATTAGACTAGTTACTAAGAGTATAGCGGCGTATAAGGTCTATATAGCGCTTATATATATCCTAATTATATCCTTATACTAGAAGCTAGCTATTTAAATTATATAAGGTAGATATATTAGTTATACTAACCTAGCTACTATATATACTATTAAGATTATATATATAACTATTTAGTATTATATTAATACTTAGGTTAATTCTAAAGGTAGTATTACTAGTTAAAGATAATATAGTAATAGTAAGATATTATAAGGTATAGAACTAGATTAGAGTAGAGAATTAGATATAATCTAGATATATTAGAGGCTACTATATTATTCTATTATCCTATTATTCTATTATTCTATTATTCTATTATTCTATTATTCTATTATTATATTATTAAATTATTATATTATTCTATTATTCTATTATTCTATTATTCTATTATTCTATTATTCTATTATTCTATTATTATATTATTATATTATTATATTATTATATTATTATATTATTATATTATTATATTATTATATTATTATATTATTATATTATTATATTATTATTATAGAAGAGAGATTATATTAATCTAGAGACTCTATCTATATACCTATATTATATACTCTAGATCTATTAATATTACTAGCTATAAATTTAGTATAGTAATACTTTACTAGATATATATTCTTATTCTAGATAGTAACTCGCTTAGTATAAATAGTATTTAGATTATAATCTATATAGTATATTAGTATAGAGTTAAATATATATTAAGTTTTCTTACTATCTTCTAAAATACTTATAAGGTATATCTTAGCTATCTTCTAAATTATATCTATAGTAGATACCTAGAAGCGTAGCTTACTACTACTAAGATTTCTAAATAGTAGAATATCTTCTATAATCTTATAAATAAAATAAGAGAATAGAAGCTTATAAATAAAGAGATTAGTACTTTTCTAGTAGTAGTAGATCTTATAGAGAGTAAAAGCTAATAACTATTAGCTATATACTATAATAATAGACTATAATAATATACTATCTAACTTATATCTTCTCTTTATAATATCTTTAGAACTAACTATCTTTCTAAAGTCTTTTAATCTAGACTTATTCTTACTTTTCTCTCTAGACTTATTCTAGTAAGATTTAGCTAGCTTAGTATAAGCTATATTAGTAATATAGTAGTATTATTAATTAGTAAAGGTATAATTATAAAAGAGAGAAGTAGATAGATATAAATATTAATTAGGAGCTAAAGTAATATATAAAATATAAAATATAAAATTATTATTATTATTATTAATAATATAATAATTACTAATACTTTATAATAATAATATATATTTATAGTATAAGTAACTATTAACAATAATAGAAGTTATTTATAATAATAATAATAATAAATTTATATTTTATATTCTATACTTATAATCTTATAGAATTTACTTTACCTTATATTCTCTTACTTCTTTATTCTATCTAATCTCTTTTACTCTACTAAGTTAGATATTACTTAGTAATATCTAAATTTAGTTCCTACTATAGTATTAAGTTCTTCTCTAATTATTAAGGTTAAGTTAGATCTTAATATTAATTATTCTTTAGATTCTAGAGAGATATTTATTATAGTATATTATTATAGATATTATCTAATAAGACTAGAGATTTAAGACTAAGCTATAAGAAGTTACTTTCTAGATTTTATAGCGTAGATAAGAATAAACTTATAGAGACTACTTTACTAGATTTTAAGCTAGATTCTCTAGTAGACTTAGTAATAGCTACTATACTATTTAGTAGAGAGATATAGTAGCTTAGTAATCTACTAAAGAGAAAGCTATTATAGCTACTAGAAATATAGATTATAAAGCGAAATTAACTCTACTTAAGAAGCTAGCTATAGAAAGAATAGCTAAAGAGATAATAAAGTAGAAGAGAATAGAGAAGATAATATAGAAGTACTTTAAAGACTAGTAGAGTAGTATATATTATTATAGAGTATTATTATATAATACTAATAGAGACTAGATAAATAGCTTAAATCTAAACTTATAGAAGTCTATAAAAAGTAGTAAAGAATCTATAAGACTAATAATAAATAGTAGTATTAAGATACTATTAGTAAAATATATAAGCTACTAAGAAAGACGAGGGATTTTACTTCTCTATAAAATCTACTAAATAGCTCTATAGTAAAGGAGATATTATTAAGAAGCTCTAGTATAATATTTATAAGTAAGGCTATACTAAGCTTATAGTAGATAAGAGAAATAGCGAGATAGCTAAGAAGAAATAGGTCGATTTTACCTAGAGAATAACTCCTAAGAAGCTAGTAATAGTCTAAGATCTAGTATAGTAGTATATTAATTATAGTATATAATTATAGACCTCTACTAATAAACACTAGATAACGTAATCTAATACCTCTACTAGAGTATTTAGAGAATATTAATCTTAAAGTTAAAGAATATATTCTCTATATTAAAGATAATAATAATAATAAGTATAAGAAGGAGATTAAATTTAATAATAATAAAGTAGAGAAAGTATAGAATATAATAAAGGTTAATAAATATAAGGTTAAAGCTAAGAGTAATAAGTAGAAAGAGTTAGATAGTAACTCTAAAGAGAATATTAGTAAGGTTATTAAGGATAATAATAATAATAATAATAATAATAATAATAATAATAATAATAATAATAATAATAATAATAATAATAATAATAATAATAATAATAATAATAATAATAATAATAATAATAATAATAATAATAATAATAATAATAATAATAATAATAATAATAATAATAATAATAAGGAAATAGAGAATAAGGATAAGAAAATAGAGAATAAGGATAAGAAAATAGAGAATAAGGATAAGGATAAGGAAATAGATAATACTAAGTAGAGATAAAAAATTTTACTATACTATATTTTAGATTCTAATTCGTTACTAAATTAACTAATAATATTAATAATTAAACGCTAGTACCTATTCTACTAATTAAAAGTAGCTAAGGTAACTAAGAGTAGTAGAGATTTTAAAAGGATAATAGGTAATCGCTAGATTCTATATATAACGAAAATTCTACTATCTTTATATTATATAATTATAGCGTATAATTATAGCGTATAATCTACTACTTTATTTAAAATATTAGACTTTAATAAAGACTTACTTAATCTAGAGCTATAACTTACTTTAATCTCTAAGATAACTTTAGACTACCTTCCTTCTCTACTTAAACCTTTCTAATTTATAGCTAGTTATATAATATTAATAAAGTCCTACGAAGTACTTTACTTAGTTAAATATCTACTATTTAACTTTAAGTTAAGAACTAAGGACTAATATATAGCTTAAGTATAGTATAATTAGTAGACTAAAACTTTATAAGTAACTATCTCTAGCTTTAATAAAGCTTATAATACTCTAAGCTAGAATTCTAAAGCTCGAACTAGTATTATCTAGTTATAGTTTAGAGAAGCTACTTAGCTTTCTACTAGTTAGCTATTTATATACTATCTATACTATAGTAATACTCTTACTTATTCTACTTCTAGTAGTATTAGTAATAAGTATCTATTAAATTACTATACCTTAAGATAATATAAGAATATAATAGCTTTTAAGTACTAATACTTAATTACTTAAACCTTACTTACGTAACTAAAGTCTTATACTACTTAAGATATAATTACTTCTACCTACTTAAGTATTTACTTTAAGACTAAGCTTATTAGAGTATTTATTAATTATAATTAGTCTTTCTATATAGTTAAATATAAGTCTTTTTAAAGGTTTCTATACTTCCTCTATTAAGATATATCTATTCCTAGTTAAATAATATTTTTATAGATCTTCTAAGAGTAATTTAATACTATCTAGCGGAATCTATATAAAGATCTCTCTTATAGTATAAAGGTTTTAATAGCTCTTAATAGTTAGATAGTAAATAACTACCTTAGCTTTATTAGGATTAAGGTATACTATATTAATACTAATAGTAACTATAGGAGATTCTACTTAACTTTATACTAGTTAGAGATTAGTATACTAGAGAAGTACTAGGTACTAAGTTACTATATATATTATAAGAAAGAAAGCTTAAAGTATAATTACTTACTATTACTACTAATAATACTATTAATAATAATACACTTTATAGTACTATATAAAGAGAACTATAGAATAAGAAGATATTCTAGAAAGTATATAAAAATATAGTTCTATATCTTATATATATTATTAACCTTATAGTATAGGATATTATTAAGTATCTCTAACTTACTATAATAGAGAATAATAAGCTAGCTCTAGAGCTATAGAAGCGCTATATAAGAGTAATCTAGTTAATAATTTCTATACTAAACTTATTATAAAAGATATATTAATATAATTATAGTATATTATTATAGACTAAGACATTAAATAGCTCTAAGTAATCTATATTACGATTAACTAATCTCTATAGCGATTTAAATAATTTAAGGCACTTTAAAAAGAGCTACTACTAAGGTAATAACTAAATATTATTTATAATATAAAGATAAGATAGAACTTAATATTCGATATATATAAGCGAGCTCTTAAGCTATAATAATATATTAATACGTAGCTAGATTAGGAAATTACTTAGTAAGGCCTAAAGGCTTTAACTACTAATAAGGATTATAAAGATATTAATTAGTAGGACCTTTAGCGACTCTAAATAAGCTATATAGAGTAGTTATATCTCTCTCTACTTATAAAGATACTAGAGAATTTTAAGATAGTAATAAATACTCTTAGTAAGTTAAATTAGCTAACTATTAAATATATCTAGTAGATATATTTAAACCTATTTAACTTTCTTAATAATATAATAGTAGACTAGAAAGATAGCGACGATACTAATAATAATTCTTTATAGTCTAATATTATTATTATAGCTACTAATTAGAGTAGAACTAAGCTTTTAAAGTACTATTAACGTATAGATAAAGACTAAGGCTTTTTATTTAACTATACTATAATTCTTAATCTAATATAAAAGCTTATAGCTTATAAGGTTTTTATTATAGATAATTATTATAGTTCTATACTAATAATTTATCTAGGATAATACTTAGGAGTACTCTAATAAGATTATATACTATAAGTAATTCTTATAATATCTAGAGTAATATAATAAGTAAGTAATAGGTCCTACTATATAACGTAAGTATATAAGCTCTCTAGTAGTAAGTACTAATTAGCTATAGTTTCGAAATCTAGCTTTAAAGCTAGTCTTAATAGTTACTTTTCCTTCGTTATTTCCTTAATCTAGTATATACTCTAGTAATAGTTTAATATTATATAAAGAAGTTCCTTATACTATAAGAAGTAAAGGTAAAGACTACCTTAGTATACCTATACTCTATAAGCTTAATAACTTTAATATCCTTCTATAGTAGTATATAAACGAGAATATCTATTCTTATCTAGTATAGGTAGCTAAGGATATTCTAGTAATTCTAATTACTAGTATAGGTATTAAGTATATCTTTAATACTATAAAGAATATAATTAGAGACTATTAGTATAATCTTTATATATAAGTAATTAGATAGATTATTATTATAAAGTATACTATATTAAATAGTAGAGGCTTAGATAATACTAGCTTATAGACTTTAGACTTATTATAAAATAAAGAAGAGCTCTTTAATAAAGTAGATAACTTATTTAACCTCTCTATAATAGTATATATCTCTAATATAAGTAAGAATACTTTAGAAGAAGATAAGGACTATAATAGTAATAATAAAGTTAGTAGAAGGTATCTAAAGTAGCGTTATATTAATAATAAAAGTTAGCTCGAATTTAATCTATCCTTCTAGACCTATAATTATTTACTATAATAATACTTAAATATACTTCTAACTTTTAGTTTTTAATAATAATACTAATATTCTAATATATATATAGATAAATATATTATAATTAAGGTTTATAATACGGAGTATAATCTAATATAACCTATTTAGGTTATATTAGATTATATTAGGTTAGGTATAGACTAGTATAATCTATCTAGAACCTAATACTCTCCTAATCTAGAGTCTATATAATCTAATACTCTCCTAACCTAAAGTCTATATAATCTAGAACCTAACTTCTATCTAAGTTAGATTAATACCTATCTAACGACTAGTCTATTCTCTAGAGCTAGTAGGTAATAGTAAAATACTCTCTTCTATCTAATCTAATTAAAGAATTTAGTTAGTACCTTATATAGATCGATATCTAAGTTAATAGGTAAGAACTATTTAGCTAGTATAAGAGCTTAATAAGCTATATAAGGTTTTTCTAAGAAGGTATTAGTAATACTAATATAGTTTATTAGACTTAGTAAAGGTAGTAGTATTTAAGCGATTAGTACTAGAGGTACTAGAAGAGCTAGAGTAATACTCTCTATAACTCGAGATAAGCTTAAGGTTATATACTTTAGTTACTTACTTCTATTTAGCGTAATTACTAGGTCTAGTAGTAGCTAGTATATATTATAATTACTAATATAAATAGCTCTATACTAGATTAGTCTACCTATATTATTAATTTATTAGTACTTACTAGAGATAGTAATCTAGTATAAATAGCTAAAGTTACTATAGCTCTAATTACTATACTACTAGTAACTCTCGAAATTAGTCTCTTAATTACTATATACTACTATAAGCCCTTTACGTAATTAGCTAGTTATAGTATACTAGCCTTATAACGACTTAGGAGGTTATAATAACTTAGTAGATTACGAGGATATTAGTAGTAGTTCTACTAGAAGACTTAATAATATACTTAATAGTATTAGTAGTAGCTCTAGTCTTAGAGGAGGAGATATTAAGCTTATTAAGCTTAAAGGTCTCGGAATAGGTATAGTTAGTAGCCTTAACTAACTACTAACCTTTAGAGCGCTTAGAGGTAGATTAATCTTTTTTATAATAGTAGTTATACTAATTATAAGTATTTTACTACGTTTACTAATAAATTACTATAGCTTAGATACTAACCTTATAATATTACTCGGCTAGTCTATTATTAAGACTATCTAATCTACTCTCTTTAAGTAACTATACTATATAGCTATATTAAGCCTTTAAAGCTTAATTATACTATTAAATCCGGATAATTCCTTCCTTATAGTCTAGTTAGCTATAGATATCTATATTAAGTTAGCTAGTCTCTTATAGCTTATCTTATCTTAAGCTAAAATCTTAGTACTAAGCTTAATAATTAACTTTATATCTACTAACTTACTAGTATATAGATTATCTAAATCTTCCTTATCTATCTCTAGTAGCTCTAGTAATTATAATAACTATACCTCTACTTATAAGGCTAGTATAACCTCCTCTATCTTAATTAACTACCTTAGTAGATCTAATAGAATAGTAGCTAAGGCATTAGTAGCTATAGCTACTCGAGCTACTAGCCTTTTAAGAGCTTAGTCTAAAGAAGGAGATACTAGATATAGTTAAGGAGCTAGAGTAGTAGTAAGGTATACTTATAGAGGTATCTACTAAGCTAGATTAATCTTATTAAGGAGGCTTAACAAGTATATTAGAAAAGATAATAGTAGTAATAATTAGACTAGTAGTAATAATACTAGTACTTTAGCTAGTAGCGGTAGTAGTAGTAGTACTACTACTCGAGCTAATAGCCTCTTCTTATAGCTAGAGCGACGAGCTAACGATATAGAGGGGCGCTTTCTAGCTATCTAAGCTAAGTTAGCCTATATAGCTCTATTATACCTTTTCTATAGCTTTACTTTTTATAGAAGCGACGACAACAACGACGAGGTTTAAGTACGTATATCTAGCTATTTTCTATATAGACAGCTAGCTACCAAATTTTGCTAAGGCGACGTTACGAAAAAAGCGCCAAGATCTAGGGTGGCTCGGTTCAGCTAAATACTACTGTATTTGAGTTTAGCAGCGAAATTTCCCGCGTCGGGATTTCCTTGACACATTATAAACAGGCGATCTCGGTATCATTTTCTCCGGTCTTTATATGCCATATGATGTATTCGCATCTTGGGCAAGGGCTACTAAAAGTACTCTAATCTTGTCGCAAGGATTGCAGTGCTACGTAGTCCTCTCTCTGATAGATATAGCCCGTTCTAGTCTAAAGCAATCTAGGGCTTAACCGCCTAGATGATATACCATCTCGGATATCTCCTCTTTGTGTTCCCTTAATTCCACCGTTAAGACCCAACCGATCCTTCTAGACCCCACGTTTGCGCTTAAGAGCAGCGGTATAGATCTACTGCAGCACAACCGGCTCTTTAGGCAGTCCCTCTTCCGCCGGACCGAAGATTGGAAGCTATCCCCCTAAGCGCTCGAGTGAATCCTGCATAACACGCTTTTTCGCTTACTGCTGCTTCTTAAAGTAATTGACAATCACTGAGATAACGTCCTTAGAGGAATCGAACGTCTAGCTGTCACCGTGGTCGTGTTCCCGCTGGTTATTTGGCTCAATCTGCTCGCCGATGGAGTCCAATGATCCGTCTTAGTCACGAGTAAGGTCTGCTTCAGACATAGTGTCGTCAGTCGTACTAACCGACTCGGTATCTGGGGTCGACTCGTCCTTCTTTCGGACGATGTTTAGACCCACTACGGTGTTACCCTTTCGGACTGGAGACACTGTAAGCCTTTTATCCAGCTCATCCGGGTAGTCCAGCGCAGGATTCACTGGATAATGTCAGTCTGTACTATTCTCTAGATCGTTGGCGAACACACTCTGAATTGTCTCTAAGCCTCTGTTACTGTGCTATTCGCAATCGTCGATGTCTCTACTACATTCCGCCACAAACCTCCACAGCATTATCAACTGATCGCTGTCGGGATCGCCTCTTAGGTTGACCTTCTTTAGCTCGATCGCGTTCGTGACCAAAGGCTTAAGCGATCTCACTCTAACTATTAATTAAGAGAGCTCGCGCAGCATTCCATGCAGGACCGCATCCTGGTGGGGATCCTCGAAACACCTTCGTCGAATGCCGGCCAATGAAAGTGTCATCGCGTGTTGAAACGGTTCGCTAAAAAGCTTTGCTACAGATTTAATGTGAATGACCTCTTGCTGGCTGAGGAAAGTGGTCGGCCTAAACAAGCGCCGTCTCATGTCTTGATACTCCGAAGCCAGATGATCTTTAGAGTGGACTCCATCAAGCTCAGGAAGTAACCTAAGCAGACCAGCCTGCACCAACTGTTGCCAAGTGACACAGCTGAAAATCGGGTTGGGTTTTGTCGCGACCAACATTCCAGAAACCAGATATTCCATGCTGCAGAAGTCGTCACGGTCCAAGGGAGGACGGTACCATGAAGTCAACTTCTGCGCACTATAGATCTTGTGACCCTTTTCCTGTGCGGCCTTTGTATCCAGCACATAAAAGCATATATCTGACGGCAATACCACGTTCTTTTTATTCTTTTTGTACAGCTGCATCCGAGCATGGATCAGTACAAAGCTCAGTGAAGATGACCAGGAAGTCATCACGGTTTGAGCTTTGTAGCGTTGCCAGGAAAGGTGCTTCTGTATCTGTTCATGCGCTAGCAATGTCCCCTTCACGTCGGAGATGTCATTGTCGTGGTCGCCTTTACGTGTCTAAGCATTGATGTGGTCATGTTGATGGCGGCCCCGTGAAAGAAATGTGGCCATGCGGAACAGATAGCGCTGTTGCTGCGTAGCGTCGACCCGGTTATAGAGAAAAGGTTCCATGATTGCAAGACAATTGAAAGTGTCCAGCCAATATCTGAGAGAGCTTAGCTGATGTTGGCGCTCTAGGTATTCGTCGTCCGTACTTACGCTTAGTTGATATCGAATAAGATATAACTCTGTTAAAGAAGTTGAAGTTGTGTACTTCGACCTTCGAGTGAGAGAGAAGCGAAGGGCAATGTATATGTTAATGGATGAGAAGAATAAGAAATTTTGACAGGTGAACTTAAGTGGATAAGAAAGAGATGTTCAATAGATGGACGTGGCCAGTTCGTAGAGTGTAGAAGAGAAGATCAGTGAATGGAAAAGATTTAAGAGATGTATGATCGAGGTTCAGTGAATTGACGAGAAATGCTTAATCTTTGAGTGAGAAAGACTCAATAAGCGGATGTGAGGAGGTTGATAAATGTGAAAGTGAAGATTAGTCGATCAAAGAAAGCTCAGTAAGTGAATGAGGGAAGTTCGGTGGATGTATGAAAGGCAATTTGTCGATTGCTGTAGAGGGTTGGACTGATATCCATCAAAGTTGTACTGAGTCTCGTGTCATCGGCCGTAGGTTGGCGAGTACTTGGATCTAGAAATGAGAGGAGAAGGGAAATGAAGGTGGTCATGTTCTAAACCGTCACCTTTATTGTTGACTTGTCTGAGGCGCTTATGACTGTGTTACGGTTTCGGTGTAGTGGTTGATGTGAATGAGCGTGAGCTCTCCAATCTAGTCCGAAGAGCTCGGCCAGATCACGTAAACATGCGACAGGGCCATACATGGCTTCCGGTCGATGAACCTCATTCGGTCGAGCTCTCGCCCAAAGTCAACCACCGCTGATTCCCTCGTCCATTCGGTGGCAGCCCTTACACCGACAGCGGCAACCAGGTTCGGGATCAGCCTTAGAAGCGCTTTAGCAGCAGTCTCCATAGAAGTTTCCGGAGATGAATGACTGTCATTGAGGGCTCTCATGGGCTAGAACCAGGGTGGCCCGCTGCTGAGAAGCTTTGGCGGCGACAAATATGCCGGAAGATCCTGTAGGCGTCGGCTCCGGCAATGGTGTTACGAGCCAGCATCGCTGCAGCGAGCGAGACTCATCGGGAAAAATTTCTGGAAGCTGCAGCTTGCTGCTGTCCCGATCGACGGTTTGGCGTCGTTTTGAAAAACAGGAGGCTTAAACGTATCGCGGAGTCCTGTCGTGACTGACCGCAGCTGCGAAATGTGAGAGATGATCAACGAGACTCTGATTCTTAAGGCTGTTATCTTTACCTTGGGTTTTCGATGTTGTAGAGCTAGGTTCAGGAAAATAGGCGAATTTTTGCACTCGACAAGGAGGATGATGTGCTGCCATCTTAGTACCGGTAACGCCGGGTTTTACAGTAGTATTCAGCTCAAACGAGCCACCCCAGATCTTAGCGCTTTTTTTCGTGACGTCGCCTTAGCAAAATTTGGTAGCTAGCTATCTATATAGAAAATAGCTAGATATACGTACTCGAACCTCGTTGTCGTCTAAAAAGTAAAGCTATAGAAGAGGTGTAATAGAGCTATATAGGCTAACTTAGCTTAGATAGCTAGAAAGCGCCCCTCTACGTCGTTAGCTCGTCGCTCTAGCTATAAGAAGAGGCCGTTAGCTCGAGTAGTACTACTACTACCGGCTAAAGCGCTAGTATTGTTACTACTAGTCTAATTATTACCGCTATTATCCCTTCTAACGCGCTTATTAAGCCCCCTTAACGAGATTAATCTAGCTTAGTAGATACCTCTATAAGTACGCCTTACTACTACTCTAGCTCCTTAACTATATCTAGTACCTCCTTCTTTAGACTAAGCTCTTAAAAGACTAGTAGCTCGAGTAGCTATAGCTACTAATGCCTTAGCTACTATACTATTAGATTAGCTAAGGTAATTAATTAAGGTAGAGGAGGAGGTTATACTAGTCTTATAAGTAGAGGTATAGTTATTATAATTACTAGAGCTACTAGAGACTAATAAGGAAGCTCCTTAACTATATCTAGTACCTCCTTCTTTAGACTAAGCTCTTAAAAGACTAGTAGCTCGAGTAGCTATAGCTACTAATGCCTTAGCTACTATACTATTAGATTAGCTAAGGTAATTAATTAAGGTAGAGGAGGAGGTTATACTAGTCTTATAAGTAGAGGTATAGTTATTATAATTACTAGAGCTACTAGAGACTAATAAGGAAGATTTAGATAATATATATACTAGCGAGTTAGTAGATATTAAGCTAGTTATTAAGCTCGGTACTAAGATTTTAGCTTAAGACGAGATAAGCTACGAGAGACTAGCTAACTTAATATAGATATCTATAGCTAACTAGGCTATAAGGAAGGGATTATCCGGATTCGATAGTGTAATTAAGCTTTAAAGGCTTAATATAGCTATATAGTATAGTCGCTTAAAGAGAGCGGATTAGATAGTCTTAATAATAGACTAGCCGAGCGATATTATAAGATTAGTATCTAAGCTATAGTAATTTATTAGTAAATATAGTAAAATACTTAAGGTTAGTATAACTACTATTATAAAGAAGGTTAATCTACCTCTAAGTACTCTAAAGACTAGTAGTTAGTTAAGGCTACTAACTATATCTATTCCGAGACCTTTAAGCTTAATAAGCTTAATACCTCCTCCTCTAAGGCTAGAGCTACTACTAATACTATCGAGTATATTATTAAGTCTTCTAGTAGGACTACTACCGATATCCTTATAATCTACCGAGTCTTTATAACCTCCTAAGTCGTTATAAGGCTAGCGTACTATAACTAGCTAATTACGTAAAGGGCTTATAGCGGTATATAGTAATTAAGAGACTAATTTCGAGGGTCGCTAGCGGTATAGTAATTAGAGCTATAGTAACTTCGGCTATTTATACTAGATTACTATCTCTAGTAAGTACTAACGAATTAATAATATAGGTAGACTAACCTAGTATAGAGCTATTTATAATAGTAATTACGATATATACTAGCTACTACTAGGCCTAGTAATTACACTAAATAGGAGTAAGTAACTAAAGTATATAATATTAAGCTTACCTCGAGTTATAGAGAGTATTATACTAGCTCTTCTAGCGCTAATCGCTTAAATACTACTACCTATACTAAGTCTAGTTAACTATATTAATATCGCTAATAGCTTTAGAGATCTCCCTTATATAGCTCGTTAAGCTCTTTCTCTAACTAAGTAGTTCTTACCTATTAACTTAGATATCGATCTATATAAGGTACTAACTAAATTCTTTAATTAGATTAGGTAGAAGGGAGCGTTTTAGTGTCACCTACTAGCTCTAGAGAATATCGAGTATAAGCTTAAGAGCGAGAATTATAATCTTAATAGTCTAAGAGGTATTAGCCTTAACTACTAGAGAGATATCTAGTCCTTTAATAAAGGGCTACTAAGCCGAATTATAAGCTAAATAAGCTAATTTAAGTACTAGAGGCTTTAGGAGAGCTATTAGTTAGCTCGTAATACCTAATCTATACTACTATATAGCTTTATAGTAGTTATAGTAGTATATAAATAGAGGTAAAGAGAGTTTAATACTAGTCTTAGCGTTATACTTAATTTAATATCGAGCCTCTCCTAATACTATACTTCTTTATAACCTCTAAGCTCTATAAGCTTATATTATATCTATAGCTTCTAAAATAACTACTAGTATACTAACTACTATAGGCCTAAACCGCTAGTACTAAGAAGTTATAGTAGTTGTTATATTTAGCTATTAGATAATAATTTCTCTTTATCTAAGCCTTAAGTACTAAAAAGCTCTATTCGATTAGATTTAAGTTAGATAAATATAGAGGTAGATACTCTAGGAAGCTTCTATACTTATCTACTAGCTCTTTAACCTCTTAATACTAGTAGATTAAGGTATTATTTATTACTATAACTAATCTAGCTAGTACCTATAGTAGTATAGTCTTAGCTAGCTACTCTATAAAGATCTTAGAGGTAATCGATCTATAGTAGATTAGTATACTATTAAGGTATCTATTAAGGCTAATTACTAGTAGTATACTCTAGTACTTACTCTTAACTTAAGACTATATATTAATATAGTTAGCTCCTATAGGTAACTAGCTATATCTCTTCTAAGCTATATACTTATTATAAGCCGACTTATCTACGTAGATAACGCGCTTAGCTAGCTAATCTCGGCACTAGTTCTTCTAGCTTACTCTTAGTATAGTATCTCTTTTAGCTACTACCTTCTTAGCTACCTTCCGAGACTACCTCTACTATTAGATAGTCCTCTAGATTATACTCTACGAGACCTTAACGTTATAAATCTCTAGTAAGAAGGCTTAGACTTTATTAATATAGGTAGTAGGGATATCGTTAAGGTAGACTATAACCTACTATAAGAGGTAAGTATAAGCTAGTAGATATACTAGATATACCTATATCCTCGAGAAATATAGTTAGAGTATATAGTCGAGCTTAAGTAGCTTTAGGAGGTAGATAAGGAGTACTAAAGAACTCTAGCGATAAGTAGATTCGATAGATTATAGCTCTAGTAACCTTAGTAGTACTATATACTAAGTAATCTAAATAGCCTTTAGCTAATAAGAACTATACGTTAGCGAGCTTATCTAGATAGATATAGTAGTTCGGTATAATAGCTATACCTTTAAAATCGATATTTTAACGATTTATACTAATTTCTACGGCTTTAAACACTCGGTATATTAGCTAATTTCTACACGATATCGATTTAACAGCTAGCCACTAAAATTTGGTGACGTGACGTCGCTCTAAAATCGCGCTAAGATCTGGGGTGGCTCGTTTGAGCTGAATACTACTGTAGGGTGAGCTTTCGCTAGAATCTTGCGATCTCTGTAGCGCACCTCAAAACGCCACCACAACTCTATTCCCGCGGGAAAGCATGAGAATCAACATCGTCTGCATTAAGTCTTTCCAGAAAAGAACTTTTGAGCATGTCTTCTATGCCTTGCGCCCCGAGCTGCGCGACATAGGTGCTGATCTCACCGTCACCGCCATTTTTCAAGACGCCTGTCCTGTCTCGATAACTTTCCCAGAGTATAAGTAATAGCCGTGTACGCATAGATTGATGGTCCTTCACGACGCATCTGGGGTCAAATACGGTAGGAGCAGGCGATATCTGAGCTGTGAAGTCAGACGGGCGAGAGCTTTCATCCGGCATCGAGCAGGTGTGGCTCGATAGTCTCTTCCTGTCGGTCAAACTCAGCTACTAGAGGCTCAGCAAATTCGATGAAGATCTTGCGCAGCATGTCAGAGTGTGCTATTCCTCTCCACCACATTCAGCGCACTGGTATCACATGTCTACAACGAATGACGACTCGCTGTTATCATAATCATCCGGACCTCAGCCTTGTACTAAGTGCTTCAACTCAAAATCAAGGCCGTCACTCGACGACTCCCAGCTGACGCATCCCCAAAGCCGCACTGATGTCCAATATTCATAACGCTGGATGGAAACCGCTCTTCGCTCCAAGGACAGGGACGGCCCAAGACATAAAAACTATGTCAAGATGGCTACATGCAGAAACAATCGACATTCTCAATCATCTCATCCGGCTTGACACATCTCCATAGCCACCTCTCAGCGCAAAATCGTCGCAGTCGCGCTGCTTGAGAGTGAACAGCAACATCTCCATTACCATCTACACTCATAATCCTGCTCCATTCTCACGGCCTAGTCCCATTACTCGACGGCGGGCGCTCGAATCTCATCCTCCTGCACTTTCAGTCAACATTTACACGCCCAGCTTGCCTTCCAAGCTGTTCAGGGGATAGAGGATACTACTACATGTACTGAAGCTCCCCAGCAGCTCCGCAGAGTCGGAGACATTCCGCATCAACATTTACCTCCTGCATGGTTCTCTTGCAGCCGACCATCACTCCAAGTTCAGCCTGGAAGGAAGCAAAAGTTTCAATACTGGCCTTTCTGACTGGATTTTTTGGCGATGTCAACAAATCTCATAGTAGAAGTCAGCTCATTCAGCAATATCCTATGGTTGTGTATTATAGCTATCGACAGGTTGTCGAGGCTCTTCCATAATGTCGCCGTCGGCGTAGCGGACTATCAGCAAGAACTAGCATCCGTCAACAAGTCTAAGTTGAAGCTCTACACCACTATTCCACGACAGACATAGTCGAAATACACGAACGTCGTCCTCTCATACGAATAAAACTCTGCTAACAAGATCGGTGCAATCAAAACAATCGATCTACAAACATCATTCAATTCTGCGAGAGGGGCTACGCTAGGGAGGGACTCAGGATATTTAGACTGCTATAGTCGGTAGTGCCACATCCACCTGAGGTCGCATCTCGCTTCACAGTGTCACCTTCAGCGGTGCCACGACTTCGCCTCATAACATCTGTTCTGCCTTCAATATTGACTTAAGCTTGGTCATACGCAAGCACAGGCCTCAAGCCACTTTCACAGTGCGCAAAGGTCCTCGTCTCATCACTATATTGCCATCAAGTGCCACCAATCATGTTTCTTGGTGTCTCTCGGATTCTTGGTACTCCTCAGACAATCGCTGTTGCACTTGAACAGATGACTGCACCTCTACCATTTCTCGAAGGCACCACTCAAATCGCCACAACTTTCTCGGAGCTACAAGAACTCGTTTGCCTGAGACAGGCCATCATCACAGTTGCTTGCCACAGGCCGTCATGGTCCAGAACCTCATGTATGGCTCCACCATGACTATAGCATTCGCTTGACACCTCTTTATACAGAGCAGGATGACCTTCCAGATACCGAATCCTCAGACCGTATACCATATGCCAGCAGCCGCACCCTGGCTTCTTCACTAGCCACGTTTTTATGCCCGTCGATTCACCCTGATAGGCTGCTAGCTTGTTACGCATGCTACTCATGCTGACTCGGCGCCGACCACCGAGGATTCCGCGTCACCAATACATGTTTTTCTCGGTCGCGCCGCTCCGAAACCTATGACCACTCGAATGGCTGCCGTCTGTCGATATGGCTCCTCTTGTCTCAAGTCCTCCGCGCTGAAGAAAGGACGTAATGGGGTGAGACTGGCAGGGGTCAGGGGTGGTGGTACAGAGCGACAACCACAGCCTACGAGAATGACGACGAAAGGCCAGGCAGCAGACGCAGCGTCAACGGCAGAGACGGGTGTATCAAGGACGGGGATTGCGGCGCGGACATCTGGCATGACACGATTTTGGCGGGCAAGACCTCTCCAACAGCTACCGAAGCACCGCACACCTGAGGCAATCCAAGGTTCCGGAAGAAGAAGCAGAGAATTTTGGGGAAAGGGCTCATTAGCGCAATGAGGTTGAAGAAGAGGAGAGTAAGATCAAGGTGATGGCGGCGATAGTGTATACATTCGGTTTCGCAAGACCTAGTAGAGACTCTTTAGAAGAAGGGCTTATCAGCACGGTGAGTCTAGGGAAAGATGAGGGTAAGCTCACGCCGATTACAGGGATGCCGTAACATTCTATACGCCGAAGGGCGAGGACTATCGAGGAAAAGTGATGGATATTAGTATATTGAATGAATTTCCTCTGGATTAGCTTTATTTTCGTGCCTTCTTCTCGCTGCTGCCAGCGGCCAGACAGTTTTTAGAGCTCCGTGCTATGATTCCCCATTAGCTGCTGATTGCCAGTTTCCCTGTCTAGACGTCGTCAGACCCTAGCCTTATAAAATCATGTCCTGCGCTGACACTATTTAACGCGCTAGCTCTCGCATGCCTAAAATCTCTAGGCCCGCCGTTTCCAAGGTGCAAACTGGCCGCATCCATGTCACCGCCTTATCGCACTGCTATCTAAAAAGCATTTGTTGCCATGCCCTGTAACCCTGCTGAGAAACCGCAAAGAGCCTATCAGATATACTCAACCGTATAGTCATTCCAGACTTCTCGCCCGGGAACTGACCATATCGCAACGGGGAAATGAAGCAAGTATGGAGCCTCGGAGACTACGAAAGAGAAGGTGACGACGACCGAGGGATGATCAGTGTATCATATGCGCCATAAAGCGGGGTCGTTGATATTAGAGCCCTTGTCGGTAAAGAAGACGACAGAGACGAGAGGGAAGCAGCGATGCGAGATGGGAGCGACACCGCGTATATTAATGGCCTATTCCTACCTGTGACCTAGCCTTGATGTTATTCCCTGTGCCGTTTCGATACCGCTATGTCCAACTGCCTCCAGCATAGCACCCTACCGACGAGGAAGATTCGGTGAGGGTGTGGCGACATCTAGCTTCGACCGACTAAGAGAAGTCGCTCCACGAATCGCATTGAACGTGGGATAATGACTTAGATATGGACCAAGTGCGAGCTGAGTGGAAAGAATCTTGGCGCTGTCGTCGTGACACTGGGGTTGAGTATATCAGAAAAGATCCGGATCGGCAGGAGGGGCGAGATTGTGTGGCGGTGTGCGGTATGAAATGGTAAGAGATCGACTTGACACCATTTCGAGAGAGAAGGGTTCGGCTATCGTGGAGGAAAAGGAGAAGTGCAACCAGATAGAACATCCACCATCGTGGACGACGTGATCGCTGCAGTTGTCGACCTTGTATCCATCGTTGCTCCCACCGGTCCTGCAGAGTACAGCATCGGCGGTGATCATTATGAGAAGAAATTTCTCGCAAGTCGAGGGTCATGGTCGAGAGGACCAAGACGCCCCCTCTTCGTGAAGCGGTAGCAGAATTAATTCGTTGTTTGTTAAGACACCCGGGCCTGCGAGAGACCGGCTTAAAGGCCTCGCGTGTACCCCTCGGGTTTATCGTCCGTGGTTCCAGCAAGTCGTACTGGTTACAACAGGGTAGTCTGAGATACTGGTGTGCCTTTTGCGAAAGGCCAAGTTCTCTATCTCACACGGCAGTAGCTGTGATAGCTTACGAGTCCTTGGGCAGACAATGCACTAAGAGAATAGGGTCGTTGTCCATGATGCCAGCGGGACCGTCTCTTCAGATCGTCATTTTCAGAATGGGGCAGCTCTTTTTATCAGGACCTTTCCGCGGAACATAATCCATGGGGGCGTGGTAGGGTGTGTTGAGATGATGAAGCCTTGTCAAGATGTTTCAAAGTCATGTATCGCCGCGCATCCATAGTCTCGCAGAACAGTATTCACTCCAAATGCTCACCGCAGCCGCGGACCTGATCGCTATGTCCTGGCACTCGAGACCCGGCTCATCCTGGCGCGTAGTAGTGTGCCGGGCGTTGAGTATAATATGCCGCAGTCCAGAAGAGACAATACTTGTGTGTACTCGTCGATAGGATTGCTTCGCGTAATTTTCTACTTGTAGTGCTCTACAGGCGCTGGTAAAAAGCCTTCCATGAGCTCGCATAAGTTCCAAATCCATATACTCCCCTACTCTTTCTCTGAAGCAAATACCACGGTCTCCTCTCTGAAACCACAGGCAAACGCCCCAGAATCGCCAGCCCTGATGAATATCGTTTTTCGAACACTCTTATACTCAGGGTCAACCGCTCCCTCCATCGTCTCAGCCATCGCCACCATCGTCCTCTTCCCCTTCGCTTTTCTCATCGTGGTACTTTGTACTATCTAAATGGAACCTGCGTCGCAACCATCTCTCTGCATCCTGGCGATTCGTTTCGTCTTGAGCTGCTTCCTCGCTCCCATCTTCTCAATTTCTCTCTTATTCGCATCCCTACTCGAATCATGCCAAGATCCTCTGTCAATGCTACACACGAATCTACTCTGAACCAACAGTCCTTGACAAGATCTTGCCTCCCGATTCATCCTGGAACGCTCCACATCTATCTTTCCTGCTAATGAAGATACTTGGGGAATAGCTCAGCTCATGACGCAGAATCCGTGGCGAATGCGATGGTCAGATCGCTTGAGAGGATTGTGCTTGAGGTGGAGAGTGTCGAGCCGAGGTCGCAGCTAAAGGACAGAGACGTCGAGCTGTAGAGAGCGTCGAGTATCGAAGTGACAAATGTAGAGATCCCGAGGTCATTATAGGCGTGCATTGTGGAGGTTGGCGAGAGCTAATGATCTAGAGTTGTACATCACTAGGGCGGCATCCGGCGTGCTGGCCCTGGCGGTGCTCGTTGCAGGAGAGTCGACAAGCAGGGACGCGAGAGCGGCCCAGCGAAGGGATAGTGGGTGGAACAACTGGATACCGCGGCTGAGCGAAGTGGTGCGTGTCTCCATTGCGACGAAGTAGCCAGAGACCCCGTCAGGGACTGTGCCTTTGTGCCCACACTTGAACATCACAGCACAGGATGTCAATTGTAAAGGCAAGAGTACTCACTGTGCAATCATGTCGCAGCTGGTGCCGCAAGTTCCAACACTTGTCTGTGATGCATTATTTCACGTTTCACTGTAAGCGCAACTCTAGCGAGGTCGCTACTCAAGGAACCAAAGTCGGACTCACCTTCTTCGCCTTCGGAGATAACCCTTTCAATATCTTCTGATATTCTACCAGTCAGGCTTTGGTCGAGGACAACTCGCATAAGTGCCCATCACTTGTCAAACATTCCGGAAAGAGAAGACAATCTGAACGCTAGTGTCAAGGTAGAATCAGCGACGCCATCTGCGTTCTATCTCGTTCTCCTACTAGTCGTAGACCAGTAGATGACGTGATAGAATCACCTGGTCGCGTCGAGATTCCTTGCGACGCGGCCGGCACAAATGGAATTGTGGGATGGTTGATTTAGACGCGTCGAGATGCGGGGGCGGGTAGACCCGAAACATGCGGGTCAGCCGCACTTGGGCCGCGCCGCCGTTACCGAGGCGACCGAGCGGAAACATCGACCGCCAAGTCCTCGTGCAACGACAATTCACGTATACAGAAAATTTTCACAACGGAGTTTCTGTCCCACATAACGGAACACCGTGTCGCCATGCAAATCAACAAATCATGTGGTTCAGAGCGACCAGCACAGAAGCATTTTCGTGTCCTTAGCCAAACGCCGCCTACGCCACCGTCGAGCTGCAGTTCGCAGAAGCGGAAACAACCATATGTATTGCCACATGTGAGGCACGCCACGACCAGCAGCAAGCCGCACAGAAAGTCCTCCATCAAAATCGAGCAATGCCACTTGCACGAACGCGAGCAGTACTGCACTGGCTCAATGATCACTGCCAAGCGACTCACCGCTCTTTCTCGTCCGAAGACCTTGCCGGCACTATCCCATCCTTCAGGTACGACCAGACCTCGACCAGCATCTTTCATCCTCAGGACAGTGGAGTCAACTTCTGATACTAGTCGTCGAAGATCTACGACCGCAACATATCGTGCACCACCACCTACAGACCCACAGAAGATCTCGCAACTCTGGGCCATGGTCCAAGAGCCACGTGGCTACGCTCAGCCGACAAAATCTTCCAGATCAAGAGGGCAGATACAGCAAAACGAGTCTGGTGCTTCATCGGCAGCATACTCGGCGAGTGCAACACCATCTGCGCCGTCTTCAACTGCAGGCTCAAGTGTGAAAAAGTCAGGATTGGTCAACAAAGGAAGCCCGAGTAAGCTGAAATATGGGACCTCGGAATTCGGTCGTTTTCTGGAGAGCCGCGGCATCACGGTTGACACCAAGACTCTTCCAATAGCCGCTCCCCATAGACACTTTCAACACCGTGTCGTCCCTTCGAGCCAACCAAATCCGACGTATCAAACAATCGAACCTCACGTTACCAGATCAAATCAACCAATCCGCGCTGATGAAGCGGTAGACAAGGATACCGGTACACAGTCTGCTCACCACGAGCTTCGTGGCATTGCAGAGAGTCTCCTCTTGAACGACTCGGCAGGCCACCTAGCCAGTGTTCGTGGCGAATACAGGACGATGCATAATCGATCAATGAACGAAGCTGAGCACGCCCATGTGGCTCGGGAGCTGCTGTTCAAGAATATACCGAGGATTGAAGACTTTCCCACGACCGATGAGATGACAGCTGAGCGTCTTATTGAACCCGTCTGCAAGCCTGAAGGGCTATATTGGATACCCCCGCCACAATTATCCGATGTGTCAGAGGCATCCTTCAGCTGGGACGTGCGTCCGGACTGCTCCTACTGGATTTCGATGCAAGGATACAAGGAGAAGTACCGCACGGATTTCCGCGGGCTGACACAAGTAATGCATGAGTGGTTGCTCTGCCCGTATCTGTCCATCGAGTTTAAAAAAGATGACGAATCGGATCCCGCTGCTAAGCATCAGGTCGCCGCCGCGGCGTCAATGGCGCTATACAACCGTTGGAACCTCAAATGGCAGAGTTTCGAGAGAGCCAACATGGTCTGGGATGAAGGCGAAAATGCAAGATTACACCACTACTGCATAACCTTCACCAAAGCCAATTGCTCCATTTGGGACATGCGGGCTCGAATCGACAAGCGCGGGCAATGGCAAGGCTGTACAATGGTACCGTTGTCGACGCTGCTCTGTCGAGAGAACGAGGGCGTGCGACGCTTGATGCAATGGATAAATGAGATCCATCAGTGGGGTATACTCACTCATGGTAGGGACTGTGAGAGCGATCTTCGGAGGATCGTGCAGCACGATGAGACTGCGCAGGATGTCAGTGGCCTCGGCGAGTCCTTGGGCTAGATAGCTCCGAGCCACAATAATACCGAATTGATCATCAGACACAACGGACGGCTTTGTCATCTTCATATACCTGACTTCAAATCGCTTCCTCATCAAGTGCCCAATTAGCTCTAGACTACATCTGTACTGCTCGGCAGCGAGTGCTAGCAGTACCATACAGAGGTTTCTGCTTTTCAGTGTACACCATCGACTTACTACTGCTGTTCAAGATATTACTGTTCTCATCGCTTCTCTTATACTCGAGACCCACTGTTCAGCCACATTCCAGCATCGTTCCACCACTGACTATCATACTCTACCTTATCTAGTACTAGCTATGATAGCAATATTCCAAAACTAAGACAGGCCTTAATCAAGCTAGGTAGGGGCCAGGCACATAGGTCAGCGGGCAGGCATACAGGGCAGGGGCAGGCGGGCAGGGCAGAATTTATGCAGGCGGGGCAGAATTTGGGCAGACTGGGCAGACAATAGCGGGCGGGGCAGGCCTGTAGTAGATAACTTATAGGCTTCCGTGGGAACTCCAAATATCCAAGCAGATATTACTATCTTGAGAGATTCACGTTGAGGCATAGTATATCGGGTCGATTTCCACTATAAGCACTGAAACAGTCATGCTAAATAGGCGTAGTAAATACAGGAGGCAGGACTGTCTCTGTCTAGTTAACTAAGATAAGATTTACAGCGGTTCTACCATTCAAAGGTTATAGGATTTCTCCTTGAACAGTAATCCCGGTCTAGGGGTAAGTCATAGCGGAAGAAAGAAGTCCGCGGCATCGGACTATATATGAAATCTCCCGCGCTCGCCGTTGACCTACTTCAGAAAGATATGCAGCCATAGAAAAAGGCATGCTGGGAATAGAAATGGGACGTTTATAGAATCAACGAGCTCTATGATATTCGTGCTACTGGCATCACAGCGCACGTAGGGAGAATTTTGTACATCGAGGAAGAGGAGAGATTTGACGTGGATGAAAAAGTGAGCAGGTTCGAATGTCAGATTGTGCACTTAAGGCCCTTTTAGACTGGTAATTCCACCCGGTCGTCTTGTGATACCGCGTAGGTCAGTGAAAAAACATACAGATAGCATGACTATCAATGGCTCGAGCATTGTGAGATATCGTTGGCAGCGACGATCATCTTCAATGTCACCACACCGACCGTGCTAGAGAGATTCCGACACTGTAACTATTCATAACGACGTCTCCTCGATCAGGAGGACGGCGGTTGGCACAGCCGACTCCATCAACCATGGCGCACTTATCTAGGTCTTTCGTGTCATGCATACAGTCACTGGGAATGATTGCGGTGTCAGTGTCGTGGTCATAGCGAGATGTATTTAAGGCCATAGGGAGGACTTCTTCATTTGTATACGGCACGAATCTTGCCGCAGTTCGCCCTTGATACCCATCATGAAGGGCTTAATAATCGAATGACTTCCAACACAAGAGGTATCAAGCACTTAACAGGTGACCTTTGTCTCCTTACTCCACAACTACGCCCGTTTCGCTACCGCACTTACCGCCCGTAGGTCCGCAAAGTCCGCTATGGTTACCTCAACCGCCGCCTCTGCCACTCTCGTTGTTGAACGCGTCGTGACCGTAGTAGCCGATCTGTTGAGTTGGTATTCTAATAGCAGTAGCTCTTCCTCCTCCTCCTCCTCCTCCTCCTCCTCCTCCTCTTCTTGGCCTCCCTGTGTCCTACAAATCCATCTCAGGCCCCTCCACGTGCACAGAACGCAGACAGCTTGATGGAAGAGAGTCTTTCTCACGATGAGCGAGCAAACATGGTGGGCAGACAAGCGAATGACGCACAATGAATCTGCTGCCCCCACTGAACCTCCCTTACACTCCTATCATCCTCTCTTCTCATTGATTAGCTTGAATCTTTCTCCTGACCTTCTTCGCGCCGCCCAGGGTCGCAAGCGGCCGCCATCCTTTCAACCCTCTTTAGCTTGGTCTAGTCCTCCTCCTGCACCTTCTACTAATACCCGGTCTAGAAGAGCGGCATTCTCTCACCTCGACTGGATATTTTTCGGATCTTAGTCCCTTCCTCTCCTGCCGTAGCCCTTCAGCTTCCGGATCTGACAGTACTTCGCGCCCTTTACTCCTCCGGCGTCTAGTCTAGTCTCATACCACCACCAAGGTTTTGTGATCTGACGCTCCACTAAATAACCGCACCTAGTCAGAATCTTGCAATCTTGACGACAGCGCATAGAGGTTAAGACAATGGCAACGCGGAGAGGGACAGTGGATAAGTCGATCTAGCTGAAGTTCAGGAGCTTGCAAGAACAGCATCGACGCGTAGCATGACCGGTCGACAGAAGAAAAGGCGAGATAGAGAGCGGCAGGGCGCTAAGATCGGTACAGATGGCGGAGACGTTCGTACTCTTGCGACATACCTCGTCTGGCAACGTTCTCACTGACAAATAAGTATCACTTCCGGCACTACCCCCTAAGCCGAGGGTCTAGAGTTGTCCAATACTATTGTGTAGGCGGCAGCACGGTGATTGTATCGCCATACAATATCGCCAATCGACTGTTGCTAGATATACAGTATTCTTCTGCTCCTTCGATAGATGCTGCGGAAAGGAAAAGGTTACCTCGGCGGACGGTTGATAATTGTGATCTGACCCTGACGTCAAAAACAATTTCGCCCTGTATGGATAGATTTAGCTCACCGTGGTCGTTTGACGTGATGGCCACAATTGTCAACCGTACAGCGCACGACGGAAGCTTATAGCGGCCAAAGCCTCATGTCAGATTTTAATATTTATAAACACCTTAAAGCTTACCTCTACTATATTTTTATAGTTATTAACCGTATATCTATATAATCTAAGGTAAATCAATGCTTATAAAGTGAAAATAAGGGAGTATTTTTATTATATTATCTTATTAGAGTAGTTTTAGTACTATTTAAAGTGCTATAAAGTGTATTATAAAGATATAGACTAATAATTACTAGTACTTATAGCTACTTATATAGCTACTCGTAGCTTAGCTCGTATTACTTATCGTTATCTCTCTTCCTTTAATACTACTACTACTACTATTACTAGACTAGTCGTTGGGTAGGTGTTGGGTCGTCCCTAGTCGACACTAGACCCAACACCGACACCCCCCCGGAGCCTACCTAACACAATCGCTTAGCATATTAGGTTATAGGGGTGTTACCCCGCATTAGGTAGAGGTTAGTGTCGAGGTAGTGTCGTGGGTACTCGCTGGGTTGTGATTGGGTCTTAGTCAGCATAAATCTTCCCTACACAAATGGAATAAGTGTCCTCCCTACGTATTATTATCACAGCGTATAATCACAGAGTAATTTTGCAAAACAGATCAACATTCAGTTTATATGTCGTAAGGTCATAGCAGCTATCTAAGGCTTTTATTGCCTGTTTAAGCTAAATTTAGCTAATAACAGTAGTCTCCTTAATTAGAAGAGGTGCAGAACTCCCTCCATCGGTATCCTCCGTCATCTCCTAAACCTCTAGATTGCAAGGAATCTCTATATTTAGTAGAGCGTAAGCAATTGTTATATCCCTCTTTACCTCCTTTATATCCGGATAGTCTTCTAGGAAGAAGGAGTCGCGTAGGCCGTAAACCTTATAGCGGGCGTTATTTGCAGCTAGGATCAGGTGTTCCTTCTTAGGAGGATACTAGACTTATTAGTACTTATTATTAGTATAGGCACAATACGTATATAATCGCATTTCTCCCTAATACGAGTGCAGACCTAGTAGTCTATGTGGACCTTAAGATAGCGAATACAGTGAGGGTCCCATGTTGTATTAGGCTAGTCGCTAAGAGCATAGCGGCGTGCAAGGTCTATACAGCGCTTACACATATCCTAATTATGTCCTTGTACTAGAAGCTAGCCATTCGAATTGTGTAAGGCAGGCATATTAGTCGTGCCAACCTAGCCGCTGCGTACACTATTAAGATTACGTGTACGACCATTTAGCGTTACATCGATACTTAGGTTAATTCTGAAGGTGGTATTGCTAGTTAAAGATAACATAGTGATAGCGAGATGTTGTAAGGTGTAGAACTAGATCAGAGTAGAGGATTAGACATAATGTAGATATATTAGAGGCTACTATATTGTCCTATTATCCTATTGTCCTATTGTCCTATTTTCCTATTGTCCTATTGTCCTATTGTCCTAGGGTCACATTGTTATATTGTTATATTGTTACATTGTTACATATTTTTTTATCTACCTAAAATTTCACATAGCATTATTATAGATTATTATCACAGAAGAGAGGTTACATTGACCTAGAGACTCTATCTATATGCCTACATCGTACGTCCTAGATCTGTTAACATTACTAGCTATGAATTTAGCATAGTAATGCTTTGCTAGGTATATGTCCTTATTCTAGATAGTGACCCTCTTAGCATAAATAGCATTCAGATTGCAATCTGTATAGTATATTAGCATAGAGTTAAATATATATTAAGTTTTCTCACTACCTTCTAAAATGCCTATAAGGTATGCCTTAGCCACCTCCTAAATTGCACCTATAGTAGATACCTAGAAGCGCAGCTTACCACGGCTAAGACTTCTAAACGGCAGGATGTCTTCTGTAATCTTACGAATAAGACGAGAGAATAGAAGCTTACGGATAAGGAGGTCGGCACTTTTCTAGTAGCGGCGGATCTCACGGAGAGCGATAGCTGACAACCATTAGCCATGTACTATGATAATAGACTATAATAATATACTGCCTAGCTTATATCTTCTCTTTATAATGTCTTTAGGACTAACTATCTTTCTAGGGCCTTTTAACCTAGGCTTAGTCTTGCCTTTCCCCCTAGGCTTATTCTGGCGAGGGTTAGCTAGCTTAGTGCGAGCCATATTAGTGATATAGCAGTGTTGTTAATTAGTGAAGGTATGATTATAAAAGAGGTAAGTAGATAGATGTAAATATCAATTAGGAGCTAAAGTGACATATAAAATGTGAAATATGAAATTGTTATTATTATTGTTAATAATATAATAATTACTAATACTTCATAACGATAATATGTATTTATAGCATAAGTAACTATTGACAACAATAGAAGTTATTTATAACAATAATAATAACAAATTCACATTTCATATTCTACACTTATAACCTCGTAGAATTTACTTTACCTTATATCCTCCTACTCCTTTATTCTATCTAACCTCTTTTGCTCTACTAAGTTAGATATCACTTAGTAATATCTAAATTTAGTTCCTACTATAGCATCAAGTTCTTCTCTAATTATTAAGGTCGAGTTAGATCTTAACATTGACAATTCTTTAGATCCTAGAGAGGTATTTATTATAGTGTATTATTATAGACATTATCTAACAAGGCTAGGGATTTAAGACTAAGCTACAAGAAGTCACTTTCTAGATTTCACAGCGCGGATAAGGACAAACTCACAGAGGCCGCCCTACTAGATTTTAAGCTAGATTCTCTAGTAGGCTTAGTAACAGCCGCCGTGCTATTTAGTAGAGAGATATAGTAGCTTAGCAATCCGCTAAAGAGAAGGCTATTATAGCTACTAGAAATGTAGATTGCAAAGCGAAATTAACTCTACTTAAGAAGCTAGCTATAGAGGGAATAGCCGAAGAGGCAATAAAGTAGGAGAGAATAGAGGAGATGATGTAGAAGCGCTTTAAAGGCCAGTAGAGTAGTATATATTATTATAGAGTATTATTATATAACACTAATAGGGACTAGGTAAATGGCTTAAATCTAAACTTATAGAAGTCCACAAAAAGTAGTAAAGGATCCGTAAGGCTAACAACAGACAGCAGCATTAAGATGCTATTAGCAAAATACGTAAAGAAGCTGCTAAGAAAGACAAGGGATTTTACTTCCCTACAAGATCTACTAAATAGCTCTATAGTGAAGGAGGCGTTGTTAAGAAGCTCTAGCGCGATATTTATAAGCAAGGCTATACTAAGCTTATAGTAGACGAGGGAAACAGCGAGACAGCTAAGAAGGAATAGGTCGATTTCGTCTAGGGAATAACTCCTAAGGAGCTAGCAATAGTCCAAGATCTAGCATAGTAGTATGTTAATCATAGTATATAATTATAGACCTCTACTAACAAATGCTAGACAACGCGATCCGACGCCTCTACCGGAGTATTTAGGGAACGTCGATCTTAAAGTTAAAGGATACGTCCCCTACATTAAAGGCGACAACGATAACGAGTGTAAGGAGGAGGTCGAATTCGATAATAATGAAGTTAAGGAAGCATAGGATACAGCAGGGGTCGATAAATATAAGGTTAAAGCTAAGGGCGATAAGCAGGAAGAGTTAGATAGTGACTCTAAAGAGGATATTAGTGAGGTTATTAAGGATAATAATGATGATAATAATAATAATAATAATGATAAGGAAATAGAGGATAAGGACGAGGAAATAGAGGATAAGGACGAGGATAAGGAAATAGACGATACTAAGTAGAGGTGGAAATTTTCACTACACTGTATTTTAGATTCTAATTCGTCACCAAATTAACTAATAACATTAACGATCAAACGCTAGTGCCTATCCTACTAATCAAAAGTAGCTAAGGTAACTAAGAGTAGTAGAGATTTTAAAAAGACAATAGGTAATCGCTAGATTCTATATATAACGAAAATTCTACTATCTTTACGTCACATAATCACAGCGTATAATCACAGCGTATAACCCACTACTTTATTTAAAATGTTAGACTTTAACGAAGACTTGCTTAATTTAGAGCTACGACCTGCTCCGACCCCTAAGATAACTTTAGGCCGCCTTCCTCCTCTACTCGAACCTTTCTAATTCACAGCTACTTATATAATATTAACAAAGTCCCGCGAAGTACTCTACTTAGTTAAATGTCCACCGTTTAACTCTAAGCAAAGAACTAAGGACTAACCTATAGCTTAAGTATAGTACAATTGGTAGACTAAAACCTTGTAGGCAACTACCTCTAGCTTTAATAAAGCTTACAATGCTCTAAGCTAGAATTCCGAAGCTCGAACTAGTATTGTCTAGTCACAGTTTAGAGAAGCTGCTCGGCTTTCTACTAGTTAGCTATTTGTATACTGCCTACGCTATAGCGATGCTCTTACTTATCCCACTCCTAGTAGCATTAGTAATAAGCATCTGTTAAATCACTATGCCTCGAGGCGATGTAAGAACACAATAGCTTTTAAGCACTAACGCTTAATTGCTTAAACCTCACTCGCGCAACTTAAGTCTTATACTACTTAAGATGCAATTGCTCCTACCTACTTAAGTAGTCGCTTTAAGGCTAAGCTTATTAGAGTGTTTATTGATTGCAATTAGTCCTTCCGTATAGTTAAACACAAGTCTTTTTAAAGGTTTCTACACTTCCTCCGTCAAGGTATATCTATTCCTAGTCGAACGATGTTTTCATAGATCTTCTAAGAGCAATTTAATGCTATCTAGCGGAATCTACACGAAGATCTCCCTCGTAGTATAAAGGTTTTAATAGCTCTTAATAGTTGGACAGCAAACAACCACCTTAGCTTTATTAGGATCAAGGCATACTATGTCAATAACTAATGGCAACTACGGGAGATTCTGCTTAACTTTGTACTAGTTAGAGGTCAGTATACTAGAGAAGCACTAGGTACTAAGTTACTACGTATATTACAAGAAAGAAAGCTTAAAGCACAATTACTTGCTATTACTGCCGACAATACTACTAACAATAACACGCTTCGTAGTGCTATATAAAGAGGACTATAGGATAAGAAGATATCCTAGAAAGCACACGAAAACGTAGTTCCATGTCTTGCACATATTATTAACCTTATAGTGCAGGACATCATTAAGCACCTCCGACTTACTGTAATAGAGAATGACGAGCTAGCTCTAAAGCTATAGAAGCGCTATGTGAGAGCAATCTAGTCAACAATTTCTATGCTAAACTCATTACGAAAGGTACGTTAATATAATCATAGTATATAATCACAGTATATTATCACAGACTAAGACATCGAATAGCTCCGAGCGATCTATATTGCGATTAACCGATCTCCACAGCGATTTGAACGATTTTAGGCACTTTAAAAAGAGCTACCGCTAAGGCAACGACTAAACGTCATTCGTGATGTAAAGACAAGATAGAACTTAACATTCGATATATGCAAGCGAGCTCTTAAGCTACAACAATATATTAATACGTAGCTAGATCAGGAAATTGCTTAGTGGGGCCCGAAGGCTTTAACCACTAATAAGGATTACGAAGATGTCGATTAGCGGGACCTTCGGCGACTCCGAATAAGCTACATAGAGTAGTCACACCTCTCTCTACTTACGAAGATGCTAGAGAATTTCAAGACAGCAATAAACGCTCTTAGCGAGTTAAATTAGCTAACTATTTAATACATCTAGTAGATGTATAACCGCCTATTCGACTTTCTTAATGATATGACAGCAGACTAGAAAGATAGCGACGACACTAATAACAATTCTTCGTGGCCTAATATTGTTATTGTAGCTACTAATTAGGGCAGAACTAAGCTTTTAAAGTACTATTAACGTACGGACAAAGACCGAGGCTTTTTATTTAACTATGCTACAATTCTCGATCTAACACAAAAGCTTACGGCTTATGAGGTTTTTATTACGGATGATTATTATAGTTCTATACTAACAATTTGCCTAGGATAGTACTTAGGAGCACTCCGACAAGATCACATACCGTGAGCAATTCTTGCAATATCTAGAGCGATACGATGAGCAAGCAACAGGTCCTACTATACAACGCGAGTATATAAGCTCTCTAGTAGTAAGCACTAATTAGCTATAGTTTCGAAGGCCAGCTTTAAAGCTAGTCTTAATAGTTGCTTTTCCTTCGTTATCTCCTCGACCTAGTGTACTCTCTAGCCGTAGTTTAACATTACACGAAGAAGTTCCTCACACTACGAGAAGTGAAGGCGAAGACTACCTTAGTACACCTATACTCCGCGAGCTTAACAACTTCGACATCCTTCTATAGTGGCACATAAACGAGAAGACCTATCCTCGTCTAGCATAGGTAGCTAAGGATATTCTAGCAATTCCAATTACTAGTGTAGGTGTTAAGCGTGTCTTTAACACTGCAAAGGATGTGATTAGAGACCGTCGGCACAATCTTCGTGCACAAGCAATTAGGCAGATCGTCATTATAAAGCATACTATATTAAATAGTAGAGGCTTAGATGATACTAGCTTGTAGGCTTTAGACTTGTCGCAAGACGAAGAAGAGCCCTTTAACGAAGTAGACGACTTATTTAACCTCCCTATAACAGTATATGTCTCTAACATAAGCGAGGATACTTTAGAAGAAGATAAGGACTACAATAGTAATAATGAAGTTGGCAGAAGGTATCTAAAGCGGCGTCGCGTTCATAATGAGAGTTAGCTCGAATTTAACCTATCCTCCTAGACCTGTGATTATTTACTGTAATAATACGTGAATATACTTCTAACTTTTGGTTTTTAATAATAATACTAATGTTCTAATGCATACATAGATAAATATGTTGTAATTAAGGTTCATGATGCGGGGTATAACCTAATACAACCCGTTTAGGTTGTAATGGGTTGTATTAGGTTAGGTATAGGCTAGTACAACCTACCTAGAACCTAACACCCCCCTAACCCAGGGTCCGTGCGACCTAACACCCCCCCAACCCTAAGCCTATACGACCTAGAACCCAACCCCTACCTAAGTTAGGTTAATACCTACCCAACGACTAGCCTAACTATTACTACCTTCTTTACTCTCTTTATTACCTCCTTACTATAGTTATTTCTAGACCTATAGTAGCTAGTAGAAGATCTAGTAGGTATTTAGTACTAAACTATAAGTAGACTTATAGAAGAGATAGAGGTATAAGGCTAATATAATAGATACTTATAGTATACTTACTAACTACTTATATAGAGACTACTATTATAGTATAGATATCTTCCTAGTCGAGGTAGTTAGTAAATAGTATACGCTTGTCGGCGACACTCGTTAGATAGTTACTACTCTCGGAAACCTCGTAGTTATAGAAACCTTATATATATAATAGACTCCTATCTACTACCTAAGCCTTTTACTAGACTATATATTATAACCTATAACTATAGCTATAACTATAACGACTAAGTCTACTATAACCGTCCTCTTCTCTCTAGTATCTAACCTAGACACGAACGACCTATACGCCTTAGAGTCCTTAATAATAAGCTATACGACGACGACTCTTACTAATAATAAGTACCTCGCCGAGGCCGGTAGCTCTATCCTCCGCCTCCTTACGCTAATAACGCTATATCTCTAAATTATTACTAGAAAGACCTTCCTCTTTATTCTCTAATAAATCTATTTTACTCTTATTATTCTCTTCTCTCGAATCGAACTCTACTCCCTCCTCTTCCTTATTAGAACCTATCTCTATATCCCCCTTATCGCCCTTAACTATATTAGAATTAGAGTTATCCTTTATAGCTAGAGCTAGACTCTCCTTAGTATAACGAAAGAAAGAATAAGTACTAATAAAGTAGGTCTTCTTATACTACTAGACCTTAACCTAAGCCTTCTCTATAGCTATAGTAATCTCTATACGAATCTCTCTAATATAATCCTTAGTAGCTTAGAGATCGCTACCTAGTAGAATATCTCTTTCCTCGATAATAGCGGAATTATTCTAATAAATATAGCTAACTAGAGTATTACTAATAGAGCTATTAATTTATAGAGTAATAGTAGCGAGGAAAGTAGAGTATATACTTCTATATATATTTAGCTTACTAGAAGGAGTCCTAGGACTAGAGCGCTTCTATATATAAGCGAGAGTAAGCTTACTATACGAACTACTCTTAAACTACTCTAGAGTCTCGTAATCTATACTAATCCTATAGAACTAAGGGAGTATAGTACAACGAATAGAATTAGTAGGACTAGTCGATCTATATAGGGTATAAGGTATAGTAATACGAACGTTACTAGTCTTATAAATTATTAATTCCTAGTCGGCCTTATACTTCTTAATATCGTTCTATATAAAGTACTTATCGGTAATATTAATAACTAGGGCGTTAGTAAGAACCTTATAGGCCTTTATATTCTAAACCTACTCCTTTATATAGTAATATATCTTAGGTATAATAATAGTATAATTCTTTAGTGTCTTATTATTAAGGCTAATAGAACCTTAGATAGTATTACCTCTATATCTATTAGTAAGGTAGCTAGGGTTAATATTAATATAATAGAACTACGTATAATCTCTAGAGATAGTATATTTAGTATAGTAAGGGTAGGAAATTAACTAGATAAGCTTATCGAGACGACTAGTAATATATACGTAATAGTATTTAGGATCTATATATATAGTCTACTATCCGAGAGAGTAAAATATATTATATAACTACCCTAGCTAGTTCTTACTCTTAGGATAACCGAAATAGTAAAGATATATATCTATCTTAGTATAGAAGATATCTATAAGAGGAGAATCCCCTTTAGTCTACTATTTAAAAATATTAATAACTATATTACTATCGGTAACCTATTCGTTATAAAGCCTCTTATAGAAACTATCGAGGATAAGCTTCCTTATATCCTTAGAGACGTAATAATCTATAACTATAGACTTATACTTAAAAATACTACGCTTAGTAAACTCGTAAGTAACGTAGAAGGTTAGAATAAGCTACTTAGCTATCTCTTTCTATATACGTATTAGGTCTAAAGTACTACTATAGTAGGTATTATACTAATAGCGAATACGTCTAGCTAAGACTTCGTACTTAAGATTAGTAAGTAGGTATAGATAACGAGCTAGAAGATAAGTATATAAGTAATAGACGTTTATATTAGTAGCTAAATCCTTATATATCTAAGTGTTTATAATAACTATAAGTTCGGAATTAGAGATTAGCTTCTTTAAGATAAACTCGGTATTAACCCTTAGAGAGATACTAGTATAGTTATACTCCTTCTTAGTTAATAAAGTAATAGCCTTACTCTTACTCTTATCCTATAGAGTAACTAATATAGAGATAGAGTAATTAAGTATCTTATACTATCTATTACTATTATCGAATTTATTAAAGTAACGCTTCTTAGAAGAAGAACCCTTATAACTAGTCTCTACTAATAGAATAGCCTCCTATTCGACTAGCTCTTCTTTACTCTCTTCTTCTAAACGACTAAAATAGAGACGTATAGAACGACGTAAGTAGCTTAAAACCTATATAGGAGTAGCCGCTCCTAAGTCTAGCTTAGATCTAGTACTACTAAGGTTTACCTAGGAACTTCCCTCTATAGATAATATAGCGTTAGTAATATATACTACGTTAGTATTAGAGATACTAGGATAACTAGAAACCGAAGCTTAATAACTTCTAGATATAGTAGTAGACGAGGTAGTAGAGGTACTACTAGTAATCTAAGCTAGAGTAGGAACCTTATATAAGAAACTAAGCTTATTCTAGGCGAAATACTTAGTAAATTATTCTTTATAGACGATATAAAGCTCCTTAGTGTTAAGTTCCTTAATACTTAGCTACTTCGAGGATTCGACTAATTTAGCTATAGTAGTAATATCTTAGGGGCGAATATCGTAACTAATAATACTCTTCGGAGTACTAATACGCTTAATAGTTACGCGAACTAATATATTAATAGTCTAATAGAAAGTCTTCTCTCTAGAGATATAGTTAAACTACTAACGAGAACAATTCTCTAGATCTAAGTACTAACTCTTATAGAGCTTATAGGACTACTTATAGTCCGAAACGCTACGCTAGAGAGCGCTATAATATTCTAAGCTCTTATTCCTCTTCTTCTTAACTCTCTTATATATACTATAAGTCTTAGGAAATATTTCCTCCTAATCCTTCTTACTTAAGGCGATAATATTACCTTCGAAGAGACTATAGATAATATTATAGGTAAGTATCTCGACGTAGTTCTAAGCCTTTATAGTAACACTAAGGACCTATACGATAAAATCTATACGGATTTTATCGTTATATTTATAGGCGTATTTTAAGACCTTCTTAGTATTCGTAAAGCTCTTATTCTTATATATAAAGACTTCGACCTCTCTATTCTAACTACTACCTCCGTTTATTACTTTAGAATCGCTAGATAGGATTATTATACTTAAGGTAGGACTAGTCTTAGACTAACCTCTACCTCTCTATATAGTATAAAAGCTATAAGGCTATAAAACCTATAACTATCGATAGAGTATTATAATTAAATAGCGTAGCTATTGTCTAATAACGCTATAGCTTTAACTTACTACGAAAAGGAGACCTTCTAAGAGCTTCGTTAGATAGATTATCTTACGAAATAAAAGGTAAGTTTCTATAAGGTATAGAAGATTAAGAGGTTATATTAGAAAATTTTTACGTAGTAATACTAGCTCTAATATAGTAATATCTATATATAGGTATATCTAGTAAGCGCTATACCTCTTATAATTCGCTATATATAGTAGTACTATATATTTATATAGCACCTTTATACCTTCTTCCTCTTTATTCTTTTACTATATTATTTACTATATAGAACCTCTATAAATATATATAAAGAAATCGAATTCGGAACTAAGGAAATATAGAAGTACTTCGAGGAAGTAATCTAACTACTATAAATAGGAATAATAAAGGAAACCTTTTACCTTACTATTCGTCTATTCTAATACCTCGTTAGATCTACTATCCTTAACGACGGCGATATAATATATATATAATAGTTATAACCGACTATATATATAATAAAGATTCCCCTTTTTATTAACTCTACTCTCTCTCTCTAGTATCTATCCTAGATACTAAATCTACTCTATAATCTCGTACTCGTTATAATTAAAGCCCTCTAGACGTATAATCTCGACGATAGATTCTTATTCTAATATATAGCGAAGTACTACTATAAGTACTTACTCCTTATCTAGTAATAAGTACTTCTTTAATCTCCGACGTATATAGGTACTACGAACCTTAACGCTATCTAGCTTAGTAATCTTATATAAACCTAAATCGTAAACTTTAATAATATAATATAGGCCCCGCTACCTATTCTTAAGCTTATCTTACTAAATCTTCTTATAATAAGTATTATAGACTAAGACGACATCGTTAACCTTAAGCTTATTATACTAAATCCTACGACGTAGATCCTATACCTCTTTATATTCTTAACGAAGATAATATATACGATCCTATATCTCCTAAAGATCCTCGTCTCTTTATTTAAGTTATCGAGTACGAGTAGTAATAAGCTCTTCTATAGTATAAACCTACGACTAATCCTATATTCGCTAACTATAAATATCGAACTCTACTAGAAGGATAGTATTAGTCCTAAATATAAGTAACGAAGGTATTTAACTAGTAATTCTATTAATAGTTAACCTTTTAGTCTATAGGACGTAAGTAAGATATTAAACCTATTAACTATTATCCTTACTTATAATCTTTAAAAGACTATCGATAATATTTAGATACCCTCGTTTAGCCTTATTAGATTATAGATTATAGACTAAAGTAACGACGTAGTCTATTCTAAACTACTTAGCGAGGGAGTAGACTAACCCTTTAAACTTAGAATCTCTATCTACTACTAGTATCTTAATAGCGCTAAATCTATATATAACCTCTTCGTATAGGAATTTCGTAGTAGATCTACTATCGGAATTACGTAGTGCCTTAGCCTCTAGCTATAAACTAATAGCCTCTCGAGTAATAATAAGATATTAATATCCTTCTAATATAGGTATATAAACGACATTAATATACTACTTTATATAAAAAGTAGAGACGCTACTTAGATATAGCTCCTCTATTTCTCGTAAAAGTACTCTTCTTTAATATTTATCGTATATAGCTACGTAGTAACGAATATCGGTATATATTATCTTCTACTAGTACTAGTTAGTAATCTTTCTCTAAGTGCCCTTATAACCCTTATAACTACCTCTATTATAAAGCTCTCTAATAATCTTATCTTTATAGTCCTCTATATCGACGACGTAGCGTAATAGTATTAACCTCTAACTATATCTAAAAAGGTAACTCTTATTAATAAGGAATAACGACGTATACCTCTTAAATTTAATAAATTCGGATATATCTAAATATAGCGGCCGTCGTAACGTTATAAGATAGTTAGTAATGTCTTACGATTCTACTAAATATTCCTCGCGAACTAGAGTAGTTCGTTTATTACTCCTATCTACCTAGAGAGAGTAAATAGATACGTAAAAAAGCTCTAAATCGATTAATTCGTCTACGTCTACATTATATACCTTATTATTATTATCTAATAGACCTCGTAGGCGATAAGAAAGCCTATTAGTAGCTCTATTCTTCTTACTAGGAATATATCGAACGTCGAAGGCGAATAAGCGTATCTACGTAATCTACTAAGTAGTAATAGAACTAGGAAGATTAGTAGTAGATTAATTAAGTTATACTACTAAGGTATTAGCGTTAGTCTCGATAATAAATAGGACTCTATAAAGATATAAACGGACCTTCTATAGTGCTTTAAGTATACTACGATACTCTCTCTTACTAGTATTATACTTCTTTTTAGCTTTAGACTATATACTAGATTTAAAACGAACGATATAATATTTCTTCTTAGCCTCTAAATTCTCCTATATAAGGATTATACCCTAACTAGTTAAACTAGCGTCTATAGCTAAGATAATCGATCTAGCTTATTTACTATAATTAATTAACGTAAGTACGAGTATAGAAGTTAGTACTTATTTAAGTACGTTTATAGAGAATTATACCTCCTTAGTCTATTCGAAAACGATACTAGTCTAAAGTAGCTAATATAATAGTCTAGTAACGATAGTAAAATCCTTAACCTATATATAGTAATATATATAGATACTAAGGAAAGTATATACCTTAGTACTATTCTTATATAGTAGCTACTCTATAATCTTAACGATTTTAGACTAGTCTAGATAATACTCTCTAGAATTATAGATAAACCCTACTACCTTAAGATCTAACTATAAAAACTAGAACTTCCTACTAGAAATAGTAACTCTAGCTCTCTCTATATTAGTAAGCGTACGATCTAATGTCTATATATATTTAAGCATAAAACGCCTAATACTAGAAAAAGACTCCTCTCTACTATAATCTATATAAGGTCCCTTAATACTATTATCGTCTACGAAAGGTTATATATTATAAGGTATCTAATCCTATAGAATTATATCGTTAATCCTATAGAACTACGCGACTAAATTCGTAGCTCCCTAAGGAAGTCTTATTTAATAGATAAGTCTAATAGGTGTTATAAATAAAGTAATATTACGACTTTCCTCTATAAGGGAGACTTAGTTATATCTAGAAAAGTAATCTACGAGTAAGGCGATATATATACTAGTAAAAGACTCCGAGAATTTATCTACTAAAGGAGAGAGGTTAGTATCTCTAATCGTTATATAATTAATACTTATTGCTATATTAACTAGCCGATACTTATTTATATTCTTCTTCTTAACTAGGAAATAGAGATTCCTATATAGTATATAACTTAGCTTAAAGAGTCTATTCGTAATCCTCTCTTTTACTATCTCTACTACGATATCTATTAAAGATTATAGAATAGGGAAGCTAGGTTCCTACTACGGCGTATAGTCTATAGTTCTAATAGACTATACTAGTATAACGTTACTTTTTACTATACTAATCTTAGAGAAGTCCTAAGCTAGAATAGCTTCTTAGTTTAGGAGTACTTATATTAATACCTCCTATTTAGCTAGCGTAACTTCGTAACTAATAACGAGCTTATACTCTCTCTCGGGTATAAGTCGTAATTACTCCTTAATATCGGAAAACTTAGTAATAAGTAGGTAACTATATAGCGCTAACTAGAAAGGTAGTAATACTTTATAAGCTAAGTACTATTCTCGCTACGTATTTATCTCTCTAGATATAGAACTATCTAAGATTAAAGTATCTACTAGCTAAACCTTCTTATCTTTCCTTTTATATAGAGTATTTACCTCTACTCTTAGTACTCTATAGAAGGCTTAATATATTCTAAGCTATATAGCTATAAGTATTAATTATATATTATTCTTTCGAGAGATCCGAGGTATACTATTATCCTCTAATAATAGTATAAACTAAAAATATCTATATAGTAGGTTAGCTAGTTATCCCTCTCTAGAGAGTAGAATATTAGCTATATAGTAAATTTAGTAAATCTCTAGTAATACTAGTTCTAAGCCTAGCTTAGATCTAGGAATTTTAGTACTATTCCTAAAAAGGAAATTCTTCTATTCTCTTATACTCTTCTCGAATATACGAACTCTCTTATCCTAAGTAATCTATAAAAGTAGAGAATTATTTTTATTATTTCCTAGTAGTTTATAAAGAATTAAATCCGTATATATATTATTAATATAAGAAATAGAGAGATCCGAACTATAAGTAACCTATAAAGACGAAATAGAAACCGAAACTCCTAGTTAATATCCTAGCTCTCCTCGTATAATATTATAGCTAGGACCGATACTATCTAATTATTTAAAGACCTCGATAACCTCGTTAACTCGTAGAAAGATCTATTCTTTAGACCGCTAGATTTTATACCCTAAAAGGTAACCTTTTATAAACTATTAGCCGACTAGATCGTCCTATACTAGGAACTATTATCTATATTTTAAGAAATAAGACGAGACTTACGTTCGAAAGGCCTTCCTAGAATAACGTATTCTAATCTCTTCCTAGTTAATAAGAAATATATATAGATTACGACACCTCTAATATTAATAGGTATATTAATATAAGTCCTAGAGAAAGAGTCTATACCTATTATACTATCTATAATAATCTTAATATCTCGTTAGATTAGTAAACCTAGTTCCTTAGCTAACCTTAGCGATATAAGGTTATATTTAGTACTACTATTAAGAAGTATACGAACTATAGTTATACTATACCTAAGACTAGTAATTAACCTCGGACTAGCGATAGTTATTAAATTAGTAGAAGCTCCCTTCTAATCTATATCTATATCGGGATCGAGATTTATAAATTCCTCTAGTTATTAGACTAGATTTATCTTAGTATAAGAGTAGAAGAGCTCGGGAATATTATTACTAGAAAGATTAGAGTTATCGAACCTTTAATAAAAGATCTTAGATAATAGTTATAAGATTCTAAGGAGAGACTCTATCCTTATTATAATATTAGAGTTTAATAAGGATTATATAGCTTACTACGGATTAGTAACTTATTATAGAACCTTATTAAAGTACTTAGTATAAGGGATATACTTTATAGGTCGTAGAGCCTCCTTAACGACTAGATTCTCTATATCGGCGTCTTTCTCCTTAGTCTTAGCGATAGCTTTAATAGTAGCTAAATAAGACCTAGTAATAGTTATACCTTCTAGAATATTAGTAGTAGCTACTAGATAATAAGTACTAGTATAAAGGGACTTAGTAATACTATAGGATAGTTTAGAAGGACCTATCTTTATAACTCTATTAGTAGGACTCTTACCTTTATCTATTCGAGTATTACGAGGTATAATACTTAGCTAAGTAGTAGCTATAACTAGAGCTTCCTTAATAAACTCGTTATTATTATTATTATCGCTCCTAACTAGATTCTCTAGATAGAAATTCTTATACTAAATTAGACTAGTCGTTAGGTAGGTATTAGGTCGTCTCTAGTCGATACTAGACCTAATACTAATACCCCCCTAGAGCCTACCTAATATAATCGCTTAGTATATTAGGTTATAGAGGTATTACTCCGTATTAGGTAGAGGTTAGTATCGAGGTAGTATCGTAGGTACTTACTAGGTTATAATTAGGTCTTAGTTAGTATAAATCTTCCCTATATAAATAGAATAAGTGTCCTCCCTACGTATTATTATTATAGCGTATAATTATAGAGTAATTTTATAAAATAGATTAATATTTAGTTTATAAGTCGTAAGGTTATAGTAGCTATCTAAGGCTTTTATTACCTATTTAAGCTAAATTTAGCTAATAATAGTAGTCTCCTTAATTAGGCTAGTCGTTAGTGTTATAGGTATTTTTAGGGATAAGGTGTAGACTTCTAATTAGGTATAAGGATCTAGGGTCTAGCTAGCTTCGGATAGCCTAAGCGTATAGCCTCTAGTCTAGCTACGTATAGCCTAAGGGATTTTCCCTCCTTAAGTATTATTCGTAACACTAATCGAGAGCTATCCTTATACTACTATAAGTAGGTTATTATATATATAAACTAGTATTAATATAATCTACCCCTAATATAATAATACTTCCTTACCCTACTTAGGAAGTAGTCTAAGGATAGCTATTATAAGGACATAGTTAGGTTCTATTAGTAATAAAGAAGGATTAGGAACCTCTATAACTACACCGGGAGAACGGCTAGTAGCAATAGCGTCGCTAGAAGAGCGTATCTACGACGTAGAATAACGAAGGGATCGTCTCCTATAGGAGCGTACTCTTAAGTAGATTAAGGAGCAAATTACTCTCCTTAAGAAGGAAGTAAATCCGGACCCTTTAGAGATCTAGAGCGATATAGGAATAAGATTAATAGCGACGAGCTATAAGCGCTACACTTCTTAAGACGTAGAACTATCGCGTATAAAGCGTAGTATAAGGCTAAAAGACCCTAGGGAGTATAAAGGAAAACACCTAAGGGAATATAAGGAGTTTACTCGAAGCTATAAAATAGCCTTCTAGCTTACCCTAGAGAACTTCTAGTTAGAATAAGAGAAGGTAACTTAGGTAAGCTAGTATCTTGTCGGAGACCTACGCGAAGTATAGTACTCTTATATAGAGCGCGAGCCCCTCGTAAAGATATACATCTAGAGCTAATTTAAGACCTTCCTACTAGATATACTCTCTAATCCTATTAACCGCACCTTAGAAGCGACTACTACGTATACTACTATACTCTAGCTTCCTAGATAGAGCATTAGGGCCTTTACTACCTACTTAGAAACGATTAAGGACTAGCTACCTCTATACTTAGAGGAGTATCGGGTGTAATACCTATTCTCTAAACTCCGCCCTAAACTCTAGCGAGTAATTACGAATTACTATACTATACCCCCTATAAGAGAGAGCCTTATTATCTTAGGATCTACGCTAGAGCGTAACCTATAGGGCGTAGGTAAGCCGTAGAATCTCCGTAATCGCCTAATAGGGTATAGCCGGAAGCTACGATAGGAGAACTAATATAAAGAGGGGTTAGCCCCTAAGAAGGACTCCTCCTATAAGCTAGGAATCGAATACTACTTCTATAAGAAGATAGGTCACTACGTAAACGAGTATAAGAAGAAGGCCTAACTCTTAGATGCTAATAAAGAGCCTATTACTCGTATAAGATAGGCCTAGGGAAAAGGCCGAGCCTCGTAGTTACCTCGGGCACTACGAGGCGTAGAGCCGTCGACATCTTACCGGGGATACGTCGCACTTATATCGTAGTAGGAGCGACTAGAGTCGACTATAAGGTAGGAGTCATCCTAGACTCTTAAGCTAAGGTTAGCCTTATTAGTTAATACATAGCAATCGAAATAAACCTTAACCTAGTCCTAGGTAACCTACCCTAACTAGCCTAGGTAGGGTTAGAAAGGAAAGCTATATACGCTATATACGAGATATAGGTAGTACTTACTAACGACCGAGGTACGACCTACCGGGTTAAAACTATCGCTTATAGAGTAGATAAAGAAGGACTAGAGCTACTTTTAGGCAATCCCTTCTTATAAAGAGAAGCTATATAGCTAGACTATAGATAGTAGACTTAGGCTTAGAGTATTAAAGATGAGTTACGCATCTAAATAGTAATAATCTAGTAGTTAGAGTAAGAGGAGAGTTATATACACTTCTTAGGTGTAGTTCGTAGTAACCCCTAAGGAGAGGAAGTCGTCGCCCGCGTCTAAATCGCTAGTGCCTCTTAGGAAAATCGGGTGCTAGACGCATTATTAGACTACTAAGACGTCTTTAACACTAATATAGCTAAAATTCTGCCTACTACTAAAGAGGGAGATTACTAAATTCCTATTATACTAGGTAAGGAGCCACCTTATAGCCCGCTTTATAACCTCTCTATACGCGAGCTTTAAGTGCTACGAGTATACCTTAAAGATACCCTTAAGAAAGGGTAGATTCGCTATAGTATAAGCCTAGTAGGAGCACCTATCCTCTTTATACCTAAAAAGGACAGTACCCTCCGCCTTTATATAGACTATAGAGGCCTTAACTTAGTAACAATTAAGGATCGTTATCCGCTACCCTTAATCGGGGAGACACTAGATCGCCTATTAGGCGTATATTACTATACGACCTTAGACTTAAAGGATGTATATAACAGGATCCGTATTAGTCTAGGGGATAAGTAGAAGACAGCCTTTAGAACGCGCTATAGCTACTTTAAGTACCTAGTTATACCCTTTAGACTTATAAATGCGCCTACCACCTTCTAGGCTTATATTAATTAGACCCTAAGAGGGTTAGTAGATTATCTCTATATAGTATACCTTAATAATATCCTTATCTACACTTATAGCGAGGACCTTAAGACCTACTAGCGAGTAGTTAGCTCTATTCTTAAACGCCTAAGATAGGCTAAGCTATATACTAACCTATTAAAATGCACTTTTATAGCTAAGTAGGTCTCCTTCTTAGGATTTATTATAGACACGCGAGGTGTCTACGCTAATCTAGCGAGAGTAGTAACTATCTCCGGATAGCCTCGACCGACTAGCGTTAAGGAACTTTAGTTATTTCTTAGCTTTACTAACTTCTATCGTAGATTTATTTAGAATTATACTAAGCTAACTACGCCGATAATAGATCTTCTAAAGAAAGACTAAGGTGCCTTCTCTTAGCTAGAAGCGGTAGAAGCTAGTTTCGTATAGCTTAAAGAGCGCTTTATAGATACGCCGCTCCTACGACATTATAACTCTAAGTTACCGATACGTCTAGAGATAGATATATCTATATTTACAGTAGTAGGTATACTCTCCTAGCTATACGAGGATAGTAAGTGGCATCTAGTCGCTTTTATCTCTTAGAAGCTATAAGGGGCTAAACGCAATTAGGAGATCTATAACTAAGAACTATACGCAATTGTATATTACTTTAAGTAATAGCGCTACTACCTCGAGGGGGCCTAGCACACAATATAAGTCCTTAGTGACTATAATAACCTACGAGGTATACGCGATATAGCGAAGCTAAACCCGCGCTAGGCCCGCTAGGCGTCCTACCTAGTAGCCTTTAACTTTAAGGTAGAGTATACACCTAGCAAGTCTAACCTAGTAGACGGGCCCTCGAGGAGGGTAGACTACTTTAAAGAGAACTACGCGCTAATAAGACTACTACCTACCCTTTAGAACAAACTTAGCTTAGCTAGTGAACTAGGAGTAGATCTAGTTACTGCTAGAGTGTATCTTGTTAGTAGAATTAGCTCCTACCCCGAGTATAGCTCGGAACTCGTAGGTCGATAGTCTACGGGTTATAAACGCGGATCTAGCCTAACCGCTAGTACTATAGAATGTATACTATACGTACTACGCTACGTAGTAAGAGTTCTTATTACTAGCGAACTTACATTAGTAGGAGACACCTCCCTATTATAGACTATCTATATACTTTAGTAGAAGGACGCTTTTATAATTAAGCGTATAGCCGATCTAGAGTAAGAAGGGCGTACCCGAAGTAGGAAGAAGTCGCTAGTATAGCGTAAACGTAAAGATAGAGCCCTTATGTATAAGGGTAGGCTATATATTCTAAATAAACCTAGTCTTAGACAAGAAATCTTATACTAGTACTATAACTCTCGTATAGCTAGCTATTATAGCGCAGCAAGAACGCATAATCTAATTAGTAGGCACTACTACTAGCCCTTATTAGATTAAGAAGTGCGTAAGTATATAAAGAGCTATAGCACCTATTAAAGGTTAAAAGCTCTAAGGCATATACTATATAGTAAGCTATCTTCCCTTCCTATCCCTTCTAATATCTTTAAAGAAGTTATACTAGACTTTATTATAAAGCTACTCCCTACTATTTACAATAGAAGCGCATATAATGCGATCCTAGTGATCTACGATAGATTATTAAAGATAGCGCTCTATATCCTAGTAAAAGAAACATAGACAGCTAAAGCCTTTATAGATATATACTTTAAGTATGTTATATACAAATATAGGGCGTAGAAAGGGATAGTATTAGACAGAGGGACGCTATTTATAAGCTAGTTCTAGTTAGAGATTTACTACTAGATGTAGGTGAAACGTAGGTTAAGCACGGCGTTCTATCTATAAACCGACGGCTAAATAGAGCGCTAGAATTAGACGCTTAAGCATTACCTACGTGTCTTTACTATAGAACATGCTAAAGACTAGCCTAACCTACTTTATATAGCTAAGTTTATATACAATAATTTAGTGTATATAGCTACTAAAGAAACACTATTTTATACTATTCTTAGGAAACACCTAATCCTTTATAACCCACCTAAGGATAGGCGGCTAGAGGGGGAGGTACCCGTAGTAGTACGACAAGTGTAGGATATATACGCATTACGAGTAAAGCTTTAAGAACGACTATAAGCCGTAGTAGAGTATTAAACCCGGTACTATAACAGAAAGTATACTCTAATAAGGTTTAAGCTAAGAGACCTAGTATAGCTAAATATAAAGAACCTTAAGCTAAAAGCCCTAAGTAGGAAGCTAATAGATAAATTCGTAGGCCCTTTTCGGGTTAAAGAAGCGATTAACTTATAGGTATATCGCCTATAGCTACTAAGCTCCTATCGTATACACGATATATTCTATATGTCTCTATTAGAGCCTTTCTACCTAAGGGAAGGAGAAGAACTACTAAATATAAGGGCCCTAGAGTTAGTAGAAGATAGAGAATAAGTTTAGTATATAGAGAAAATCCTTACTAAGCGTACTATACGCGCGGGAAAGAAAGAATACCTACTTAAATAGGAAGGGTATAACGAGACTAAAAGCTTATAGATAAAAGAAGAGGACTTTAAGGAAATAGATAACTTACTAAGGGAGTTTAGAGAAAGCGATAAGTATAGCCGGGGACAAGATAAGAGTAAGCGACCTAGCCGTAGACTATAGTTAGCTCGCACGAATGCCGCTATACGCTCGTAATGAAATGCTTAGCACTAGAGACTTTAGCTTTATAACTACAATAGGAATATTAGCTTAAGGATTAAGACTATCTATTTCTATCTATAGGCCTTCTAGCCGGGTATCTTTACAAGAATTACCCTAGAAACACCTACGCTATACTAGCTCTATATAGCCGAGTCGTAGTTAATAAGCGCGCCTACTTATCTTACATTTTAACATCTAAATTACCTAAGTTATTAACCTTACTATCCTCCTTACTAAATTCCTTAAACTTATCCTCCCTACTAGCCTTACCCCCTTTAATAGGCTTACTCTCCTTACTAGACTCATCCTAAACGACGATATTAGCTTACGAGTAAATAGCGAGGAAGGTGCGAACTTACGCTACTACTACTACTATTATTACTACTATTATTACTACTATTATTACTGCTATTATTACTACTCTTATTACTGCTACTACTACTACTATCACTATTACTATTACTATTACTATCTCTATTAGGACTACTATTTCTATTACTACTACTATCCTACACTACGATGTTAGCTTACGAGATAATAGCGAGGAAGGCGTAAACTTATAGCTCTATTCCCGCTACTATTACTACTACTACCTCTACTACTACCCTAACCTCTAGGGCTAGGCCTAAATATAGGGTAGGGGCTACTACTAGGAGCACTACTACTAAAACTAAGGGGTCTAGGCTATCCTAGCTATTAGTATACGATCTAGACGCGATTAAGGTGCGAACTTACGTAGCTAAAGGCCTATATAGCTATATACTCTAGAACATTAGCAATCCTTCTCTACTCTAACAGCTATAGCCTCTCTATGTTAGGGCTAGACTTAAGGACTTTAGTAGGCATCTCTAATAGATTGCCCCTAAGAGCTATAATCCTCCTATAATTCTCTAGCTATTAGGTTAAGGTACGCTAGGCACGCGTAAGAGCTAATCCTATACGGCAGACATTAGGATCCTATCTCCTCCTCCTAATAGGAAAGGTACTAGTAGTAATAGCCCTAGTGTAGGAGTCGTAGAACCTATAGACGCGCTCGACGCGCCCGTTAAAGATAATAGGAACCTAAAGGTATTAGTAAGGTCGTATACGGGTCTCGTTTTAAGGATTCCTACTAGTGTATAAGAGGACCTATTCCTAGAAGTGTAGTAGCTACACCTCCTTAGAGTTAGTTTATTATAGACAATACTATAGCGGGTAATCTCGTATACGTAGCGTATGTAAGTAGCTACGCGGGGCGTAGTTGTGTCGCTAGCGACTCGCGCGCTGAAATTATAGTCGGGAGCTACACTAAGAGTAGTAGTAGTAATGTATTAAGGTCTACTAAAGGCGACTATAATACTAGGCGAAAAAGGTGCGGTATACGTAATAGGTGTTATTAATAAAGTTAAGGAGTGTAGGCGCGTCGTAGAAATATATATTAGCCGTGTTTATTGTTGTTACCCTACGTAATAAAGGCAATCCTAGTACTAAGGACCTAGAGGGGCAAAAATCCTAAATAAAGCCTAAACAAAGCGTATATTACCTACCTTTCTAGAAGCGATAAAGCCGCGATGACCTTACTAATCGTATACGGTTCGCGTAAAAATCACATAAGGGACGTAAGTAGGTGAAGTAGCAATACTAGACACTCTTTTCCTATAGTAGCTATAAAGGCTAATAGGTTTTTATTAAGGCTAGCTACTAAGGACATTAGCTTAGAGGAGGAGGTAATGTTATAGGTATTTTCAGGGATAAGGTGTAGGCTTCTAATTAGGTGTAAGGATCTAGGGTCTAGCCGGCTTCGGATAGCCTAAGCGTATAGCCTCTAGTCTAGCTACGTATAGCCTAAGGGATTTTCCCTCCTTAAGTATTATTCGTAACACTAATCGAGAGCTATCCTTACACTACTATAAGTAGGTTATTATATATATAAACTAGTATTAATATAATCTACCCCTAATAGTTAGGTAGGTATTAATCTAACTTAGGTAGGGGTTAGGTTCTAGGTCGTATAGACTTTAGGTTAGAGAGGTACTAGGTCGTATAGACCCTAGGTTAGGGAGGTATTAGGTTCTAGGTAGGTTATACTAGTCTATACCTAACCTAATATAACCTAATATAACCTAAATAGGTTATATTAGGTTATACCCCGCATTATAAACCTTAATTATAACATATTTATCTATATATATATTAGAATATTAGTATTATTATTAGAAACTAAAAGTTAGAAGTATATTTAAGTATTATTATAATAAATAATTATAGGTCTAGAAGGATAGGTTAAATTCGAGCTAACTTTTATTATTAACACGACACTGCTTTAGATACCTTCTACTAACTTTATTATTACTATTATAGTCCTTATCTTCTTCTAAAGTATCCTTACTTATATTAGAGATATATACTATTATAGGGAGGTTAAATAAGTTATCTACTTCGTTAAAGGGCTCTTCTTCGTCTTATAATAAGTCTAAAGTCTATAAGCTAGTATTATCTAAGCCTCTACTATTTAATATAGTATACTTTATAATAACGATCTACCTAATTACTTATATACGAAGATTATACCGATAGTCTCTAATTATATCCTTTATAGTGTTAAAGATACGCTTAATACCTATACTAGTAATTAGAATTACTAGAATATCCTTAGCTACCTATACTAGACGAGGATAGGTCTTCTTATTTATATACTACTATAGAAGGATATCGAAGTTATTAAGCTCGTAGAGTATAGGTATACTAAGGTAGTCTTCGCCTTTACTTCTCGTAGTATAAGGAACTTCTTCGTGTAATATTAAACTATAGCTAGAGAGTATACTAGGTCGAGGAGATAACGAAGGAAAAGTAACTATTAAGACTAGCTTTAAAGCTAGCCTTCGAAACTATAGCTAATTAGTGCTTACTACTAGAGAGCTTATATACTTACGTTATATAGTAGGACCTATTACTTACTTATTATATCGCTCTAGATATTATAAGAATTACTTACGGTATATAATCTTATTAGAGTACTCCTAAGTACTATCCTAGATAAATTATTAGTATAGAACTATAATAATTATCCGTAATAAAAACCTTATAAGCCGTAAGCTTTTATATTAGATCGAGAATTATAGTATAGTTAAATAAAAAGCCTCGGTCTTTATCCGTACGTTAATAGTACTTTAAAAGCTTAGTTCTACTCTAATTAGTAGCTATAATAACAATATTAGGCTACGAAGAATTATTATTAGTGTCGTCGCTATCTTTCTAGTCTACTATTATATTATTAAGAAAGTCGAATAGGTAGTTATATATCTACTAGATATATTAAATAGTTAGCTAATTTAACTCGCTAAGAGCGTTTATTATAGTCTTAAAATTCTCTAGTATCTTCGTAAGTAGAGAGAGGTATAACTACTCTATATAGCTTATTTAGAGTCGCTAAAGGTCCCGCTAATCGATATCTTCGTAATCCTTATTAGTAGTTAAAGCCTTCGGGCCCTACTAAGTAATTTCCTAATCTAGCTATATATTAATATATTATTATAGCTTAAGAGCTCGCTTATATATATTAAATGTTAAGTTCTATCTTATCTTTATATCACGAATAATATTTAGTCGTTACCTTAGTAGTAGCTCTTTTTAAAGTACCTAAAATCGTTTAAATCGCTATAAAGATCGGTTAATCGTAATATAGATCGCTCGGAGCTATTCGATGTCTTAGTCTATAATAATATACTATAATTATATTAACGTACCTTTTATAATAAGTTTAGTATAGAAATTGTTAACTAGATTACTCTTATATAGCGCTTCTATAGCTTTAGAGCTAGCTCGTTATTCTCTATTATAGTAAGTTAGAGGTACTTAATAATGTCCTATACTATAAGGTTAATAATATATATAAGATATAGAACTATATTTTCGTATACTTTCTAGGATATCTTCTTATCCTATAGTCCTCTTTATATAGCACTACGAAGCATATTATTGTTAGTAGTATTATCGGTAGTAATAGTAAGTAATTATGCTTTAAGCCTTCTTTCTTATAATATATATAGTAACTTAGTACCTAGTACTTCTCTAGTATACTAACCTCTAACTAGTATAAAGTTAAGTAGAATCTCCCGTAGTTACTATTAGTTATTAATATAGTATACCTTAATCCTAATAAAGCTAAGGTAGTTATTTACTATCTAACTATTAAGAGCTATTAAAACCTTTATACTACGAGAGAGATCTTTATATAGATTCCGCTAGATAGTATTAAATTACTCTTAGAAGATCTATAAAAATATTATTTAACTAGGAATAGATATACCTTAATAGAGGAAGTATAGAAACCTTTAAAAAGACTTACGTTTAACTATATAGAAGGACTAATTATAATTAATAAACACTCTAATAAGCTTAGCCTTAAAGTGACTACTTAAGTAGGTAGGAGTAATTATATCTTAAGTAGTATAAGACTTAAGTTACGCGAGTAAGGTTTAAGTAATTAAGCGTTAGTACTTAAAAGCTATTATATTCTTATATTACCTCGAGGTATAGTAATTTAATAGATGCTTATTACTAATACTACTAGGAGTAGAATAAGTAAGAGTATCGCTATAGTATAGGTAGTATATAAATAGCTAACTAGTAGAAAGCCGAGTAGCTTCTCTAAACTATAACTAGATAATACTAGTTCGAGCTTCGGAATTCTAGCTTAGAGTATTATAAGCTTTATTAAAGCTAGAGGTAGTTACCTATAAGGTTTTAGTCTACTAATTATACTATACTTAAGCTATAGGTTAGTCCTTAGTTCTTTACTTAGAGTTAAATAGTAGATATTTAACTAAGTAGAGTACTTCGCGGGACTTTATTAATATTATATAACTAGCTATAAATTAGAAAGGTTTAAGTAGAGGAGGAAGGTAGTCTAAAGTTATCTTAGAAGTTAGAGTAGATTATAGCTCTAGATTAAGTAAGTCTTCGTTAAAGTCTAATATTTTAAATAAAGTAGTAGGTTATACGCTATAATTATACGCTATAATTATATAATATAAAGATAGTAGAATTTTTATTATATATAGAATCTAGCGATTACCTATTATCTTTTTAAAATCTCTACTACTCTTAGTTACCTTAGCTACTTTTAATTAGTAGGATAGGTACTAGCGTTTAATCGTTAATATTATTAGTTAATTTAGTAACGAATTAGAATCTAAAATATAGTATAGTAAAAATTTTTACCTCTACTTAGTATTATCTATTTCCTTATCCTTGTCCTTATTCTCTATTTCCTCGTCCTTATCCTCTATTTCCTTATTATTATTATTATTATTATTATTATTATTATTATCCTTAATAACCTTACTAATATCCTCTTTAGAGTTACTATCTAACTCTTCCTACTTATCGCTCTTAGCTTTAACCTTATATTTATCGACCTCTACTATATCCTATACTTTCTCTACTTTATTATTATCGAATTTAATCTCCTCCTTATACTTGTTATTATTATCGCCTTTAATATAGAGGATATATCCTTTAACTTTAAGATCGATATTCCCTAAATACTCTAGTAGAGGTATTAGATCGCGTTATCTAGTATTTATTAGTAGAGGTCTATAATTATATACTATAATTAATATACTACTATACTAGATCTTAGACTATTACTAGCTCCTTAGGAGTTATTCTCTAGACGAAATCGACCTATTCCTTTTTAGCTATCTCGCTATTTCTCTTATCTACTATAAGCTTAGTATAGCCTTACTTATAAATATCGCGCTAGAGCTTCTTAATAATACCTCCTTTACTATAGAGCTATTTAGTAGATCTTATAGGGAAGTAAAATCCCTCGTCTTTCTTAGTAGCTTCTTTACGTATTTTACTAATAGTATCTTAATACTACTATCTATTATTAGCCTTATAGATCCTTTACTACTTTTTATAGACTTCTATAAGTTTAGATTTAAGCTATTTACCTAGTCCCTATTAGTGTTATATAATAATACTTTATAATAATATATACTACTCTACTAGCCTTTAAAGCGCTTCTATATTATCTCCTCTATTCTCTCCTACTTTATTACCTCTTTAGCTATTTCCTCTATAGCTAGCTTCTTAAGTAGAGTTAATTTCGCTTTATAATCTATATTTCTAGTAGCTATAATAGCCTTCTCTTTAGCGGATTACTAAGCTACTATATCTCTCTACTAAATAGTATAGTAGCTATTACTAAGTCTACTAGAGAATCTAGCTTAAAATCTAGTAGAGCGGCCTCTATAAGTTTATCCTTATCCGCGCTATAAAATCTAGAAAGTAACTTCTTATAGCTTAGTCTTAAATCCCTAGCTTTATTAGATAATATCTATAATAATATACTATAATAAATACCTCTCTAGGATCTAAAGAATTATTAATATTAAGATCTAACTAGACTTTAATAATTAGAGAAGAACTTAATACTATAGTAGGAACTAAATTTAGATATTACTAAGTAATATCTAACTTAGTAGAGTAAAAGAGGTTAGATAGAATAAAGAAGTAGGAGGATATAAGGTAAAGTAAATTCTATAAGGTTATAAGTATAGAATATAAAATGTAAATTTATTATTATTATTATTATAAATAACTTCTATTATTATTAATAGTTACTTATACTATAAATATATATTATCGTTATAAAGTATTAGTAATTATTATATTATTAATAATAATAATAACAATTTTATATTTTATATTTTATATTTTATATTTTATATATTACTTTAGCTCCTAATTAATATTTATATCTATCTACTTACCTCTTTTATAATTATACCTTTACTAATTAATAACACTACTATATTACTAATATAGCTCGTACTAAGCTAGCTAAACCTTACTAGAATAAGTCTAGAGAGAAAGGTAAGAATAAGTCTAGATTAAAAGACTCTAGAAAGATAGTTAGTTCTAAAGACATTATAAAGAGAAGATATAAGCTAGGTAGTATATTATTATAGTCTATTATTATAGTATATAGCTAATAGTTATTAGCTATTACTCTCTATAAGATCCGCTACTACTAGAAAAGTACTAACCTCCTTATCTATAAGCTTCTATTCTCTTATCTTATTTATAAGATTATAGAAGATATCCTACTATTTAGAAGTCTTAGTCGTAGTAAGCTACGCTTCTAGGTATCTACTATAGGTATAATTTAGGAGGTAGCTAAGGTATACCTTATAGGTATTTTAGAAGGTAGTAAGAAAACTTAATATATATTTAACTCTATACTAATATACTATATAGATTATAATCTAAATACTATTTATACTAAGAGAGTTACTATCTAGAATAAGGATATATACCTAGTAAAGTATTACTATACTAAATTTATAGCTAGTAATATTAATAGATCTAGGACGTATAATATAGGTATATAGATAGAGTCTCTAGGTTAATATAACCTCTCTTCTATAATAATAATCTATAATAATACTATATAAAATTTTAGGTAGATAAAAAAATATATAATAATATAATAATGTAATAATATAATAATATAATAATATAATAATAGAATAATAGAATAATAGGATAATAGGATAATAGGATAATAGGATAATAGGATAATAGGATAATAGGATAATAGGATAATAGGATAATAGGATAATAGGACAATAGGATAATAGGACAATAGGATAATAGGACAATAGGATAATATAGTAGCCTCTAATATATCTAGATTATATCTAATCCTCTACTCTAATCTAGTTCTATACCTTATAATATCTCGCTATTACTATATTATCTTTAACTAGTAATACTACCTTTAGAATTAACCTAAGTATTAATATAACGCTAAATAGTTATATATATAATCTTAATAGTATATATAGCGGCTAGATTAGTACGACTAATATACCTACCTTATATAATTCGAATAGCTAGCTTCTAGTATAAGGATATAATTAGGATATATATAAGCGCTATATAGACCTTATACGCCGCTATACTCTTAGCGACTAGCCTAATATAATATAGGACCCTTACTATATTTACTATCTTAAGGTCTATATAGACTACTAGGTCTATACTCGTATTAGAGAGAAATACGATTATATACGTATTATATCTATACTAATAATAAGTACTAATAAGTCTAGTATTCTCCTAAGAAGGAATACCTAACCCTAGCTATAAATAACGTCCGCTATAAGGTTTATAGCCTACGCGACTTCTTCTTCCTAGAAGACTATCTAGATATAAAGGAGATAAAGAGGGATATAATAATTACTTACGCTCTACTAAATATAGAGATTCCTTATAATCTAGAGGTTTAGGAGATAATAGAGGATACCGATAGAGAGAGTTCTATACCTCTTCTAATTAAGAAGACTACTATTATTAGCTAAATTTAGCTTAAATAGGCAATAAAAGCCTTAGATAGCTACTATAACCTTACGATATATAAACTAAATATTAATCTATTTTGTAAAATTACTCTATAATTATATACTATAATAATAATATATAGAGAGGACACTTATTCTATTTATATAGGGAAGATTTATACTAACTAAGAACTAATTATAACCTAGCGAGTACCTACGACACTACCTCGATACTAATCTCTACCTAATACGAGGTAATACCCCTATAACTTAATATACTAAGCGATTATATTAGGTAGGCTCTAGGGGGGTATCGGTATTAGGTCTAGTATCGACTAGGGACGACCTAATACCTACCTAACGACTAGTCTAATAATAATAATAATAATAATAATAAGGAAATAGAGGATAAGGACGAGGAAATAGAGGATAAGGACAAGAATAAGGAAATAGACGATACTAAGTAGAGGTAAAAATTTTTACTATACTATATTTTAGATTCTAATTCGTTACTAAATTAACTAATAATATTAACGATTAAACGCTAGTACCTATTCTACTAATTAAAAGTAGCTAAGGTAACTAAGAGTAGTAGAGATTTTAAAAAGATAATAGGTAATCGCTAGATTCTATATATAACGAAAATTCTACTATCTTTACGTTATATAATTATAGCGTATAATTATAGCGTATAACCTACTACTTTATTTAAAATATTAGACTTTAACGAAGACTTACTTAATCTAGAGCTATAACCTACTCCGACTCCTAAGATAACTTTAGACTATCTTCCTTCTCTACTTAAACCTTTCTAATTTATAGCTAGTTATATAATATTAATAAAGTCCCGCGAAGTACTCTACTTAGTTAAATATCTACTATTTAATTCTAAGTAAAGAACTAAGGACTAACCTATAGCTTAAGTATAGTATAATTAGTAAACTAAAACCTTATAGGTAACTACCTCTAGCTTTAATAAAGCTTATAATACTCTAAGCTAGAATTCCGAAGCTCGAACTAGTATTATCTAGTTATAGTTTAGAGAAGCTACTCGGCTTTCTACTAGTTAGCTATTTATATACTACCTACGCTATAGCGATACTCTTACTTATTCTACTCCTAGTAGTATTAGTAATAAGTATCTATTAAATTACTATACCTCGAGGCGATATAAGAATATAATAGCTTTTAAGTACTAACGCTTAATTACTTAAACCTTACTCGCGTAACTTAAGTCTTATACTACTTAAGATATAATTACTCCTACCTACTTAAGTAGTCGCTTTAAGACTAAGCTTATTAGAGTATTTATTAATTATAATTAGTCCTTCTATATAGTTAAACGTAAGTCTTTTTAAAGGTTTCTATACTTCCTCTATTAAGGTATATCTATTTCTAGTCGAACGATGTTTTTATAGATCTTCTAAGAGTAATTTAATACTATCTAGTAGAATCTATACGAAGATCTCCCTCGTAGTATAAAGGTTTTAATAGCTCTTAATAGTTAGATAGTAAATAACTACCTTAGTATTAGAGGTAGATTATATTAATACTAGTTTATATATATAATAACCTACTTATAGTAGTATAAGAATAGCTCTCGATTAGTAATACGAATAATACTTAAGGAGGGAAAATCCCTTAGCCTATACGTAGCTAGACTAGAGGCTATACGCTTAGACTATCCGAAGCCGGCTAGACCCTAGATCCTTATACCTAATTAGAAGTCTACACCTTATCCCTAAAAATATCTATAATATTACCTCCTCCTCTAAGCTAATATCCTTAGTAGCTAGCCTTAATAAAAACCTATTAGCCTTTATAGCTACTATAGGAAAAGAGTATCTAGTATTACTACTTTACCTACTCGCGTCCCTTATATAATTTTTACGCGAACCGTATACGATTAGTAAGGTTATCGCGGCTTTATCGCTTCTAGAAAGGTAGGTAATATACGCTTTATTTAGGCTTTATTTAGGATTTTTACCCCCCTAGGTCCTTAGTACTAGGATTGCCTTTATTACGTAGGATAATAACAATAAACACGGCTAATATATATTTCTATAACGCGCCTACACTCCTTAACTTTATTAATAACACCTATTACGTATACCGTACCTTTCTCGCCTAGCATTATAGTCGCCTTTAGTAGACCTTAATACATTACTACTACTACTCTTAGTATAGCTCCCGACTATAATTTTAGCGCCTAAGTCGCTAGCGACATAACTATGCCCCGCGTGCCTACTTATATACGCTACGTATACGAGATTACTCGCTATAGTATTGTCTATAATAAACTAACTCTAAGGAGGTATAGCTACTATACTTCTAGGAATAGGTCCTCTTATACACTAGTAGGAATCCTTAAAACGAGACCCGTATACGACCTTACTAATACCTTTAGGTTCCTATCGTCTTTAATAGGCACATCGAGTACGTCTATAGGTTCTACGACTCCTATACTAGGGCTATTACTACTAGTACCTTTCCTATTAGGAGAAGGGGATAGGATCCTAATATCCGCCGTATAGGATTAGCTCTTACGCGTACCTAGCGTACCTTAACCTAATAGCTAGAGAATTATAGAAGAATCGTAGCTCTTAGGGGTAATCTATTAGAGATACCTACTAAAGTCCCTAAGTCTAGCCCTAACATAGAGAGACTATAGCTATTAGAGTAGAGGAGGATTACTAATATTCTAAAGTATATAGCTATATAGGCCTTTAGCTACGTAAGTTCGTACCTTAGTCGCGTCTAGATCGTATACTAATAGCTAGGATAGCCTAGACCCCTTAGTTTTAGTAGTAGTACTCCTAGTAGTAGCCCCTACTCTATATTTAGGCCTAGCCCTAGAGGTTAGGGTAGTAGTAGTAGAGGTAGTAGTAGTAGCGGGAATAGAGCTATAAGTTTACGCCTTCCTCGCTATTATCTCGTAAGCTAATATCGTAGTATAGGATAGTAGTAGTAATAGAAATAGTAGTCCTAATAGGGATAGTAATAGTAATAGTAATAGTAATAGTAGTAGTAGTAGTAGTAATAAGAGTAGTAATAATAGTAGTAATAATAGTAGTAGTAGTAGCGTAAGTTCGTACCTTCCTCGCTATTTACTCGTAAGCTAATATCGTCGTTTAGGATAAGTCTAGTAAGGAGAGTAAGTCTATTAAGGGGGGTAAGGCTAGTAGGGAGGATAAGTTTAAGGGATTTAGTAAGGAGAATAGTAAGGTTAATAACTTAGGTAATTTAGATATTAAGATATAAGATAAGTAGGCGCGCTTATTAACTACGACTTAGCTATATAGAGCTAGTATAGCGTAGGTGTTTCTAGGGTAATTCTCGCGAAGATACTTAGCTAGAAGGCCTATAGATAGAAATAGATAGTCTTAATCCTTAAGCTAATATTCCTATTATAGTTATAAAGCTAAAGTCTCTAGTGCTAAGTATTTTACTACGAGCGTATAGCGGTATTCGTACGAGCTAACTATAGTCTACGGCTAGGTCGCTTACTCTTATCTTATCTCCGGCTATACTTATCGCTTTCTCTAAACTCCCTTAGTAAGTTATCTATTTCCTTAAAGTCCTCTTCTTTTATCTATAAGCTCTTAGTCTTATTATACCCTTCCTATTTAAGTAGGTATTCTTTCTTTCCCGCGCGTATAGTGCGCTTAGTAAGGATTTTCTCTATATACTAAACTTATTCTCTATCTTCTACTAACTCTAGGGCCCTTATATTTAGTAGTTCTTCTCCTTCCCTTAGGTAGAAAGGCTCTAGTAGAGATATATAGAATACATCGTATATACGATAGGAGCTTAGTAGCTATAGGCGATATACCTATAAGTTAATCGCTTCTTTAACCCGAAAAGGGCCTATAAATTTGTCTATTAGCTTCCTACTTAGGGCTTTTAGCTTAAGGTTCTTTATATTTAGCTATACTAGGTCTCTTAGCTTAAACCTTATTAGAGTATACTTTCTATTATAGTACCGGGTTTAATACTCTACTACGGCTTATAGTCGTTCTTAAAGCTTTACTCGTAATATATATATATCCTATACTTGTCGTACTACTACGGGTACCTCCCTCTCTAGCTATCTATCCTTAGGTAGGTTATAAAGGATTAGGTGTTTCCTAAGAATAGTATAAAATAGTTTCTCTTTAGTAGCTATATACACTAAATTATTATATATAAACTTAGCTATATAAAGTAGGTTAGGCTAGTCTTTAGTATATTCTATAGTAAAGATATATAGGTAATACTTAAGCGTCTAATTCTAGCGCTCTATTTAGCCGTCGGTTTATAGATAGAACGCTATACTTAACCTACGCTTTACCTATATCTAGTAGTAAATCTCTAACTAGAACTAGCTTATAAATAGCGTCTCTCTATCTAATACTATCCCTTTCTACGCCCTATATTTATATATAATATACTTAAAGTATATATCTATAAAGTCTTTAGCTATCTATATTTCTTTTACTAGGATATAGAGCGCTATCTTTAACAATCTATCGTAGATTACTAGGATCGTATTATATACGCTTCTATTGTAAATAGTAGGGGGTAGCTTTATAATAAAGTCTAGTATAACTTCTTTAAAGATATTAGAAGAGATAGGAAGGGAAGATAGCTTACTATATAGTATATACCTTAGAGCTTTTAACCTTTAATAGGTACTATAGCTCTTTATATACTTACGTACTTCTTAACCTAATAAGGGCTAGTAGTAGTATCTACTAATTAGATTATATATTCTTACTATGCTATAATAGCTAGCTATACGAGAGTTATAGTACTAGTATAAGATTTCTTATCTAAGGCTAGGTTTATTTAGAATATATAGTCTACCCTTATATATAAGGGCTCTATCTTTACGTTTACGCTATACTAGCGACTTCTTACTACTTTAGGTGCGCCCTTCTTACTCTAGATCGGCTATACGCTTAATTATAAAAGCGTCCTTCTACTAAAGTATATAGATAGTCTATAATAGGGAGGTGTCCCCTACTAATATAAGTTCGCTAGTAATAAGAACTCTTACTACGTAGCGTAGTACGTATAGTATATATTCTATAGTACTAGCGGTTAGGCTAGATCCGCGTTCGTAACCTATAGGCTATCGACCTACGAGTTCCGAGCTATACTCGGAGTAGGAGCTAATTCTACCGATAAGATATACCCTAGTAGTGACTAGATCTACTCCTAGTTTACTAGCTAAGCTAAGTTTATTCTAAAGGGTAGGTAGTAGTCTTATTAGCGCGTAGTTCTCTTTAAAGTAGTCTACCCTCCTCGAGGGCCTATCTACTAGATTAGACTTACTAGGTGTATACTCTACCTTAAAGTTAAAGGCTACTAGGTAGGACGCCTAGCGGGCCTAGCGCGGGTTTAGCTTCGCTATATCGCGTATACCTCGTAGATTATTATAGTCACTAAGGACTTATATTATATACTAGGCCCCCTCGAGGTAGTAGCGCTATTACTTAAAGTAATATATAATTACGTATAGTTCTTAGTTATAGACCTCCTAATTGCGTTTAGCCCCTTATAGCTTCTAAGAGATAAAAGCGACTAGATGCTACTTACTATCCTTATATAGCTAGGAGAGTATACCTACTACTGTAAATATAGATATATCTATCTCTAGGCGTATCGGCAACTTAGAGTTATAATGTCGTAGGAGCGGCGTATCTATAAAGCGCTCTTTAAGCTATACGAAACTAGCTTCTACCGCTTCTAGCTAAGAGAAGGTACCTTAGTCTTTCTTTAGAAGATCTATTATAGGCGTAGTTAGCTTAGTATAATTCTAAATAAATCTATAATAGAAGTTAGTAAAGCTAAGAAATAACTAAAGCTCCTTAACGCTAGTTAGTTAAGGCTATCTAGAGATAGTTACTACTCTCGCTAGATTAGCGTAGACACCTCGCGTATCTATAATAAATCCTAAGAAGGAGACCTACTTAGCTATAAAAGTGCATTTTAATAGGTTAGTATATAGCTTAGTCTATCTTAGGCGTTTAAGAATAAAGCTAACTACTCGCTAGTAGGTCTTAAGGTCCTCGCTATAAGTGTAGATAAGGATATTATTAAGGTACACTATATAGAGATAATCTACTAACCCTCTTAGGGTCTAATTAATATAAGTCTAGAAGGTAGTAGGAGTATTTATAAGTCTAAAGGGTATAACTAGGTACTTAAAGTAGCTATAGCGCGTTCTAAAGGCTATCTTCTACTTATCCCCTAGACTAATACGGATCCTATTATATATATCCTTTAAGTCTAAGGTCGTATAGTAATATACGCCTAATAGGCGATCTAGTATCTCCCCGATTAAGGGCAGCGGATAATAATCCTTAATTGTTACTAAGTTAAGGCCCCTATAGTCTATATAAAGGCGGAGGGTACTGTCCTTTTTAGGTATAAAGAGGATAGGTGCTCCTACTAGGCTTATACTATAGCGAATCTACTCTTTCTTAAGGGTATCTTTAAGGTATACTCGTAGTACTTAAAGCTCGCGTATAGAGAGGTTATAAAGCGGGCTATAAGGTGGCTCCTTACCTAGTATAATAGGAATTTAGTAATCTCCCTCTTTAGTAGTAGGTAGAATTTTAGCTATATTAGTGTTAAAGACGTCTTAGTAGTCTAATAACGCGTCTAGCACCTAATTTTCCTAAGAGGCACTAGCGATTTAGACGCGGGCGACGACTTTCTCTCCTTAGGGGTCGCTACGAACTACACCTAAGAAGTGTATATAACTCTCCTCTTACTCTAACTACTAGATTATTACTATTTAGATACGTAACTTATCTTTAATACTCTAAGCCTAAGTCTACTATCTATAGTCTAGCTATATAGCTTCTCTTTATAAGAAGGGATTACCTAAAAGTAGCTCTAGTCCTTCTTTATCTACTCTATAAGCGATAGTTTTAACCTAGTAGGTCGTACCTCGGTCGTTAGTAAGTACTACCTATATCTCGTATATAGCGTATATAGCTTTCCTTTCTAACCCTACCTAGGCTAGTTAGAGTAGGTTACTTAGGACTAGGTTAAGGTTTATTTCGATTACTATATATTAACTAATAAGGCTAACCTTAGCTTAAGGGTCTAGAATAACTCCTACCTTATAGTCGACTCTAGTCGCTCCTATTACGATATAAGTGCGACGTATCCCTAGTAAGATATCGACGGCTCTACGCCTCGTAGTGCCTAAGGTAACTACGAGGCTCGGCCTTTTCCCTAGGCCTATCTTATACGAGTAATAGGCTCTTTATTAGTATCTAAGAGTTAGACCTTCTTCTTATACTTATTTACGTAGTAATCTATCTTCTTATAGAAGTAGTACTCGATTCCTAGCTTATAGGAGGAGTCCTTCTTAGGGACTAACCCCTTTTTATATTAGTTCTCCCGTCGTAGCTTCCGGCTATACCCTATTAGGCGATTACGGAGATTCTATAGCTTACCTACGCCCTATAGGTTACGCTCTAGTGTAGATTCTAAGATAATAAGGCTCTCTCTTATAGAGAGTATAGTATAGTAATTCGTAATTACTCGCTAGAGTTTAGGGCGGAGTTTAGAGAATAGGTATTATACCCGATACTCCTCTAAGTATAGAGGTAGCTAGTCCTTAATCGTTTCTAAGTAGGTAGCGAAGGCCCTAATACTCTATCTAGGAAGCTAGAGTATAGTAGTATACGTAGTAGTTACTTCTAAGGTACGGTTAATAGGATTAGAGAGTATATCTAGTAGGAAGGTCTTAAATTAGCTCTAGATATATATCTTTATAAGGGACTCGCGCTCTATATAAGAGTACTATACTTCGCGTAGGTCTCCGATAAGATACTAGCTTACCTAAGTTACCTTCTCTTATTCTAACTAGAAGTTCTCTAGAGTAAGCTAGAAGGCTATTTTATAGCTTCGAGTAAACTCCTTATATTCCCTTAGGTGTTTTCCTTTATACTCTCTAGGGTCTTTCGGCCTTATACTACGCTTTATACGCGATAGTCCTACGTCTTAAGAAGTGTAGCGCTTATAGCTCGTCGCTATTAATCTTGTTCCTATATCGCTCTAGATCTCTAAAGGGTCTAGATTTACTCCCTTCTCGAGGAGAGTAATTTACTCCTTAATCTACCTAAGGGTATACTCCTATAGGAGACGATTCCTTCGTTATTCCGCGTCGTAGATACGCTCTTCTAGCGACGCTATTACTACTAGTAGTTCTCCCGATGTAGTTATAGAGGTTCCTAATCCTTCTTTATTACTAATAGAACCTAACTATGTCCTTATAATAGCTATTCTTAGACTACTTCCTAAGTAGGGTAAGGAAGTATTATTATATTAGGAGTAGATTATATTAATACTAGTTTATATATATAATAACCTACTTATAGTAGTATAAGGATAGCTCTCGATTAGTAATACGAATAATACTTAAGGAGGGAAAATCCCTTAGCCTATACGTAGCTAGACTAGAGGCTATATACTTAGACTATCCGAAGCTAGCTAGACCCTAGATCCTTATACCTAATTAGAAGTCTATACCTTATCCCTAAAAATACCTATAATACTTAGCTTTATTAGGATTTAGGTATACTATATTAATAACTAATAGTAACTACGGGAGATTCTACTTAACTTTATACTAGTTAGAGGTTAGTATACTAGAGAAGTACTAGGTACTAAGTTACTACGTATATTATAAGAAAGAAGGCTTAAAGTATAATTACTTACTATTACTACCGATAATACTACTAATAATAATACGCTTTATAGTGCTATATAAAGAGGACTATAGGATAAGAAGATATCCTAGAAAGTATATAAAAACGTAGTTCTATATCTTATATATATTATTAATCTTATAGTATAGAATATTATTAAGTACCTCTAACTTACTATAATAGAGAATAACGAGCTAGCTCTAAAGCTATAGAAGCGCTATATAAGAGTAATCTAGTTAATAATTTCTATACTAAACTTATTACGAAAGGTACGTTAATATAATTATAGTATATTATTATAGACTAAGACATTAAATAGCTCTAAGCGATCTATATTACGATTAACCGATCTCTATAGCGATTTAAACGATTTTAGGCACTTTAAAAAGAGCTACTACTAAGGTAACGACTAAACGTTATTCGTAATATAAAGATAAGATAGAACTTAATATTCGATATATATAAGCGAGCTCTTAAGCTATAACAATATATTAATATATAGCTAGATTAGGAAATTACTTAGTAGGGCCCGAAGGCTTTAACTACTAATAAGGATTATAAAGATATCGATTAGCGGGACCTTTAGTAACTCCGAATAAGCTATATAGAGTAGTTATATCTCTCTCTACTTATAAAGATACTAGAGAATTTTAAGATAGTAATAAACGCTCTTAGCGAGTTAAATTAGCTAACTATTTAATATATCTAGTAGATATATAACTACCTATTCGACTTTCTTAATAATATAATAGTAGACTAGAAAGATAGCGACGATACTAATAATAATTCTTTATAGCCTAATATTGTTATTATAGCTACTAATTAGGGTAGAACTAAGCTTTTAAAGTACTATTAACGTACGGATAAAGACCGAGGCTTTTTATTTAACTATACTATAATTCTCGATCTAATATAAAAGCTTATAGCTTATAAGGTTTTTATTACGGATAATTATTATAGTTCTATACTAATAATTTACCTAGGATAGTACTTAGAAGTACTCTAATAAGATTATATACTATAAGTAATTCTTATAATATCTAGAGCGATATAATAAGCAAGTAATAGGTCCTACTATATAACGCGAGTATATAAGCTCTCTAGTAGTAAGCACTAATTAGCTATAGTTTCGAAGGCTAGCTTTAAAGCTAGTCTTAATAGTTACTTTTCCTTCGTTATCTTCTCGACCTAGTATACTCTCTAGCTATAGTTTAATATTATACGAAGAAGTTCCTTATACTATAAGAAGTAAAGGTAAAGACTACCTTAGTATACCTATACTCTACGAGCTTAATAACTTCGATATCCTTCTATAGTAGTATATAAATAAGAAGACCTATCCTTATCTAGTATAGGTAGCTAAGGATATTCTAGTAATTCTAATTACTAGTATAGGTATTAAGCGTGTCTTTAATACTATAAAGGATATAATTAGAGACTATCGGTATAATCTTCGTATATAAGTAATTAGGTAGATTATTATTATAAAGTATACTATATTAAATAGTAGAGGCTTAGATAATACTAGCTTATAGACTTTAGACTTATTATAAAATAAAGAAGAGTTCTTTAATAAAGTAGATAACTTATTTAACCTCCCTATAATAGTATATATCTCTAATATAAGCGAGGATACTTTAGAAGAAGATAAGGACTATAATAGTAATAATAAAGTTAGTAGAAGGTATCTAAAGCGGCGTTACGTTAATAATAAGAGTTAGCTCGAATTTAACCTATCCTTCTAGACCTATAATTATTTACTATAATAATACTTAAATATACTTCTAACTTTTAGTTTTTAATAATAATACTAATATTCTAATATATATATAGATAAATATGTTATAATTAAGGTTTATAATGCAGGGTATAACCTAATATAACCTATTTAGGTTATATTAGGTTATATTAGGTTAGGTATAGGCTAGTATAACCTACCTAGAACCTAATACTTCCCTAATCTAGGGTCCGTACGACCTAGTACCTCTCTAATCTAAAGCCTATACGACCTAGAACCTAACCTCTACCTAAGTTAGGTTAATATCTACCTAACGACTAGCCTATACTAAATAGACTTAGACGCTTTATTCTTAGAATTATCGTTAATAGTTAGTATCTTATAGTCTAGGTTATTAACTACTAACTTCCTAGTAGCTTAGAGTCTAGCCTTAATCTATTCTTATTATAACTAAGTAGCTCCCTTATTATGTCTTACTAGACGACTAACTAGATACTATAGTTTCTCTATAGTTCTCTAAACTAAGCTATTACCTTCTAAATAAAGGAGACTAAGATTAATAAGCTTTTAAAGCTCTAGGTAATTAGGTCGAGAGTAACCTTCCTTTTTATAGTACTAGTATCTATAAGGACTAAGAGAAATAGTATTCGAACTAGTAGCTAGTATAAATCTAGATAGCTAATATAAAACTAGAGCTAGGTAAGGTAGCTCTATAGGAAGAGACTAGCTATTTATTACTTATATAACTTAGACTAATAGCTTATCTATTCTCTTATAAAGAGTCTATATACTTAAATCTAAAGAAGAGATAGTAGTAGGAGTATTCGTTAGAGTCTTAGTAGAAACGTTAGAGATATAAGGCTAAGTAGTACTTCCCTTAGTAACGACTACTATAACCTTTTCGTACTCCTTATAAACTAACTAGAAGAATTTAAGTTATTATATCTTAGAGATCTTCTCCTTAGCTAAATAGTAGATCCTTAGAAAATCCTTAAAAGTGTTAGAGTACTTTATATCTATACTACTCTTTACTCTAATATAACTATAAATATTAACTAGAAGACCTTTAGTAAACTATATACTCCTTATAATAATATTAAGCTAAGTTTTACTAAGAGTATTAGTAGTCTTTCTAAATATTCTATAGTACTAGAGTATATTAGAGAAGATCTCTCTTAGTATATTCCTTAGTTATTTAAGGTAAGTACGAGACGTTATTAGGTAATCTAAGTCCTTATTCTCGAAACTAAGCTTTATCTCCTTCTTAAGACTAGTCTAGTCTCTCGAAGCCTAACTAAGATAGGATTTTACTTCTCTATAGATCTTAATACTATAGTACTAAGGTAATCTTCGAATAGTAACCTCCTTAGAAAGATTATAGGATCGAATAAAGGTCTCTTATTCTTCTATAAACTCTATAACGTTATAGCTATTAAAGTAAGAAGTACCTTATTATCTAGGACTAGAAGCTAGTAGTATTATCTATACTATAAAAGGCTACTCTCCCTATTATATCGATACTAAACCTTTAGTTATTAGAGGAGTCTATTCCTCGTCCTTTAGTAGGTTCGAAGAGGTTATATACTCCTCTATAGAAGGAGATATTAGCTAAGGAGAGAAGGTACTCTCTAAATTAAGACTAGTATTTATTATAACGTTTCCTTTATCCTTAGACTCGTTACTTACTACTAAATAAGTAGCTTTATAGAATTTAGAAAATCTTTATCTAGTACTAAACTCTTCTAGTAATATCGATATTCTCTTAGAATAAAGGACTAGTATTACTAGGATATTCTCGAATAGTAGTAGAATTAGCCTTAGTATTCGAATAAACTATTAGTAAACTCTATACTACTATATAGCGTCTAGACTAAATCTAGATAACCCTTATATACTATATTATATACTTTTAGCCCCTTTATCTATAAAGGCTTAGGCCTTCTATATTAGTCGTTATCTCTATTAACTTCTACTACTTCTAAGTCTAGATCTATTCTAGGTCTAGGGTTACTATATTCTCTATCTATATAGATAACTCTTACGAGTTAGAGACTCCTAATTAATACTCGTATCGAATATCGTTTAAATTAAGAAGCTATAGCTACTCCTATTAGAGTCTTCTAGATACTCTACTAATTCTTTATTACGAAACTCGTTACGCTCTATATATACTAGAGATCGTCCTTAGAGGTATAGAAAACTTTAAATCCTAAGAGATAGTAGTAGTCTTATCCTAGTATCCTTATATAGTACTATAATAATAGCTATAGAATACTAAAGAAACCTAATAAACCTAATAAGTCTAATAAACCTAATATAACTAATAACGAGCTACTCGTTCGATAGCTACTATAATACTACTCGATAATAATAGTAAGGTACTACCCCTAGCACTAAATTACTATTATTATAGTATAGGTGTCTTCCTAGTCGAGGTAGTTAGTAAATAGTATATACTCGTTAGCGATACTCGTTAGATAGTTACTATCCTTAGAAACCTCGTAGTTATAGAAACCTTATATATATAATAGACTCCTACCTACTACCTAAGCCTTTTACTAGACTATATATCGTAACCTATAACTATAGCTATAACTATAACGACTAAGCCTACTATACTACTACTACTCTACTTTTATAATTTTATAAGACTTCTAGTATTATAACTAGGAGGTTTTTAATAGTCTCTTTTTTAGCTATATTAATAAAATTACTATAGTAGCTTAAAGATATACTATAGACTAAAAACTATAAGTAATTAATATAGCTAGCTATATTATAGAGACTAGTAAAGGCGTACTAGCGCTAAATCTATATAAAGAATATAATAAGTATAGCGTAGCTTATTATATATTTAAAGAGAGAGTAGATAAGGCTTATACCTTCTATAAGAGATAAAATAAGCCTTATTATAAAGTAAAGAAAGAGAGAGTAAAGAAGAAAGAGAGAGTAAAGAGAATAGAGAGAAGTAAGAGAGATAAAGAAGCTAAAGAGAGTAGAGAGAATAAGACTATAGAGAGAATAGAGATAATAGTAGCTAGGTCTACTATTACTATAAGTACTACTATAAGTAAGTAGTAAGTAACTTAGTTAGAGGACTTAGTATAGTAGTAGTAGATTAAAATAGATAGAATAGGAGAGTAGCTATATATTTTAGAGGACTTACTAGCCTTCTTTAAGTAGTAGCTTAGTCTAGATTAACTAGCTATAAGTAGATAGTAAGTACTTATAGTTTTTATATTATATTATAATACCTAATTAAATTACCTTTACCTCTTTCTATACTATAAATATCTACTACTAGTACTATAAGTACTATAAGTACTACTCTTAGCTATCTCTTTCTCTCTTCTTTAGATTATATAGATACTTTTAGACCTAAATTACTTATAATATTATCTCTTTTTCCTTATATAGAGGTACGTTAGTATCTTTTAGACTCTAGAGGTACTTAGTCTTAATTAAATTATTATCTATATTATTCTCTAGCTTTTTAGGATTAATATTCTTAATTATAATAACTACTAGCTCTAGATTAGTCTATAGCTTAGAAGTAAGGAGAGACTTATTAAGCTTAGATAGTTTACTATAGTTAATTTTCTATATATATATATATTAGCGAGTTACCTTATAAGTATAGACTATGTACTTATAGAGCTAAATATAAATACCTTTTTCTCTTCTAACTTAACTCTTAAGAACGTCTCTCTTAGTATTAGAGTTAGCTAAGCTTAGCTAGAAGTTATCCTTATAGTTTTCTTCTTTAGAGATCTTTATAATCTTAGACTATATACTTATATAATATAGATTATAATAACGTACGTAAAGCTATCCTTCTTAGCTTAGCTATAGACTACTATAGACTAAAGTAGCTTACTAAGGCTACTAATCTCTATAAGTAACTCGTTAAGCTCTAATATTAGAGTACTAGACTTATAGCTAAATAAGTTTACTACTATAATCGAGCTAAAGTAGTTAATTATTATAGAATCTTAGAGATTAGAGCCTTTAGTAGCCTTTAAGAGGAAGGAGATTAGTGTCTCGTAATAGCTTACTATACCTTAGAAGGTATTAAACTTCTTCTTAGTAGTATAGTAAAACTACTCTAAGTATAGATAAGACTCTTTATACTTCTATCTCTTAGTAGATTACCTCTTATAGGTAATATTAGCCCTTATAAGCTTTACCTTTATATAGATATAAAGACTAGCTAGATCTAGCCTTAGAGTTAGAGTTATAGCTAGATAATAAGACTAAGTATATTAGCTAGTATAAGAATAAGCTAGAGGTTAGTATTAAGTAAAGATTTAGTAAGAGATATTAGTATACTAAGCTAAATTAGTAAAACTAGAGAAGAGAGAATTAGATAAATAGAGACTAGATATAGCTAAATACTTACCTAAGTACTTATAGTTAACTTATTTACTAGTAAGCTTATAGTTATAGTTATTAGCGTAGCTACTAGTATAATAGAGACTAGTCTTATAGAGCTTAGATAGAAAGTAGTACCTTTAAGTCTTTAAGAGTTTTAAGCGCTATATTCTCTATAGATAATAAATTAGCTAAAGTTATAGTTATAAATAATACTTAGATTACTTATATAAAGCTAACTCTAAGAGAGTTAATTTATAGTAGATATAAAGAGTAAAAGAGAGTAGTAAGTATAGTATAAAAGAGAGAGTAAGTATAGTAAGTATAGTAGAAAAGAGAAGAGAGAAATAAGTAATATTTAAAATACTATATTACCTTCCTTAGTACTAGTTATAAAGGCCTCTACTACTTCTTCCCTTACTCGCGAGTATACTAGCTAAGGCTTTAGAGATTTAGCTAGCTATAGATTAATATTACTATTAGTAATATACTTATAAATATACTACTTTAGGTAGAGATAAGTCTAAGAGTAAATACGCTCGCTATTAGTATTAATACTTAACGTAGTAATTATAAAGAGAAATTATAGATATAGTAGAAGTCTATACTATTATAATATAGTCTCTAAAAGGTACTCGTTAATATCTATAAGGATTATAAGTTAGCTATAAGTATAGTAATCCTAGACTCTAGTCTTAATAAGGAAGATAATTTATTACTATAGAGCTAGTTATATAGTAAGTCTACTATAAGTAGCTAGCTTACTAAATCTCTCTACTTCTTCGAGGTATACTTATAGTAATTTATCTAGTACTTATATACTATATCGTACTTATTCTTTAGCTCTAGATACTTAAAATTAGTAACTAGTCTACCTAGTGTAATATAGAGACGTTTATAGTCTTAGTAAATAGAGTAACTATTCTAGAGATTAGTAAATTTAACGAGTTCTTAATAGAGGATTAGTATATATATTATAAGAAAGGTAATCTAGTCTAGTAAAGTATTAGTATAGAGGTTCTTTATAGAAAGCTCTTTAAACTAGCTCCTTTAGTAATTAGACGTTACCTTTACTAATTAACTCTACTATACCTTAATATACTAGTTTATCTTACTTATACTATAGTTATAGTAATCCTTAAAGACTAGCTTAGCGCTATTATTATATCTAAGTAACTAGCTAAGGCTATAGTATAGGTTAGCTATAATAATTATCTTAGTACTATAATTACTATAGATCTTCTCTAGTATTATACTAGTTACTTAAACTTACTAGAGATATTATATAGCTATAGAGTTCTTAGTATAGCTAGTAATACTAACGTAGATCTAGTTAATATATTATAAAAAGGTATTAATATAGGTATAGACTTAAATACTCTATTTCTTAAATTTATAAGTATTAACTAACTAGTAATAGTTTAGACCTAGTATAATAATAGCGCCTTTATAATATTAAAGCCTTTAGAGATAATCTATAAACCTCTTAGAGTTAAGCTTATAGGTAATATAATAGATCTAGTACCTAGTAAGTTAGCTATAAGTAGTACTATAAGTATAGTACTTATATCTCTATAATTCTATACTCTTTCTATATATACTTAGTAAGTAGCGAGTATCTAAAGCTTCTAGCCTTTCTACTAGCTAGCTCTTACTTAACTATAGCTATAGTTTACTTCTATACCTTAGTCTTACCTAGTATATCTACTCTCTTTATAAGATCTATCTCTTTATAAAGGTAGTATAGCTAGTACTTTAAAAGGCTATACTAATTAGAGTATTTAGCTTATAGTATTATAAGTATAATAGTATCGCTTTATAGCTTATAGTAGAAGATCTCTCTTATTCTAGCTCTTAGCTCCTTTATATTAATAGTAGAAGGCTTAATAATAATACTCTAGCGCTATAAAGCTCGTTATAAGATAGTATAGCTCGTTTAGACTTAGTAATATAAGACTAATCGACTATAGATATCTTCTTAGAAGATGCCCTTAGTAATCTAGCTTTTAATTTAAGTATAGTATTTATCTAGAGAGTATTATAAAGGTATAACGACGACTAAATATAATAGTAGCGAGTATTATAGCGAGTATATAGAGCGAGTATTAATTAGAAAACGTAAAAAATTGGTAAATTCTACTGTAAATATTAAAATCTGAATATTAAAATCTGACATGAGGCTTTGGCCGCTATGAGGCTCCGTACGCACGGATCACAGCAGAGCCAGGCTCCGTTGAGATCCGTGCGCTCTGAAGCTGCTGCTGTATCATGAGCATATCGCATCGATACTACACTTCTCAGCCATGAATAAGTCAACGAAGACATTTCGTATTCCTTCTGTTGGTCATCTCTGAATCAGACGTGTAGAAGGGTCGCAGATCCATTGTATCTGTATCGCTCATCGATACATACGAAAGTGTTCATGCGACCCATGCCTGATGGCCTTCCCTAGACGACTCGGCAGGAAATGTCTCGCCAGCCTGCCCAATGAAACCGTGTTTTTCTCTGCTACGTACCACTGCTTGTTAGTCGTGGAATCAAGGGTCCAAGATTCTGCTAGCTGCCCGCACTGACCATTCAGTCGATCGTCGGTGGCTGAGACGACTACGATGGTGGAAGGCATGCGCGATTGCGCTTAGTCTCGAGTTGGAGACAAGTGAAGAGTAAGACAAGACATGAGACGGTGCGGGTTGGTGAAAGGGGGGGATATGGGGGGAGACCTGACTGTTGGGAGACGAATATCTACTCTTACTGAATGCTATAAGATTTGCTGTTCTAGTCGTGAGGATTGGAAACTGGCCATTCCTTCTTGATCACTTTCTCATCCACGGTCTTATATCATAACACAGGATCGCGCCCATGATGAAGGTGGTGGTAACTTTCACTGGCACATCTTCTCTAGCTTGTCGAGATCCTCCGCCGCAGTTGCGATTCTTGCTTTCATGTGCTGAACCTCTTTCTCGATCTTGCTCAAGAGTTCGTGCTGGCTGTTGAGCGATCTTCTTCCCTCAATCATGTCTCTCGAGTTCTTCACTTTCAGTATGTTGAGCTTGTCTTGAGCTTCCTTCGCGGCCTCCTCCCCGGCCACTATCGCTTTCTCACATTCTTGGATGCTGCCGGTGATGGACGTGTGAATTGCTTTTGTCTCGTTCGAAGCATCCACTTTCAAACGAGACTCGTAGCGGACTTTGTCCACCAGGAAGAACTCTGTCATGTCCGACTGCGCTTTGATGTTCATGCGGTGCGCTTCGATATTGGCTTGGCTGTTTTCCAGAGCCTTAATCTTGGATCGGATGTCTTCGTGCTTGTCAATGACGGCGCGATGGGTGCTGTCGACCCACTGCTCGAAGGAGAAAGTATTTGACGAGGTGAAAGAGAGGGCCGTGTGTGCTGGGGAACTCATTGACCCTGCAGTGATTCGTTAGTTTCTCGTCGCCGACAAATCAGACGCAGACATACTGGAGAACGATGCATCGTCGAAGGGTGAATTGCCCATGGAGCGATATGCACTATCACGTTGCTGGTGAAATGCTTCAGTCCTCGTCCTCTTGTACCGACCTTGGAGACGCGGTGGTGTGACTTCGTCAATATCCTCCTCTGCGTCTTGCTGGCTCTCGGGTTCGGTAGATTGTCCCTTCGTTGCACTGCGTGCTTGCTTTGCGACACCCTGCATCTGTGGCTCAGTGATCATGTCGCCGGAGCTAGCCTCAAACATCTTCTTCTCAATCTCTGCCGGCATGAGATTCCTCTCTGCACAACGGGCGAGATGGCCCAAGCGCTTCTCCCCTAGCTCGCCTAGCTTGCAGCTGGTCTGGAAGTGTGAGGTGAAGCAGTTTGGGAAGTCCTCAAACCCCGAAGTGGCCTTGATACGATTCAGATATCGCTGTGCTTTCTCTGTGATCATCCTGTCATCTGTTGTGGATGCAGGATTGAACAGTCGAAAAACACGACTGACAAGCTGTGAAATTGGAGGGTTGAGTTGAATTGCCGTTCTGAGGGGGGTGCGGTTGTCCAAACTTGCGATTTTCCATTGCCGCGGCCAACAAGGACATCACGTTCACCACAAACGAATGTATGGACATGCACTGATCAAGACTGCACGATTACACATCGAGAGCATATAGATGCAAAAACGAGCCATATCAGCAGCTGGCGAGTCCTGGAAGCCCAGGTACCAGACCCGATTTCTCAGGCTGGCTTGACGAAATCTGTTTTTGATGCGCATTCCTCTAGCACATGCAGATTGGCGCCACTACACCTTCAGCACTTCCACGACTTCCAGTACGTGATCGTATCACCCTGCACCTGGTTATCAACTTTTCAAACTGATCCATCAACCTCAGTCTCGGAAACATGACGCCCGCATAGCTGGCACTCTACATGATGGCTCCGGCGTTCAAACCCTTTACCAGAGCGTTCTGCCAGCAATGTACCGCAGAAAGGACCAGCATGCTCGCAGGCAGAATAATCACAACCCAGCCGGATTGCTCGCAATCTCTGTGCTCCGACTTGAGGATATTTTGCGCTCTTAGACATGTTCTCCACCAGTATAATATCGGCTTCGGTCTCGATTGAAATTGGTACCTCTACAGATGCGCATTCTAAAGCTTCTCCCTCGGCTTACGTATCGGCGCACAGTAAAAGCAATGGATGGGGAATCGATGAGAGCTAGGACACGTGGAATAGGGAAATGTTGGAGACCTCCTCGACTGATGACTAGCTTGTTGGGAGGTCTGCACGTCTTGGTCATGGACTGCCGAAATGCCGCTGTCCCGACGCGGAAGGACCTTGGGGCATGCGTGGTGCCGGCAGGGCCTAACGAGCGAGCTGGCGAGATAACCACGAAAACCCACATGGTCGCGGGTTCCGCTTATCTGGAGGACCTCCTTCGCCCACCTGGAGATCATCTTGGCCTATCAACGCGAGCATTTGCTGGAAAACGACGATAGCGACGATGACATGAAAAAATTCGAGGAGAGTTACACGGACCGTCCGGAGTACCTCCGCGAATCCGATGATCATATCTGTTCCGATGAGGTCTTTGATGCTGCCATGGACCCATTTATATCATATGGTACATCGATATCGGCATGCATGGCGAAGAATCAAAGACGCTGTCGATCGCCTCTCATGACATGGAGGCATGTCCTTCTGCAATCCTAAAATACACTTCGTGGTTTCTCCAGTATCTCGTCATCGATTCCGACCAAGCTGTACTGATGCTCGGTCCACGATATCCTAGGACTCACGGTCAAGATCGCCAGTCTAGGAGAGAAGAAGGACGTGACGACAGAGGACGAGAGTATTGCTAGAATGAGAGGGTTGAATCAAGATGCTAGAACACAGGTGAACTCTGTCACGGAGAGGGTGGCGCAAATGAAGATGGGAGCCCGGATGGCAGTCACGGCAGGGCAGAATGCTGGCAATGTCCATGTCCGAAAAGCCGGCATCTCTCTTACGGTCCTGTGGCCATCCTCGTCGGAGACTGTGCATGGCACGCTAAAGACGAACGCTTCTCATCTGTAGCCTTTCCAGCCAGAGCCACGATCGTTTATTTTGATCACCTTCGCTCCTCGGTCTGGGAATTTCAATAGTCTCGCAATCATGATGGGGATCTTAGATGCATCAATGCAAGCCACATGCGATGGCAAGTTCGCGAAACATCATATTGACGACAATGGAAAGTAGAGGGACATGCTTGACTGAGGTGCTCGAAAACATCATTCGTAAGGTTCTGGTCGCTACGAGGATCTCACAACATGTGAGTACAGCAGGCAAACTACGTCGGATTGGTTCTCCTGCTCGTTCCACTTCGTAAGCAGAGAAGCTCACATTTGTCGTTCTCCATTCCCAACTACCACCATTTGATCTCAATCTCCCACTACTCAACAACAATACCTCCGGTGCTAGTGCCTGGCACAGCACTCAGTAGCTTGAGCATTGTAACAGTCGTGGTTCAAACGTGAAGCTGATGTGGAGGGTCCAGGATATCTTCAGACTTCATTCACATCACCAACACTTCACCTCATCTACGATTCTACCGCCGACGGCAATCGTCATTTGCAAAACTCCACGGACAAAGACACGCCTTTGACCGTGTGCACTGGTCATGTATAGATTCAAAGATTGTACGGTCTGCTACACCGAAACCTACAATGCACAATTTCCTCGGGCAATCAAGGGCCATGGCCACGACGAATACAAGGACATATGCAGGAAATGCTGACGCCGACATATCAACATCCACCTACAATCATCCTTTGCGGATAGTATTCCCTGCGCCGTTCCCGGATGTCAACATCTTCTCCCTGCGGAAGACTCCCTTCGTCTACTTAGGAGCAAGGACCGAGAACAGTAGGATTCACGTTAAATTCCGGGTTTTCTCTGACTAACAGAATTCAGCCTCGTCGATCACCTTGCCACTACTTTCCTCGCTGGTCTCCCGGACTTTGAACGTTGCACCGATGCCAACTGCAATTCCGGCCAAATGCATGAGCAACCTGGACAGCATCCAATCTTCACCTGTCACTCTTGCGGTCACCAACACTGCGTATCGTGCAAGAAAGATTGGCATAGTGGACAAGATTGCCAGGGGAGGTCAAGTCAGGTCGATCCCCGCTCCCTGAGAGTGCCGCAAGCCGGAGGGGTGGCGCCTGAGGAATATGAGTACGAGGAAGAAGCACTGAATCCTCAAGTCCAGCTTGAGAGGGAGGCCCAGGCGCAGGCTCAGAGGGAAGCAGAAGCTCAGGCTGAGGCCGAAAGGGAGGCTCAGGCTGCTTGGTATATCCCAGAAGGATCGAAGCAGTGTCCCAACTGTTCCGTGCGTATCGAGAAGCGTAGCGGATGTGACCACATGACTTGCGAGTATCTCCTATGGCTGGTCGTTGATGAGGAGCTAATCTGTTACGACAGGCTCGAGATGCCGTCATCAGTTCTGCTGGATATGTGCCGCGCCGTACGTCGGGGCCACGGGAATATTCACCCTGGGCAATGTGGCGCATGCAAAGAACTGCCGCTATAGGTTTTGAGATACGGATCGATGGGTTGACAATGTGAGCTGGAGGAGATATGGCCCGAAGGGATATGATATATCATGGTATCTACTCGTGAGATAAGGACAATCTATCCTCACAGTACCAGACGCTTCCGCAGTGAGGAGGTAGAAATTATGTTCCAGATAAAAGTCAGTGCATCGAGAACTATCCAAATGGTGAACAGTACGATGCTGATGTAGGACTTGGAGCAGAGAGATTACAAAGAATCCAACATGGAGCGAGATAGTTACTGATTTCGCCTCTATGTTGTGGTCAAGACGCCCATGTGCTCAAAGCTCGATAGATCATGGCAGTAAGGAGTCGCTTGAGGCATGGAATCAACTTTGGAAAAGGCCTTCCATCGTCTCTGCAGCAATATCGCTCCACAAGATCATCACCACGTACTTGGAATGGCATTTCATCCAGCTGAAGGAGTCATTACTGGTGAAAGATATGGCGAAGCTGAACGGCAAGGGCCTGTGTTTTCTTGACGTCCGAGAAACTTTGGAGCATCCTCATCTTGTCAAACAAAGATCCTTTTCTTGTTGTGCACTCATCGTTTGGTGGCCGTCTGGATCCTCCAAGTCATCCAGTCTTGACGTACTCCTCAATTTTGCTTAGCGGCTCATCTCAGCAGTATTTCATACTTGCTGGACGAGAATGACTCCTCCCCTGATCGTGACACCCACAGAAGTAAGGTTGACCCAGTCATCGGTGCATTCCACGAAGCTGTTGGGCCTCTACGCACCCGCGGCGATATCTGGCGGCCCGCCAGATATCTCACGAGAAACGCAAGAAGCGAGGCGGATTCAGAGACGCCATTTCGTCTCCACATGTACTCCCTGTCTGCCTTCTTCAGTGCTTCGATTGTGCTGTATCCAGCCTGATAAGAAGCCCTTGGACGCCCCCGTCAAGCGTTTATACAGCTGCAGTACCCCTGCCTCCTACCGGCCTACGCCCTGCTCCAACGCCTCTGGTAGCCATCTCCCACCCTCATACCTTGTACTCACAGATAGCGTATCTTGCTTCGCGGTAGGTGGCCGAGGACGTCATTTGCACCATCTATGTCCATCTCGGCTCTTCGGTATCTTTTGTGCACGGCACCCCGACTCAGAAAGTTCCACGAGAGCTCAATATGGCTTGGTGCCAGGCCGAGCCCGGCAGAGGCTACCATGAATAGATTCAAGGCTGGCAGATGGATTATACCCGTGAAGAAGGGGACGCTGCAGCCGACGACCGGGACTCCGCAGATCTCGGGCACGGTCAGGTCAAGGAGGAGGGATACGTTGATGTATCCCTTGTCAAAAAGGCTGTAGTCCCTGCCCTCTCTAATGATAAAAGAATGGTGGAGGGATATTGACATTGGTGAAGACGCCAAAACCCGAAATGACGTCTTGGGTCGGGCGTGAGGGAGACTGTGGGCCTTCGCGGTGACCAGGACGATGTTAGGAATGTGAGAGAGATCTTCGTTGACGTGGTTTCTCTGGGCAGGGAAGACGTTCTTGCGCATGCGGCTGCACTCGTGGTAGTATGGGCGGGAGGTAGTGGCTCTGGTGATGGCTGGGTGTACTAGAACAAGCGAAGCAGTTCTTATCGTGAACTCTTTTCCAGCTTCGCATCGATCGACAACTCCAGGGTCATAGCTCGTGAGGCGTCTTGGGCGGCATTATCCTTCGCTGCAGCTTGGGTCGACTCTCTATCCGAGCATGAATCAGCACACCAGCTTCCGACCCGCAATGCCCGAGGCTGCGGGATGTGCGATCATTTCCAAGTCTTTCTGGCTTCGCATTCATCGACGACTTCGGTGCCCCAGCTCGTGTGGCATCTTCGACAGCACCTTTGGCCGCCGGGTGGGTCGCGTCTCGCTATCCAAACATATATCAGTACCTGTTGGACTGGGACCGGATAGCACATACTCGCTCGGCAGATGCAGTGCAACATCGACCCCACCTCACGATATTTCAGGAGGGAACACGGTCAATGTCTGCTACATCTACACCAATGGGGACAATGCAAGCTCCGAAGCCACATGACAGCGGAGTTCGTCAAAGGCAACACACCGACCTGCGCATCCTCAACACTCTCGCTGGACGCAGCACAGCAAGCACGTGGGATCGAGGGACCATATCGGTCAATAAGAAAAGAGTGGGCATATTGGTGAACAAGGAACGAGAGCGCGTGATGGCCATCCACGAAAAGTGAACCACAATAATGCGCGGTGAAGGGACAAGAGCTTCATCACAAGCCTCCGATGTGCCACATGTATATGGCATATAATTGAAGGGGCCGAGGGGAAAGGTGTCAATCAGGCCCTTATGGAGATTGCAGAGACTTTTGCTGAGTCAGGATATGCTCTCGGTGATATTTCAGTCGATCAGAGTCGCCTAGGGAACCGGTGCCGGAACCTTGCTCCAAGTGCCATTGTCTCTGGGCCTTCTGACTACCATCCTATCATGCTTCCATATGAATCATGACAGTTGGGCTATATAGCTGCACTATGGACCACGGACACTTTGTCTCCAAAGCCAGTTGCCGGACGACAAGATCAGGCTGGCGAGGTCGAAATGCATTGCGTCATTCTGGACGTTGAGAGTGCTGCAGAGTCGATGGAGGACGATCTTGACAGTGCCACACTAGCTCTGTACTCTCTATTCTACGTTCTGTCCCGATCTAGTCCAGCATTGTCATGTATCGGCATCCTCGTCTGCTTTTATGCCAACTCTTTCCCTTGTTGGCCATTCTTCAGTTTTCAGCTTCAGCGGATGTCTCTAACATCTGCTGTGCTGCTCCCACGACGTCTCGTTGCCTGCTTATGCTACGTCTGCGCTTTGGACGCCCTGCCCGTCCTGATACCTGCTGGACCACCAACTCAGTCGAGCGGCTTTCCCGTGGAAGCCGTGCTTGTATCCTTGTAGACCGGCGGATCGCTTGACGGCGGGGTGGAGGAGTAGGTGATGTGGAATCTGCCTTGCGAGACCTTGATTGCTGAGGCCGTTGACGCTTCCGCGGAGAGTGCAGAGGATAGTTCCCAGCTGTGGCAACGAGTAATGCCTTTGGGGCTACGCCTTTTTCGACGGGCAAAGCTTGCAGCTCATTCAACAATGTCGGGTGGTCTCTTTCCAACAACAGATGTAATGCCAGGAAAATCACTTTGGGGTTGAGTCCGGGAGTCGTGCGACGGAAGCATTTGGAGATGTCAACTCCTTGGCCGTTACGCCTGAGAACAACGGTAAACTCCCAGGTGAAAAGGACGGTATAGCGGGTCAGAAAGTCGTCCATGTAGAGTACATTCTGGGCTAAAGAATGATTAGCACCAGCCTGTCAGCTCCTATAGACCACTACATACCTACGATCCTGCGAAGCCTCGGAGACGGCTCTCTTTTGGCGGTGGTGGTGGTAGTGCTGCCGCTGTCCCTGGCCAGGTGAAACGCGTCAATCTCATCTGCGATGTTGCTGTGACCTGGCAGCCAGTGGCTTTTATATTCAACCGGCACAATGTCGAGATCGCTGGGCGCGGCACTGGGACTGGCGGGCTGTTTCTTGGCGATGAGGAAGTCAGGTTGACTGGATGGTCGGATGCTTCGATGCAGTAAAGCGCGGTGATCGCCCCATACGTGTTGGTTCTTGAGACTACCACGATCTTGCAGCTCCTTGCGTGCAGCCGTGAGCTCATCGATGATCCACGGAACTACACGACCTTGCGCTGTTGTCTCAATGCCATGCCACATGCGATCGACGTGTCTTTGTCATGCTCATAATCTTTCTGTCCCTCAGCCTCTGGACGCTGGATGCCCTCAAGTACTCGCGCGAGATCTTTCTCAAAATCCAGGATCCCGATCCTTCCAGGGAAATGTAGTCGATGAAGAGCTGTGTAAGAATTTGAGATGTCCTCGGCCACTGTCAGAGCGGGTGGCGGCCTGAAACAAGCTGTACAGTGCGGCGTTGGTCCGCTGTCATTGCCGACATCGGTTCCGTTATCGGCTGTGGTCGCGGTGCAAACCCCACTGCTTGGCATCGGAGCTGCAGGTAAGCAATATTCTTCTCTTTTAGAGATGACTGAAGCGTATCAAAGTGGAGGAATCCTGCAGCACGAACGTATGAAGGTGAATACACTCTTTTCACAAGATCGCTGCAAACTTCCACGCGTGTGAGGTCAGGCTCCGTCTCACATGTGAGAGCAAACACCAAACCTGGAAGTGTTTCCGCCCAGGAACCTGTCTGGCAGCAATCCAGTACACAGCAATCCAATCTCCAGCTTGTTGTCATCAATAGCATGATAGCAGCAAGCAATAGAAACAGACATCAGCCACAAACGACATCAGCAAACACCAGCAACAAGGCATAGCGACAGAAGCCAGCCCAGATACCGAGCAGCCACGACGAGGCAAGCACACATACCCAAGTCGAACTCCAGGGCAGTATCAGCGACCTTCTGATGCTCTTGGCCATAAAAGAGGCTTTCACCTACAATTCGATCAACTTGGGACCAAACTAACCAGTGGTGAGCATGGCCCAAAGTCCAGTTTACTCATCTCTGATAGGCGCTTAGTGCATCATCTCGTACTGATACACCTACCCACAACGTCCCCCCGCAAAAGTCATCACTATGAGCGAGGAATCAAGAGAGCCTCCCACTGTATCACCAAAGGCCGAGGAGAAGCCATGGCTTGAGAAAGATCAGATCGACTCGTGGTTCAAGGAAGGACTGTGTATCTCCACGCTCACATTCAACAAAAAGATGATGGAATTTGAAACGGACTCTGCCGATTTTCATGTCCAGTTTTGGAGAGTCTCGGACCATGGTGACAATGCCCAAAAATTGGCCAAAGTCTACGTCAAGCTACAAAGCCCACTTCCTCGGATCCCTGCTTACGACAGAAGCATCGTGGAGAACCCTCACCACGACCTCGCCGGATTTTCGTTCTCTGAGCAGGACAAGAGCGACTTCGTTCTGTCGATCGACAGGATCATATTCGGTCACGCGCGTAACGGGAGAGGTGGGTCGGTCAGACACTGTAACGTGACAGTGGCGGTGTTCAAGGATATGCCTGGCGAGTTCATCTCTGCATCCTTATGGCATGACAAGGGCACAGGAGCAGCGATCGCGGAATCTCTTGAGGAAGCACTATGGTAAGCAGCAGCTCCAGTACATACTTACCCGTCAGCTTACGTCTCAAGCAAGCAAGGCGACATCAGCGTCGTGCCCCGTCCGCCGTACCTTGAACGCTGCCTCTGGGACAAAGGAAAGCAAAAGATGCAGGTCAGAGATCGCTGCACTTAGCACCTCGAGTACTAATCGGGATCTAATTAGCACCTTCTGCGACTTCGAATCCTGGTATGAGCCAGCAGTACCTTTCAACGCCCGAGTGGAGAGCTTCGAATGGGGTTTGCCGGAAGACATCAAGGGCAAATGATGCGCAGAGCAGTGTATCGGGCCAAGTCGAGCGGCGGGCGCGGGCGAAGCGCGGCATTGTTCGGATTGTCGGAAACCAGAAACAATGAACATGATGATGACGAAAGAGCCAGGACGATATTGTTCACAGCGCGAACTCTGATATGGGGATCAACGAATGTTATTACCAGCCGGATCTCTGCTGGTCCTGTCTGCCACCTCTCTTCGTACAATGTCGCGACTCGGCTCTCAGGGTATTACGAACACTCCTCCTTCCAGATCACTCCCAGAGTCGTCAAGTACCTTTCCTTACAAGGCTCGCCTTCTCTACGACTCCCTGCCACAAGATCAACGTTCTCCTCCCCGGCGCCTGCGACCACAATTGTCGGGAGCCGTGGTCGTCGAAGTGGACTTCACCAGGTGATTTCCGACATGGCACTGGCTGTTGGGAATGTACATGCAAAGCTTCAGAAAACTTGGCCAGCCACCAATATACGCATGCTGAAGTCCTTATCTTCGTACCATGACCCGATGCTACCACATCTACGCACAACAATGGCAACACCAATTCGGCCGGCAACGGGGACACCGTCATTCCTCTGGCGGTCGCACGCTTTTTGTGTCTTTTGACAGTCCGACAAAGGCGTCAAACTCGCTGTTCGCGATTAAACACGACTTTCTTCGGCAAGCTCAGCACACGTCTTCACTGCTTCTCTCGCGACGTACCCCAAGAGAACTTTCTGAGTCAATGCATCAGCCCCGACCTCGTCCCTTTTCCAACCAGGCCCTGTCTTGGTCCGACTCTGCTGCCCTGAATCCTTGGCTCCTCTGTCCCACAGGCGACATTTTGTCCGAATGATGTACTGCACTGCGCGCCTAAGGCTACAGAGAGAGGAAGTGAAAGTCACTGGCAAGGAGTAGGACAATGAGTCCGGGGAGAAGAAAGGCAAACACACCGTGAAGCCTGAGAGACTGGAGGAAGGGAAGTACGGGAGGTAGGAGACAATGGTGATGCTTAGACATTACGTCTCTACCCCCGTTCTTCATCGATCCTCGGTCTGTCATTTGGCTCCAGATTTCCTTTCCCGATCTTCTCGTCCGAGGCCTCCCTACGCGGCTCCCCTTTTCTCCGCCGTACGCTCACCCACATCAAATACTCCACCGTACGAGGCACCCTTCTTTCCTGCGACGTGGTGAGCTTGAGTTCTGTCTACTGCGTCAGCCTCCTACTCTCCTGCGTCATTACAGAGAACGTCACTTGATCCATTCTCGAGCCACTATGGCTTCCTGCTCGAACCACCAGCACTTGCTTTTCTCCCATCGTCAAAGACTAGCAATTCAGTCACTGTCGATGCAGCGCCTGAGTGGACTTCAGTAGACCTGCAGCACAATATCGAAGCGGCCACTTCCTGTACCTGATCGGCAGATTGTCAATCACGGGAGAAGAGGAAAAAGCCACAAGAGAGCATCTCCCACGACCGATTCACAACAATATTACGACCATCAAGTACGGCGCACGTCTATCGTGATTGAACCATAGCGGGAACATGCTATGCGGTCGGCCAAGAGTAAAAATTGCATGCTCGAGGTTTCGCTCAGTCAAGGGCGACTTCAACGATCGGCATCACGATCTCACCCACGTCTACAGTGATAAAGGACCAAGATTTGAGAATGCCCACCGAAGAATAACACCGCCTCTTTGGATCTATCGTAGACGTGGCTTGCGGACTTGCCAAGGATGTTGGAATTGGGTCCGGTGTCGTCCGCGCCCCGACCTCAACAAAAAGCGGTACTTCAACGTAATCGACCTTAGTGAGAATGATCTTGCACACCGCAACTTCAACCTGGATGAAGAGCGGTGTGAGGCTTGTGAGAAATAATTGGTGGTTCTCAGATATGCTGTCACCCCAGCACCGATCCAGGCAAGCGATTGCACCAACACAATGGATAGGCATGGTCTTCGCCGTGATCCCTGAGGCTCTCGACGGTCGTATGGAAGATTCCGAGGGGGACCGGCACCGTCTCCGCTGCCAACGGCATGTTGAGGGCAGAAGGCTTTGCGGTAGTCGTTCCATGAACAGGAGTAACATTAGGACCGATGACCATACTACGCAAGACATACGGTAAAGTCTTCATACTGCGAGTGGGCATCTGTACAACATTATGCGAATAGCGGGACAGAAGGAGCACGGAAGTAGAATTCAGGTTCGGACCCTTGTCCGCGTCGACCGAGAAGAGGGGAGCAGGAGGTGGCAGAGTGACGACATTACGGCTCGAGACTCGGCCATCAACGATCCCGCAGCAATGAATGGCGATCATAGGAGGAACATCATCAAGAAGTCGAGTTATGGCACCATCCTCTAAATTCGCGAATCGAGGTGCATGACTCCCATGACCGATACCATCCGGCTGCGCCGCGGGACGGTCACGCGAAGGAGGGAGAGGGGACGGAAAGGGACGAAGACGTGATGAGGCAAATAATGCAGCGGGTGATTTATGGATGAGAAATGCCGCATCCCGTCTACTTCTCGGCTTCGCTTGGTCTTCGAACATCAGATCTGGCCGACAAGGGAAGAGATCCATGTAAACTAGAACGGATCATGAATGGAAGATACATTCGAGAGCTACATTATGATGAGAAGTATGTATACACTTGAAGTTAATGAGCCTGCCCACGGTCTCAGGTTGAAGCTACCTCTGACTTCAGGCCCAGCTCGTCTCCGGAGTTTGGGATCTTTGAGCAAGGACGATGGTTGTCAAGTCCTAATGACTTCTTCGGTCAAGTATTCAACGACGCCATTCGGTTCAATACTTGCTTGCCCTTCCTTTGGCTGATTGACTGTTGTTACTTTGCATATCTGCCTGACTTACTGCAAAATGTGATTACAAAAATGACATTCAGCATCGGGTCAACGACCGTACGCTCCTTCAGCGGCATAGCGCAACCCCTAGCCAAAGTCTGCTTTTGCCCGAATGGTTTCTCCCCCTCCCCCCCCATGCCAGGTTCTGAGTTTCATGAATGCCACTCCAGAATGTGTGTGCTCACTTCCATCTCTCCAAGGCAAGAAAATTCCTCTTCTTCATGGTCGGCAAATTCTTTCATATCTCGAGCGAGAGATTAGACCTGTCCAGCTTTGTATCGCTGAATGCACGCACGCCTTCGAAATCGTGCATCTGCTCCTAGCCTTGTTTGATACCAACGAGGAAGTCGGTGGTAGCGAGGTTGTTGTTGACACTAACACAGCTTAGTGCTCGTGCGACAAGCACGACTTGCAGCCCAACTCCGGTGCAGTGCTGCCATGCCTGGATGTATGAGCTGGAGTGTTTTGTGGCATTCATTTGAGCGTCTTCCACGACGTCTGCACTACGTGTATCGGTGATGTATATGGGAGTGTGACGTGCAGGCTGAGCCTTGCCCTCCGTCGCCTTGCATCATCCCAACCTCGGCCCCTTCTTTCGCTTCCACGGCGGCTGGAGAGGTGCTTTTCAGTCCTGCTGTGAGTCTGCAGTGGACTCCTTGAATCTCTCGTGCGGCGTAGTTCCGGGTAAGCTGATATCGCTATCGATACGATACGAGGAATTTTTGGGGCTGTATGCATCGCCGACATCTCAATACTTAGACGCATCGAATCAATGTCCTGGAAGTTCCGGAAACAGGGAAGAGTTTCTTGGTCGCTTCGATGGTGTCTTTGCTCTCTTCCACACGTCGGGCTCAGATACCTTTTGCGCTGGCAATCAACAATGTTGAGGGTGCTCGAGCGGTTGACGACATTACGGCGTCGTTGGGTCTGTTGTTGTGGTTGTTTCCGGCAATGACGATGACGAAAACTACCACTCCAAGGCGCTGTAGCGGTGACATGCTGGTCTGGTCACTGACGGGGCCTGACCCGGCTATGGTGATCAAGTGGCCGGCATCGTGACCATGCAGCGCCTGCTCTGCAGCCTCGTTGCGATTCTTCCTAAGCCAGGTCCGAAGTATGCATCAAAGCGCATCTCGACGAGAGCGGTAGATGTTTGAGAAGCAAGTTGAGATCCGACGAGATGGAGGACATCTGGGCTAGCAGCGATTGTCGTGGATCTGCCGGTGAGTACCTAGTTGTGGGAGACTGAGCAGAGAGACCGATAGCTGCTGCATGAATGATGGAGAGACAGAAGCCAATTCTGTGTGTCGTAAAAGCCTCTCAAGCCCTGACAGCGAAACAGCAGTCCTGGGTAGTGCGAGTGCCAAAGGGTAGATACCAAAGCGTGGTTTTGGAATCGGAATGGCGGCGACGCAACCAATGCCGTACTCTTACGTCCATACGCCATTGCCATTGTCTCGGATTGCTACTGCATCAAACTGAAGACGACAGCGTAGTGATCTTGCTTGCCGAATGGTGTTTGGTAGTTGCAAGGCGATCGGAGCTGCTTATAGCGGACCAGGTCGTGTGAGGCAAGGAAGTTCTCTTGCCGACGGCAGTGACACCTACTACCTCAATTCCCAGTCTGTTGTGTCCAACTTGCTCTTGCGAGTATCCACGACAACCTGTGATCCCAAGTACTCCTTCCGCTCCTGTTCATATAGCCACATCGGCTCGCTAGAGACATGGCCGGTGTCCTCGATATCAGGTTCTTGATGAAGCGATCTTAGACGGAGTGATTGAACCGTTGACCGCGGCTGTTGTTGCGACTGCTTGACTGTGCTGCTTTTGAATACTCGAGGGATGTCTCCGGCAGACGAGGAGGTTTTGCGTCGATCGCACGGGCGAGCTTCCATGTGCAGCGTCGGCGGCTGATGTGACAGTCTGGGGCCTGGGTGTGATATGTCGAGCAGGGAGATCGGTAAGCACTTGTACTGATGCATTGGGGCTGTCCAACCAGTGCTTGTAAGTGCGTGGCAGTCGAGGCAATGCAGTCCATTGTACTAAGTCTCTGGAGAAATGATTGCGAAGGAGATCCTCCATTGTGGTGTGCTGCAAGTCGGTCCTCACCCGGCCTGGTCATTGGAATGCCAAGCCTGGTCATCGGCTTATGCTCGGCATGAATTTATACAGAATTAGCATAAGCCGATGACCAGGCTTGGCACTCTGATAACCAGGCCGAGCATAGTACTCATTCTATGGTAAACTGTGGCGGCATTCCTGGAGAAAGAAGGGGTGACGTACCCTTGTGGCCCTCCTGCGATAGCAAAGCCCGCACTCGATGGGTGGCGCCAAACTTCACTGCTCCATATCCGCCGAGACAGGCCTCGACATGGCTGTGGTAGATACCTGCGGATGTAGCCAGATGAGTCAACGGTAAGGTGAGTCGGCGCATGACGCGACTGTGCTCTCCAAAGAAGCTGCATGTCTAGCGGATCTCACAAGCCCGGAAACTTTACTCCAATGTCGACGTCGTCATCGGGCATGTACTTTGCAGTACCTTCCTCAATGTGACGTAGCAGTTTGCTAAGCTGCGCCTTCTTCGAGGCTGATAAGCGTGCCGTATTTCGTCCGATGACATGGACAGTGTGCTTGACAGGAGGTTTGGACGGCGGAAGTCGAACAGTGGTCGGCTTTAGTCTCGACGCCGAAGGTTTTTGTGCGGTTGGCTTGGTCACTTTAGGCAGGGCGCCTGGCTTCTTCCCGCGAGCAGAGGACCTAGCCGTCCTTGATTCTTGCTCTTCTGATACATGATGTCAGCACTCGAGTACCAAAAACGCAAGCAGCTGTAACACAATACTCACCAAGCCGATGCCATGTCACGGGCTCTGCAACGCTGGATTCTCGCGTCCTGTTTTGCTGAGACCCTTTGCGATCAGCAACCTCGCCCGACTGTGTTGGTCGTCTCGCCTCGTCTTCACTGCTCGTCTCAGCTGCTCCCGTCTGCTCAGGGTCTGCCTGTTCCGGATCTGCCCTCTCTTCATCTGCCTGCTCTTGATCTGCCTGACTAGACAGGTCATTCTCGGCGCTCAGACGATGGCCTGCTTGCGAAGACGCAGCACTGCTCGCAGGACCATGCGCCTGTGACTGTTTTATATTGATCAGCGCGTTCGCTACACTCGGCGCGACGTCTTCAGCATTGGCAACGTCGGGCCGCTCATCGGATCTCGAGGAATCTGCCGGGATCAATGGGTTTTGGGCGATCCTTTTTTGTGGCGATGGACTAGCAGCAAAATCAAGCAGAGCACGTGCCGCTCGTGCTCGCTGGGACTGTAGAATAGGTACGAATGGCCTGGGCTCGGTTCGCTGGGATCCGTCGGGTCTGTGACCTTTCTCAAAGATTGTCAACGTCTCCTTCTCCGCATCTGTGAGTGGTGGCAGCTGCTCGCGAGACCCATATTGCCCGATTCTGATCACACCGTACGAATCTTTTTCTATTCCGTATCGTTCCAGAGTCGTCGATGGTATGTCGACGAGTAAGACGGTCTGATATTGGGTCCATGCACTGTGTCTTGTGTCCGAGCTAAAGATCCGAGAGGTGGCATTCAGTTGAGAGTACGTTATGATCTTGGAAAACATTGGTGGTTTCTCTTCATCAAACCAATGGTCCCTGCGCAACCAGGCGAGACGATTGAATAATTTGACTCCGTCGGGCCTTTTCAAACGTCTTGCGATGGTGCGAAGCCGCTTTGTGTTTGTGGGAAGTTCATGCATCTTGTAATGCAGAACAAACTCCATGCCCCATTGCTCTACCACGGCCAAGAAAGGCCGCACCATTTCTCGGCCGTGTGTTGTTTTCGGTGCTGCGTCCTCGTACGCCCGAGTATCGCGTACGCTTTCTTCAAATCCATGCAATCTGCTCTCAGATGTCCAGACTGCACCGCAGCCCGAGTCTTCGCGGTCGAATTGGCGTACAACAAGTGACAACGACCTGTGACCGGCGCGGCAATTCGTTTTGGCGCTTTTCAGGCTCATGATCCATCTTCGAATTATAGCTGATCTCTCGTCTTCACTTTTCGCCGAGTCCAGATCTTTGAATCCCTGGATCATCGCGTCTATTGGGTTGCCGGCCAGTAAATCTTTCCAACTTTCTGCCCAAACCACTTTGACTTTTGGATCTCCCCCGGTGGTCGAGTCTTGATCTCGCGAAAGATATAGCGCAGTGCCATGCTCCTCGTACAGCTCACGCTGAATCTCCTTTCGATCCGCCTCCAGCTCCTTGACTGCATCATCTAGCTCTTCTCCAACGTCCATGTCGGAGTAGAGATATCGTACTCTGGATCGGGATGCGAGCTTCGGTGCTTAGCTTATGCTGTTGCCCTTTGGATTGATGATTGTAAGTGAAGAATAGATCGGGGGAAAATCTTCGATGCGACCAGTGCCAAGCAGACACACGGAACAATCCGGTGGCCAATGGGGCCGTCCGATGGAACGCACAGTTGGTTATTACGGAGACTCGAGATCTACATGCGAGATCCTGTACATGTCGTGACTGTCTGAGATGACTTGCCTCACCATGCTTGTATTGATGGGTGGATGTCAAGGGTATGTGGCGGTCTCGAAGCCAATGTCGTTGAGTGCTTGATCTCCGACGCAGGACTCGACATTCCAAAAAGTGTGCTGGTAAAATACCTGTGTGACAGTACAAGCGGGCTGCAGGCTACTTGACCTTAGAATAGCTCAAGTGGCCTGAAGCTGCTTTCAAAAGCGACGACTCTTCGTTGTTTCCCGGCGGCCTTTGCCCAGCTGCTCGTTTCGACGCGAGGCCCCCCTTACCACAGAGCAAAAATGGGCCCTCATCGGCTCGCTTGCCCTGCCATCGATGTCGCCTTGTCAGGGTTTGTGCACCTCATCACCCTGTGACGCTGTGACAAAAGTGACGCTGTCGGCCAGTAGACATGTACAAAAGGAGGCTCCGGCTGGCAATGATGGATTTGCACACCTTTACGGGCATCCTCCATCTTGGTCCAGGGCAATCAGCGGGCGCATACTTGGGATGCCAGCAGAATATTGTGAAGGTTGGCGGGAATACCCAGCAAGTGAGGTACAAAATCAGGGGAATATAAGAACACTCAGACCTACCGGTGCAGTGCACAGGATAATGAGGAACATCTCTATCGAGGTCACAATGCGAATGCTGGCCAAAGCAAGAATGATGTGGAACAGTAGATACTGTTGAGGGGCCGTCGACGAAGAGGGAACAATTGACAAGAAAGCGGAAAAGTACGAGGAGCATCTCTTTGCCATGTGGCAGCCCGACACTCGGAAGAAATCATAATCCAACATGTCTTTTTGAGGTTACCCACCCTGGCATACCAGGTGTCCCTTCTCTCCCAGAGCCCACCGCAGCAGACATCAGAGGCTACAGTGATTTCGAGCAATTCCATTCTTGCCCGTCTTGAGCAACGTTCAGCCTCAGCAAAAGATCTTACCTGCTGTCGATCAAGTCTGTCAATACCCTTCTCTACCTCTGACTACACGCAAGAGTACATACTTACCTCCATCGAGCTGATGCGAATTTGAATGTCATGTGTGATGGCTCCAGTCAAGCTTGTCAACCAGGATAGACAAGGTTACACTCGATGCCAGTCCTGTCCCGGACAATCGCTCAGTACTCTGCCTTACGCCTACCCCGTACTTGCCAATCGCTCCTGACTCGGTCTCCATGTCCTTGTTGCCTTCAACAATCGCTTGATCCCTCTTCTCAACACTCACCACACCAACCACACTCTGTCACCCCGGCTCCGTCTTCCTCCGCAGCCGATCGATGGCCTAGCCCCCCAAGCTCCACTGAATCCTGCATACGCTCGATCATTCCCTGTCCGCGACCCGGACACCGTCGTTCTGCTCCAAATATAGAGTCATCACAAGCGACCGCTTTGTCGCTCCCGAACAAAGTCGAATCCCGCACCATCCCCCTCCCTCTCGAGCATATTCAAGGTCCCGCGGCTTCCCCTGCCCCATCCAGCCATCCTGTACTTCCCAATCTCTCGTTCCCTTCTATAACACATTATCTGTCAAAACGGTGGCGACCCGGCACCACTGATCCCCTGACCCGCATAGGAGAGGCCTGCGGGTGGCATTCTTTCCATCGGACTGTGGTAGCATGGAGTGGTGGTGTTGCAGACACTGAGGAGTAGTGGACCAGACCATGTTGGTATCAGATTGGATATGATGAGATGTTGCTGAACACAGTATGGTGTCCGTGTATTTCGAAGCGGGACATTGTGATTGGAAATCGTGTGGAGTTGGCGCTCTGCGTACTTCGGCGTCGCACTTTGTAGGGGCAGAAAGGTATCAGAGGCATTAATGGGACGGACTTCGGACAGCTGTGGAGGCGCCGTCTCGAGTGACCAAAGCACCGAAGAGACACCAGATTGTTGTGATGGAGAGGCCGGACAATCGGGCGGCGAGAAATGCATCCTCGCCGACAGGGGAAAGCTCCAAGGGTTGGCAGTCGACAAGAGCCAACTCCTTGTCGCCAACAACTGTGAAGTCGAAGAGTAAATGGTGGCGTCTTCGTCGACGAGCTGATCGAGGTTACCAGACAATGTTGGCCAGAGAATCTCCTGATATGTGTGGACAGTGCGGCGCAGCCCGCCTTTACCAGGATTTTTCGGTGCTAGAGTAGACTAGTATCAATAGCCTCGGAATCTTGAGCAAAGATTGCCTTCAGACCTCCCTGACAGGCCGGAGCATGAACCTCCAGTCCCCAACGATGAATTTCGTTGATCCATCTGGCAGCAATTCCAACACTCGCTCTGTCAGTCAGGACCAGCGAGAACAACAAAGTCATCTCGCAGCCTTGCCAATTGGCTAGTCGATCCGTTTTGGGCGTGAGCATCCACGATTCACAAACGGCCAGACTAAATGTCATTGCGTGGTGCCTCATACTGCGTAGTGCCTCACATTGGGCAAGACCTGCTTTGTGTCCATCTTGCAGTTCTCGTTCAGGGAGCTCTTGGCTTCCAATCTCCACTCATTGTACAATGCCATGGATCCTGCTACGGCGACCTGTTGCTGTGCCTTGCGGGTAGAATTGTCGTCGTGATCACGCTTCAATTCGATCGTAAGATATGGGCAGAGGAAGCGTTTGTAGAAGATATGGGCAGAGGAAGCGTTTGTAGACGATATGTGTCGTACTAGTCAAGAGATTCCTATACTCAGGGTTGAAGTCGCTGAGGGTAATCCAGTATGCACAGTCGGGTCGGAAGTCCCAATCGTAGGGGCTCCCCGAACTCTTTTCGCCAAGGGTTGGTTGGTGACACCATGTGGCTCCTATTTGTTTGTTGACGAGCTCGATCAACCGGCCAGCCGACCATGTTCGGTCCTCAGCTTGTTCTCCCATGTCGTTAGGCTAAGCAGGATCTCTGTACAGCGTCTCACGCGCCAGCTGCGCATGCTCGGCCTCGTTCATCCCGCGATGCCGGAGCCACTGATACTGCTTGGCCAACTTGGTTTGGCGTGCCGTTGTGCTGTCGATGAAGAGACCTTCTATGGGAGATGATTCGACTGATTTGTCGGCAGCAAAGTGTCGCGAAGCCGATTTTAGTGCAGAAATCTCGCGAAAAGTCCCGATCCCATGCTTCTGGAGGAAAACCTCCTCGAATTTGGCAGACTCCAGTCTCGGGATGCCCTTCCCTCTACCAGAGGAAGCGGGATTCATGATAGAGGTGCCGTCGACGATTGTTCCAGGATCCCATCACCTCCGAAGCAGTCCTTGTACTTTTCGCACGGGAGCGCGGCGACCTCTGCTCTGCCCTGACGGTGGACCAAAGCCGATCGAGATCGTCAGTGTTTGTCTCTGGCACGCAACACTCGCCAAGAAACCTTCGATCACGCGATCGAGAGCGTTGTGATCCTCTTCTAGATTGCTGCATTTCCCTGAATTGGGCGGTGTCTCAGATGGTAGTGGGAGTTTTACATTGATCGGTTGTGGGGCGTTGCCCATGTCATGCTCGGGTTGATGATTATATCCATACGATATCCATCTCACGTGGCCCTGCACAGAAGACTCGATGAAGGGAAAAGCCACAGAGTTCAGATGTGGGTGATGATAATGACTATATTGACAGCCATAGGAGATTTGTGATCTAAAAGTCTGTAGGACAAGCAGGCGTCGTCTCGACCGCGGCTGATCTTCCCGGGCTGCACCGAGATTTGCGCGACCACTAGATCTCAAAGGTAGAGAATTTTGAGAAATTTCATAGAATCGCAAATGGAAGAGCTGAGGTCAAGGCCGAGGGAACTCAACCTCGCTATTCAACTATTTTGACGGAGATCGCCCCTGCGCCGCAACTATCTTTAGTACAATCAAGCAGAACAGTTCCGAACAGATCAGGCGGAAACAGACCTCATACATCAGACGTACACAATAAGTAGAGCAACAGTAACATCAACAAGCTATGATCTTTGTCACGGACGACTCTACCCGAACTCACACCTGTTCTGTCCTTGAAAACAAATCGAACATGTTATTACCCCACAGAGACGATCGGCACGGCACGTCCGGAAGTCAAAAGCTCGTTTATCTGCGGCACGTCCCGTTTCCCCGCGACGTTTCCACGGCAACGCCCGCAAAGAAGCGGAAACCGCGACGATTTTCTGTCTTCTCTTGCACGCATTTCACACCTCGCTCCGCACATTCTTGCTGCACATCAAATGCCATCGCACGCATCAATTGAAGACTGGCTGGATCGTTGCTGTGACTCGACTATCGAGATCAGTCGCGAATGCGGCTCCGGGTCTACCCTTCATTCAATACACTATGGACAAGAAGGTGGCGACCATGCCCATAGTGCTCGAGATTCAGTGATTGACGTTTCCTCATCAACATCAGGAGCGAAACGCAAGCACTGGGAGATGGACACACCAGCCAAAATCCGATCTTCACACCCAAATGATGAAGACACTACCCCAAGAGCTCCTGGAAAGCGTGCCCTTCGCGAACCAGCCGACAATGACGCCCTGAGCAACTCGAGCAAGCGGAGCCGAAAATCCCAGTCCGAGTCATCGGCTTCAACACGGAGCATGACGAGCCTAGGCAAGGTCAATCTGCTGCTGTCGCTGCCAGATGCGATACGCGAGAGGCCCATCGTGCAAGCAAACCTAGATGCGGTCCATACGAGCATGATTGAACGGATTCTGGATTTTTCCAAAGGCTTTGCGACAGTCCCGACTTCAGAGACCGAGTCAGTGAAACGATTGTGTTCTACCGACAGGGGCTTCAAGCACGATGTTGGGTACGGGAATGACCATCCACGAGCACAGCTTGGCCGAGCTCTGTCGCCCCAGCAAGCCGACCAAATCAGCTCCGAGGCACGGCAGTGTTCTCAAGGGAAGGATTATGAAGTCGGCTGGAATGCGAGCGTCCACGGTCAGGTCCTTTCCACGGCGAGGTATCTGTCTGTCCACAGAGATAGTACGAGCTCGATCAACATGACCCTTGCCAAGATCATACCAACCTACATCCCGAAGACCCCATCCGGCTCTGCTCCGGTACAGGGTCGTATGATCGACTTTGCCTTCTGCTTGACGCCCGATGACGCATTATGGTCACTGCATCATCGTCTGCCGTGGTCATCTGGGAGCGGGAAGTCCTTCAACCACTCTGATTATGCCCCGACTGCGGCTTATCCCATCAGCATCAGTGTTGAAACCAAGCGTGGATCTGGCGACGCAGACGAAGGACGATCACAGTTGCTCGTCTGGGTAGCTGCGCACTTCGCTCGCTTTCACCAACTACAGGAGAGGGCGCCGGAACCAAGCTTTCCGTTGCTGCCGCTGCTACTTGTCGTCGGTTCCGAATGGCACCTGATGTTTGCCGAGCGGCACAAGCTTGCCGGTCAGTGGTGTACGACAGTCTGGGGTACCATCACCCTGGGTGATACTCGACAGGCTTCAGGAGTCTACAAGGTCATCGCTTCCTTGCTCGTCCTGATCGACTGGTCCATAACCGTCTTCAAGCCTTGGCTTCTCCGTACCCTACACGACTATACTGCTGCCTTGCAGGAGACGACCCCAGAGATCACACAAGATACCTGAGTAGTTTCTGATATTCATGGAAGTTGTAGGAACCTCGCAGCAAAGCCGGCATGGCCAAGATCACGGCCTTGGATCTCAAGCACCTTCTTCCTCTACTTTTGGACCAGCTAGGTATCGAATCTGCCCTCGCGCATCCTCATGGCCAACTGCCAAGTTGCCCTCTCCTCACGGAACGATGGAGCTAGCAAAGCTCAGGTTTGCCGTCGCTGCTGCTGACGCCGTAGCGGTCGTCTCTCGCAGCCATTAGCGGGAGAAGACAGCACAGTCGAGTACAAGTAGTGATGCTGGCACTAGGGAGGATTCATAAGGACACTGTCTATTCTTGTCCATGACGGGCGTCTTCTCCCGGAGTTAACCTCATTGTGTGCAATCTCAGCGACAAAAGCACTTGTGCACCTCCGTCATAAGGAACTCTATGGTCGTCGTTATCTTTATATCTGCAATGGTAGCCTACGCCATCGGCTTCTGAGCTGACTTGTAGTGCGAAGAATAAATCTAGAGGAACATACCTCTACTCGCAGCAGCGCGTCGATCGAGATCGTACCGAAATGGCCGAACTCTGTTGCGTATCCACATCTGCTGTCTTGTTGTTGAAAGCTTCCATTGCCCTAGCCGAGTCCGCGAAGCTCCGGTAAGCATTCACCGAGTTTGCCCAGACGCTCGAAAAGGCTGGAGAAGGGTGAAAAACCGGAAAGGCCAAGTGAGGTGCCCAGGTGCATGAGCTTGAAGCTCGGGATGCGGCAAAAAGGCGAGCAGAATGAATTGACCATACCTCGACATCTATCTCACTATCTTCCAGCCCACCTCGTTTGACATCATTCCCGGCGCATTCCCCACCCCATATCCCCGCGAATGCTCAGCCGTAACTTGGTGCATACTGCTAATATGCTCAACGATGACCGTGTCCCTGATCTTGTCCGCGCTCGTATGGTACCTACGAGGTAGCGACGCGACTGATATAGGCAGCGATCATGCCGTCTAGCACGTCGCCCAGCAGCCGAACGCCTTCGATTGCGGCATCCACGTCATTCTATCGAGTCTTCTATACATGCATCAACTACACGGGTTGATACAAGTCGATGGCCTACTCTGCCGCTATACGTTCAGCAGACTCTTTCGACCCGAAGGAGACGTTGGTCAAATGTACCAGATCCTTGTCACGCCAGCAGAAAAGCCCCCCAATGAAAAGCAACAACAGCTTCAGACACTACAAAGGCATCGTGAGGCGCTTGTCTGCACAGAGCGTACTGCTGAAACGCTGGAAATCGTGATTGGCGCATTGCAAGATGGTCGTGCCATTATCGAGAAATGACACGCCCTGCAAAAAGTCCGAAGCCTCTACATGAGCGATCCTCTGCAAGCCACATTTGATATGGAGCTGGAGCGATTACGTGTCGCTCTTGGCAATCTCGATGCTGATGCTGCAGCGTGTGCTGTACCGGACGCTCGTCTTGCCGACGCACGGCGCATACTTGGCTCGGCTCGATCCGGCGCAAAGAAAAGGTATGCGGTCACGACAGCAAGGATCCAACGCCTCACGGAACAGGAGAAAGCGCAAGAAGAGGCCAGGATACAATTGACTGAACTCGACGACGAAAGCAGTAAGCTCTGGGAGCTGATGCACAAGAATGCGGCCAAGCGAGCAAGTGTTCTCAGAAGTATGAGCCAGCCGAGTTGACAGCGTCTATTCTCTACTGCATTGTATGAGCACGTTCTTGCAATACGAAAGAATCAGCGCCACAGCAACAGGGCACGACTGGAGGTCGTCGTGTGCCGGAAATAAGCCTAGTAAGAGATGGACGCCGAGACACCCACGAGTACAATTTGGCGGCTGCATGCAGTATCTTCATTGTCCAACCGGACCATTCGTAAACGAAAGATAGACATATGTCTTCCCTCATCCTTATCAACGAAGTATGCATCTGCACACGCTGGCCTTCGGATGCTACTATCATATCGAATAGCTCTCATGTTGTCATGGAGACATGACGGAGCCTCGATCAGCCAGTAGCTCTCACCAGGTCTCCCTCCTCCACTGACGACCGGTGGACGTGGTTCATAGCGCCCATCCGCATACTGACTTACGTCAGAGGGTAGTCCGCCTCTCTACTCTTCTTACCCAACGACACTGACACCAACCTTCAGTGCTTCGCCGCTCTCGTCATCAGCCGAGCCTGGCTCCCACCCCCATTGCTCATCAGCGTCCTCTCATCTGCCCGAAACACCACAGAATCTTCTGCCTCAACGGCGCCTGTGGGTTTCTTCTGCCCGCTCTGACCAATGCCGAAAACTTCCTCCTCTCCACATTGGCTGGTGATTCTATTCTTGTCCTTCAGATCGTCAGTCCCAGCTCTACTCTTACCGATGTCGATTGCGGCGGCAAGTGCCGATGGAGGCATTTCGATGAAATTGCATACTGATTCTAGGTCTCCGGAAGGCGAAGTGCACTAATTGTGGGGGTCAGGGAGGAGAAGATCATCCGTGTGAGCCACAAGTTCCGACGCAGTAATTCTCCGAGACGAAGTGGTGGTGGCGTAGTGACAGCAGGGGAGTAGGTGATAGTCGAGAAGATGGTCAGGCAAGATCCGGTTTGTGTAAGGAGAAGTGCACTGGCAGGTATGCGATGCAAGCGAAGATGAAGGAGAACGTGGTGAGGAAGAGGTAGCCAGCTTGTTTCACGTGATATGAACTAGCGAGGCACTATAGGCGGAGAAGGTGTGGGTAAAGAATAATCGGCTTGGTGCAGACAAGTTGAGCAAATGCGAAGCGCGGGAGGCCGAGAGGGGTGAATAGTTGTAGTAGGGAAGGCTAGTTAACTTGTCTCAGGAAAGTTAAGCTAGCGGGATGTATTGCCGGCGCATGGCGGGAAGGAGCACAGGAATAAGTCAGTAATAGCTTGACAAAGTACCCTCGCGTATGGTATGGTCGAGAAATGCGGGATTAAGAAGGAGTGTCGGTGAAATGGCGAGTAAAAGAACGAATGCCGAAGCCGTTCGAGGCGATAGGGAGATAAGTCGGCTCGTGTCGAAAGACAACAGTACAGGTACCCCATCCGTCATGAGTCCCAACAACAGCACAGGGAGCCAGCAGGGCAGTTTGCAGGACTGCTTCGTCGTTGGTCGGCCGGCTCGGCGAGGTTCCAGTGGAGGGGAGTAGGACGAGTAGCGTATGTATCGATTTCTACCATATTGGGCGGGCAGCAGGGATGGCACTTCCGCTGCCTCTGCGTTATCTGGTGACAAGAACGCGGCAGAGATGCTGTCGGAGGTTTATGTGTCAGTGAACGAGATTTGACTCACTTGCGTATGCAACACTTACTCTGCTCAAGTGAACTAAGTATAAATTGAGCGTTGAAGTGTCTGGTCACAAGACGAAAGAAGCACTGTGTCGTTGCACAATAGAGCTGGGATGATGAAGGGAATGGATCTGGACTGGATGACAATGTATCAGTGATGTTGGAGTTGCGGCGGAGATTGTGTCATACTGTAAGAAATATGGAAGCGAGAAAGGTCAGCATGGGCTCGACGTGGCTCGACATGGCTCGACATGGCTCGATATGATCCGATATGGTCTGGAACGACTCTCTATGACACTACATGACTCTATATGACTCTATATCAATCTGTACTCCTTGATACGACTCCATGTGACTAGGTATACTACTACTATAGCTCTACACGACTCCATGTGGAGCCATGTGGGGCCACTTTTGATATCAATGTTATCGAGTTTATTTGGAGAGCTCCCGATTGCCAAAGCAACTACATGGCGGCTCGGGCTCAATCACTCCATGTTCTGAACAGGATTGTCTATCAGATGGCTCGCAGAAGATGTAGTCTTTTAGTCGACAGACGTTTGGCGCAGTCACAGAACATCTCGGCAGACTTGGGTGCCGAGCTCGCGAAAATCGGCCCCGATCAGAGACTTCCTCTCTTCACCCAGGTCTTTCAATGTCTTTCACAGGCATTTCAGCATGCCGGAGTCATCAGTACTGGCATCGATACGTTGCTGTATAGCGCGGCATTGAGGTATGAGCTTGTCGATCAGCTCCTGGAAGCGAGGATTCTCACGCCTACTTTGTTTGATCTTTTGACCACGGCCGAGGCAGCCAATACCACCAAGACGGCAGCCTTGGGACGGAGCTTTGTACTCTCCGCCACTTCGACCTCACCAAATCCGAACAAGGCCAGCTCAGAATCTCCCTGTCCGACTCAAGTCAATCCTTCTACAGCCGCCGAATGCCCGCCTGGATAGGGCCACGGGGAGCGAGTGCAGATTACGGGTCAAGAACAGAATAAGTACGACCCTCTACGAGAACCAAGAGCGACGACTGTGGCTACGTCCTTCGAGCGTAAGGAAATCTCGCCATCCCAACAGGCAGTGCCCTTGCCCTCCACCAAGAATCAAAAACAAGTGCACCGCATTTACCTCGAATTATTAGAAGTTTGGCCAAACTTTCCAAAGAACATCGCCAGACAGATACGACCCATCTCAAGGACGAAACTGTTTCAAGGACTTCCGTATGGCAAAGAAATTCTTCAAGCATTCCTCACAGTAGCAAGATCCCTGACGCCCGAGCTGGCCGAACGTCAGCTCTGGCTGGCGAGCTGCAACGGCAAGCAACGATTGACCCTCAAAACTCTGCAAAGCTTAGCAGTGGAAGCCTCCGACAACAGTTCAGCTTGGAAGAATCTTGACTTCCGCGGCCGGAAGGACTATGTCTTGCCTCGAGACTGTGCTTGCCGGCTTACGCGGCGCTGAGGATTCTTTTGCCGACACTGATCTATCAAAAGATGCAAACAAGTATGAATCGAAGCTGGAAAGCGTGGAGACCGCCATTAGCAACGAGTTGAAAAAGTCTAGAGACATGCACCTAACCTCTGCTCGACTCGAGGATCAGAAGCAGATGCTCACGCAGATGCGTAGGATGTACAGAGAAGTCTGCGAGGTGGCAAGCACGCTCGGGATGAGGGCGCAGGAATGGATCGACGAGGATGATTGCGCTGGGAGCATTTCGGAGGAAGATGATGTTTCCCACGATCACCCTGCAACATGATTAGGGGGTGTTTCTTGCGCACAGGAAGAGGACAAGAAGGAAGTCCATCATGTGACTAATGAGGGTCATGAGTAACGATTGAATGTATGCAACGTTTCTGGACTCCGACGTGGCATGCCTTGCTCTTGATCTCTGTTATCTCGCTCTTGGTCTTGGCAAGGTTTCTACAGGTACTCCTATTCTCCTTGCTTTTGAATGGTCTTATTTAGAAATGTTATTCTTCGTAGACCTTTATCCCTGCCCATGAATTTCAACAGTCCCTTGAAGCGATTTATGATAATATATACTTTGTTGACTTATAGATCTCAATAAATTCTCAGAGATCTTTGTAGATCTTTGTATATCCATATCGATCCCTATCGATCCTTACCAATCCTTATCGATCTTCATCAGATCCTCACATTCCTTATTAAATCTTTACAGATCTTTATAGACTTCATACTGAGTATCGCTGATGATGCTACAAGTAACGAATCACGATTCTCTCTGCACTCAAGCAGCACGCATCTCTGCAAACACGACCTCTAGCAACGGGCTCAACAGTCGGGACAACACAATCACTTACCATCTTGTGGCATTGCAATTGTAGCACTCAGCCGGGATCGAGTCTGGGAGCTGAGTACCCTCCACGTTCACGACGTTTCCTCCGCCAGGCGACTGTACACTCGACGTGATAATGACCAACAAGCATTGCTACCGTACTACCGCCCTGCGACTGTAGTCTTGCCATGGACGAGAACGACATATCAGAATTCGTATGATATGACTTGCACCACCGTCATACTCAACCCCTCCCGACCTACACACACGCCACGAACTGATCCTATGTCGCCCGCAATACAAATACCATCTGGATCATAGTCCAGTCTCCCGCCGGCACTCCCCGCTGCAACTTCGTCTCGACCCTATGCAGAACAAACTCCATATGTCGCGACCGCGTCACCCACACCATTGGCGAAACATCCATCACCCGCCTTTGCCTTGGTGCGTTTATCCCTACCTTGGGCAGTGGGGAAGCTGTCTGCCAGACCTGAGCCACTCCAAAGGACTTGTCGCGCAACGATGACGAAGAGAGACGAACGAATGAGGAACGCACTTGAGCAGCGAACTGTAATGGCACTAGTGAAGTTGGAGCGGCCTAGACAATGGGCAGAGTGCAACGCAAGCTGAATGGCAGGGCCGTTGGTCAAGACGCTTCGAGGTCGCCGTCAGAGAGACGACATGATTGAGGCCGGCGGCCGAGTGATAAGACTGCCGAGCGAGAGACAAGGACTCGGCCTATAATTATAGAACATGTCGACGAAGGGAATACAGAGAACCTTCACTCTCCATTTCTTTGCCGCTCGATACGACCTCGCAGTCAGATGTGTTCCCTCGGACTCGGGATTCACGACATCTTTCACGCTTGCGTCCTTTTTCCGTGTCTACGTTGAATGTGTCGTCACGGAACCTGACATACCCTGGACTATCGTAGTCTTGTATTCCACGAGATCTAGAGCAGCCATCGACACCAACGACGGGTAATGGCGAGTCATTCACAGGCTGCGTATTTTGTCACATGACAATTTTGGATTCAAGGTATGAGTGGCTAGATACCGATCGGTGACGATAGAAGTATCTGAAAGATTGGGTGAGGCAGTGGTCATGAGTTGTCGTGTTTATTTATTATCAGATATGCTGTGGGTACGGGCTGCCACGGGTATCGCCCCGGCAACGCGACCCGAAACCTTTTCGCGCCCCCATCAACTGGAAAAATGTACGACGTCAATATGTATCTTGTCGGCTGAGAATACAGACTCCTTCACGACCAACACTTCGAAAATTTCGCGGTGTGGATCTAAGCAATTCAAGGCATAATCGGAAATACAGTCAACAATGATGCATCTGCACGCATCAGGTCGGCCCGACCTGCCGACCGCGCACACCGCCATTTCAGACGCACCAGAGATGCTCTCTCTCGAAAGAGCTTCCCTCGATCCTACATTCACAAACGAACTCTGGACTGAAGTCATGTCACGCAAAACCACCGCCAGCGATCGATCCTTGAGATCCAAGAAGCAGAAGAGTACGTCGGGCCAAACACCGGAAAGCGACACTACCAGCGTCTCTGTCCCCAACACCTCTGCGTCTGCCGCGCCCAAAATAGGATCATCAGACTTCACTATGCATCTTTCAAAGGCCTATGGCATCAATTTTGCTTCGTCAACGCGGGCAATGACAGACGTTTATAAGCATTTCAAGGTCCTGCGCGAGGATGACAGGAAGGACCGAGCATCTGGGGTGTACTACAAGAGAAAGACACCTTTAATAAGCAGAGACGTCTGGGTAGACAACTCCGATATATTCAAGGCCAATCTCGCTGAGGAATACATGTTTCTGCAACAGACGAGGATGAATGAGGCGGAACACGCAGACACGACCAAGAGCACGCTGCTCTTGAGACCGGCACGACGCCTGCAGCCATCAGACGTCCGCATGTGGTCTTCTGATCGATTGTCAGAGCCAGTATTGAAGCCTAGCACAGTTGGTTGGCAAAGCCCTCCTCCCATATCTAACGATATGGTTCTGCCGGCTAAGCCCTATTCATGGGATATACGGCCTGATTGCATGTACTGGCTCACCCTTGATGGCTTCAATCCTATCTACCGCCACTCCATCAGCACATTGACCCAGGTGCTCTATCGTCGCTACCTCTTGCCCTATCTCACAGTCGAATTCAAGAAGGACGGTGAAAACATGGAGAAGGCACGACAACAACTCGCAGTGGCGGGTTCCATGGCCTTGTATAATCGCTGGCGCCTTAGCCAAGCCGGCGGTCCTCGTTCACCCGATTCTACCGCGTCTGCCAAAGCCTCACTACGCCACTACGGCATCGCCATGCATCTTACGGATTGCGAATTGTACGTAATGAATCCTCGAATCTGCGAGCAGGGTCTATGGGATGGCTGCGACATACACATACTTCTTCGAATTGGCATTGAGCAGATACATGGATTGGATGTAATTATTCAATGGATCAATGCCATTCATCACTGGGGTCGGACACTGTATGCTGAGAACTGTCAGCTGGACATCAAGCGTGTCATAGAGAGCGGGGAGGATGGGGTCGATACGAGTCTGAATCAGGACACATAGAGCCTTGTTAGAGAACCGGTCCTCGCATGTCTACATCGATGCCATATGGCGTCGTAAGACCACATCCAGAGACCAGCAAAGCTACTGGGAACAAGTGGCGCGGATGCAAAAATTCAAGGCAAGGCGCAACTCGGGGAAGGAGAATTGCCATTTGTGTTTCGGCACAGAAGATGGCTTTGACTAGCGCCAACATGGTGGGAGTTATAAGTTTCATCGGCCGTCAGCTACCCCTTACTGGGATCGCCCGGTCGCAAGAACGACCGAATTGCCCAGATTTTGGCCACCACATACATCTCCTCCACTCAAGCCAGATCCAGATGATGCCTGTAATCACAGCCGACACGCAGCCTTCTCGACCTTGTCACTGGAACCGATCCAGACCTATCGTCCATCTCATCCTTAGCTCTGCAGAGCACTGCCAAGTGCGCGACGTGTGACTGTCGAGCATACTAAAGGAGATCACCAAACGAGAGCATCGGATCAGAGCATCACACGAGAGCAGCAAGCGAGATCAGCAAACGAACAGCATCGGATGAGAAAGTCGAAAAGGGTACCAGTTCATGTAAATAGAGCAAACACACCAAACACCGCGTATAGGTGCATCCTCAATGAAGAGAGGTGTAACAGGTGGGAGGCCCTTGGAAGTCAGTGAATTAGTAGCGGAATAAGAACATCTACACGGTCAAGAAGAGCTTCAAGGCAGAGGCGTTCAAGTGTAGGCCCATAGAAGAGGTACGGATGGGAAAGCAGAACTGGTTTTGGAAGGAAATCTGCAGAACAAAGGAAACTTGTTCTACAGAGGGAATGTCAAAACTATACTGCTGCGCTGTTACCCACCTGACCGTCGCCGTCGGAGGGGAGCCACGCTATCTCGGGATACCCAACCCCTACCAAGCTTGACCAGCTTGGCTCCCACCAGCAAGAACGATATCAGCCCGGCCTGTGTGCCTTGCTTGATGCTTCTGCACTGTTCTTCTCAATGTGAAAATACTGTCGTAGGCAGGTGACTGCCGTGCGTGGGCGACGAGCAGGACTTTGTGGAAGCAGTGACATCGGTTGACCGGTGGCCAGAATGACCATGCCAGCCAGCTCTGGACTCCTCATTGGGGTCTTGGTCTTGTCGTTATCAACGGTATGTCAATCTTGGCAACACTCGACGTGATGGCAAACTTGCTCTGTTGCAGATCTCCATGACCGCGAAGACACTACAGTCGCAAAATTCACACGATCCGGTCGCGAGGTCAATCAAAGCACACAAGGTCGAGAGAGTGGGCAGTCTGAAAGATAGCATGGAGCACGGCGCAAGGACGAAGATCAATTCTACGGCCCATGTACTCGCAGCTGGTATTGGAGTTCTGGGTTGTCGATCTGAGTTGGGAGGTTTCGAGTCTTGATCCCATTTTCAAAGTTGTGGGGCGTAAATCAGCCATGTCCCCAAGTATATCGCATGGCTGTCACACGCAGGGATCAAGAGAGACATTGGAGGTAGCAGATTCAGATTGAGATTGGGATTCAGAGTGTGACTGAATTTGTTGTTACACTCACCGAGAAGTGATGCATAACTATCGAGTCTCCCGCTAGGAAGACTCCTGGCAACCATTCTACCTACCTCTCTCATTTCTGGCCGTCGTTGTAATGACCGTCATCACATCTCTACCATCACCTATGAAGATCAATGCTGGCGACGCACAATTCCACGGGATCGAGGGACGAATTGTAGGAGGCGAAACCACAGCTCGTTGTTGTCATTGTGATATGCTGATGGAGATCCATTATGAAGATAGCCTCTTCCCATGCAGGACTCGACCGCGTGTAGAAGACCAGGATATAGGAGAGACCGATCAATTAAATATATCGGTATTGTACTCGCCTGTGTTTCATTTGCCATTCGCGCGCGCCAATTTGACGCCGGCGTGTAAGTCGTCACACGATCAAAGCACCATCGATGGGACGTCACTCAACGCAAGCTGCACCGATTGCGAGCAACATTTGGACCACCAAGGTAAGACTCATATTGGAGGTGACAATAGTGATAGGTGCGCTCCCCCAGACGTGAAATTCCGGATGAGAGCAGTGAAACGTACCCAGTACTAAAAGAGGACTCGGCTTGATGTATTCTCGTAGTCTAGGGAGGCTGCTACTGGCAGATCATTACCGATAGCTACACTTACTTACTTATCTTTTCGAAATAGTGGGAGAAGCAAACACCCCTCCTGGTGTAGCACCTACACGTGAGATAGCCGTTTGTTCATATAGTGTGGGTAAGGTCGGCTTGGTGGGTATATCGTTTTCTCGGGGAGGAGAAGCTAGACACATATAGATCGAAGAAGCCGGCGATAAAGTGGAATACGCTTCTAACCTCGCTCCTTGCTAAGCCTGGGTCGCCACACAGGAAGTTTGCTGAAATCGATTTTAGAGGCGCAGAGACAAATCCCTCCCGCGACCAAGATCGAGACTCGGGGTTGATTGCATGCGTCAAGTCCGCCCTCGACGATGCCGTTTGTAGGTCAGAACTACCTCTCCGACCATCCGTCCCCACTGTATGAGGGCGAGGTCGTCACGTCCTCGCCGGATCTGCTCAAACTCAAGAAGCTGACGTTTCATGTTTCCCAAGCGCTGTGCAACTTTCGCGCTTCTGAATCCGGCCGTCGCCCTTCCCTTTCATCATTACCATCCACCAGCCAGACCAAGCCAGCCATGGCAACATGAACCATGTTCCCATCCTACACGAGAGCTACACCGGAACGAGAATTGTGCCCCGACTTGGCCACTACCATTGTTAACAAGCAATCCACTTCCTTCTGCAGTCTGTCGGTAGCCACAGCAACGCGCGCTCCAGGATATTAATCAAGTCGCTGGCTTCTTAACCATGTACGCCGATGGCTACCAGGAAAGAATTCAGCTGGATGTCAGGGCAGTCGGATCGCAAGACTGCAGAAGACCCTAGACGAGCTCGCGATCCGCCGTCAAGAGGGGAAGTAAAAGGCAATCAGAGCCCTGATCGTTCCTTGCCTCCTTCATGGACTCGTCCCGAATGTATTGAAATTCCTGTCCTCAACCTTGCTACGTGATCATGTGTTCTGTGCTTTGTTCGATATGATGCATCTGGGCGGGTGGATCTAAAGTCGGGCGTTTCTGTGGGCATTTGATGGGCTGTCGTTTTCTTGAACCAAACGCCGCCGTATGGTGCTGGTGGCTGAGCGTGAGTCCATCCCCTAACTCCGTTTCCGCTCGCATACCTCCACGTTGCCCGACGACACTCCGAAACCATTGACGCACACAGTCCCTCTGCGATTATCATCTTGACGTTGGAGTGGCCTTGTGATAAGACAATCCCTCGAATTCTCCAGAGCGGCCCTTTGGCAGTACCACTTGGATCAGATCAACACCCTCATGTAGCATTGCACTGCAAGGCAGAGAATGGCGCTGTCCAAGGAGGAAGAATGCACGTACAGAGTCCACTTCGGCATCGATGCTGGCGAGTTCCAACGAACTTGTCCAGTCCGCGTTCCTGGAAGGTGAGCCAATCAGCCAGCAGGCAGCTGCCGTCACTGTCGAGCCAATTCCCCTCCAACAATAACAGTACCACCGAGCTACTTGGATGTCTTTTCGAAGTTGCCGACGACATTACGGCCCGACATCGACAAGCTGCGGTACTTTGTCAACTGTCACTGGAATGCTGCCGCCTGCACCATGCATAACAACCTAAATCGGTTCGACAGCATTGCCAACGAGCATGTGCAACGGTGGCTGACTGTGTTCGCGAACCAGTATCTTGCGGTCTCGGAACATGTGGGATGTGCTCGCATCGTGTGTATGACGCAGCGACTGACCAGGACCAGATGTGTACTTTGCCAGAACAGATTTCATGTCCCTCTTCCGCTTCAGACGTATCACCGAAGCACAGCGACAAACGCGCTCCATGCAGAGTATGCGAGCATCCATACCAGAGATAGAAGGCGTGGGATGATGTCGCAGAGGGTATGCGTTGAAGTCCGCCAGGGGTAGAGGACATGTGTCCACCATCCAGGCTTTTTCCCGCCTCAGGACTTCCGCGAGGACGAAGCGTGGGTCCCGTCGACCGGAGGTCCAAGCTCAAGTCTATCGTCTCCCACCAGTACAGCAAACAAGTTGGACGCCACGATCTTCACGCCTAACATGCGCACTGATGCTCCGCTAAGCTCCACCGTGTATGGGATGTTGTTGTATCAACCGAGTACCAGCACCAATACTATTCCATAGACAAGTTCAAATTCTTGCATCGATGCCGATACCATGTTCCAAGATCTGTTCCACGTCGGCGCCAATGGTTTCCCGGATGACCTGTTGATGGACCACGTCATGACACAACCGACTGACGAGCCAGGGCAAGACGTTGATCCACCATCCACGGACTTCTTCAGGGATCCGATCAGCCCGCGTAGCAGCGCATTCGGACATTTTCGACCTAGTAGATTTTCGAGACTGGGTTGTGGGTTTCGCAGACATGTCGTGGTCGCTCTCGAGTTTGGACTCGCAGAGCAGACCGCCTGATTTGAGGCTGTCCAGGTCGTCCATATTGGCCAAGAAGGAAGGCCGAAGGTATTGAGAGAAGCGTTGGAGTGATGTAGTTGTGACCACACTGGAGTGTACAGAATCGGAGACACATGTTGTGCTGGATATTGCGGGTCGGTCGGCCATGTGTGGCGAGCTTGCTGGGAACCTCATCCTCAAGCCACCAAGTAGCAGTCGAGTGACGCACGATCTTAGCGGAGCGTGCCCTTTGGGACCCACCCTCATGGAGTCGAAGCTGAGCCCCTTGAAGATGCGAGTTCATCAGCTCACACGAGGTTTCCAGTGGTCGGCGAGCATGACGAGCGGCCATGATTACTCGTTCGTTCCGCCATCACAGCGAACCATGACCGTCGGAAATTCTTCGTTGTACCGCATGATTCAATCTCACCTTCTCTTGAATAGTATGTGCTCGTGATAAGCGCCAGGGTGCCCAGTCGGTCGGGCAGATCGAGTCGGACAGAATTTCTGTGGCTGTTCTATACTTGCGTCGATAGGCAACAAGGGTCGATGAACGGATGGTGCAGGTCTGATCGAGTTGAGGGATGGGTGAAGATCGCTCTGTTGCATGTCAGCACAGGTATGCAAATTTGATTGTGAGATATGGCATAGCTTACAGATCGGTGGAGTGGTGGAAATGTCGCACATGGAGAAGACCGAGACTCTCGACGAGGTACCCACGCATGCGACCTTGCAGGAGGACGACAAGTGTGGAATACCACGCTTAGGATTCGTGACGCGAACGGTGTCGAACCACTAGAAAGTTACCTATATAAGCGAGGTGCAGGTTTCAAGATTCATGTCACTAAGCGGTCGCCCCGAGCAGATGACTTCTGATCAACGCCGAGCATATGGCAATCTTTTTGCTATTTGGACCGCTTCAACGATATTCTCATTGTCATTTCGTGTAACATAACGGACAGCAAGAGTCAAGTGTTATGATTGTTGTTCATGCTACAGAGTTACCTTCTGTGCCGTAGTATTATGCCCCAAGCGACGAGTGTTACTCTGTTCTACGGTTATACATCGAATGCCGCCTCAAATCTCCTGCCTAGCATCTCTTGTCAAGCTCTTCGAGATCCCCCATTCTAGCCACGGCCTGGTTGCCGTACGAATCCATTGTCCCTGGTACGGATCGATGTACTAGAGGGTCAAGGATCTTTGCTGCGGAAAGACGTTAAAGTGGTTGATGTCGGCGGTCCGAGTGAGAGTGTTGCAGGTAAAGAGTAGGAGTAGTGTAAAGAGCGAGGTGAAGAAGATGGTGTTGATTGTGTTAGTGATGTCAGTGGTTGGTTCGGTTGTGCTGCGAATTCCCACGACAACAAGATCTTGACTCATCGGTCACAGTACCATTCCGTGTCACCCCCATAACGCTTTGCTTCTCCTACCTCTTCCTCTTTTGGAGGACAGCAGGGTCCAAATTACAATCTTGCGCACCACGTTTTAGCCGCGTAAGACCGGGTTTGGCGGCATGACCTTGGCACCATCTTGCGTCCGCTTTGCGGCAAGGACAAGTTGATTTGCACGGTAGCTGTCCACAATCACAGCCGGACTGTAACAAGCTCTCGCAGCCTGTGACGACTCGCGAGCGTGCTTGCGGATCAAGCCCAAAAGTAAGGCCATCCCTGTCTTCTTCGACTCGTCTCTTGATCTCCTGGACCGCGAGGGGTAGCTGGTACGCAAAAGGCTCATTGGTGGCGAAAGGGTGCTGGCGCAACCAGTCCAAGTTATCAACAAGCTTTTCAACGTTCAGAAAGTCCCAGAACATTCCTCCCTGTATGATACAGAGGTCTGTAGAGATGGCGCCGTGTACAATTCGCTCACCAGCAGGCATGACTAACACGTCGTTCTCCTCCAGAACCACAAAGCGCCCCTTATCACCTGGTTTCCACTGTTGACTATGCGCTTCAAACTCTTCCCAATCTTCCTCTGTCATGTTGGGTACGAGAAGCCAGATCTTTGTGCCCCTGATTACACGAATCCATGTCCCTAGAAGAGAGTCCACATGACACCCGGACAGCGACTTTGGGAAGCCGACCAGATTGAAATCGAGGCATCCTGTCAGATCAGACGGGAAGAGACCTGCACTGGCTACATCCTCTGGCTTGCCGGGTCCTGCGAGAGAAGTCAGGATATCTCTGAGCAGATTGTACCTCCGAAGGCGAGTGAAGCGCGGCTCGTCCATTCTGGTCATGTTCCTTAGGTTCAAAGCATTGTAGCCAGGCCTCGGGTTCGAGATCAAATCGCCAAAAGTGGAGACATCCGTCGGCTCGGGCTGCTCAATGCCAGGAGGGCGAAGGTCGATCGTGGCGGATTCGAATTGTGAGGTGAGAGCCTTCTGGAACTCCGACAATGAGAAGTCGTCGGCATCGGCGAAGGTTTGCTGCAGGATGATGGCCTTGGAGAAATTCACCTTTTCCGCCGAAAGCTGGAAGAACAGGTCCATACTCATTCTGAGAACATCGCCGTCGGCAAAACAGTCTTCTCGTGATGTGCAGTCTGAGACGCGAGCACGTTGATGTGGTTGCAGCCACGCCAAAACTTCCTCTGCCTCGGCAGCTGGTGCATTCTCGTAGGATTGACGCACTGACTCGGCGCAAACTTGCCAAGCATCCTGGTCGCTGTGAACAGTAGACTGGCGGCTTCCGGCCTTTTTCTGCTGACTCCTGAGACTTGTGCGGCGCTCTTCTTGTGTGATACCGCTAGCCTGCGATCGAGCCCGTTTTTTGGATTCGTGAGATCTGGCATTTGCTGCCGTAGTATCTGGATTGACATCTTGCGAGCCATTCCCGGCGGCGGGTCTTTGTCGGGGGTCACGCGTGGTTCCGGGTGGCATGGTGCCTTTCTTCACAAGACCGAAGCCATCTTTCTGCAGTATTCGATGATGAGCGTCTTGAGGATAGTGTTGACGTAGCCACAGAGGATCCTACCAATGATGTATGTCGTCGTCGCGGGTGTCCTGAGAGTGGACTCCACGTTGGCTCCAAACCTCGTTCAGTTCCGCGAGCGTGAATGTAGGGCTTTGGCCATCCAGAAGAGGCTGGATTCGGGCACCACCTGCGAGAGCCGCGCTATGACGGCGAAAGAGAATCCTGTTCGCTACGGTGCAGAAGTGCTGCCAATCCATCATACTGGCGATCCGAGACAGCATCTGGGCTATGTTTGTCCCCCGAGAATGCCATGAATACTCACGAACGACTTGCAAGGACCAGCACACAGCTACATTGTAGAGCGCTGACACATGACGAGCGACATTGGAGATGCGTTCAGTCGAAGTCAGCGAGAGCCTTGTCAGACTCGCAACGTCTCTGCTTAGCTCAATGTTCCACGATGATGCCGTGGTCAACAGAGTCGCGGCGTAGATGGCATTCAGTTCGACGCGGAGATTGATATCTTCCATCGATGAAATGACGCGATCGGTGAATCCTGAAATGGCATGCTGACGTTCTTCTGTAGTGGCGCCAGGTGGGAGGTAGAGGCCCTGTAACGGTCGCAGACCATCCAAGATAGGACCGTGAAGGTTTGGCTCGGGCGATTCGCCATCGGCCTCTTCCGGCCGACCCATGCCGCCAGGGGCACCGAGGTTTTGATTATACCTTGTGGTCGGCGATCCGATGGCCGATTCGTGCCCACCAATAATGACCTTCCATTACGGGCGAGATCGAGCCTGCCGGTTACAGACACGTCCTCCGCGGTCGACAAAATCCATGCCTTTTCGCTACTCTGACAATTCCGTTCTCATCAATGCCTACAACTCGGTATCAAGTCGATTCCGAGTCTACCTGGCATGGGTGTCTGGTCGAATGATGTATCGATTGAGATGCGCCGCTGGAATACACGCGAGTCCGCCCGTGCTATTTGCTTCTCCCGCACCTACATGAAGTGATGCTCGCAGACAACTCTCAGGGCATCTTGTACAGTATACATCTCTCGAAGCGGCCCATGGTGCGACTCAGATCCTGGGTTTACCATCAACACGCCTTTGTCATTAGATTTCCTGGAAAACGAATGCGTGGTACGCTGACCAGGCAAAAAGCCACGACGAGATGAGGGCATTCGAAGATGATCAAGTCCATCGGAAAGAGGAAAGAAAGTGACAGCAAAGACGATGGGCCACTGGGGACTCCACTGGACTTCTGGCACCCTGTCCTGCATGGTGTTCCGTGCGAACCTTGGCCAATGCATGACTTGGTTTATTGACAAAGACTAGACAGCGGTACAACACGGGCCGAACATGGTTTTTCATGCAGGGCTCTTCGCTGTTCCACCGTCTGGCACGCAGCAGACCACTTGTCCGAGAGATCTAGGCCTTTTAGCAATGGAGGTGGTAAGAGTGGCAGCAAACGGTCTCATGTCGGTAGTGTTTGGAGACGAGCAGCCCGCGTGAGAAGATAGTGCAGACAGGAGGACAATGCCATTATTCTCGTCTGCAGATCAAATCAATCCACTACCCCTGTGCGTCCGGGATAACATGAAACGCAACATGTGTCTAAAGTTGGAGAAAAGGCCTGCTCTGCTATATCTAGTATATGATTGTCGACAAACTGGATCCACGAAAATCCCAACTCCAGTACACACTGATCCACCACTCTACAAGTGCTCTTCGGGATTGAAAAAATAGTGAATCCACATTCGCTCCTTACGCATCTGCGATGGAGCAATGTTCGGCACGCGACGAGTATCTTGCGCCATGTTCGGGGGTGTGACGGTGCAGGTGACCGGTTGTCGTTCAGAGTCAGCCGGATCTTTGAGAGCTCTCTTCATGCCCAAAAGAATGCGCACGATCTGGAGGTCTTGCTCGGTCAAGATCGGCTTTGAGTGTGCCGGTTGGATGTCGTTGGTCCTCGAGTATGGCCTGGAATGCTCCATGCCATACTTTGCCGTCGGCTTCCTGGTCTGTATTCCGTTTGCGCTCTTCTTGGTGATCTGCATCGTGCTTCGCTTCAAAGTCGCTGCCACTGCCCGGCCGGCCGTTGGGCGGTAGCTGGTCGCGGGTGAAGGCCCAGTTCCCTCCACTTTCTGACTATGGGTCCTGACTGCCATGTGCCCGCGAGATTGCTTCGACCATGTGGCTGTAATTGGAGCTCGTCCGTCCGCGTGGAGGAGCAAGTAGCCGTTGATCGGCCTGAACGAAGCCATGAGCAGCAGCAGCGAAAACAAGGGAGCTTGCACCTTATACATTGCTTGAAAGGCAGGCTGGTATTCCTCTGGACAGAAGAGTACTGCATTCTGATGATCCGTGTCGATAGCGAACATGCAGGAAAGATGCAGCGGGGAAGAGAACATTTTCTTGCCCCGGTCGACAAAGGCGGCTCATTGCGTTGCAGGCGGGGTTTGCATCCACGTCTTCTCGTCAAATTGATGCGAACCAGGCTCCCGGTAGCTGTCTTATGCAGCGCCAATGGAAGTAGAGGTATGATACAGTTGCATAGGCGGCGATCAATGACAATCTTGACTTGCAGATGGCCACTCGGAAGCTAGATAGGCGATCGTCTACTGGTGGTGCTGCCGTCGAGGCAAAGCACTTGTGCAATGAGATACGCCATGTGCTCGGATGTAAACCCCGAATATTTGAGTGGCATAGACATTTATGCTCGCTTCTGCCTTGCTAGACTTTATTCATTCTGGTTGAAGTCCGACAGGCCGCTTGAGCCCGTGACCCGTTCGGCAACAGATGGCTTCGTATTGTTCCCTGCACCTCTTGATGCAATATCGCTTCCTCTATACGTGTCTAGAGGTCAGCGTATGTATCTGTGGAGGTATTATTCGAGGATGACCAGGAGATGCCAGACCGGAGTAGTCATTCTGGCGAGATATTTAGGCAGCTTAGGGCCTCCAACACTCTTGTCGAATTCTTCTTCATTCATCCTTAAGTCTACCGCCCACTGCCCATTCCATCTTTGGCATAAACCCATTCGGGCTCCAGTCCGGGCCAAGTTACAACCACATTTCATCAGGGTCATTCACAACCTATTGTACCGCCGCCGTCCAAACATGGAAAAGGCCATCTACGTAAAGCATCACAATCACCCTGCTTAAGCGGCTGCGAAGATGCCGCAGGTAACTACAACTCGTGCAATACTGGTCATTCAGCTCAGGATCAATATCACAAACGTCCGACAGGATGCTGTAAGCAATTCCAATCCCTATCAGGTCAGGTCAGGTCAGTCGTTCGGCTCAAGCAACTATGTCCCCCTGGCTCTCGCCTTGGAAACCGAATGACTTCGTCTTGGCGGACTAGCCATCAGATATTCTAGACGTATACACCTCTTCGACTTGTTTTCCTCATGTCGATCGAATGTGGAGTCTGATTGAGAGTGAGATGGAGGAAAGAAACTTGGTCTATATTAAAAGGTAGATGAAGAGAAGCTGTCAGATGAATGCGCTGCAATTGATGCCTCAGATTCCGGTGTCGATGAATGAGTCGTAGAAATATGAGTGTGCGAGCGTATCGCTGTCAACGGCAAGCATGGAGATGCCCGCGGTTTAGTTGTGAAAAGTCTCTAGACGTCCTGGTTGCTGTGCGGGACTAAGATGTAACCTTTGCAGTCAACGTCTCCGAGGCAGAGGATGTGTCCAGATATCCGGTCTAAGAAGAGGTCGACGAGTTAAGTATGAGGCTAGAGATGGCCTGGAGCGACCACAAACAACCAAAATTTAGAAGGAAGAAGGCGGTGCAAGACACTAGCAGTTCCTGGAGGTCTCCAAGAAGTTGAGTGGGGTCAGATAAACGCCGTGACAAAGCACTGGGCTGATTGCTGCCTCTGCGCCTGCTTGACAGGCTGCACGCTGCTGCTGCGAGTACTGTCACATTCTCATCTCAGATGCAGAAGGCATCCAGCTCCAGGAATGCGCAATCCAGGTAATCTGAGCTGATGTGAGCTGCTGTGAGCTGCTGTGACTGGACCAGCTTCGTGAGCCAAGTACGCTACCCCAATGAGGACTGAAAGACAGTCGCGGTGAATGAAGAGGATTGTTGGACAGCCAGGAAATCAAGCAGAAATCGATGAAATATGTATCCGGCTCTCGCTGCGTGGTCCATGAGCGCCTTGTGTAGATTGCCCCGGAGGACACGCCATGCTTTCTGTCCGTCTTGGCGGAACATGATGATGGCGGCGGTGAGGAGTTCCAATAGATCGAGATTCCAGTCGTTATCGTGCTTGGCTTTTGTAATGCCATGCGGTATGCTGGCGTTGTGGGACTCGCTGGCGGTCTTGAGCTGAAAAGCCATGATTGCTGGTTGGTCATCTTTTCGGTCGGCGCTCTCCTTCGCATCCTCTTCTACCGCCTCTCCCGATGACTTCTCCCTCGCCACCTCGCATACGACGTCGAAGAGACCGAGTATGACAACCACTTCATAGCCTTCTGCCGTGAACCTTTCCTGTGTACTCCCGCAGTGCAAAGTGTCTGCTCCTTGCGACAACGTCTGTGACGGGCCTGGTCAGGAAGATGTGTATGTAAGAGAGCGGGACTTGACAATCTCGAAGCTGCTCAGTTGTAGTAGACTTCCCTACCAAACAACATATGAGAATGCCGATAGTAGGTACAGGCTGCGTCATGACATTGAACAACGAGCGTTGGATCACCCTGATTGGGAGTGGAGGAAAAGATTACCCGTTGCAACCGAGAGATCTCCAGACTCATGGTAAGAGGAGAGAGAAAAAGGCATCACACAGCAACGCCGTGCAGTTCGAGATGGGAACTGTAGTATGACTGACCATGCAAGGGGTCATGGTGCGAAGCCTTCTGCAGGAGGGATTTGATCATATGATCATGCTTTCATGTCTCGTGAGGTAGTGGCCCCTTCTCATAAGGGCGACTTGGTGATCATGATGATTATCGACGGAGGGTCAATTCGTGAGACGAATTGCGAGCGGAAACCAATTCTTTCAGCTCTGCCTGGGTCAAACGCTTTTGAGGTTGTGATGAGAGAATTTGTACGGCAGTGGCGAGAATCCGGGGTGCTGTGAATGAAGTGCAAGACATCCTTTTACCGTTCTACAGTAATTCAGCGGCATCTTCGGCAAGAATATCAACTCCAAAACCGTGATTGGAGTAAACAGGCTCAAGGAGTCCCCAAGCTGATCGAATCGTAACAACTTTAAGGTGATGTGCTGGAGGGACCACCGATGCATCATTGTATAAATTACCCGCGGCAGCGACGCACATGACGCCGACGGCAGCGAGATTGTCAACAGCCGTGCTGATTGGAGCAGGCATTGCTCATGGGAAAAAACAGCTGCCTCCAGACTTATGTTGGCAGATACCCTACCTTCGAGACCGCGGTCTCCGACGTCCAGCAGGACTACATGTATAGCAATAGACATGCCGCTTGTGTCTCGACCATTGGTGCTGGGAAGAAGTTCGATCGATGCGTTTCAGCCTTGAAAGCGATACCCCCTTGACCTTATATGACATGAATATGATAGAAGCTTTCTCGGGTATGGATGCGGTGTCGAGACAGATCCGGGAGGTCATAGTACAGGAAGGTAGTCTGGTTTCATGGAGACGCCAGTATCATCCCTGTATGGAGGAGAACGTCGGTCTCCCCTACCTTTCTGATGATACGTGACGCTACTATGCGGAGCTTAGTAGCAACAAGGATCTCGCTGTGTCTCTTCAGCACCATCGAGTGATGCCCGAGAGGACCAGCAGAGCACCAAACCATCCTGCAGTCGATTGCGAGACTCTCCCAGTGTCACGTCCGACTCACGATCATTAGGATCCAGGCATGTGCCGTCGTTGTGCCCGGAGACGTTCTGAACAAAGAAAACCTCCTGAGTGAGGCACTTCTGCGATAGTTTTCAACGCTCCACCAGAATGACCTTGGCACTTTGACTGATTCCCTGCTCGAGACATCTCTCGCATCAGACGAACATCTGTGTGACAGTAGCCACTGACACACCCTGGTTCAAACGCTACTACCCAATGCCATAGACCCAGCCGAACCGACCGGCTGCGCTTGCAGCATCGCACGATCTTACCATCAGTCTAGGGTCATGGGTTTCTTGCTATCGATGGCTCTGCAAGCGATACCTAGTCCTGAGAATACTTCATTCCCTTTGCCGAATTGAAACCAACGGGCCTTGGCCTTCAAAGCCTTCAAGCCTCGTCTATCCTGCATCTCAAGGGTCTTCTCCAAAGCATAGGCAGGCGCAGGTATCAAACCAGACACTGCCGGCTACCACATCCTTCTTTCCCGTGCGCGTGGACTGACACCTTGGTCTCGCGAGCGCCACAATGGTGCGCACTCTTCAGGGCGGACTGGCCTCGTCGTCCTCGACCAGTCTCCCTTTCCACCTCTTCTTCCCTTCCCGGCACTCTATCTATAGTCTCTGGGTCGCAGCAACCTGTACACACTTCCCTTTCCGCATAGCTTGCACCTCCACCCGAGACAAACTCGCATTGAAGGTGGACATCCAACATCGCCCACGTGCATCACCCCCCCAACGAAGAAGCGGTCGAGCTCTTGAAACGCTGAAATCCGTGCTGACAAAGTGCCTTCGCTCCCTTGGAAATCCGACAGCTCTGGACTCACCAGCGCAGTGTCAGTGATGCACACACAGGCGGAGAGAAACGACCGACATCGTTGCCGTGGATCCTCAGCACTGATGTGGAAGAGCGCTGAGCGAATCAGTTCTGTGGATCGTGCTTATTAAGTGGTATCCAACAGCGGCTCTCGAGGGAAACGAGGGAAGGGAGTTTCCGAGCTCGAGGTCAAATTTGTGCGTCTCGACGATGGTGGCATATCACGGGATGGAATTCCGGGCGGAGGTACGGAACGGAGTGAGGTCGGAAGAAACGTAGTGTGGATCGCGTAGTACGAGAGTTCCTATCCGCTGATGTGCGTACCGGGAGTGCTTCGGCAGTGGATAGATCCTGGCAATAAAGGGACAGCTGCGTCTCGCGTCATGTGTCGCGCAAAAGAAGCCGAGACCATTCTACTCGAGCCATGCACTCGGCAGTGTCGGTGGAAGCCTGATAGTAGGCAGTAACGGGATCGGCGACTTGACTACCGTACGAGACCATTTCAATGATGCCGCAGTTCTCGGGGAGCTCCTTGATACCGTGCGTGGTTCCTTGATCTCAGCAGCGCCGCGTGAGAGTTCCTCAATTTGGCTTGCTTTGGTGTGCCGACGACATGGAGACATCTCCATGGCAGCGATGAAGTGCTGAAAGAGTTAAATCGAACGAGTTGGCATGCCTACAGTATGTCTGTAAGAATGGGATCAACCACTTGGCTGTTGAACCATTGTCTGTACTCGACATCCGCCCAGCGCATGAGGACCAGGATAGACGCAAGAACTCGATATACCCCCGATGCCGTCGTCACGTCGCCCAGACTTATTCTCTCATAAATCACGGTTCTATAGCGGTCTCCATAGAATCGTTCCCGTTTGGCCATGGACAAATAAAACAACGGTCCTTGTACCAACAGTATTGGCAACACCGGTAGGGAGGTGATAGCACTGCCCCCCTGGTTGAGAAGATCAGTCAGTCGGTTGAAATGGGCGTGGATCCAGCTGTACAACTGGACATTCCCGGTGGACCCCCCCTCACCCTCCTTCTTCGTTTCGATACTGAACGTGATGGGCCTGCGGGATAGGGACCCACAAAAGGTGTGATTGAAGTCGTGGCCGTAATGAGTTGGTCTACCACGGACGTACTGGATCTCTTGCGCCAGCTTTGTGAAGGCAGCGTTCATCTTGTCGTCGGGTTCGAGATAATACACAAAGTCAACAACTTTGGCTGAAGCTTTCGGATCGGAACTACCAGAAGGATGTTCCAGAAATCGAGGATTGATTAGAGCATGTGTAACGTTCGCGAATGCCGATTGTTTGTCGATCCCGAACATGCGGGATGCCATGAAGAAGAGGGGTCCGTGGATACCGGTGTTCCAGCCAGGTTCGGAGTCGTTCCTTGCTCGAGCTAAGCCTAACTCTTTCATAAAGGCTCGTACCTCTGGTATTGATGGAGCCTCGCCAAGTCGAGCTCGTGGAGACTCGCTCCCGTAGCCAATCAACGATGACCGGAAGCAGCGATCAGAAGAGAACGTTTTTTTCGCTTGTTGCAAATCTTCCTCGGCCACGATACCAATGCCAGCAGCATAATCCTGTATCTCCGAAAGTCTTTCGGTCCAGTCTGCCCCAAATGTGGCTTGCACGCTCTCGTCAGTGTCCGGGAATGGCTGCTGGATGACCGGTGTTGTCATTGATTGTAGACGATTCCGGCTAGCTGTACTTGATGCGCGGGTGCTCTGAGAAGTCGACGATCGCGAAACTTTCGTCGAGGTCCGAGACGCAGTGTCGACATCAGGAGGCGCTCGTCTTTTTCCAGACCCTTGTCCAGTTGCACGCGGGGTATCATCCTCGATCGTAGTAGGTCGTCCTTCCTCTCGCCGCGGAGTACCAATGATGGGAGTTTCATTTGGCTCCACTCGCCGACCACTGATGTCATCTGCCATCCTTTTCCTCTTGTGGCGAGCCAACGAGACAACTTCTGTACAGGGCGGGCTTGGTGGATACTCTCTCCTCTTGCGAGACCTGGGTGGCGTCTTGATTGGAGGAGTCGGATGATCGGTTGATTGGGCTACCCACTTCAATATGTCGGGAGCGCTCCAGAAGGTCATAGTTCTGCGGTCGGCCAAGAGAGACGCTGCAGCAATTGGCCGTGTCGCAAGAGCTTCAAGATATCAAAGTGCAAGTATCGCATCAAGTATTTAGGGAGTTAGACCTCAAAGATTTGGTTGGCGAGCCAACGATCTTGGCAGAGGCCAAGCTTTGCGGAGAGAGCGGATGGGCCCGGAACGGGGAGCTCCGCCGATATGATCCTCCGTACTCAGCGATCCAAGTCACTTTTTTCCATCGCGCTTGTAATGCGAACAATTTTGAGCAAAAACAACTGGACGATCCTTTTCGGCATCAATACAGCGTTCTGAGTGAGAGTCATCGCGGATCGCACAAGCACAGATTGCACGAAAGTATAGGCACTCGTTGACGCGTTAACCCGCCCAAATTAGACTAAGGCCTAAGAGAGAATTGAGCACTGATTTTGGTGTACTAGCTTAAATTAGGAAGGAGCTATCTATTCAGAGGATTCACGGCTAGAGGGTAGATTTTGGATTAGTCAGCCTGGAGTAGATTCGCCAAGACCTGGCTTCCATCAAGGCCTAGAACTGGTATCGGCATCCAAAAATGCTAGCGGAGCCGCGTGTCGTCAATATGCATTATCTGGCCTGCCCTCTACTGGGGTGAAGACCAATGACATTAATCTGCTGCCATGCCCTATTCGCTCTTGATCTCTTGGCCTCGTATCCAGCTTCTTTCGCCATCCAAGGTTTCTACTGTCTCCGCTTCTCCCATCACTTTCTCGCCCTCCTCCGTCCCTTCCACCACCTCCTCGTATAGAATAGGTCACGATCTGATGATTCTCTTCCTTCTCCACATAGTCATCATCGTCTTCTTCCTCCTCCTCCTCTTCCTCCTCCTCCTCTTCCTCCTCCTCTTCTTCCTCCTCCTCCTCCCCCTCATCCTTCCCCTCCATCTTATCCTTTCCCCCTTTTTCTCCAATGGTAGCGCAGCGGAGACAGGAGTAATTGCATCAAATTGGGAGATCACGAGAGCCGGTCATGCTGTGGAAAAAAGCCGCCAATGTTCAAGACTGAGTTGTCGGCTAGTAGCTATAGTACATGCCTGGGCGGGTGTCGATTTGGGTCAAACGTGGCCAAATGATCATCGTTCGCAGAGTCAGTCTGTCTCTTTATCACACGCAACGTGTGACATTGAAGCACTGGTAGATGAGCATAAATCTCTATTCTTTTCAGAATTTCACAGTACTTTGCGAACGCCTAGCTCTACATCATGCTAACACAGTCCTGAGCCACGACGAAGTGTTCTGTATGGTCTTGTTGCCGCATGTCTTCGCAATCTCTCCAGAAATGGCTGGTGCTAATACGACGGTCTGCGCACCGTCGGATTGCGTCTCGCAGGCCTTCCTGTCCCGGACTGCTCTACGGCATATCAGACGATTTGGTTGTTGCCGCTCAGCACACCTCCTTCCCGACGACTGCCGCCGGTGAGCAGTTTTCATTGCACAAAGAATATTTGCCGCGTCGATGTCCTCGGCCGACAAGATTGCCAGCTGTGCAGAAGGAGGAACTTGTACTTTGTGCTTTTTGACACGTATAGTGTCTGCCGCTGAGCAGCTCCTGTGGGTAACCCTCTCGGCTCGTGTCGGCGACCCTTTCGTTTGCTGTTGAAATTTTCTGGGTAAGGAATGCTGATGATATGTTGGAAAGATGAGTAACTCTTGGGTCATGCTGCGGGATCCGGTGTTGGTAGTCCCTTTGGAACCGGAAGATGTAAAGGTCTTCATGGACACAACAATCGCTTTGCTATGTGCAGAGAGCTCTATAAACGTGGTGATGAATGCGTCTCGTTTGAAAGGTAGGAGAGGTGACGGGATACACTTTTCCTGCCATCTCGTCGGGAGGACGTGGTGACAGCCCATGCAGTAGTTCCCGATCGCATCTGTGCATGGCTGACATGACAGAGACTAGGTAACTTGCTGTTGGTAAAAAGACGAAGCCGTGTGGACACCTGCAGATACCCTCGTATCGTGTTCTGCGTTGTGCAGCGAAATGGGCATAGAAAATTCGCAAGTCACTGAAATGATAAAACAAGCATGAAACAACATGCAGTGATATGTGGTGACATGCAGCGACATGCAGCGACATGCAACAGCGTATCAAATGAGATCAATGATATACAATCGCTATGTGGAGTGTCAATTTTAGCTTTGTCGTTATGCAACAATTCACTTTACCTTTTTGACAGTATGCATGTCAGGGACTTGCCCCGCCTCCCAGTCCCTTGATTGTCGAGCGTTGCTTGTGCAGCTGCAGCTCACGCCACTGCACATAAATAAGTCTCCCTACTCAACACTGATGAATTGTTTAATTAAAAACGTCTACCCGCAAGATTCCGTTCTCGGAGAGTATGTGAATGAAGCTGGCCCCGCGAAGCTTCACCGTAAGGACCCGCCGAGCTGTCACGTGCTTGATCATGAACCTGACTGCTGAGCTTCATCGTGAGCACTTTCGTGTCTTGACTTGAACCGATGCTTGTACAGTCCAACACGAGACAGTGCGAGTATTATCACGCTTCGCAAACAGAGAATGTGGCGGCCTAGCCCTACTTTAACACAGGATTGCCAGACACGCTCGAGGCAAACGGAATATCTGATACCCACGTCAGCCGATATGGGATGAGGATATCATCGTTGATTCAGACAAGGGGTTGGAGAAAGGGATGACCATTTCAAGTGTCACTGATCACGAGTAGGCTGTCAGTCGCGAATGGTCAGAGATGTTCGCTGTTGTTGGTCAAGAAGTACTGGCATTGGCAGGGAAGACCTGTCGAGACGCGTGAAGACACACGCATTCCTTCGGGGATCGATATTCACGAGCAACGTCAACACGGCGGATGGCTTAGCCTAGCGAGAGAGGCTTCACACTTCTTCCGCCTTATTAAGACCTCCCCCGCCCACTCGGAGACACTATATGTCCCCCCCTGGACCCTAACTATGCTTGTACAATACGTGACGTCCACTTCCTCCCTCTCTCATGCCCGTGTCACTCTTCTCCTTTGTCCTGCTACTCATGCCTAGCATCGACATCCAAATCTCTCCTACTGCGGCTGGCAAAGAAGAGGTGGGAAAATGGCAGGCGCTGACGGAATTAAGGCAGGTACGCTAGAGAAAAGAAGTGATAATATGGAAGGAGAGAGCCACGGGCGCTACGGGGACGGAGGGTTCAAGGAGAGGGGGGGGAAGAAAGATAAGTTATGACACTAGAGAACTAATTACGCTAGGAGAGAGGGACCAAGGGGAAAATTGGTTAGGAGATCAAGTAACAGGTAAAGAAAGATCGAGGGAGAAAGGAAGGACTCGGCATTTTCAAATGCGGGTATGTATTAAACAGAATTAGAGAGCTCTAGAGAACGTAGACCTCTGAAGACTATGAATCCGAAACAATACGTGCTACTACCTAGATTCTGACTGCTTGAGCCTTACTAGTGCTTCTCTAGCTATGCTAGGGTTCTGAGATAGTCGATTAAGTCGGCACGAGACTCTGCTCCGAGGTCTGATAGGATGAGGCGACGGCTGAAGAGGTGGTGAGTCAACCCACCGTATGACTTACCCTCAATGGACGTGGAACATCTGCTTGCGTGTCGACCATTGCACTGGACGTCTGGCTGCACGAGCTTAGTCACCTCATCCTGCTAGTCTGGTCCCGCGTCCACCGTCACCACAGCGGGCTCGCGTGAAATGCTATCAAACGCGAGACAATCAGGGCGGAAAAGACGAAGAGGATCGAGAAGAACTTACAGCCTCTAATTACATACCTTTGATTATGTCTAATCACCCTCCGTATTCACGTCCGTCAAGATTCAATCAGGAGCCGCGAACCAGCCCAAGCGAAATTAAAAACGCCTGAGCTGGTCACACGGTCATACCAACGAGCGACGAGGATAGGCCGTTGGAGACGATTCTGGCCGTTACTGACATCGACGGGTCAGCATAATGTTCGGGGGTCTGTGATTGAAGCGGTGGTCCAATGATCGCGATAGCAATCAGCTGTCCAGGCGCGACGCGATTGGTGCAGACACTATTGGCGTCAGCATCGGCGACCACGGCGGTGATTTCGCTCAAGACCGTGGATGATCTACTAGAGGATCGACTGACTTGGTTATCCAAGCCGCAGTGCTCCAGCATGACGCCCTTCGGATGCAAGCTGCACCAACGAGCAGCCTGACCAAGTTCGCGAGTACAGCTTCGGCCGGATTGAAAGTCGGCGAGGTCGTCCAGGCCAGGTCGTTTACTTCCCGATGGTTGGCAGCGGCTCATCGAGAAGCGAGAAGGTGTAACAGAGCCGAGGACCAAGTCCAAGAGGGAGCATCTAAGAGCTTGCCATGGAGAAAGCGGTGATCGTTGTCTGCGGAAGGTTCGTCACCGGCGCAGAAGACTGCCATGTCGCCAACGATGATCTTGTGGGAGACACCCTTCGAGGGAGGCCATCGTGTAGAGTGTCGTCTAGCTCTTCCACATGGTAGTGATCCGAATAGATGCCTAGCTTTTCTTGAAGCCCTCCTTCTTTTTCAGGAGGTTGAGCCGATTTGGCCAGTATATCGTAGATTCACAAGAGGCCCGTCGGGGTTGGTGCTGGTGCTGGGGACGGAGGAGGGTGAGGATTTGTTACGATCCAGCATCCAGAATCTTGATCCGTTTGCGCCATGAATGGTATTGGTATTGATAGGACGAGGTGGAGGGGGCTAGTTGAAGAGGTTGATGAAATCTTGTAGGGAGGTCGATCACTCGGAAATCTTCAAGTGCCTGATAGTGATAGCAATGTTTTCATCTCATGATGTATGCTGTGGTGCTATGGCAAGGTTGCAACTTGTCCTCCAGAGCGCGACCTCCCAAATGGATCTGACGTCCGACAGGAAGACGACCTTCTCCAGACCAAGGGATCCAGTGCCTGCAGCCCAACCTTGGCTGTCCGCCTCAGCGATCCCAGCGCCAGCACCATGGCCTCATCTACAGTACCTCCACCATCTGCGGCCCACAGATAGCCTCACCGCCGTAATGCCTTGCACGAGTCACGGTGCCTGCCGCACAACTCTCAAATCCAAGCAGTAGCCGTGCTCTCCCACCAATGGCGACCAGTGGCGACTCCCCCCTGTCCAAGGCCCTCTACCATGAACAGAAGCAGCTCGACGATGCAGTTCCCACAGAGTTTCTCTTGGCTTTGCTCTTTTGATTCTTTGGTCCTCGTGATCTTCGTTGCTAGTTTCACTTCTCTTTTACCACCTCAGGAAACAATCCCTGAAGTCATGTCCTCCGATCATCACGTCAAGATGGTGAACGCTCTCAGTGCACGCCATTGGTGACACCGTTCGACACTGCTTTGGTGTGTCCATCGGTGTGGCCAGTATCATTCGTCTCCGTGGTCAGCAGTCTCGAGAAGGAGGATGAAAGTCTCCTTTCCTTGCTTTTACTGAGTCCTGATGTCGACAAGTATGTCAATCCATCTTCGGTTCAACCGAGGTATCTGTCTGTCTGTCATTAATGCAGTGCTTTCTCCACCCATCGGAAAACGTATTTTCTTACCTCGGCTGGTAGGCGTTATCCCCATTCAGACGATGTCTGACCACCTTCCTCCGACTCGATAGCCGTTCTCCATGTTCCCCATCTCACAGTATCGGACATTGATCGTCTCACCACGTGCTTGTACGCGCGCCTAGCACCATCCACAACGGTCCCAAGGGGAGTCATCGTCCAGCAGACGACTCTTGCACCTGCCATGCCAATCGGGATGTCCAATTCTTACACCAAGTACGCATCCTGCTCTCTCCATCTTGCCTATCCCTGTCTTCGACGAATGCCTCCTTTACTCACCTGGAGTCGCTGCTCCATCCCCATCGCCAACCAGCTTCGGCGCTTGACCCGCGCCGCGTTCCGTACAGGATACCACACGACTCGCGCGTGAATTCGGCAAGCGCAAAGGTCCTAGTGTCGGCTATGTGCGCCTCGGACCGGCATGTAGCTATTGCAGAAGTCGAGCGAGGTCTGCGTAGCTGGATCTTGCGTTTGGGAAGTATCGGGAACGGCGGGGAAGAGGTGGATGCGAGGATGGTCGGCATGATCGGGCGGATGTGGCACGCGCAGGGGAGAATGGACAATCAGATGCCGCAGGAGTACCGTTGAAATTGGATAGAGGTGACCTTGTATAAAACCTTGGATATTTGCAAGTCAGCTGCCCCTCCGGCGCTAAAAGTTACTCCGGAGTAGTCTGCTTCTGACGCCCGAAGTAGTACCGTACCCGGAGCCGAATGCGGAGCCGAATGCGGAGCCGAATGCGGAGCCGAATGCGGAGCCCAGTGTGGTGCTAGGCATCATCGTATCTCGGCCCAGGGAAATCCGCGGGCTCAGTCTTCTTGATAACATTGGTCAAGCATGTCTCCTCCTACTTGCGTTGTTACATGCATGATTGATGTGGTTATCACTGCACGTCTCCACCATTGTAGAAATCAGCTGCTTTTTGTGATTGCTGCGACGTCTCTACGGAATCAGAGGAGCATAAGGGTAGACTCGGACGATGATCTTGCTAACATATTCGCAGTCATTGTCCAAGCCGAACCAATCCAATAGGATCAAAATTGGCTTTTCTTCTCGTACCTTCCGTATATACCCCCACCAATGGGCAAGAGACGGCAAGAGGGAAAATGCAGATCTCCTCTCCAAGTTATTCCGACCTCTGCAAGGCTCGGACGTCGACATTGCAGACTCCTCTCTCCCAGCTGAAGTAGCATGCTAGCCATGTAACCTTCAACTACCACCACGACCCTCGGAACCTGAAATCGCTAGGCTTCTTCCTGTCGTCAATTACATGGCATATGCCGTCACAAACGGCCCCCTTCTCTCCTCTCTTCGGCTTCGCAGTGGTGCAAAGCTCTCACGCGGAGAAAATGTCAAGAGTGTTAGGGCGACAGGTCTCATCGTTTGACTTGACATCTGCCGGCAGGCCTGCTGACTGTAATTGCGATTGTACCCGCGACGCTCGGACTGGTGCCTTTGCTGCAGCACTGACTACTTGCAACGATGTCGATGGCGTATTGATCCGGCTTTAAAATCCCATCTCCTGAAGCCGGCGCAGTTGCCAATGGGGACGAAAAGGAGACGTTACAGACATACAACACGAAGGATACGGTGGATGCGGCCGTCAACCTACAATCGATGAGTTGAGCAGTGTCTAAATGACGTACGGCCAGGGACAGACTCGACCTTCGAACGCGACTCAACATGAGAACACAATACACTACGAGAGGGACAATGAATCGATTAAACTTAAGGATACAGTACACTTCAGCACAAGTGTAGGCCTAGAGGGGCCGCTTCTATGGTTAGTAAGCCCCGTCACCTTCTCACTAGTCACCTCTGACCTCCTGGAATCCCTCGCCTTCCTTCCCACTACTATCTCATTAACGCCCTCTTACTACCGTCTCACTACTACGCTTCATCCCTCCCTACCTAAGGAGCATCTAGTTAGGATCGTTGGTTTCCATTCCTACCATCTGTCTTCTCGCCGTCTACATCTGTCGAATAGCAGCCACGTGAAGAGCAAGTCGCGCACATCACCGAAGACGAGCTGGACGTCGGCACTGATCCGAATGGACATATATCTAGCCTTGGAATATTGTCTCACCTCCGATCTCAACATGGATTATGTTATCTATATCCATTTAAAGGGCCATCTTGCTCTCGAGTCCTAAGCCATCTTGCTGTCCGAAATAATGTCTTCGTGCCTTTAAGTGACAGAGGAGAGGGAGATGCTAAAGCCGTTCTTGAACTGGCACAAACCGACGACGAGCTCGGTAACTTAAGCAGAGTGCGAAGTGATCGTCGGCCTTGTGATGTGGCCAAAAGGCCGCGCCTAGGCCTTTCTTCAGAACAGGACTATAACGGCCGCAGGCACAGGTTAAAGGGGTGCAGATGCCTTGCGATAGCGCTGTCGTACATCCGTGATCCCTACATGCAGGAATGCGGCTGACTTCTTAGACAATGCATAGAAAAGGACGTACCCCCACCGGTCGATCGACGAGGTGTGCCAAGTGAAAAAAGGACAAAAGTATCTGCTACGTGATAGCCGAGTAAGTTTCCCGGTGCAAGGGACACTGGTACTAACAGAGAACTCTCAAGCCGCATCTGTAACTTTAGGCGCTATCAACTTCTAGATTCTTGGATGCGGATATCTACTAACTACGAAGCAGATCAGGGAAGTCTCGAATGAACTAGATGCGAGAACGCCCTATAATATCCGCGGATATGAGAATGCTCTCATGACGATGCATTTGGAATTACAGGCAAATCTCCCGAAGTATGGATTCAGACTGAGCTTGATTGCAGGACGTGGTTCATGGGTACTACATTAGTGGTCAATGAGGGACAGTCCGTCGACGAGCATACGCATGTCTCCAGTGGCGCTAAGGGTCATGATACTGCATAATTGTATTAGCTATAGTGCTATAGAACGATCAGCATTATTACCCCTGATCACTCTAACAGCATGGCCGCCTCCTTTCTCCTAGAGTAGAGTCGCTATACGGACGTACTCACGCAACCCATCTTAGCGAGCTAGCCCCTAGTCGCGCTCCGGCTTCGGCACTAGGTGAAAAGCAATGCCGGTCAGCGTCTTCCGTCACATATGACCAAGTCAGCGTCGTCGAGGTGCAAGGGTGGGATGGTGAGGATATGACGGTCTGCCGCCTCGGCACGAACGGCGAATTCCTTCATGGCCATGACCTGTCTGCCATGGGACAAGTTGGGACTCCTGTCTTGGCTTGTATGCAATCTTGATGTCTGTACTTATGACCGCCACCAAATGTACTTGCCACCTCAATGCGGCAGGCCGCTACGACAGGGTGGCCGTGATCAATACCACTGCATCATCCTTGTATTACCAACCATAATGCAATTCCCAGGCTCACGACTTTCGCACTTTTCCGTTCATGGCTTTGGTGCATGGCCCAGAGCCACTGAATTTTCCAGTGTGCCACTGCAAAGGATGGAAGCACTACTGATAATTCTTCCTAGCCGGAAAACGTAGTAGATCAATTCATGCGAGTCGAGAAACGGCCGGCAGTCAATGATCGAATCAAAAGTTCCGGCAAATCTTGGCAACGACAAGATTTGCAGATCACGTGAGGGTTTGCGAGAGACGTCACTTGCAGGGCAATCATGTCACACCGCATGTCTGCTGCTTCCCACAACGATCAGATCTAGCTATATTGTTACGGTATGGATACAAAGCACAATAACCATTCGCTTGGCTAGCTTGGTTGCGACGACGGACTGTCATATGTGGCGCAGTCAGACTGTATCCTTGTTGCGCCGCCGTCGTAAGCAATACAACAACTCTCACGGTCGCGTGCAGTACGTTATGATTTCTATCAAATGTTCAATGTACAGACGACAGACGTGTATGGACAAACGGAGACCAAGTCAGAGGTGGGCAAGTTGTCTCAGTTCTCGTTGGTCTTGGTGCCTCTTCAAGGTCAAGGCCATTTCCTTTCGATTTGCGATCCAAAACTCGTCCTTCACCCTCCTGCAAATTGCTATGTCTTCATCACAGGGACTTCAGCCCTCCATTCACTTTGTCTCTCAAGTTGCGATTATCGTTGACCACCCTGATCATCGATTCCGTTGTGCCGCCATCAATAAGTCTGGCCAACAATGCTCTTGTCGCCTTTCTGTAGCAAGCATGCGGCATCTACGGGCTGTGCTGGTACGCACTTGCTTCGCGCAGGGTACTGAGTACCGCCGCCTGCGTAGCCTTGTCGAAAAAGCGGCCATCTGCGGACGACATCCCCGAATTCATCGCATTGCTACGAGGATAACAGCGTACAAGGTGAGCCGAGATGGATTGATCTGATGCTCAATAGTGAGGCGCTGCTCATACTCCGCCAGCATATCAGCGGTGACGCAAGTCACGGAACTTCCACCACGCAGCAGACAGGCAAGGCCAAATTCGGCACGATCTCCACCCAAACAAGAGACATCGTAAAACCTTCTCCTGCAGACTGTGGAATCTGTTTAGACAGTATGGACATGCACGACGAGTCCGTGCAGTGTAGGGGCTGTCGCCAATGGATCCACCTTCGCTGTCTTCTGAGGTGGCATATACAGACCAAGAATGCAGCAACCTGTCCTTACTGGTAAGTCATCACGGATGAAAGTCTAGTAGGGAGGCTGATGCTTCTGGCAGTAGGAAAAATTGGTCGTGCAGTGAGTCATGATCTCAACACGCACTATCGCGGCACGAGCGGTGAAGCGATAGGATGGCAAGAAGGGCCAATAGCGATGGGAAGGGATCAGTTCTTACCGGGAACCTGTGTAAGGCTAATAGCGATCGTGTTTGAGTGCAGCTCGGTATAGAGCGGACCTCAAACAGCAGGTCGAGGCGAGCTAGTCGAGCTAGGCGTATGAAAACAATGCATCCTCGATGTGTTACCGCTCACGCAAGGAGGGCGGTCATCGAATTGTTATGTAGCTGTCCGACTGTTGTTTGAGGATCAACAGGTCATCGGCGATATCCTTATGGGTGAGTGATTGCCATGATGCCTACAGGTCGTACCAAAAGACCATAGGCATCAAGGCTGGCCCGGTCCGAGTGCAAAGATGAGTTTGCGCCAACACGGTAGTCTAATGTAAGCAGGCCTGTATTGAGCAGAGCCAAACACACCAGCATCTTTGACTTGAATGATACCCTCGTTCCTGCTTTGTTGGAAGTCGATTCATTCAGCCCGGCGTCAGTGGACCCCAAGTCAGTTAGTGGAATCACAAAGCAGGTGAAAGAGTTTGCTTCGGAATTCTCCCCAAACACATCTTAGAAAGCAGGGCAAGTTTGAATCGTCGAGTTCAGGTGCTGGAATTGTGAGTGAGCTAGAGATAGCCCGCGGCACCTAGCTCTTGCGGTGCGACCAGAATAGTAGAAGGCGATGGCAGGTATGCTTGCCAGAAGATGGTCACAGGCACAAGGAGGGTAATCGGGTTTTCGGAAGAATTTACTTCGGCATCAGACCAGACACAAGTACAAACCGCCAAGTCGCCCGATGGATGATTCGTGTCAGAGCGACAGCAGCGCCGCAGCGCCGTAGCGCCTAAAAGCCTGTTAGCCGTGCACTTCATCAATTAGGACGGAGCATGCTGACCTGCGTGCACATGACCGCAATAGATCCCGGAGAACGTCTTTGTGCCTGATTCTCTGTCGATGATAGGGATGTGCAGGGCGGATGCTTGGCTGACCTGACCATACTTGTTCGTAGATACCTGAGAAGACGAATTCTTGCAAGCGGAGGTCAAAGGATTTGCAGCACCTGATTGCGAGCGGTAAGTCGAATTCGTTCTTAGCCGACGAGCCCCTAGGGTATACCACCTGTTGTCTGTGAGCCGCTCGGGACGTAGTTGTGAAACGGCTACCAACAGTTACCCAGCATTTCGGGCACTCATCGTAGGGACAGATAAGAGATTCCACCATGGTTCCCAAGTCATGTAACTGGGTCCGGTAAGAGGAAGTTCGGCGTCAACTTGACATTCGATGATGCGTTCCCGGAGGAAGCGCCGGAGTTCTGGTCTCACAAGCAGACCGATGACCTCCTGATCGGGCTCAAGATGCGTCACCTTCCGACGACTCGTACTGCGGACATCTTCGAGATCCAACTCGCTTGCCTTCCGCTCCCTCGGAGACATGATCGATATACTCCCACAACCCGCACTTGATCTTTCCTTGTTGCTCTGTTAACGCTGGGTTGACGTAGCTTCAGGACCAGCCTCCAGTCGCCGCAGATCAAGTTGGGAATTCTCCACCGAGCGGACGACGTTGAGAGCTTCAGCCGTCGGGAAATTCAACAGAGCGGCTCGTGTTGTTGAGAGACCAGAAGCAATCTGGTCGACGTTGAGCACCTGGACGAGAGGTGACGGAGAGCTTTGGAATTGGCCAGAATATTCGAGTTGTGTATCTTCCCAAACTATTGGTGGGGGTTGATGCGTTCAATCAACGTCTGCGCTCGCCGATCGAGGCCATTTATCGGGAGAATTGCCAGACTTCGGTGTCCATTGAGCTGGCTGTGGATTTCCTGCGTCACGAATTGTTAACGACAATAAAGGTGGTTCTGGGCCATCAGATTCCTCCACGTGTGGAAGCCTTCCTTGCCCCGCTTTCTCTGCGCTCCCCAACGCTGATAGGGCACTCCATGGGCGCAAAAAGAAGGATCCGTATAGCATCAAGCGCTACAGCGAAGAGATCAAGGCCGATGTCTTCCATTTTGGAAGCGAAAAGAATGTCGTTGTCGCGTTGCCGAACGAGGTCGGCATGGTGGCCGAGCACTCGCTGCAGAGGCCGACGAGGGAGACTATCATGGCGACAGCGACGAGCGAGAGTCTCTGCGACAAACACACCCTCCCCATGATGCACAAATTCCTCGAACGTAACGCCTCCGTCACCTCCTTCTACACTTCCCTTCGCTGACACGCGCTATTCCTCCCCTCGCGAAGTTGGGACGCCTACTACTTTCGTCAGCGCCAACAGCACCATCAGCCTTAACAACCTTGACTGCTACGAGAACAGGATAGGCCGATCTGATAGAAAGCCGTGTCTTCCCAAAGGAGTAGTTTTACAGGAAGGGATAGGCCGATCTGACACAGTAAGAATCCGTGTTTTTCGGTAAGGAGCTGGCGGGGAATTTCCACCAACAATGCGATCCAAGAGGCACAGGATTGTATTCGTGACATTACTCGATGTTTGGGTAAGGAATTTTGCGTGGTTGCCTTGCGGACGTTGGCCGTACTCTGTCTTTTGGGGCTTAAGGACAGCGCCACCTTGGACGTCGAAGAGCATGTAGAACTCTCACCTGCTCTCGAAACTGCCGATGAAGACTCTGGCAATGTTGTAGGCAGTGCTACGGCTGGCGTGGTTGTGAGGTGAGGTGGAGGAGGCAGAGGATGCGATTGTGATACACTCGATAAGCTTGCGGCGTGCTGCAACGGATGTTCCGTCTCGCGGCAGACGATTCTTCCGGCTCCCCAATGACCGCAATGCCCGAGACAACTGGCCGTCGTTTGAACGAAGTAGATCGGGAGGTGGTATGGTGAAGAACGGCCGAGGGAGAAAAGCACAGATGACCGAGCCAGGTGTGGAGTTGACTGGGCGAGGTGGCATTTGGATATAGTCGGGGTCACAGACGTCACGAGGTACTAGTCGAGGAGAGGCCATGGGGGACTGATTTGGGCGACAGGCCAAATGTAGATGCACGGAGGTTAGTGAATAGATGTGACGATGGATAAGGGATCGTGTCGAAACGAGATAGAGTGCATTTTGAAGGCTGGAGCCGCCGAAGCAAGATATGTCCGTTGACGAAGTGGAGGGATGTAGATATTGAAAGTGAGGCTGGAAAGATCGCCACCGCCATACTCTCTCTGAGTCCGTTCTGGACCTTCTTATCACTCGCGAGTCCCTCTGCCATAGAACTGCGGTGTCACAATCTCGGAATCAGCTTCGATTTTCACACATTCCAGGCATCTGTCGCTGCCCGATTGTCCTGCTCGTGGAATTGATGGGTCCAATAGCCAAACGAATCGGACCAGCGAAAGTAGTGCCCCGATCTAATCGCAACCCGTAACTAGCCCCTGCAAACATCGGAAAGCGAGGTCAATTGGCTCTCAGTCTAGTTCACTCGTACCAGCATGCAACGACGTGGCTGACTCCAAGACAGGATTAGATTGCGCGGCGGACGGCGGTATGGATGGACCTCGGCGGAGTGGTCGCTGCTAAGACTGCCCTCAGCTCGGCATACCGAAAGCCATTCTCTAGCTCAGTTTCATCGTCTTTCCTTGTGGCATAATTCGTCACCGAGAAGACGGCCAGCGTGCTAATCCTCCGAGTCGGTGTCCACGCGGTCTTGCGTGTCAGCAATCACTCATGCTCGGGGACCCAGTAGATCAACGTCAGAATCATGATACCCAATGTTGGTACCACGACCAGTATTGACTTTGACGATACAAGAAACGAAATTGCCCGCAACGAAGCGCTCGGAGGAGTGTCTCCCGCCAAAAGACTCTATACAGTCAAGGATGTTGGCCATGGCGTTGGATGGAGGGTTCGCGAGACTTGTGGTTTGTCTTGAAGCGGCATACAATATCCGAGGGCTGCTGTGGTATCTACCCCTGGAAGGTCTATTCCATTGTGTGGCAGTTCCAGACGTCCTACTGTGCTCGTTCGTCCCCCCGACATGAAAAAGATAGTAAAGACGACGATCACTACAGAGAGAAGATCGGGTTGGAAAGTCAATACTTCACAGTACCAGGACAGACCGAAGGCACTGCCCATTTTCCTCAGTGAGGACTCGCGCAAAGACTAGCTCAGTGATGCTGTAGGAGCCTGTCGGATCACTCCTGGTCCTCCCCTAAGTATCGGACCGTGTTCCAGTACTACGTCTACAGCGTGACCATTAGATATCGCGGAAGAGACCAGATTCAGCCAGCCGTTGAAGAAAATGTGGCCAGCTCCGGTTGTGCAGCGAGCTAGACTCGTCGAATGACGACAAGTGCTGTAGACTTTGTTGAAGAGGAAAATTCAGGACCATGCCCACTCACCAGTGCAGGCTTGTCAGCATGGGGTGTGGCGCTCTGCGCGCCGAGGCGATTGTCACAAGTATCTGCGAGGACATGCATCACGTCTCCCATCCTAGCGAGCCTCCGGAGTACTGACCTTTTCTACGTCCAATCTCCAAGTCGCTAGTTGATCGCTATACATCCTCATCTGGCCCTGCCCTCAAACTTGCCCCTTCTGTTGCCTTTACCTTTGCCGTCACATTGACGGGATTGTAGAGGTCGTTGGTGGACTCGGAGAGACCATTGCTGGATATGAAGAAGGTGTCGCTGGAGTTGAGAAGGCTGAGTACTGTGACATAGTACTAGAGGTAGCGAATGCTTTTGAAATCTGGGAAGATGTTTTCGATATGAAACTTCCAAATGATTGACGAAGTCGAGACGAAGAGCTGTGGGGACCGTCGCAATATTATCATCAGTCGAAATGGGCGAAGTAGATACAGCATGGGAGTGAGCCATTGGGATGGTAGTCCGTAGGGCCAGTGCAGGTGCAGCCGCGGCTCCCCTTGCACAATCGAGGATAGATGACACGATGAGTCCGAGACTCGCCATTATGAATATCGAGGGGCTTCTTGCCCAGCAGAGCGCTGCCCACCCATGCAAGTGGCTGTCACTTCCAGAGAACCACTCGTCCAGCACAGGCAATCCAGCACAAAGGCTCTCGTTTAGGTCACTTGCTATTGCCCGTCGAGATACGTTCATTGCGGACGCGACGATATCATGCTGACTCCGGCCTTTTCGAGCTTGCTGAATCGTGCTGTCGTCTTCCCGCCATGTCCATGGAGAGGCGGTGCGACAGCCTTCCGCATCTGAATAGTGATGGCGATGGCGATAATTAAGATGACACTAGCGTCAAGGTCACACCAGGCTTCCCTGGCCAGATCCTGAGTAGATCATGGTAGCCATTGGTTACGGCTCTACCATGATAGAATTGATCGGTGACGGGAGTCCAGTGCACGGCATTCAGTCGAATGTCTCTGTGCGAGAGAGCGTCGTTCCCGGCCACCACCAAGGATGACATGGCCTACCACTCTAGCTTCGCCACACTGGCCGAGTATCCAGGGTTTGCTTGGGTCTCTCCAAGCTAAGTAGACCCAGTGTCGTCTTCGGTGTTGTCCATTTTGGTTTCGCCTTGCTGCTCACTCAGGCGGGGTTCCTGAACAGAGCACCTCGTCTTAGCGTAATACCTTTATAGAACAGAATAGTCTTAAAAGTAAGAAAACAATTACTCTTTAGTGAGTAGCATCTAAATGTAGGACTAAGCTTCTAAACCACGGTAGGTACTCTCGTAGTCCATAGTGCAGAATGCAGTGCAACGCGGCGATGACCTTGTATGTGTTGAAGACTGAATCTGCTGATCCAATCTCTACATCGCCTAAGAGTGTCCGATGGGTTCCTCGATTATGAAAGGCTTTGAATAACCATCTGTGGCCCATGACGACGATGCAAGGCTGCGGCAGAGTATGGCCAGCAGCATCTCCCATCAGCTGGCGAGACCTTGCCTGGGAAGCAAAACACCATGTCGATATTTGGTCACCGGCCTCTTCCGGATTGCCCCTCGGTGATTTGGTCTCTATGTTCAGCAACACCGGAGCAAGTCGTAGCGGCACGTAATAAGTTGGATTGGTGGAAGCGATACCTCGCGCGAGGAGTGCACTCCTGGTCTGCTGGTCTAAACGGTGAAAAAGGGCAATGTCGATTTTGCGGGACTGTAACGACGAGGAGCCATCAACTTCCAAAAGGAACTCTGGCTGTATGCTTGCCGTGGTGCTCTGAGTTGTTAGCGTATAGTCATACTTTCGGCAAGAAGGTAACATACATGTTCTCCCAACGCAAGGATGATCCATGCGTGGAGGTAGCCAGAACGAGGTCGAGGATCCTGCTATGCACCGCGCTATTCCACATAGGCTCGGCACTTCCCCACTCGTGCAAGTCCATAGCAGACGCCACAATAGCTTGCACCGCTGAGAGGGGCGCGCATGTATATGCTGTGACATGTTCGTCGATCTCGTCCTCTGGTCGCGGGACACATTGCTCATTGTAGAGGAATTCTTCCTGTTTCAGGACAGCGATGATGTCGGACTAAGTGCCTTCCACTTTAGCAGGGTATACCAATCGTTCATATCATGGAGAGACTTACCGTTGTCTCTTTTGGAAGTATATGGTGTCCGGCCTTGCACCGAATTAAATTAGCCCATAAAGGGCGAATCTCTTCTGGCACGTCGTTGGGCTTTGTCGCTAGATCATGTCTCACCACTTCTCGAAGTGTGCTGTCATTGACAAGCGAAGATGTGCCACTTCGTATTCTCCGCCTCTTTCCCGAGTGTTCGCTTGTGGTAGAATGCGAGCTTCGGCTGGTTTCAGACTCGGATGCCCCAGGCGAGGCCGTTTGGGGAGGGCTGCGTGCGTGTGGGCCTCTGATATCTGCCGCTGTGGAAGCGCGAGATGTGGTCTGATCATCAGTGCCAGGGGTTCGAAGCTGACCGACTCGGCGATTCTGGGGCGTTTAAGGTGTTTCCGCCATTTGCCCGTGTGTGATCGCTTCTTGCCGTTGGGACTGAGGTCGAGCTCGGGTCCGATGTTGTTCAACCAATCGACGATCTTCTCCGCGATGTGCGATGATTCCAGTCGCCAGTGACCGTGTGTAAATCGGTGAGGTCAAGTTCATTGCCCTTTGGGGATTAAAGACGGACGACAGAGATTTCAGCGCAGATGACGAAGTGGAGGATCTCCGCGTTATTAGGCCCGCTGTCGCTTCGTTGGCACGGTGACGGAGATAGGCACGGTCCGTACCGATCACCCCCAGGATTTGGAGCTGTGTGGGGAAATGATAAATATAAATAGAACAGACTGCATGCACTGAAGATTCTCAATTCTATGCCCGACTGAAATCCGTCAACCAAAGCAACCAATTCGGTTGCGTGCCGGCATTGTACAAAACTGTCTTTGCAGAAAGGACACTCTGATTCCTCAGCATGTAACACTCGAATGTTGCCGCTCGGCCTCACGAAAGTCCTACGCCGGCGATTAGCCTCATGATTGAACGCTTTACGTGGTTGGAGTATTGACGAGGCCTTGCATGATCATCCTCCTTTGTCCTTAGTATCTTTATACTTCACTCCGCGTGGCCACTACACCGATATCCGCCAGTCTCGTCGGAATGCTCGACCTCTTCGACACGCTTAGCATGGTAATTGTTCTCGATCTGGAGCCCCTTTTTCGCTTTCCCCATCTTCTCTGCGACATCAGCAACCTTTGCGTGTAATCTCACGGTATCCCAATCTTAGTCGAATTTAGCAGAGGTTTCCAAGAGACTTACATGCTATTGCGTCACCCTTAAGAGCCCCTGCATGCTCTGCGAAAGTCAGTGAGCTCTATCTGAATCCAACAGTTTAGACGGTGCTATATCACTCTACCCACGAAGTCTCCTGATTATACGTAGCTCCTCGGCCGCTGTCGATACATCACTTGCATCAGTCCAATTTATCAATGTACGCTATGCGATAAGAGGACAGCGCACTTTCGAGACGTATACCTTCTGCTCGCCGGTACAATACGCCAATCCCAGCTTTAGCTAAAACTGATGGTTTCAAGACCAAGGTGTCGTAGAAATGCTGAAAAATGTTGCAGTTGCCTGTAAGCACCTCGTGTTGACGCTGGCCTTTCCGTTGCGGTCCGGGTTATGGTTTGCTCCCCTGCTGATGGGCATAGTCTAGTAGTAACAGCCATATTTCCTGCTGTGCTTTGCAGGCGTGGTGATCACAAGGGAGGCGAACGAGATATTCGGGATGTTGGTGTCGGATTGGTACTTGGCACACCTGACGCCACACAGCTTTAGCTTTGGTGGTGCGCTTCCCAGCGGTATCGGGGATGTTGAGAGCGTCAAGCGAAGGGTCGCGACTGATGGCATCAAGGCGGACAATGCAGGAAGCGGGCACCGAATGCACCTCATCAGTAGGCATACTCGGATGTGCCTACAGTAATCTTGGGGATCCCGAGAGTGATGACCTGGGGGACCCACGCCCTGACTGGCGTGTTCTCCGCCACCGGTGTCGCAACACTGCCGTGGTAGAGCGCCTCCGTCCGGGAAAGGACTGTTGGCGAACGAAGTGGTCGTGTGGCAGTTGACGAAGACAATGGTATTACCGAGGTTGGCGGGGGAGACTGTCGAGTTGACCATGGTGGTACTACGGTAGTCGACCGTGGACACGGTAACGCCGTGGTGGATAGATGAGGTTCGGACGAGGCGGCCGACGCAGGAAGGCTGCGGTGGAGAGTGGGATGGTAGTGGGTAGTCGACCAAGAGATTGGCGCAGTTGTGGTGAGTAAGGGACGTAATGTTGGCGGTAGATTGAGGAGGGGGTGCTGTCCGCAGCAGGAGGAGAATCATTCCGCTGCGGTGTAACTAAGATGGCGGACCGCAGTCGAAGAAGAAGTGAGCACCGTAGCCATCGACGGGAGGAGTGAAGTAATAGCGGGTCAGTCGACGAACGATGAAGCAAGCGGTGCTGACGATGGGAGAGGTGAAGTGAATGTCTGTAGCCGGCAGTACATGCCCGTACATGATCGTAAGTTACATGGAACTTCATTACTGCTGAGAAGTCCAATCTCCGCGCTAAACATGGATGATATCCACTCTGTTGAAGCATGGTGGAAGTAAACCAGCTTAAGAGGTCACCTAGCTCCCGAGAGTGGTATTGCATTAGATGGGTGTGCCGAGGAGACCTGTCGTTAACCGCGCCAGCCACTGCGTTCACTACTCTACTTCGCAGGACTTTGCTCGCGAGCAGAAGAGAGCGTCCGTACAGAAACGCAGATCCGATGAGGAAATCATCCCCTAGTTGAACCACTACAGTACTGTTGCGGCTTAGACTTCTAGAGGTCACTTTCTCTCAAAATCGCCGCGCACTCGGATTTTGCTTTGTGACTGCAGCAGCGACCCAGGAGTTCTGCTGTCATTTTTGACCCTAACACCTTTTAGTCTGCCATCCAACACCATCACACTTTGGTTAATTAATTGCTGCCATCCTCGAGGGAGATTATCACGCTCAGCTAGAGATCGAAATTTGAAGGCGAGATAATAGTTCGCTACTCCACGTACTGCAACCAATGGCTATGACAGGGACGATCGCGATACGATCCTCCACCCGCAGCGCTACAGATCCCATCTTTCACACATACCAGCATGTGAAAAGATTCCCAACGGTATCTAGTTGATTATCATTGGGTTTCTCCGCGGGGTGTGGTTGAAGCGACTACGACTTGCTTCACGGACTCCTGGCCGCCTAGCTTCAGAGGTTCTGTTCAGCAGTCTCTGCCTCCAACTGCCATATCCTCGAGCTTCAGCTGTACTGCCGGGAGTATGCATCAATCATGTCAAGAAATTATCATTGAATGTGCAGGACCGGAACAGCGACTATACCCAGGTATATGCCGAGGTTGAAGCTCTGCTGAGAGTGCTACCTTCACACCAGCTTCTTGTATTAGAGGCTACTGGCTTTGGAATCACCTTCCGCCATCTTCAGCTCGTCATGCACCATCAACACAATTTGCAGCAGCTAAGCCTGCCAGAGAGCCTCCCCATGCTTGGGCTAGATCTGGATGCAACGACGAAGGTAGGCCCTCACAGTTGGCCTTACCGCCTTGCTGTGTCGGCCCAGGGAACAAAATTCCACAACCTTTCGCGATCATTTGGACCAGACAATGGACTACCATGGCACATGATCGTATTCCAAGAGACCATGCCGATTTGCTATCAGCCAATATCATTCACACCTCTCTCATTGTCAGTGCTGGATCTGAAATACGTGGATCTCGCGTCCTTATGCTCAGACTCTCCGCTCCTCGCGTGCACTGCCAGACTTCGATCCTTGGACATTGACAGCTGCGACGGTCTTCGGCAATTCCTTGGCCATATCACAGCAAGGGTGGTCAGTTTGTGGAGTCTTCGGAGAATTTCGATCGAAGGCAACATTGGTCGGGGAACCATTTCATGCATCAACAGGCTGCTCGCAATGGTAGGAGGTCTTGCGGAGATCCGCGTTATCGGCAACTGTCTCTACGGTAGTGAAGAGGACAGCAACAACGAAATCAGCGACGACGGGATCAGCGACGACGAGATCAGCGACGACGAGGATGCAATGCTCAACATAAAACATGTCAGGCTCAACATGAAAGATGTCCTGCGTAGTGCGGCAACCTTGCAGCACCTCACGTATGTCGTCCGGTCAAAGCTAAAATTTTGGACACTCTCGGATTATCAGAATCTGACACTCAATGCCTCGTCTCTTAAAACGCTTGCTTGCCAGCTACCCGTGCGCTTTTGAGATGATGAGGCGAGAGAAATTGATGGACTGGTGGGTCCCGAGAGAGCGAACAATGGTCAACACTGACCTGTATGCAGGCGCTTTGGGCCGGACTGCCCGCCATCGAAGAAATCTGGCTACATGAGCCCGTGAACCACACCCGCAATATCAGCTCACCGCGGGCAATGCACCTCTTGACTTACGTCCCAAACGTTTTCTTTGCGTTTCGCCACTACTACGTATACCATCGGCTTCTTCAGCCAAGACGCCCGCCCGTCTTCCATCACGGATCCTACGCGGTTGACAACATGTTTGTGAAGATCGGACATACGGCGTACGGCACAGCTATGAGGCTAATCAATCTTGTCCTTGGCTGCTGGTCCTACTTTTATGGCGAAGGAGCAACTTTCGCTTACATGTTGGGCGGAGCTATCGAGTGGGAACTGCACTTGGCCGAGTACGAAGCATACGCGAGGGTCATGAAAGACAACGAGCTTGTTCGTTATCCCAACAGTGGTCCATTCGTTGGTCACCTTCACATCGGCTACGCCCTCACTGATGCAGTGCTCCATGATGATACAGAGACTTAGAACCGTGGAAGTTGATAAAGTCTTCATATAGATATCACCGTATGTACTGAACTGTATACTTTCTGTTAGGCGTAGGTGACTGGATGTAGAGGTCTGTCTAGACTAAAGAGAGATCTAAGCTCGTAATCGGAGACGGCGATAGGGGAAAGAAAGGCGAGTTCAAGATGTGTCTATCCTAATTCTATAGACGAGGAATATGCGTGGGTGGGGAATAGGCGAGCTCGTGTGGGATATGTTGGAATCAAAGGAGGCGCAGATGGCGGTGAAGGGCACATCCGAGCTCGCAAAAGGGATCGTGGGCGTCAAACTCGGTGTATAAGTATTAGCGGAGTGCTTGATGCAAGTGTTTAGACATGTCGATTTGGGCACGGCCGCCACTGTTGGGAAGACATGACTGCCCTCGAGATCGATGAGCGTGATTCATTGAGCGCCAAGTAATTGGAATCAGTCGAGCTGTGCTGGCCCCCTTAGGTATCCAGGACATTTTGGAAGACTTTCATGTCCCTCTTGTCGTCATTGGGACTCTCTCCAGAGCCTTTGTCGGCTTTGCGTCAGAATGTGGACGTGTGGTTCAGCAGGAATGGAAGTCGTGAGGACCAATAATAGGGGGAAATGATCTTACACAATAGAGCTCAGCCTGCGCGCTTGATTTCTTGTCCCAATGCACCTCTCATAGCGCCGACTACAGTTCATGGCACCTATCCCTGCGAGTTCGCTGCAGACCCTCTTGCTCCTGTTCGAAACTTTCTTCTCTCGCCCGCTTTTGCGTCAAAAACGTTTGCAGAAGCTTTACTCGTGATTTGGACTTCTTGCGCTCTGTATTATAAGCACCAAAAGTATAAGGAAATCTTGTTCTGCAGACAGGTAGATGACGTGTTTGCTGCAGATTTGTGTCCGCTCTCCTGACTGCTACTCTACTGGATCCTTGTAATCCTTCTCCTGCCCTCTTCCTTGGTCTTTTTCGTAATTGTCTTTTGTGACCAGGGTGTATCTAGCATAACTACCCACTGTGAGTTTTGCTCGTGCCCACCTTTCGCTTCGAGCGCGTTGGTCGCACATCGGGGAGCTGGGCGGAGATATTATCCTGGCCATACGGACAGCGTGGTCATTGAAAGTTCGGTTGCCTGTCGAAGCATACAAGTCGCCAATGTCTTGTCTATCATGAGGGAGTCAAGGGCAAACGAGATCGAGTAGGATGGGTCGGAGCAGGAGGAGGTCGATGTCAAGGAGGATGAGGTTGAGGCGGTCGAGGAGGTCGAGGAGGTCGAGGCGGTCGAGGAAGTCGAGGCTGAGGAGGGCGATGTGGATGCGGTGGATTTCGTAAGTAAGGAGGTCGAGCAAGGTATAACATACTATCAATAGAGCAGCAGAGAGCAACGGGGAAATCTCTCGGCCGACCTTGGTCCGCGGCTTGGCACTCACCCGATTCTCGACCAAATGCAACAATAGCAGCGACGCCAACTCTCTCCGCCTCTCCTCCCTCGTCTCTGATAGCACGGCGCTGACTTCAATTTGACCAAGGTCCATGATATCACAGCTGTAGTGCTGCCGAAGCCCGCCGTGACCTCCAGCATCGGGCGCACGATCTTACAAGTGGGGTGTCCGGGACTTTTGCCACGGGACGAGACCGTTCCGTACATAAGTCAATGTGTTGGTGACAGGAGCTTTAGGGACACATGGGCAATTTTTATGAATAGTTATCACACTAGCCACACTTTCTCTTCATTCTCGAAACATGTTACGAAAAGTAGCACAAGTCGAGCTGAGGCGGCGCAAAAATGCGCGGTGTTTACTTTGCCGTTGTCTGCTACGGCACTACAGTAGAAGGGAGATGGTATTTGGTTTTCTGTCGCGGTAAAGACGGCGTGACAGTATAGGAGATAAGCAAACAGCTCCAGTGTAGCGGGCGTACAGCCGCAGTACAGCTGCAGTATAGCTGCGATATAGTTGCGGTACAGTTCTGATACAAACTCGGTATAGTTTCGTCACAGTTGTGGTACAGTTGCGGCAGATGTGCGTCTGGTTTCTACATCCTTGTTGAATCAATTCGTCTCTCCTGTCGAAACCGATCTGTTATTCGAGACGAGCGCAGCAGACCATAACCTTATCCCTTCCCCAACTCGCTGCAAAAGCGAGAGCGCTCCATCTTGCAAAGCACTGTCATCGAGCAAAAAATTGCACATAAGCTTTTGAAAAACTGCATTGCACTTGTACTTTTGCACCATCTGCCAGCTCAAGTTCGAGGTTTGGAGAACCGGCACGCATTAAGCTATGCAGATGAATTATGATTTGCATTGACCGCTCCTTCGACCAAGCTCTCAAACGCTGGCCAATACGAGTCTTGAAGCCATGTGCATTGCGCCCTCAAGGCGGCTAACAGTCTATAGAGTGTGACTGTGTTTTTCGTGCCGAGCTCAGCGCTGATGACGGGTCCGATAACTAGTCGCTGATCTGGACTGGTTTGTACCGTGATGTAAGGTTCCCATCGATGTCCGATCACTATCCAGCCAAGCTGGGGTAGTCTCTGCATGGGTTCGAGTGGCTGCTGGGGCTGGGAATCAACGAGAGTCTGCAGATAAGAGAGCGCTGATGTGTGCCAAGTGGCCAGCCGTGTGCGTGCCTCCAGATGTCCGCCGTCTTCTCTTTTGACCTCGACCGTGCACTGCAGAGGTACGCAAGCTGTGTAGGTATCCGTCGATTGGCTGAGGTCTAAGCGATCGTTGCTTCCCGGTAGATTTAGTCTGTTCTGCATGCGACGGACACGTGAAGTGTCGCGGTCGAAAGCGAGGGAGAAATCGGACTTCCGGGGGCTGATCCTGGGACTGGAGTCTTCTATTGCACCCGGCTGAAGGAAGGGAAGGTAACGTGTTGCTGGTAATTGATTGCGACTTGGTGGGCAGGTCAGCCAGGTCTTGCAAGGTAAGAATTGGCTCCTTACATATCAACCACCTCGAATACTTCCGACGTGCTCTCTGCTGTAGACCCAACTGCAAGCTCCAGTGTCGCGGCGACGACTCGACACCAAGCGGCTTCGTCTCGATTGTAATCCTCGCAGCGTTTAGCGTCTCTACATATGCGCTCAACTCTACCGAGTCCCAACAGAGATAACTGATCGGTAAAAACTGCATCTGGATCTTCAAACTCATCGATGTGATGGCTCGGTACGGAATCCCGTAAATGTATAGGCAGAAATCCTCTCCTGACACTCTCTTTCAAACAATTTCGTACTTCTCGCGCCGAGTCGTCTGATATACTAGATATATCGCTGGATAATTTGGTACTGGGGTACGCATTCTCGAGCTGTTGCCGCTGCTTCGTAGGACTCTGGGATCGTGCCGAAGATCCACGAATGGGAGAGGGGGAATGCGGCAGTCGAGGGACATTGTACAAGCCAAAGAGCGGTCTAGTACGCGTTGAATCGTTGTTGTCGGTCATGACTTGTCTCTTGCAACGCGGATCTTGCTGAGAAGAACTCTGTTCGAGGAGCGATGAACGTCGCTTTCGAGGACGACCCCTGGGCAGATCGCAGTCGCTCTCCGGCGTAGAAAGCGGGATAAAAGTCATCAAGATCACTCCTATACAGCCGAAGATTCTTCCGGAGATTCGAGAGTCGATAGGGAGATGTGTGTTAGAAGATAGACCGTGCTCATGAAACGCGTGGTAAAAATCCCGGGTGTGGTTGTCCGACCGACGGATCTTCAAACCTTAAAAGACTTGGCAGACGGTACCCCGCAACCACAAGTAATTAGGTAATAATGTCCCGAATCCATCGCTGCCGCAAAACGTCGGTAGAGTGGAGACGGGAACCAAGTTCTTCCTACCTGTCACCTTCAAATCCCTACATCCATTTCATCGCCGAGGTCCTCAAGAATACTACTGGACTGGACTGTCCCTACCTCATGCAGGAACAGACTCGCGGGGGTGACGTATCAACCGTGAAGTCACCTGCTGCTCGTTATCGTGCAAGGCTCTCCATGATGCCACGCTATGCTACTAAAAAGGTTCAACGTATGTGGTACTCACAACTCATGATTCATGTATGCTGCAGTGCCACAGTCATCCGTGGGACAACCGTCGTCTCTGCCACTCCACTGGACATGACGTGATCTGCTCTGTAACTTGGTATCACGGCAGCGCCAATTTCTGATGGAAAGGATGTGCTCGTCATGCATGCAATAGCGCTGCGTCGCGACGACATAATCGACTCGCATCTGAATACACTGGGTCGTGATGGCCTTGGGGCGTTGGTCGACAATTGTTCCAACTTATCGGACCCGGCCAGCGTCTCCGTTGCCCACGCCACCCCTTACTAAAGTCGACTGCATGCTCGTCTTCTGGCCGTTAGTGTACACCGACCTCTATCGAGTAACAGCCCTACATTAGTACCACCGGACGAACTTCCGGTAACAGTGCCGGCGCAAGCAGCTTTCGACCATGAGTCCTCTGGCCTTTGTTGGCTCAAGGCGGCGGGAAAAGCAGCCTCGCTCTCCACGCCGCTGGCACAAATGGCATGACAGCTGCACACCATGCCAACCTCGTCGCAACAAGTGAGACCCAGCGGGATCGCGAGTCAACCTCGCACAACATGGCCGAGCTCCAGGAGTCTATCGACCATGACTCTGTAGTTCCCGACGTCCGCCTCATCTCTACCATTTCCTAGAACAGCAAGCCGTGTTGTTCCGCCTAGATGATGGTCGTCGCCATGAAGACCCGCTACACTTCGTGGCGTCGCTGCCGCATATGCATACCCTGATCTATGACTAAAGCCTTGCTGGGAGCTCACCAATCCCAACAAGACCTTTTGTTTCATGCTCAAGCTATCTCGTAGAATCTCTACCACATCACAAAATACATGTATGTGCTGAGTGGGTAAGCCTACGCTTGCATCCTCCATTTCTTTGACCGGTCTACTTTCACAGCTATCTCTCTGACAGCCGCAGCAGTCACCACGGCTGCCGTCACGACCACCAGTATTCCTCGCGATTCCGGACGTCTATTCACTGTACTGACCGCTGTCATGGCTGGCACAATTTTCAGGATCGGCAGTGGTATACATGTATACAGGGCACGCAGAGATCGAGCATGAGATAGAAGATCTTATCGCCGCCAGTGGGACGCTTTGATCGTGTCATGGCATGGCAAGACTTGCAGAACCTTGAGAACTAAAGACAAAGTTTATTGATGGTTTGGTTAGAATCGAGGAATGAGGATGATGAGAGCTGGATATGAAGTAAAGGGTGCAAATGCACCACGTCTCTCATTCCGCAGTGCTATCACCACATGAGAGCTCGTGGAATTGGTATATCTCGGAAAACTTCAAACAGCACAAGGGATGTACAGATTCCCGACTAGGTACTGGAGTCCAGAATCATCTCTAATAACGTGTTTGACCGGACTATCTCAACCACCTGGTTCACCACCGAATCGCCAAGGAAAATCATTTCCTTCCTCTCCCACTCTTCTACCCTAGCTGGTTGGACCCTCGCTGCCATGGTCGCTGCCAGCAACCGGCGGGACCACCTCTTCTCTGCTCCGCCTCAAAGTCGGAGCAATCTGCGACATTGTGTTCCTGACAGCGAGCTTCAGTCAAGATCATGTCTAGGCCTGGAAGAGCTCTTCAAGCCAACCACCATCTTCTGTAGACAATTTGATCGTACCCAAATAGCTTGGTCCTGGACGGACTGGCGTAACGTCGGATACCAAAGCGGGCCTTAAGTGGTTGCTCAACGCGCAATGATGCCCAGTGGCAAGAACTAGTCTCCCTCAAGTGGTCCACCGTCCCACCAACTTTCCACAATTGGGCCGAGTACATAAGTCTCCCTTCCCAATCAGGCGTCGACATCGTCATCGCCCGCCTCAACCTCGTCGTCAAGTGGGTCGTCAGCAAGATCCTGCTCACGAACGAAGTGCACGACCGCGCCCGAACAAGAACCATCGCTAATAGCTCATCAAGAGATAGGAATGGAGGTACATTGAACCTGTCTTCGAGTTGAGAGAGAGCACGGTAAATGAAGAAAGAGGCTAGCGGAGAGGTCACGGTGGAAATGTAGCCACTCTGTGGCTAATCAGTAGCAAAGACGTTGACACTCACCTTCTGCTATCCTCACTACAAGATATGATACCGTGGGGGACGAAGTACGTTTTGTGATGAGCTATAAAGGTGAGTGACCGAGAACGGTACGAGCGCCAAGATGATCTCGAGACAAGCCGGATATGTTCGAGGTCGTCTCGGTCATGACACGAGAAAGAGACGGGAGAGGCAGGTCCAACGGAAAGTACAACCAAAAGGCTTCAGATGACGAGATCAGCAATACGAAAACCTTTCACAGAGCGGCGTTGAGTGCATCATTTGCCGACGCGGAGCCTTCTCTAATCTCTCTTTGCACTCTACCTCGATCGCGTCGCAGCATTCTTGGTGATCAGGATCCCACGAGAGCACTGTGGTATTTATCCACACATCTCGATCTCCCGACTGATATTTTTGCGCGGATCAGTGAAGGCTGTACACCACTATCTGCCTGTGGACTTGAAAGAGCAAGAAGGAATCAAGAATCAGTTTCGCCACCTGTCGACCTGTTCCTTCTGTGCCCGCTCCGTCTCGGCTCCTCATAGATCTTCGCATTGACTGCGAACTAGGTTGCCACCTTCCTATCACGGGCCGGCATTGCACAATCGAGACGTCCATCTCCTACGTTCTCGTCAACCAACTTTCCACAGTTTGGTTAGGAGGCTCGCTATGAACATGAAATTAACGATCGACCTTGCGGTAATCGTCGATCTCATGCTGGGCACGATTTTCCTTCTCGTGGGCCATAATTCCAAGGTGGGTCGGGTCGTCATTCTCATGGCTGGCGAGCTAGTTGTTCTTGTGGTCGGTGTGACCTGGTTTATCCTTATACTGAGCGCGATTTTCGTTCCATGACGGGTCCATCCACGGTTCTCATGGTCAGTGTCGTCGCCGTTCTCATGATCAGTATTGTCGCCGGTCCCATGGTGGACCAGGTCATCGTCTGCGAATCCATCCCGATGATTTCTCGGCGCGTATCTGTGATGTGCCATCGATGGGCTCGCAGATGGGGCCGGTTTACTTTTGCTGGTCTTGAATGAAACTCTCGCTCTGTCGGGCCCGACTGCTTAAAGCCCAAGGGTTTGACGAACGTAGTGTCCTGACGCTCCAAATGGCAACATGGATATCGAACCAGGGCTGGATGCTTGACAAAAGAATTACCAGCGGCGGTCGCTCATAGTTTGTGACGGCGTAGACGAGAGAGATTGGCAATTGTGGACGTGGATATAGAGCGCAGGCAAACGTGAGAGATCGGTCATTTGTACGAGAGGTGTTGAGAAGTCCGGACTTCTGAGCATCACAGGAAACTTGGCGCTGGTGGCTGATCCGTTGTAGAACCACGGCCGCCGCACTCGTCAAAATCAACTGTGAGACCGGGACCCCACTCCCAAGAATGATGACAGGAGGCTGGCACCATTGCTGGTCTGGCTCACATATGACGCTGTACAGCTGGCTCTTTGGACGCCGGGGAATGTCGGTGATGCAGCTTTCTCCTCCGGCTCACTATTCTCCCCTCCGTTTCATTGTTCAAATGATGGCGAGCGAATGCGATATTATGGAATCGTCCATCGTGTTACATGAATCACCTGTCACTTATTCTGATGCTGGGAGTAGAATCCAGCAGCCGAGTCTCTTGACACGAAGAGGTATCTCGTTCAAGTCTACTTCGGGCTGGAAATCAGTATAATGCTAATGCTGCCCAGTGTACAGTGGTCCCCTCCCTGGCTTCCCAACTCCAGATAGTACCACACGGTAAGAGATTGCAGCAAAAGACTCTATCGCGACTTGAAACGCATGGTCTCTCAGGACGGAAGCGCCGAGTGAAGCAAGAAAGGAACACACCACAAGCAAGATGTTGGCTTTTACTCCAATGATCGATCGGTCGCGAAACTGAAACCGAAAGCACGACGAGTCCGTATGGTTCCAGTATTTGCCCGACCATCGGGATGAAGTCCTTTACCAAGACGAATCTCGGCAACAATCCTCTCGATTCCATTGCAGCATCATGCCGATCTAGCACCATTTCAACTTCCCGGCTTTCACTCTCTCGATACTAATCCTCTCGGCATCGACCTTTTCTAGCACTAGTCCCTTTAACATCAACCTCCTAGGCATCAGCCCCCCTGAGCATCAAAGCTCTCGGAATCAACTCGCTGGACATCGACGTTCCTTGCGTCAGCCCCTCTCAGCGTCAATCTTCTCGACGCTTGCAGGGCGGACCTTTCCCGGTATCACGTCCCTCCAGAGACATCAGCCACAACCCCCTTCCTCGAACCTTTCACAACAACACTGGTGGGATCAGGAACGTCGAGACTTCCTATGTGATTCACATCGTCCAAAGCCCGCAGTGCACGTTAGCCGGTGCCAGGTGTTATCGAGACAGATGACAATCATTACCCACGCAGCGTGTGACGAGCAAGACAAGCCCATCTTCCGCTCTCATGCCCGAGACACACGTCTGAGGGCAGCGTCTGCATTGCTGGAAGATGTCAGCGAGGGTATTGGCCACGTTCCCGACAGCGTGAGATACAGCTATTCATCGAGGTGTGGAGGTACCGAGCATTGCATGTCTCCAGGCAGAGCTGCTACCTAGGATCAAGTCAGCAGTCGATCATAGGTTCTGCAACATCAAGTGCAGCTGCAGGAGACCCACTGCCTTGGAAAGAATCCGTGTCCGAGCTTGGGGACGAGTAGGAAAAGTCTGTGTGTCAAGAGGATGGGGTACCAATTGGGTTCTGAGGGCCTTGAACGATAGGGGCATCTTGATAGCCCGGACCGGCACTAATACTGCGGGAGATTCAGTCTCGTTCAAGCCTTTCAACATTCAAGTACATCGACTTGCCAAAGGGGTATCGGGTATGTTGGAAAGTCGTGAAGTGTACGCCAGGTTGCTGTGCAGGACTGATATGCGAAGCGAAAAAGGACCAGCAAGATTCGACGTCTGGGACGTCGACTATAGAGTTGTGGCACACCGAGAAGATAATGCTTACGTGCTGACTATGAGCAGGGAGAAAGATTAGCAAATACGACGACATGTCTCCTTAGCCAGCCTAAGTGTGCTCGTAACTTGCATCGAAGTTCGTAAGAGGCTCGAGTAGCATTCGGAGACTTGGTGATGACGGCACTAGGGGGACAACGATGCTTATTGTGAAGCTAGGACGTGGCGATCGGGGAACGAGAACGCATGTCTATTGGATGTGGCTGCGCCTGCGGCTCATTCACGTCTTTGAGAAGGCTCTGATGAGGTTAGCATTCCGTGCGATATAGACGACATGAAGATCGGACCTACGTCCCAGGCATCGGCCTTGACGAGTTTCGCCTTGTATCTCGCTATATCATTTCCCCCTCTCGTTCGTTGAGCGTATCTGATCGCCAGAGCATAGTAGCACTCCTGGCGAAGAACGCAACGGTCTGTTGTTGCAAGACTTCTCCCAACAAGTTCCCATACGACCTGACACTTCATGTTGGCTCTTCGCTATCGGCTATCGCAAGCTTGACGACTGCCAGGTCATTCTTGCCGTCCATCACATCAACCGGAACTTGGAGTTCTACTCAGCCAAACTCATCTGCACTCACCCGAACCACGGTGACGATTGTGCCTTCTCCGACATCGATCTTGATGATCGTCTCAAGCCTGTCGGGGTCCTGACCGAGGACACAAAGAGCTCTAGTCGTCAAGACACGCTCCGCCTCACCAGTGGTCAGCCCTGCAACAGCGACCGTGAGACTTTGGGCGTGTGGCAGTCGATCCGTGACAAGAGCTGGGGGGAGACGGCGATCGCCTAGGGCCCGGTGGCAACAAAGTACCTGTTTCTCACCTGCTTCGATGTCTCGCACATCTGCGTTGCAAATTACTTCTCTGCCCTGGGCGCTTCACTTGCTGGCCAACCGCATTGTTCCACAACGCTGCGTGAGCAGACCAGTAGCCTTAGCAGCGTTACCAGTACTAGGCCCCCCGAGGCGCATGCGTCCGACAGATTTGAGAGGGACATTCATCGCGGGCTAATCAACAGTATGGCAGTTGAGAAGGGTTTCTGATAGAGGAAAGAATGATTGTGGTACAGATAAAGAGTATAAGGACAGCGGTAATGATGGTGGTAGACAGAGTGGTGGTGGAAAGAGTGTATACTGGCGGGTATTGGACATCGTGTACGCTCAATTGGGCCGAGCATTGGTCTGCAGACACGGCCTTTGAGGATGGGCAAAATTTCCGAGTCAGACTTCAGTAGATTTCTCAAAGCATAATATCATCATCCTCAGCAACCACTAGCATACAAGTCTTACCAGGCCTTGTCCCCACCCAGATCCGAAAGATTGACTGTCCCTGGGCGACACTCTGCCTGTTTTGTCTCTCATCATTGACACGCGATGCCAGACGAGATCTTGCTCGGCAATAGCTAGTAGGGATGTCCTGTACTTATAGCCGCGGGATTATAGACTCGGTAGGACTACCCCGGAGTGCAGCTGCTCTCCATTTGTCCGGTGCAGAATCGCGAGATCATCTTATGGAGGATACCGCAGATCAGCAAGGAGTCAAGCATTCCGCAAGTGAGGATAGTCAAGGTTAGGAAGAAAGGGTCGATCAAGAGATGATACCGTTGAATAGCAAGCTTCGAATTGGTCACGGTGCAGAGAGCAAAGCGCGTAGTGACACAGGACATGTTGACAGTGGATGTGATATGTTGCGTGGTGAATACGAGTGGTGACGGCCTCTTAGACTTATCACTCGTCTGGTCTCCGGTGCTATTGCGACTTCTTGTAATCTTTCTGAATGCTTCTTCACATCCTCTGTTGCATTTGTCTCTACATTACTGGCCGCCTGCTGTCTCGTTGCCGTCATCATTATCGTCATCATCTGAACCTCCGGAAGTCTCGCTTCGCTCGTCGCTGACTTGCGCGTCCACATCGCTGCCACTCTTAGCCTCCTCGTCGTCATTGTCGTCATTCCAATCCTGTATCAAACCGGTCCGGAGCGTAGCCGCTACCACTCTGGATGCTTTTGTAGCCACCTTATGTAGATCCGATGCATGATCCCGTGCCATCTACGACTGATTAGTACAAGTTCTCAAGCTGGAGTAATATTTTCTGGGGAGGCAACTGACAGCATCAATCATATCGGACATTGCTTGCATTTGCGTGGCATGAGCCTTGACCAACTCTTTGTGTAGTTTTAGGAGGCGCCGGTCGAGGTGGGCGTTCACACGGTCGGTGACCTCGTGCCGTGTCGATTCCATAGCTTCCAAGACAGTCGTGCTGAGGCTGCCCTTCTGCTCGTTGTCGACATCCCCTTCCACCTCGGAATCGTCTTCCTGGACATCTCTCTTACGTTTGCTGGACATGCTGTGCCCGCTCGGCACTTGTGATACGCGCTGCTTGTCTGCAGCATTCCAACCACGAGCCTTGAGGCGATCTTGGTACTCTCCCAGCAAGGCGACTGCTTTCTCGCAATGGGTCCTCTCGGGGACACGCTTGCGCTGCACCACCGCATAGACCTCCTGGCGCGCGGCACATGCCTTGTCCCACAGCTCTTGGAACTTGGCGTCTTGCTGATGGCTCCGCAGGCGGACAGGCTACACGGGTCAGCCCAGAATGCCGGCATGATCCGAGGAGTCTTTGACGTACGATGATGCATCGCTTACCCTTGGCGCAGCCGCTGCATCGCAAGGCGGCCGGTGTGGCGGGATCAGGACCGCAAAGCGGATCTGCTGTCCTGGTCATGTTGGCGGGCTTTTCGCGCAGGTCCTTGGCGACCGCATTGCAGCATCTCAAGCAGAGAAACGGTGGCGCATGGCCATGCTCGGCGACATCGGGGGCCATGTCAGTAGCAAACGTCGGAGTCTGCATGTTTGAGTGTTGGTGGTTATGAAGGCGATGTTCCCCCACTGTACGAATCTTGTGCTGTTGACCAGGTACGTCCAAGTCGGGCCGTACCGCAGCCGTATCGCAGCTGTGCCGCAGCTGTGCCGTAACTGTGCCGCATCTACGCCGAAATGGCATTGCGCTTGCTGCAACTTGCCCACCCGCCACTTCGCGTCTGTCTGACTGGTGACATCCATGCAGTGCTAAGAATACCCTCCAATCGTGGAGCAGAGCAGGTCGGTCAAAATGATATAGGAGACATCACCCCGGAGAATGACGGAAGTGACACCATTGCGGGTACTCGGAGTGTGGGCAGAGAACACTAGCCAAGATGAACATGCAAACCCATAGGATTACCGAACGAAGATGTGTAGACCGAAGCGATCACGTAAAGTAAAGGATCATGCTAATGTTGATTGGACGCCCAAACTGGCTCTGCTCGCTTGGCAGGGTTGGCGAGGAAATACCAAATTTAGACATGGACCGTTGTTATTAGTCCGGCTCAAAAGGTATCTCGGTAGTCTTGGGGAGAACGTCGAGGCAGCTATGGAGCGGAGTCGGATGCAGCTATGTCGTAGGCACGTTGCCTTTTTAGATGGGGGGCACCTTAGACTCGGAGTCCGCGAATCTGCAAAATCTGTCAGTTGTGCTCCATGTTGATTGATATTTTCGTGGGCGGCAATGAAGATTGAGATTATCTACATTTAGTCATAAGATGACTAGCCGACTATCGGACTGCTCTTTTTTTTCTTCTTTAAGTGGCATTGAAAGACGGGAGGAACCACGCGCGCGGAACTTTCTCGGCCGAAAAGTTTCCCCGCGACATCTCTCTTGTCATCTTCTGTAATAACTACCTGCTGGCGCGGACCTCGTTCAATCATCCATCAAAACATTGAACAGCGTAGCAAAGTCAATATCACAACTTATAAGCCTGAACTTGGTACTCTTCGCGTCGCAAAACCAGTCCGCAACCTCAACCACTTACTATCTCCTGTACCTCCCACCTTACAACCACTGCGGAATAAATCGACTACAAGTCTTGTCTTCCTCCAAGATGGCGTCTCCTCCTACTTCTCCTTCCCACGCGTCCGTACTAGCCTCCTCTCCTCCGACCCAGAGGCTTCTCGAGCTCAGTCTTCAGCGGCACAGGATTGGGTTGGTTCGTCGTCTTGAAGCTCAGGATGCAGCTCGGCCACCCGAGGTCGACGCACGGACCATATCAGATCCAGGCTCCGATCTGGCCCGTGCATATGGCTGGCTGGAAGGAATCCTCAGCCTCCACTTGTCCAGTAGGTGTTCCGAGCGGATATCGTCGCATTCTCGGTGTATGGGTGTCATCAAGGTGTAATCGATGGGGCCGTCATCCAAGGGACTGCCACTGTCGCTCGGAGTAGCATCTAATCGTTGACGCTGGTCGTTATGTGCGAGTCTTTGAAGTTGCATTTCAGAGGCTCAATGACTGCTGGCATTTTTATATCATGCCGGCGTGTCATCATCTCAGATTCCGCTGAGTTTAGTTTGCTTTTCTTCTCGTGGCTGAGTGTCGGTAGAAATCCCAACGACGATCTGATAGTAATGCCAGGGAGAGATGGTTGTAGAGGTACCCAACATCAATTCCGCCCGATCTCAGCTCGCTTCCTGGACTATTGTCCAAGCAAGAACCTAGTTGTTCTCCAATACATGCCGTGGGATTAGAGGAAGCCTATACGACAACAGTATACTGGTCTGTTTGCGGCTTGATCTTTCGCGGTCGAGAAAACCAGTAGAAGTTCTTTAGCATCACCAGTGTAGCAAGCTCCGACAATTGTTCTTTCTCAATCATGCTGAGACTTGAGGAGATCCAGCTACGAAACGCCCAATCTTCGCCTAACCTATGACCCTGGAGATCCACGGCGCACTTGTCTTGGCTTTTTTTTTGACAATGACGACCTGACTCACCCCGCCTTATTACCCTCGCACTAAGCCGGCAAGCAGAAATATCCTGGCTGTACTCGTCGGTGTTGCCCCCACTCGGACACAAGAGTCGATGTCGACGTGATAGACCAATGGGCACCAATAGCAAAGAGTACCAACGGCTTCCGCCACGTTAAACAGTTGCAAAATCCAGATGTATGTGGCCGCAAATGATCTCAGATTTACGATCGAGATTAGCCGGTAGTGTCTCAGCTACTATCTCCTTGGTCTCAGCTACTATTACCTTGGTCTCAGCAACTGTCTCCGTGGTCTCAATAACTATCTCCTTGGGCTCAGCAATTTGCACAAGGTGATCACTCAATTGTCCTGTCACCGGTAGCAACGCCCCCATCACTGCTGTAATGGTGCTAACCCCTGCTCCCCACGCCTACAACAGTACTAGCGACGGGACCACAGCTTTTATGAGCACCGTCGTCAGATACACCATCAGGATTCCCCGTGACCACCGGATGTCGTCTTGTGACCGCGCCCAATGTCGCCAACATGCTCGTATTCAAAGCAAAAGCTGCCAGCTGTTGCAGCCTTGGTAAGATTAGAAAAGCTCAAAGGCAACAGTCTTATGGCTGTCGAATCCTGCTTGGTTGCATTCAGGTCCTCTGGACTTGTCGACCCAGTGCAAATGTGCCGGAGATGCTCAGGGTTGAGTCTGGCCAAGTCAGGAATAGTACTCGATTCACGGTACTCGTCGTTCTGAACGTTGCTAGTATCAAGTCCTGTTACGCGGTAAGTCGGCCAGATGATATGCAGGACTCACGTTGTGGATCTCAAATGGTTATAGCGTAGACATCGACGACAAGGCCAAAGCCACTCACCGGTAAGTCATTGTCGTCTTCTTGTCTATATCGCCATTGCTAACGAACACGACACTTGTCTGACTAAGCTCCCCATATCGCTGAACTCGTTAATCAGCAAGGAGATGATCAAACCTCGATCGACCATATCAGGCAATCTCGTAGCGAAGGGCGCCAGGGATGATACAGACAGCAACCGAGTGTTTCACATCTACACAGCAACTGAAATAAGATCTCACATGACAGAAGCGAAGTGCACATCCGAAGTCTCCAGTATTGGAAAGGGCATTACAAGCCAGTAGAAAGGGACTTTGTAATGTTCGAAGAGATTGAAGAATTACTATAAGGGTAGGTCGGAGCTAGTTGTACAGACATATGTACCTATCGAATGGAGAGGTAAGTATCTAATTCGCTGCCTGCGAGATATACAGATCGAGTGAAAATCGCTGGTTGTCCATGGTAGCCAAGGAGCATGAACATGAAGTCGGAAGGAGCGACGGGTCGAGTTGCTGCAGAGGCATGTAACACATCACAACAACAAGCTTCTTAAACATTTCAACGACTACACCAAAGCGAATTCAAATAAGACAAGTCATCAAACAGCATTCAAGTAAGTCTATTATCATTTCCTCGATCAACAAAGCATGTTTGCCCCACGCGTACTCACCCAACCCAACATTCCCTACTATCAATCCGCTGCCAACCATTAATGCATCGACTTCCACCACCATCGACCCGAGACCCGTCCTGCACATCTTACGATCATCATGAGGATCATATCAACTACCTAACCACATGGACCATTGGACTGGACCAGCATACGCGAGACGGGCAGCAGCTGACATGGCACTAGAATGAATCTTCCACCAACCCCGGGCAACAAAAAGCCCATAGTCGTCCGCACTCCCTCGCATCGCGCGAGAGCCGCGACTTTGCTGTCGCCGCCTCCTGTCCCCTCGGGCAGGCCGCCTTTCTTGTCTCCCCCGCGCCGCCCTGCCACGGCGAGAAGGTTAGTCTGCTCTTGTACAATGATACGATATGGGATGGTAACAGTATACAGGATGGCACCGCTGGTAGCAGAGAGGGATGAGGTGGAGAAGGAGAGGGGAGGGAGGAGAGGGGGGAAGAGGGGCCTACGTGTGGTGGTGGAGAGGAGCAAGGGGAGGTGGGTGATGATGAGGAGGAGGAGGTGGTGGTGGGAGTGGTCGGGGGAGGGGAGAGTGAGGACCAGTCGGAGATCAAGGCGTTGCGGCAGAGCATGCGTGTGTTGGAGGAGCGAGTCGAGTTCTTGGAGACGCAATTCCTCGAGCTGCACTCCAAACTATCTTCTAAGAAGTAATATATATTCTTCTTATACTTCAATTTTGCCCATCTGAATAAGCCGGCCCTCACTGATACAAATCTGACATGTTCTGTATTCTACTTTGCCCTCTCAACTGCCTGACTCAACCCAGACTTCTCGCAACTTCGACCAGAATTCAAAAGTTCCTTCTAAGGTTGCTTCGTGACTTCCAGATTTGTCGATAGACTTTCGATCCCTCGAGCTCAGGGCCGTATCAAGACTTTGCAGCTCTACAAGTATCTAAACCATCAATGTTGGTCTTGCATGCTACCCTGGCTGAATTGAAGGAAAAAACAACCAAGATTGACCAAGGTACCGACAAACTTCTCGAGATGATCAAGGAAGCAAAGGACATGGCAGCAGAGCACAACGGCGAAGGCTGATTGGCAAGAAGGAGTACTAGCCACAGGGCTATGCGAGCTCGACAAGACATATCTTGGATTGTGTAGCGGTGTCTCACTATGTGGCAGTGTTGGGATGGTAAAGGAGAGACTGGAAGTAGACAATCTCGTCGTGTGAAGGGACCCGCAAGACATACAGCGAGCCAAGTGCGACATCTACGTAATCTCTGTCATTCTTTAGCCTCTACCCAGCTTTCCCCCCTTCTTCTGTATCTCTCAAAAACACCTTGGTCAGAATTGTTGTGATGTGAATCATCTGCCTTTCGTAGTCTGTGATAGCTATTGCGGACGACGTGTGGCCGCAGGGTAGTAAAACTCGTTGACAGAGTGTGCCTTGGCAAGTGAGGGGCATTCCACCATCTTTGGCTCAGAGTACTTATTAGTACATACCTCTTTGATCTCTCCTTTTGTCCATTTCAGTAGCGTCCTATCCCCGGCCATTCGGCGACTGATAAATGTGCCGCATGTGGAGAAGCAAAAACCGAGCTAAGCCGAGCCACCAGCACAGCCCCGTCCCCCGCGTTCGGTGCGCCTCCCCCAGTGGCTCCACTGTCCGCTTTCGGCTTCGCACCGCCATCCACCGCCGCGACCATCAGCCACATCAGCCACAGCGCCGAGTGACCCCCCCACGCACGCCAGCGCACCCACGCGCACAGACAGCGAGGTCGCAGATTTGTTTGCTTCGTCACACAGGCAACCGTTTCGGTATCCTGACGCCAATGACTTTCGCGGGTCGTGTCAAAAGACGCAGGAATGTTCGCATATACAATGGCGTCTTCAAGCATGTCCCAACGGAATTCTCCAAATTGGCATCAATGGCAACAGAAAAGGTCAGGAGCAAAGGCATCGCCCTCGGAACGTGAGGCGTTGGTACTGTACTGACTCGGACGTCAGCGCTCAAGAATACCCGTTCGTCAGGGACAAGGCACCAGTCCGATCGAACCTATCTCTCGTTCTTCAAAGTCCGGCCCGACTCGTCTATCGTTCGCATGCGCCAGACTGATCAACTTTCTTCCGTCCCATGGCTCGGTCTCTCGCTTCACCGATGTTGACGCCTTGTCCGGCTCGCCATCTAGTTTCCTGTCGAGCCCGTCAATTCAACGCCGTCTTTCTTCCTCGCCCGCAATTACTGGAACATCCCACAGCGACGACTATCAACGGCCAATTCAAGGCCCTCTCTGCCGACTTGTGCGACAGGGTAGCGATCAAATCCGTCGCCACTCCCGCCGTCTCCGACAGATGGATGCATCTATTCAAGCTGACGAAACCCGCATTCTTCGACTTTCCGAAACTCTTAGCCATCTGGAGAGGCAAGAGCTCGAGGTGCGTGAAAGGCTTTCCACGGCCGAGAGCGATCTCGATCGACTGGAGATCGGACTGAATTCCCCGCTGTACACATGGGAACATACCTCAGGCACAGCATTCGAAGCCTCTCCTGCCTACATCTCAGTCAAGGCTGCAATCCAGATCCAGGTTGGGATTCGTACTCAGCTGCACGCATTAACAGAGAAGGTGCACGAAGATCGTCGGGAGTGTCTCTGTGAAATAGAATCTGCGCAGGACGCTCTACACAGGCACATGGACCAGCGGACAGAGTATTTCCATACCAACGTCGGATCTGAACTCTTGTCAGACTGGGCACAGCTCCAGAAGAGCATTCTCCCTTTGCTTTTGATGGCCCAGAATGAGCCGTGCACACTCCAGCAGCAGTGTCTGGAGTGAAACATGCAGTACTTCATTTTATAGCTGCAAGATATATGGTGCCACCTAGTCATGGCGGCTTCACTCGGATCAGTCCTGCTCATCTAAACTATTCACAATACAACATATTCAGCTCTCCTAGAACAGGTTCCATTACGCGATTATTGTACGTTTGCTATGGCTTTCAGTGCCCAGCCGCCAGAGTTTTGTTTTCTACGCAAGACGTATGACCTCTAATCCACATCTTCCGTCGTTATTTTCGACCGATTAAATTATACCTACAACCTAGTGATACCACGTTCAACGTTTAGCACCGGCTTCGAGTCCTCTGTGTTGAGATTTTCACATTTTCCATGACACCTGTGAGCTCCAGAATCCCTCAACCTGTAATAAAATCTCCAGAATCCCCCAAACTGTAATAAACAAAGAACCTCCGCTGATTCTGGTCGGACATATTTCGAATTCGGAAATTCCGAGTCCAGCTTGTCTCGGCATGCCAAGGCGAGTGACAGTCAGCCGCAGCTGTCAGTGAAATCTCGTAGCATAGAGCAGGTATATATCATGTACAGCACAGGTATAGCAGAAGTGCAAAGCAGGTGTAGAGCAATGGTAGATATAAAGAAGGTATAAAACAGGTGCAGCATAGGTGCAGAACATGTACAGGTGTGGATCAGGGACAGAGCAGGTGTAGCTATGATATAGTCTCGGTATAGCACCGATGTAGCACCCACATAGCACAGAGTTTCTTTTCCATTACCCGAGCATCTCTCATCTACCTTTCCCTCGTCATAGACGCCCCTATACTCTCTCAGTCTGCTCATCTTCTTGTTCCCAGCTTTCCTTCACTAGACGCTTTCCCCGGCGCACTGTCTGAACAATCAAGCAGGCTGCCCACGTAGCTATTGCATCCAATCGAGCATTCATGCCATTGTGTCTCGCCGACACATGCCGCTCGATCATGCATTGGACGACAGAAATCACGCAGAATTCAGGACGTATCCGCAATCTCTTTGATCAATGCTGTGCCGTTAAAAAGCAGTGGTGACTCGCCAAGGTAACGTTATAGCAGCATCGGCTGTCCCTCTTTTAACACTCCTTTGCTCGACACTACTTTCCCTCTTTACCTTCTCCGCTTCGACAGCGAAAACTACGCCTAAGCCTTTGCCTCAGCTGCCACCACAGCTACGAGTCCTGATTTCGAACCTGCACAGCTGCGCATCACGACCATCTCTCACAGCGTCTTCCTCGAATGGGCCCCATTGGATCTCTAATAGGGACGGATACCCGAACATGTTTGCGCGACAATGACCCAGCAATATTGCAAAATTCACAAATATACTCGACTTCCTCATAGGACATGTGGCGATCGTAAACTGCGATCAACAAGTCTGCTGGTCACACACATGATGGCAAGCCATGTACCTCGTCTTATCTGCGCTAACGGATATATAACGCGACGTCTTTGGTCGTGAGCCGTACCAGCTTCACTCTCCTCGGACCGTTTTGCTTCATCGCCGAGGTTTTCGTCTCCTTGATTGTCTCTCCAAGTTTCAGATGGCCAGCCTGCACCAGCCGTGTATGACTTGCCAAATTTAAAGAAGCAACGGAGACATTAGAACATGGAAGAGCAAGATGAAATCCCTGTTCTTGCAGCCGACGCTACACCACTCTCTGCAGTCAGGCTCACGCGTGCCGGCTCTAACACCGAGCTGATACTCAACTTCGGGATCACTACGTCGCCTTCGTCAAACAGAGAGTCAACTCGACCATACTTCAGCCTGTCTCGATCGGTAAACACGACTATGATCATCGGCCACTGCGAGCCAGGAGCGCTAACTAGCTGACTTACTGAGACCCGGACCCAATACATCGGGATTAGCAGCGTGGCCCTGGCACCATCAATACTAGCGTCAGCGTCTTTGCTGTGAACAGAGGTGACACGATGTGAAGAAGAGGAGAGAGGGAGAGGTAGGGTCGCTGTGGACGGAAACTGTGAGCAGGCAGGATACATGGGATTATACAGAGAAATAATGGCCAGGGGTTTGGAGGAAGCTCGGGAGGTTAGACGGTCTAGGACCGGTAGACATTGGTTCCAGAAAAAGCAGAGGGATGCATTGTGGCAACTTGAAAAGCGAGAGAGACGAGGTCGGTAAGAGCCACCACAGCAGCAGCAGTAGGGATAAGAAAGACTACCCCCGTGTGGAACTGTAGTGGAGGCAGGCGGATGCCGAATGGTTCATCGAGGACCGTCCATGGAGCGTGGACCAGGTCACCCCGTACGAGCACCGCTAGAGCACGCGCTGCCTGCACGATGGTGTCCTCCACGCTGCCAACTATTTGCAATAGCATAGAATCATCGCCCAGGTCAGTCGAGCTCGCCGTCTCCGTGATGATCGTGTATGTCGAGAGGATTTGTAACGCGCAGCACATACTACTTCCCTTCTGTCTATCTGATCCGACTTCTACTTCTGCACAGACCGACCAGCGTACATGTAGCATGACCCGCTTCGTCTCTTGACTATCATGGTATGATTTCTCCAGCTTCGTGGATCAGAGTCCATTGGCTCGCTTCTCTGTTGAGTTAGGTTGAAAAGCGGCGAGGATGTTGTTGTAACTAGCAAATCGGATCGAGAGACGTGTGTTTCATTCAGAGAGTTACAATAACCGATTATCTACTATACGTACGCTAACTTATTAGTACTAGTTCTTTAGTACTAGAGAAGCTATACTAGCCTTCTATTACAACACTCCCTCTCTAGTATAGATTACTAAAGCTAAAGAACTACCCTATTATATATAAGTAAAGTAATTAGGTCATTACTTTATCTTATTATAATTACTTATAATTATTAGTACTAGCTAATTATTAGTGAAGGTTTACTATTAGTTTAGCTCGTAATTGCTAGTAACAATAGTAACTGTTAATAATAGTATAGTAGGCTTAGTCGTTATAGTTATAGCGGCAGTTATAGGTTACGATATATAGTCCATTAAAGGGCTTAGGTAGAAAGGTAGTGTTTAGTTATATATATACGGTTTCTACGACTACGAGGTTTCTAAGGGTAGTAACCGACTAACGAGTGTCGTCGACGAGCGTATACTATTCACTAACTACCTCGACTAGGAAGACACCTACACTATAACAATAGCTAGGTAGCTATTATTTATATAAAAGCGCTAGCTTATAAATCTTAATAAGGGAGATATAAGTAGCCTCCTAGCTCCTTTATAATTTCTCTTTCCTTTATTATACTTATAGTAGCTACTATTACTAAAGATATTAGTAGCTTAGCTACTAGCTATATAGTAGCTTCCTACCTAGGTCCTACCTCTTATAGTAGCTAGAATAGCCTAGGTCCCTCTTAATCCTATACTAACTAGTCCTTAGCTTACTAGTTTAATTAACTAGCTTATTAGAGACTTAATAGGCTACTCGAACTAGACTATATATATTAATACTCTTTATATTACTTCTATTATAAATATCCTAGAGTTCCTTTATTAAAATAGTTAAATATACTACCTTAGGGCTCTATTTAATAGGGGTCTTAACTAGCTCGTTAGGACTACCTAGAATAGGCGTACTATCGTTTATCGCCTTTCTCTTTATTAAGGTTAAGTAATAGGTATAAAGATATCTATAAGTAACGTTAACTACCTTCCTACTTATTAGGTAGTAATAAGTAATAGAAGGGTTATTAATCCTACTCTATATAATAAGTATAGAAGGTCTAGGCTATTAGGAAAGTTCTCTTAGTACTTTAGTTATCTAGGCTTCTAGGATAGTACTTATACTAACTATATCTTTACTAATTATACTAATAGGTATAATTATTACTCTAGCTCTAATCCTTATCTATCTTATCTAAGTTAAGCTCCTTAGACTTATACTATAAGTATAATAATAGGTATTACTTGTCCTATATCTACTTTTAGGGCTTAGATCCTAGTCCCTATACCTTTAACTTTCCTACTAATAAACTTCTTAAGGAATAGTAGAGCTTCTAGTCTTATTAGTCCTAGTAGTTCTAGATATATTAGTACTAATATTATTAGACCTAGAAGCGATCTTAGTAGTAGCTCTAGTACTATTAGTCTTATCCTTAGTAGTAGTTAGGCTAGCTTACTAATTAGTACTAATAGGTTTATAATAGTTCTAATAGTCCCTATCTTTAAGCTAAATAGGGCTAGTAATTAGGCTAATTAGGCTAATATTCTAGAGTAGATAATGCTATTCTATAGGCGCTAGACTATTAATATAAGTAATAGCCTTACTATTAGAGTCCTAAATCGTTATAGCTTCTAACTAAATACTAGATTAAGGAGTAGTAGAAATTAATTAAGATAGTAATAATAGTATTAAGTAGAGGATATAGCTTAGGTATAAGTAGCTAGTAATAGAGTTATAATAGCTTTTCTTTTCTCTCTTTTTAATAATAAAGTAATAGTTATTACTTTAAGCTTTAGATAAATAAGATAGCTTAATAAGTAGTAATAGTATAAATAGTATACTTAAAATAATAATATATATAAAATCTAAATAAGTATATAGTATAAAGTTACACTAAGTAACTAGCCTTTTACTAGTTAGTTAAGGATTTTATTAGGAGACTTAGGTTTTATAAGTATATTAGCTAATTACTAAGTTATATTAATATACTTAAGCTTAATTATACTAAGTTTATACTACTCTCTATAGTAATAATTCCTTAAATTAATATACTTCGATCTCCTTAAATTAGTATAATCTCTTATAAGTTTAATAGCTAACTTATTATTAATAAAGACTATAATTAGACTAAGGTAGATATTAGTAAGTAGTCTAAGTTTAATAATAAGGTTCCTTAACTAGTTAATCTCTCTATAGGTCTTAGTAAGGGTAAGATATTTAGCCTTAGTACTTAATAATACTATAATCTTTTATAGCCTTAACTTCTAGATAACTAGTATATTAAGTATATAAATAATAGTACTAGATATAGATCTTACTATTAATCTATTACTAGTAAAGTTAGAGTTAGAGTAGGCTTTAATTATATTAACTAATAGTCTATTAGTCTTCTTAAAGGTAAGACCTTTTATAATAGTACTATTATTATAGTGTAGGTGTCTTCCTAGTCGAGGTATTTAGTGAATAGTATACGCTCGTCGACGATACTCGTTAGTTAGTTACTACCCTCGGAAACCTCGTAGTCGTAGAAACCTTATATATATAACTAAACGCTACCTTTCTACCTAAGCCCTTTAATAGACTATATATCGTAACCTATAACTATAGCTATAACTATAACGACTAAGCCTACTATAACTGTCCCCTTCCCCCTAGTATCTAACCTAGACACGAACGACCTATATACCTTAGAGTCCTTAACGACGAGCTATACGACGACGACCCTTACTAATAACGAGCTCCTCGCCGAGGCCGGTAGCTCCGTCCTCCGCCTCCTTACGCTAACGACGCTATATCTCTAAATTATTACTAGAAAGACCTTCCTCTTTATTCTCTAATAAATCTATTTTACCCTTATTATCCTCTTCTTTAGAATCTAAATCTACTCCCTCCTCTTCCTTATTAGAACCTATCTCTATATCCTCCTTATCGCCCTCGACTATAATAGGATTAGGGTTATCCTTCGTAGTAGGGACTAGGCCCTCCTTAGTATAATAGAAGAAAGAACGAGCACTAATAAAGTAGGCCTTCTTATACTACTAGACCTTAACCTAAGCCTTCTCTATAGCTATAGTAATCTCCGTACGAATCTCTCTAATACGATCCTTAGTAGCTTAGAGATCGTTACCTAATAGGATATCTCTTTCCTCGACGATAGCGGGATCGTCCTAACGAATATAGCTAACTAGAGCGTTATTAATAGGACTATCGATTTATAGAGTAATAGCGGTAGGGAAAGTAGAGTATATACTTCTATATATATTTAGCTTACTAGGAGGAGTCCTAGGACTAGGGCGCTTCTATATATAAGCGAGAGTAAGCTCGCTATACGAACTACCCTCGAACTACTTTAGAGTCTCGTAATCGGCACTAATCCTATAGAACTAAGGGAGTATAGTACGACGAATAGAATCGGTAGGACTAGTCGAACTATATAGGGTATAAGGTATAGTAATACGAACGTTACTAGCCTTATAAATTATTAACTCCTAGTCGGCCTTATACTTCTTAATATTATCCTACGTAAAGTACTTATCGGTGATATTAATAACTAGGGCGTCGGTAAGAACCTTACGAGCCTTTATATCCTAAACCTACTCCTTTATATAGTAATATATCTTAGGTATAACGATAGTGTAATTCTTTAGTGTCTTATTGTTAAGGCTAATAGAACCTTAGACGACATCTCCTCTATATCTATTAGTAAGGTAGCTAGGGTTAACGTTAATATAACGGAACTATATATAATCTCTAGGGACGGTATATTTAGCGTAGTAAGGGTAGGAAATTAACTAAGTAAGCTTATCGAGACAACTAGTAATATATACTCGATAGTATTTAGGATCTATATATATAGCCTACTATCCGAGAGAGTGAAATATATTACGTAACTACCCTAGCTAGTTCTTACCCTTAGGATAACCGAAATAGTAAAGATATATATCTATCTCGGTATAGAAGATATCTATAAGAGGAGAATCCCCTTCGGCCTACTATTTAAAGATGTTAATAACTATATTACTATCGGTAACCTATTCGTCGTAAAGCCCCTTATAGAAACTATCGAGGATAAGCTTCCTCGTATCCTTAGAGATATAACGATCTATAACTATAGACTTATACTTAAAAATACTACGCTTAGCGGACTCGCGAGCGATATAGAAAGTTAGAATAAGCTACTTAGCTATCTCTTTCTATATACGTATTAAGTCTAGAGTGCCCCTATAGTAGGCGTTATACTAATAGCGAATACGCCTAGCTAAAACTTCGTACTTAAGGTTAGTAAGTAGTATAGTAGGCTTAGTCGTTATAGTTATAGCGGCAGTCATAGGTTACGATATATAGTCTATTAAAGGGCTTAGGTAGAAAGGTAGCGTTTAGTTATATATATAAGGTTTCTACGACTACGAGGTTTCCGAGGGTAGTAACCGACTAACGAGTGTCGTCGACGAGCGTATACTGTTCACTAAATACCTCGACTAGGAAGACACCTACATAGCAACAATAGTGATTTAGTGCTAGGGGTAGTGCCTTACTATTGTTATCGAGTAGTGTTATAGTAGCTATCGAACGAGTAGCTCGTTATTAGTTATATTAGGTTTATTAGGCTTATTAGGTTTATTAGGTTTCTTTAGTGTTCTATAGCTATTATTATAGCACTATACGAGGACACTAGGATAAGACCGCTACTGTCTCTTAGGATTTAAAGTTTTTTTATACCTCCGAGGACGATTTCTAGTATACACGGAGCACGACGAGTTTCGTGATAGAGAATTAGTTAGGTATCTAGAAGACCCCGATAGGAGCGGCTATAGCTACTCGATTTAAACGATGTTCGATACGAGTATTAATTAGGAGTTTCTAACTCGTAAGAGTTATCTATATAGACGGAGAACATAGTAACCCTAGACCCGGAATAGACCTAGGTTTAGAAGCTGCGGAAGTAAACGGAGACGACGACTAATGCGGAAGGACTAAGCCTTTATAGATAAAAGGGCTAAAAGTATACGATATAGCGTATAAGGGCTATCTAGATTTAGCCTAGGTACTACGTAGTAGTATAGAGTTTACTAATAGTTTATTTAAATACTAAGGTTAATCCTACTACTATTCGAAAATATCTTAGTGGCACTAGTTCTTTATTCTAAGAGGATGTCGATGTTGCCGGAAGAGTTCGGTGCTAGATAAAGATTTTCTAAATTCCGTAAAGCTACTTATTTAGTAGTAAGTAACGAGTCTAAGGACAAAGGAAACGTTATAATAAATACTAGCCTTAATCCGGAGAGTACCCCTTCCCCTTAGCTAACACCTCCTTCTATAGAGGAGTATACGACCCCTTCGAACCTACTAAAGGACGAGGAACGGACTCCTCTAATAGCTAAAGGTTTAGTATCGATATAATAGGGAGGGTAGCCTTTTATAGTGTAGATAACACTACTAGCTCCTAGCTCTAGGTAATAAGGTACTCCTTACTTCGATAGCTATAACGTTATAGAGTTTATAGAAGAATAGGAGACCTTTATTCGATCCTATAATCTTTCTAAGGAGGTTACTATTCGAAGGTTACCTTAGTACTATAGCGCTAAGATCCGTAGATAGGTAAAATCCTATCTTAGTTAGGCTTCGAGAGACTAGGTTAGTCTTAAGAAGGAGATAAAGCTTAGTTTCGAGGATAAGGACTCGGATTACCTAATAACGTCTCGTACTTATCTCGAATAACTAAGGGATACACCGAGAGAGACTTTCTCTAATATACTCTAGTACTATAGGATGTTTAGGAAGACTACTAACGCTCTTAGTAAAACTCGGCTCGATATTATTACGAGGGGCACGTAGTTTACCGAAGGTCTTCTAGTTAATGTTCGTAGTTACGTTAGAGTAAAGAGTAGTATAGATATAAAGTACTCTAACACCTTTAAGGATTTTCCGAGGATCTACTATTTAGCTAAGGAGAAGATCTCTAAGATGCGACGACTTAAATCCTTCTAGTCGGTTCGTAAGGAGCGCGAGAAGGTTACCTTAGTTATTACTAAGGAAGGCACTACTTAGCCTCGTATCCCCGATGTTTCCGCTAAGGCTTAAACGAATACTCCTATAGCTACCTCTCCTTCGGATTCGAGTATATAGACTCTTTATAAGAGAATAGATAAGCTATCGGTCTAAGTCGTATAAGTAATAAACGGCTAGTCTCTTCCTATAGAACTACCTCGTCTAGCCCTAGTTTCGTATTAACCGTCTAGATTTACACTAGCTACTAGTTCGAATACTATTCCTCTCGGTCCTTATAGGTACTAGTACTATAAAAAGAAAGGTCACTCTCGACCTAATTATCTAGAGCTTTGTAAGCTTATTAATCTTAGTCTCCTTTATTTAGAAGGTAATAGCTTAGTTTAGGGAACTACGGAGAACCTATAGCGTCTAGTTAGTCGTCTAGTAAGACGTAATAAGGGAGCTACTTAGTTATAATAAGAATAGGTTAAGGCTAGACTCCGAGCTACTAGGAAGTTAGCGGTTAATAACCTAGACTATAAGATGCTAACTGTCGACGATAATTCTAAGGATAAAGCGTCTAAGTCTATTTAGTGTAAGGATTTCTACCTAGAGGATCTAGTTAGGAGGGATAATGACGATAAAGACGATTTCGTTAAGGAAGTTCCGGTTATAGCTACTACTTAGCCGAGTATTACACCTCGTAATACTCGAACGGATAAAGGTAAGAGTCCTACTAATAGGGTCACTAAGGTAGGTCCTTCTAAACCGTCCTATAGCGTTACTAAGTCCCTTCGCACTAGTACTTATCGTCTAGTAGCTATTACTAATGTTCCGGAAGGTGTAACTATTACTAGGTCTCGTTTAGCCACTATTAAAGCCGTCGCTAAGACTAAGGAGGAAGACGCTAATATAGAGGATCTAGTCGCTAAGGAGGCTCCTCGACCTATAAAGCGTGTTCCTCGCACTAAACGCTTCGATAAGGTTCTATAATAGGTCACTAATCCGTAGTAAGCTATATAATCCTTATTAAACTCTAATATTATAATAAGGATAGGGTCTCTCCTCGGAATCTTATAACCGTTATCTAAGATCTTTTATCGAAGGTTCGACAACCCTAATCTTCCTAGTAATAACATTCCCGAGCTCTTCCGCCTTCGTGCCGAGGTGAATCTAGTCTAATAACCGGAGGAATTCGTGAATCTCGACCCTAATACGGATATAGATTAGAAAGGAGCTTCCGCCGATTTAATGACTATTACTAGTCCGAGGTTAATTACTAGTCTTAGGTTTAATACGACTATAGTTCGTACGCTTCTCGATAGCGGTGCTAAATATAACCTTATATCGTTAAGGTTAGCTAAGGAACTAGGTTTGCCGATCTAGCGAGATATTAAGATTATTATAGATAGTGTAATAGGTATAGGCTCTTTCTCTAGGGCTTATATTAATATACCCGTTAACATTAGAGGTGTCGTAATCTATACGTATTTCTTATTAACTAGGAAGAGGTTAGAATACATTATTCTAGGAAGGCCTTTCGAACGTAAGTCTCGTCTTGTTTCTTAAAATATAGATAATAGTTCCTAGTATAGGACGATCTAGTCGGCTAACGGTTCGTAAAAGGTTACCTTTTATTAGGGGTAGATTATATTAATACTAGTTCGTATATATAATAACCTACTTATAGTAGTATAAGGATAGCTCTCGATTAGTATTGTAAATAATACTTAAGGAGGGAAAATCCCTTAGGCTATACGTAGCTAGACTAGAGGCTATACGCTTAGGCTATCCGAAGCCGGCTAGACCCTAGATCCTTACACCTAATTAGAAGCCTACACCTTATCTCTAAAAATACCTATAACATTACCTCCTCCTCTAAGCTAATATCCTTAGTAGCTAGCCTTAATAAAAACCTATTAGCCTTTATAGCTACTATAGGAAAAGAGTGTCTAGCATTGCTACTTCACCTACTTACGTCCCTTATGTGATTTTTGCGCGAACTATATACGATTAGTGAGGTTATCGCGGCTTTATCGCTTCTAGAAAGGTAGGTAATGTGCGCTTTATTTAGGCTTCATTTAGGATTTTTGCCCCCCTAGGTCCTTAGTGCTAGGATTGCCTTTATTACGTAGGGCAATAACAATAAATACAGCTAATATATCTTTCTACGACGCGCCTACACTCCTTAACTTCGTTAATAATACCTATTACGTATACCGCACCTTTCTCGCCTAGCATTATAGTCGCCTTTAGTAGACCTTAATACATTACTACTGCTGCTCTTAGTATAGCTCCCGACTATAATTTTAGCGCGCGAGTCGCTAGCGACATAACTACGCCCTACGTAGCTACTTACATACGCTACGTATACGAGATTACCCGCTATAGTATTATCTATAATAAACTAACTCTAAGGAGGTGTAGCTACTACACTTCTAGGAATAGGTCCTCTTATACACTAGTAGGAATCCTTAAGACGAGACCCGTATACGACCTTACTAATACCTCTAGGTTCCTATTGTCTTTAACGGGCGCGTCGAGCGCGTCTATAGGTTCTACGACTCCTACACTAGGGCTGTCGCTTCTAGTACCTTTCCTATTAGAAGGAGGGGATAGGATCCTAATATCCGCCGTATAGGATTAGCTCTTACGCGTGCCTAGCGCACCTTAACCTAATAGCTAGAGAATTATAGGAGGATCGTAGCTCTTAGAGGTAATCTATTAGAGATGCCTACTAAAGTCCCTAAGTCTAGCCCTAACATAGAGAGGCTATAGCTATTAGAGTAGAGGAGGATTACTAATGTTCTAGAGTATATAGCTATATAGGCCTTTAGCTACGTAAGTTCGCACCTTAATCGCGTCTAGATCGTATACTAATAGCTAGGATAGCCTAGACCCCTTAGTTTTAGTAGTAGTGCTCCTAGTAGTGGCCCCTACCCTATATTTAGGCCTAGCCCTAGAGGTTAGGGTAGTAGTAGAGGTAGTAGTAATAGAGGTAGTAGTAGTAATAGTAGCGGGAACGGAGCTATAAGTTTACGCCTTCCTCGCTATTGTCTCGTAAGCTAATATTATAGTATAGGATAGTAGTAGTAATAGAAATAGTAGTCCTAATAGGGATAGTAATAGTGGTAGTAATAGTAGTAGTAGTAATAAGAGTAGTAATAATAGTAGTAATAATAGTAGTAATAATAGTAGTAATAATAGTAGTAGTAGTAGCGTAAGTTCGCACCTTCCTCGCTATTTACTCGTAAGCTAATATCGTCGTTTAGGATAAGTCTAGTAAGGAGAGTAAGCCTATTAAAGGGGGTAAGGCTAGTAGGGAGGATAAGTTTAAGGAATTTAGTAAGGAGAATAGTAAGGTTAATAACTTAGGTAATTTAGATATTAAGATATAAGATAAGTAGGCGCGCTTATTAACTACGACTCGGCTATATAGAGCTAGCATAGCGTAGGTGTTTCTAGGGTGATTCTCGCGACAATACCCGGCTAGAAGGCCTATAGATAGAAATAGACAGTCTTAATCCTTAAGCTAATATTCCTATTATAGTTATAAAGCTAAAGTCTCTAGTGCTAAGCATTTCATTACGAGCGTATAGCGGTATTCGTACGAGCTAACTATAGTCTACGGCTAGGTTGCTTACTCTTATCTTATCCCCGGCTATACTTATCGCTTTCTCTAAACTCCCTTAGTAAGTCATCTATTTCCTTAAAGTCCTCTTCTTTTATCTATAAGCTCTTAGTCTTATTATACCCTTCCTATTTAAGTAGGTATTCTTTCTTTCCCGCGCGTATAGTGCGCTTAGTAAGGATTTTCTCTATAAGCTAAACTTATTCTCTATCTTCTACTAACTCTAGGGCCCTTATATTTAGTAGTTCTTCTCCTTCCCTTAGGTAGAAAGGCTCTAGTAGAGATATATAGAATATATCGTATATACGATAGGAGCTTAGTAGCTATAGGCGATATACCTATAAGTTAATCGCTTCTTTAACCCGAAAAGGGCCTACGAATTTATCTATTAGCTTCCTACTTAGGGCTTTTAGCTTAAGGTTCTTTATATTTAGCTATACTAGGTCTCTTAGCTTAAACCTTATTAGAGTGTACTTTCTATTATAGTACCGGGTTTAATACTCTACTACGGCTTATAGTCGTTCTTAAAGCTTTACTCGTAATACGTATATATCCTACACTTGTCGTACTACTACGGGTACCTCCCCCTCTAGCCGCCTATCCTTAGGTAGGTTTTAAAGGATTAGGTATTTCCTAAGAATAGCATAAAATAGTGTTTCTTTAGTAGTTATATACACTAAATTGTTATATACGAACTTAGCTATATAAAGTAGGTTAGGCTAGTCTTTAGTATATTCTATAGTAAAGACATATAGGTAATACTTAAGCGTCTAATTCTGGCGCTCTATTTAGCTATCGGTTTACGGATAGAACGCCGTGCTTAACCTACGCTTTACCTACATCTAGTAGTAAATCTCTAACTAGAAATAGCTTATAAATAGCGTCCCTCTATCTAATACTATCCCTTTCTACGCCCTATATTTATATATAACATACTTAAAGTACACATCTATAAAGTCTTTAGCTGTCTATATTTCTTTTACTAGGATATAGAGCGCTATCTTTAATAATCTGTCGCAGATTACGAGGATCGCATTATATGCGCTTCTATTGTGAATAGCAGGGGGTAGCTTTATAATAAAGTCTAGTGTAACTTCTTTAAAGATATTAGAAGGGATAGGAAGGGAAGATAGCTTACTATATAGTATATACCTTAGAGCTTTTAACCTTTAATAGGTGCTATAGCTCTTAATATACTTACGCACTTCTTGATCTAATAAGGGCTAGTAGTAGTGTCTACTAATTAGATTATGCGTTCTTACTGCGCTATAATGGCTAGCTATACGAGAGTTATAGTGCTAGTATAAGATTTCTTATCTAAGGCTAGGTTCGTTTAGAATATATAGCCTACCCTTATATATAAGGGTTCTATCTTTACGTTTACGCTATACTAGCGACTTCTTACTACTTCGGGTGCGCCCTTCTTGCTCTAGATCGGCTATACGCTTAATTATAAAAGCGTCCTTCTACTAAAGTATATAGATAGTCTATAATAGGGAGGTGTCCCCTACTAATGTAAGTTCGCTAGTAATAAGAACTCTTACTACGTAGCGTAGTACGTATAGCATGCATTCTATAGCACTAGCGGTTAGGCTAGATCCGCGTTCGTAACCCGTAGGCTGTCGACCTACGAGTTCCGAGCTATACTCGGAGTAGGAGCTAATTCTACCGACAAGATACACCCTAGTAGTGACTAGATCTACTCCTAGTTCACTAGCTATACTAAGTTTGTTCTAAAGGGTAGGTAGTAGTCTTATTAGCGCGTAGTTCTCTTTAAAGTAGTCTACCCTCCTCGAGGGCCCGTCTACTAGGTTAGACTTGCTAGGTGTGTACTCTACCTTAAAGTTAAAGGCTACTAGGTAGGACGCCTAGCGGGCCTAGCGCGGGTTTAGCTTCGCTACATCGCGTATGCCTCGTAGGTTATTATAGTCACTAAGGACTTATATTATATACTAGGCCCCCTCGAGGTAGTAGCGCTATTACTTAAAGCAATATATAATTACGTACAGTTCTTAGTTATAGACCTCCTAATTACGTTTAGCCCCTTATAGCTTCTAAGAGATAAAAGCGACTAGATGCCACTTACTATCCTCTATCTTTCGGCCTTATCCTACGCTTTACACGTAATAGTCCTACGTCTTTAGAAGCGTAGCGCTTATAGCTCGTCGCTATTAATCTTATTCCTACATTGCTCCGGATCTCTAAAGGGTCCGGATTTACTCCCTCCTCGAGGAGAGCAATTTACTCCTTAATCTACCTAAGGGTGCGCTCCTATAGGAGACGATCCCTTCGTTGTTCCGCGTCGTAGATACGCTCTTCTAGCGACGCTATTACTACTAGCGGTTCTCCCGGTGTAGTTATAGAGGTTCCTAATCCTTCTTTATTACTAATAGAACCTAACTATGTCCTTATAATAGCTATCCTTAGACTACTTCCTAAGTAGGGCAAGGAAGTATTATTATATTAGGGGTAGATTATATTAATACTAGTTCGTATATATAATAACCTACTTATAGTAGTATAAGGATAGCTCTCGATTAGTATTGTAAATAATACTTAAGGAGGGAAAATCCCTTAGGCTATACGTAGCTAGACTAGAGGCTATACGCTTAGGCTATCCGAAGCTAGCTAGACCCTAGATCCTTATACCTAATTAGAAGCCTATACCTTATCCCTAAAAATACCTATTATAAATAATACTTAAGGAGGGAAAATCCCTTAGGCTATACGTAGCTAGACTAGAGGCTATACGCTTAGGCTATCCGAAGCCGGCTAGACCCTAGATCCTTACACCTAATTAGAAGCCTATACCTTATCCCTGAAAATACCTATAACACCTTTTAGAGTACGAAATCGAGCGGACCGAAGAATAGATCTTTCTACGAGTTAACGAGGTTATCGAGGTCTTTAAACGATTAGGCGGCATTAGTCCTAGCTATAATGTCGCGCGAGGAGAGCTAGGATATCGACTAGGAGTTTCGGTTTCTATTTCTTCTTTATAGGTTACTTATGGATTAGATCTCTCTATTTCTTATATTAACAATACATGTACGGATTTAATTCTTTATAAACTACTAGAAAACGATAAAAACAATTCTCTACTTTTATAGGTTACTTAGGATAAAGGGGTTCGTATATTCGAGGAGAGTATAGGAGAACGGGAGGGTTTCCTTTTTAGGAATAGCGTAAAAATTCCTAGATCTAAGCCGGGCTTAGAACTAGTATTGCTAGAGATTTGCCGAATTCGCTATATAGCTAATGTTCTATCCTCTAGAGGGGAATAGCTAGCTAACCTACTACGCGGATGTTTTTAGTTTATACTATTATTAGAGGACGATAGTATGCCTCGGATCTCTCGAAAGAATAATATCTAATTAATGCTTACTACTATACGGCTTAGAATACGTCGAGCCTCCCGCGGAGTACCGAGGGTAAGGGTAAATACCTTATATAAAAGGAAGGATAAGAAGGTTCGGCTAGTAGATACTTCGATCTTAGACGGTTCTACACCTAGAGGGGTAAATACGTAGCGAGAACAGTACTTAGCTCGTAAAGCATTATAACCTTTCCGGTTAGCGCTATACGGTCACCTACTTATTGCTAAGTTTTCTAATATTAAGGAGCGATCGCGACTTACACCCGAGAGAGAGTATAAGCTCATTATTAGTCACGAAGTTACTCTAGCTAAACGGGAGGTATTAATATAAGTACTCCTAAACCGAGAAGCTATTCTAGCTTAGGACTTCTCCGAGATTAGTACAGTAAAAAGTAACGTTACGCCGGCGTAGTCTATTAGGACTATAGACTACACGCTATAGTAGGAACCTAGTTTCCCTATTCCGCGATCCTTAATAGGTATCGTAGTAGACATAGTAAAAGAGAGGATTACGAACGGGCTCCTTAAGCTAAGTTACGTACTATATAGGAATCCTTATTTCCTAGTTAAGAAGAAGGATACGAATAAGTATCGGCTAGTTAATACGGCAATAAGTATTAATCGCGTAACGATTAGAGATGCTAACCTCCCTCCTTCCGTAGATAAATTCTCGGAGTCTTTTACTAGTATATACGTCGCCTTACTCGTAGATTACTTTTCCGGATACGACTAAGTCCCCCTTACGGAGGAAAGCCGTAATATTACCTTATTTATGACACCTATTAGACTCGTCCGACAGATAAGACTTCCTTAGGGAGCGACGAATTTAGTTACGTAGTTCTATAGGATTAACGACACAATTCTACGGGATCGGATACCTTATAATATATAACCTTTCGTAGACGATAACGGGATTAAGGGACCTCGTATAGATTATAGTAGAGAGGAGTCTTTTCCTAGTGTTAGACGTTTTATGCTCGAATATATATAGACGTTAGACTATACGCTTACCGATATAGAGAGAGCTAGAGTTACTATTTCTAGTAGAAAGTCCTAGTTTTTATAGTTAGGTCTTAAGGTAGTAGGGTTTATCTATAATTCTAGAGGCCGTTATCTAGACTAGTCTAAGATCGTTAAGATTGTAGAATAGCCACTATATAAGAATAGTACGGAGGTACGCGCTTTCCTTAGTATCTATATATATTACCGTATATAGGTTAAGGATTTTACTATCGTTGTCTAGCTGTTATATTAGCTACTTCGGGCTAGTATCGTTTTCGAATAGACTAAGGAGGTATAATCCTCTATAAACGTACTTAAATAAGCACTAACTTCTGTACCGGTACTTACGTCGATTAATTATAGTAAACAAGCCGGATCGATTATCTTAGCTATAGACGCTAGTTTAATAGGTTAGGGTATAATCCTTATATAGGAGAGCTCGGAGGCTAAGAAGAAACGTTATATTATTCGTTTCGAATCTAGTATATAGTCTAAAGCTAAAAAGAAGTATAATGCTAGTAAGAGGGAGTACCGCGGTGTACTTAAGGCGCTATAGAAGGTCCGTTCGTATCTTTATAGAGTCCTATTTATTATCGAGACTAACGCTAACACCTTAGTAGCATAACTTAATCGATCCGCTACTAATCTTCCTAGTTCGGTTACCGCTCGGTAGATTACGTAGATACGCTTATTCGCCTTCGACGTTCGACATGTTCCTAGTAAGAAGAATAGAGCTACTAATAGGCTTTCTCGCCGCCTACGAGGTCCGTTAGACAATAATAATAAGGCATATAATATAGACGTAGACGACTTAATCGATTCCGAGCTATTTTACGTGTCTATTCGTCCTCTCTAGGTAGATAGGAGTAATAAGCGAACTACTCTAGTCCGCGAGGAATATTTAGTAGAATCGTAAGACATTACCGACTATCTTATAACGTTACGACGACCGCTACATTTAGATATATCTAAATTCATTAAATTTAAGAGGAATACGTCGATGTTCCTTGTTAATAATAGTCACCTTTTTAGACGCGGTTAGAGGTTAATACCGTTACGCCGCGTCGTCGATATAGAGGACTATAGAGATAAGATCATTAGGGAGCTTTATAACGGAAGTAGTTATAAGGGTCGTAAGGGTACTTAGAGGAAGATTGCCGATCGGTACTAGTAGAAGACGCTATATGCCGATGTTCGTCACTACGTAGCTACGTACGACGAATGTTAAAGAAGAGCGCTTTTACGAGAAACGGAGGAACTACATCTAAGCGGCATCTCTACCCTTTATACGAAGTAGTACGTCGATGTCGTTTATATACCTATATCGGAAGGATATTAATATCTTATTATTGCTCGAGAGTCGATTAGTTTATAGCTAGAGGCTAAGGCACTACATAATTCCGATAGTAAGTCCGCTACGAAATTCCTATATAAGGAGGTTATATATAGATTTAGTGCTATTAAGACACTAGTAGTAGATAGAGGTTCCGAGTTTAAAGGGTTAGTCTACTCTCTCGCTAAGTAGTTTAGTATAGACTACGTCGTTACTTTAGCCTATAATCTATAATCTAATAAGGCTAAACGAGGGCATCCGAATATTATAGATAGTCTTTCGAAGATCACGGGTAAGGACAATAGCTAATAGGTCTAATATCTTACTTACGTCCTATAGGCCGAATAGTTAACCGTTAATAGGATTACTAGTTAAATACCTTCGTTACTTATATTTAGGACCGACACTATCCTTCTAGTAGAATTCGATATTTATAGTTAGCGAATATAGGATTAGTCGTAGGTTCGCACTATAGAAGAGCTTATTGCCGCTCGTACTCGATAACTTAAATAGAGAGACGAGGATCTTTAGGAGACGTAGGATCGTATATATCGTCTTCGGCAAGAATATAAAGAGGCATAGGATCTACGTCGCCGGATTTAATATAATAAGCTTAAAGTTAACGATATCGTCCTAGTCTATAACACTTATTATAAGAAGATTCGATAAGATAAGCTTAAGAATAGGTAGCGGGGCCCGTATCGTATTATTAAAGTTCACGATTTAGGTTTATATAAGATTACTAAGCTTAATAGCGTCGAGGTTCGTAGTATATATATACGTCGGAGATTAAAGAAGTACTTATCGATAGATAAGGAGTAAGTGTATATAGCAGTACTTCGTTACGTATTAGAATAAGAACCTATCGTCGAGATTACACGTCTAGAGGGCTTTAATCGCGACGAGTACGAGATTATAGAATAGGGTTAGTGTCTAGGTTAGACACTAGGGGGAGGGGGTAGGGTTTATAAAAGGGGGATTTTTATTATATATATAGTCGGTTACAACCATTATGTACATATTACGCCGCCGCCGTTAAGGGTAGTAGATCTAACGAGGTATTAGAACGGATAAACGGTAAGGTAAAAGGTTTCCTTTATTGTTTCTATTTATAGTACCTAGATTACTTCCTCGAAGCACTTCTATGTTTCCTTAGTTCCGAATTCGATTTCTTTATATATGTTTACGGAGGTTCTATATAGTAAATAGTATAGTAAAAGGATAAAGAGGAAGAAGGTATAAAGGTGCTATATAAACATATAGTGCCGCCGTATATAGCGAATTATAAGAGGTGTAGCGCTTACTAGATATACCTATATGTAGATGTTACTATAGTAGAGCTAGTGTTGCCGCGCGAAAATTTTCTAATATAACCCCTCGATCTCCTATACCTTATAGAAACCTATATTTTATTTCCGTAAGATAACATATCTAACGAAGCTCTTAGAAGGTCTCCTTTTCATAGTAAGACGAGGCTATAGCGTTATTAGACAATAGCTATGCTATTTAATCGTAATCCCTATCGATAGCCGCGGGTTTTATAGCCTTATAGCTTTTACGCTATATAGGAAGGTAGAGGTTAGCCTAAGACTAATCCTACCTTAAGTGTAATAATCCTATCTAGCGATTCTAAGGTAATAAATAGAGGCAGTAGTTAGAACGGAGGAGTTAGAGTCTTTACGTATAAGGACAAGAACTTTACGAATGCCGAGGAGGTCTTAAAGTACGCCTATAAGTGTAACGATAATATCCGTATAGATTTTATCGCATAGGTCCTCGGTATCGCTATAAAGGCTTAGAACTACGTCGAGACACTTACCTACGACATTATCTATAGTCTTCTCGAGGGTAATATTGTCGCCTTAAGTAAGAAGGATTAGGAGGAGATATTTCCTAAGGCTTATAGTATATACGAGAGAGTTAAGGAGAATAGGAACAAGAGTTTAGAACATTATAGCGCTCTCTAACGTAGCGTTTTAGACTACGAGTAGTCCTACGAGCTCTATAAGGATTAGTACTCTAGTTTAGGGAATTGTTCTCGTTAGTAGTTTAACCGTATCTCTAGGGGGAAGACTTTCTATTAGACTATTAACATAGTAGTTCGCGTAACTATTAAACGTATTAGCACCCCGAAGAGCATTATTAGTTACGACGTCCGCCTATAAGACATTACTACTACGGCTAAATTAGTCGAATCCTCGAAGTAGCCGAGCGTTAAGGCACTTAACGTAAAGGAGCTTCGTATAGTCCGTAAAGGACAATTCACTAAGTATTTCGCCTAGAATAAGCTCGGTTTCTTATATAAGGTTCCCGCTCTGTCCTAGATCACTAGTAGCACCCCTACTACCTCGTATACTACTACATTCGGAAGTCGTTAAGCTTCGGTTTCTAGTTATCCTAGCGTTTCTAATACTAACGTAGAGCGTATTACTAAAGCTATAATATTCGTAGGAGAAAGTTCTCGGGTAAACCTCGGTAGTACTAGACCTAAGCCGGGCTTAGAAGCGGCTACTCCCGTATAGGTTTTAAGCCGCTTACGTCGTTCTACACGTCTCCGTCTTAGTCGCTTAGAAGAAGAAGAGGATAAAGAAGAGCTAGTCGAATAAGAGGCTATTCCGTTAGTAGAGACTAGTCGTAAAGGTTCTTCTTCTAAGAAGCGTCGCTTTAACGAATTCGATAATAGTAATAGATAGTACGAGATACCCGATCGCTCTATTTCTACATTAGTTACTCCGTAGGACAAGGGTAAGGGCAAGGCTATTACTTCGTCGACTAAGAAGGAGTATAACTATACTAGGGTCCCTCCGAGGGTTAAGGCCGAGTTTATCTCTAAGGAGCTACTCTCTAATTCCGAACTCGCCGTTATTATAAACACTTAGATACGTAAGGATTTAGCTACTAATACGACCGTCTATTACTCGTATACTCGTCTTCTAGCTCGTCGTCTATACCTACTTACTAACCTTAAGTATGAAGTTTTAGCTAGGTGTATTCGCTATTAGTATAACGCCTACTACGGGGGCACTCTAGACTTAATACGTATATAGAAAGAGACAGCTAAGTGGCTTATTCTAACTTTCCGTGTCGCTCGCGAGTCTACTAAGCGTAGTGTTTTTAAGTATAAGTCTATAGTTATAGATTGTTATATTTCTAAGGATACGAGGAAGCTTATCCTCGACAGTTTCCGTAAGGGGCTTTACGACGAATAGGTTGCCGACGGCAATATAGTGATTAACATCTTTAAATAGTAGGCCGAAGGGGATTCTTCTCTTATAGATATCTTCTACACCGAGATAGATATATATCTTTACTATTTCGGTCATCCTAAGGGTAAGAACTAGCTAGGGTAGTTACGTAATATGTTTCACTCTCTCGGATAGTAGGCTATACGTATAGATCCTAAATACTATCGAGTATATATTGCTAGTCGTCCCGATAAGCTTACTTAGTTAATTTCCTACCCTTACTACGCTAAATATACCGTCCCTAGAGATTATACGTAGTTCTATTATATTAACGTTAACCCTAGCTGTCTTACTAATAGGTATAGGGGAGATACCGTCTAAGGTTCTATTAGCCTTAACGATAAGACGCTAAAGAATTACACTATCGTTGTACCTAAGATGTATTACTATATAAAGGAGTAGGTTTAGGATATAAAGGCTCGTAAGGTTCTTACCGACGCCCTAGTTATTAACATCACCGATAAGTACTTTACGTAGGACAATATTAAGAAGTATAAGGCCGACTAGGAGTTAATAATTTATAAGGCTAGTAACGTTCGTATTACTATACCTTATACCCTATATAGTTCGACTAGTCCTACCGATTCTATTCGTCGCACTATACTCCCTTAGTTCTATAGGATTAGTGCTAATTACAAGACTCTAGAGCAGTTCGAGGGTAGTTCGTATAGCGAGCTTACTCTCGCTTATATATAGAAGCGCCCTAGTCCTAGGACTCCTTCTAGTAAGCTAAATATATACGGAAGTATACACTCTACTTTCCCCGCTACTATTACTCTATAAATCGATAGTCCTATTAGTAACGCTCTAGTTAGCTATATTCGTTAGAACGATCTCGCTATCGTCGAGGAAAGAGACATCCTATTAGGTAACGATCTCTAAGCTACTAAGGATCGTATAGGGGAGATTCGTACGGAGATTACTATAGCTATAGAGAAGGCTTAGGTTAAGGTCTAGTAGTATAAGAAGGCCTACTTTATTAGTGCTCGTTCTTTCTTCCGTTATGCCGAGGAGGGCCTAGTCCCTACTACGAAGGATAACCCTAATTCTATTATAGTCGAGGGCGATAAGGAGGATATAGAGATAGGTTCTAATAAGGAAGGGGGGGAAGTAGATTTAGATTCTAAAGAAGAGGATAATAAGGGTAAAATATATTTATTAGAGGATAAAGAGGAAGGTCTTTCTAGTAATAACTTAGAGACATAGCGTCGTTAGCGTAAGGAGGCGGAGGACGGAGCTACCGGCCTCGGCGAGGAGCTCGTTATTAGTAAGGGTCGTCGTCGTATAGCTCGTCGTTAAGGACTCTAAGGCGTATAGGTCGTTCGTGTCTAGGTTAGACACTAGGGGGAAGGGGACGGTTATAGTAGGCTTAGTCGTTATAGTTATAGCGGTAGTTATAGGTTACGATATATAGTCTATTAAAGGGCTTAGGTAGAAAGGTAGCGTTTAGTTATACATATAAGGTTTCTACGACTACGAGGTTTCCGAGAGTAGTAACCGACTAACGAGTGTCGTCGATAAGCGTATACTATTCACTAAATACCTCGACTAGGAAGACACCTATATAGCAATAGTAGGTGTAGACGACGAGCTAGAAGACGAGTATATAAGTAATAGACGGTCGTATTAGTAGCTAAATCCTTACGTATCTAAGTGTTTATAATAATAGCGAGTTCGGAATTAGAGAGTAGCTCCTTTAAGGTAAACTCGGCCTTAACCCTTAGAGGGACTCTAGTGTAGTTATACTCCTTCTTAGTCGACGAAGTAATAGCCTTACCCTTACCCTTGTCCTATAGAGTAACTAATATAGAAATAGAGCGATTAGGTATCTCGTACTATCTATTACTATTATCGAATTCGTTAAAGTAACGCTTCTTAGAAGGAGAACCTTTACGACTAGTCTCTACTAATAGAATAGCCTCTTATTCGACTAGCTCTTCTTTATCCTCTTCTTCTTCCTCTAAGCGACTAAGACGGAGACGTATAGAACGACGTAAGTAGCTTAAAACCTATACGGGAGTAGCCGCTCCTAAGCCTAGCTTAGGTCTAGTACTACCGAGGTTTACCCGAGAACTTCCTCCTACGAATATTATAGCTTTAGTAATACGTACTACGTTAGTATTAGAAACACTAGGATAACTAGAAACCGAAGCTTAACGACTTCCGGATATAGTAGTAGACGAGGTAGTAGAGGTGCTACTAGTAATCTAGGATAGAGCGGGAACCTTATATAAGAAACCGAGCTTATTCTAGGCGAAATACTTAGTGAATTATCCTTTACGGACTATACGAAGCTCCTTTACGTTAAGTGCCTTAACGCTTAGCTACTTCGAGGATTCGACTAATTTAGCTATAGTAGTAATGTCTTATAGGCGGACGTTGTAACTAATAATGCTCTTTAGGGTGCTAATACGTTTAATAGTTACGCGAACTACTATATTAATAGTCTAATAGAAAGTCTTCCCCCTAGAGATATAGTTAAACTACTAACGAGAACGATCCCCTAAACTAGAGTACTAATCCTTATAGAGCTTATAGGACTACTTATAGTCCGAAACGCTACGTTAGAGAGCGCTATAATGTTCTAAACTCTTATTCCTATTCTCCTTAACTCTCTCGTATATACTATAAGCCTTAGGAAATATCTCCTCCTAATCCTTCTTACTTAAGGCGACAATATTATCCTTAAGGAGACTATAGATAATGTCGTAGGTAAGTATCTCGACGTAGTTCTAAGCCTTTATAGCGATACCGAGGACCTACGCGATGAAATCTATACGGATATTATTATTATACTTATAGGCGTACTTTAAGACCTCCTCGGTATTCGTAAAGCTCTTATCCTTATACGTAAAGACTTCGACTCCTCCGTTCTAACTACTACCTCCGTTTATTACCTTAGAATCGCTAGATAGGATTATTATACTTAAGGTAGGATTAGTCTTAGACTAACCTCTACCTTCCTATATAGCGTAAAAGCTATAAGGCTATAAAACCCGTAGCTATCGATAGGGATTACGATTAAATAGCGTAGCTCTTATCTAATAACGCTATAGCCTTATCTTGCTACGAAAAGGAGACCTTCTAAGAGCTTCGTTAGATATATTATCTTATAGAAATAAAAGGTAGGTTTCTATAAGGTATAAGAGATCGAGGGGTTATATTAGAAAATTTTCGCGCGGTAACACTAGCTCTACTATAGTAATATCTATATATAGGTATATCTAATAAGCGCTATACCTCTTATAATTCGCTATATACGGTAGTACTATATGTTTATATAGCACCTTTACACCTTCTTCCTCTTTATTCTTTTACTATACTATTTACTATATAGAACCTCTATAAATATATATAAAGAAATCGAATTCGGAACTAAGGAAACGTAGAAGTGCTTCGAGGAAGTAATGTAGGTACTACGAATAGAAATAACAAAGGAAACCTTTTACCTTACCGTTTATCCGTTCTAATACCTCGTTAGATCTACTACCCTTAATAGCGGCGACGTAATATATATATAATAGTTATAACCGACTATATATATAATAAAAATCCCTCTTTTATTAACCCTACCCTCTCCCTCTAGTGTCTAACCTAGATACTAAAGCTACTCTATAATCTCGTACTCGTCGCGATTAAAGCCCTCTAGACGTATAATCTCGACGATAGGTTCTTATTCTAATACGTAACGAAGTACTACTATATACACTTACTCCTTATCTATCGATAAGTATTTCTTTAATCTCCGACGTATATATATACTACGAACCTCGACGCTATCTAGCTTAGTAATCTTATATAAACCTAAATCGTGAACTTTAATAATATAATACGGGCCCCGCTATCTATTCTTAAGCTTATCTTATCGAATCTTCTTATAATAAGTGTTATAGACTAGGACGATATCGTTAACTTTAAGCTTATTATATTAAATCTAGCGACGTAGATCCTATACCTCTTTATATTCTTAACGAAGACGATATATACGATCCTACGTCTCCTAAAGATCCTCGTCTCTCCGTTTAAGTTATTAAGTACGAGTAGTAATAAGCTCTTCTATAGTATAAACCTACGACTAATCCTATATTCGCTAACTATAAATATCGAATTCTACTAGAAGGATAGTATTAGTCCTAAATATAAGTAACGATAGTATTTAACCGGTGATCCTATTAATAGTTAACTATTTAGCCTATAGGACGTAAGTAAGATATTAAACCTATTAGCTATTGTCCTTACCCGTGATCTTCGAAAGGCTATCTATAATGTTCGGATGCCCTTATTTAGCCTTATTAGATTATAGATTATAGGCTAAAGTAACGACGTAATCTATACTAAACTACTCGGCGAGAGAGTATACTAACCCTTTAAACTCGGAACCTCTATCTACTACTAGTGTCTTAATAGCGCTAAACCTATATATAACCTCTTTATATAGGAATTTCGTAGCGGACTTACTATCGGAATTATGTAGTGCCTTAGCCTCTAGCTATAAACTAATAGCCTCCCGAGCAATAATAAGATATTAATATCCTTCCGATATAGGTATATAAACGACATCGACGTACTACTTCGTATAAAGGGTAGAGACGCTGCTCGGATATAGCTCCTCTATTTCTCGTAAAAGCGCTCTTCTTTAACATTCGTCGTACGTAGCTACGTAGTAACGAATATTAGTATATAGCGTCTTCTACTAGTACCGGTCGGCAATCTTTCTCTAAGTACCCTTACGACCCTTATAACTACTTCCGTTATAAAGCTCTTTAATAATCTTATCTCTATAGTCCTCTATATCGACGACGCGGCGTAACGGTATTAACCTCTAACTACGTCTAAAAAGGTAACTATTATTAATAAGGAACATCGACGTATTCCTTTTAAATTTAATAAATTCGGATATATCTAAATGTAGCGGTCGTCGTAACGTTATAAGATAGTCGGTAATGTCTTACGATTCTACTAAATATTCCTCGCGAACTAGAGTAGTTCGCTTATTACTCCTATCTACCTAGAGAGAACGAATAGACACGTAAAATAGCTCGGAATCGATTAAGTCGTCTACGTCTATATTATATACCTTATTATTATTATCTAACGGACCTCGTAGGCGGCGAGAAAGCCTATTAGTAGCTCTATTTTTCTTACTAGGTATATATCGAACGTCGAAGGCGAATAAGCGTATCTACGTAATCTACTAAGTAGTAACCGAACTAGGAAGATTAGTAGTAGATCGATTAAGTTATACTACTAAGGTATTAGCGTTAGTCTCGATAATAAATAGGACCCTATAAAGATACGAACGGACCTTCTATAGTGCCTTAAGTATACCGCGGCACTCTCTCTTACTAGTATTATACTTCTTTTTAGCTTTAGACTATATACTAGATTCGAAACGAACGATATAACGTTTCTTCTTAGCCTCCGAACTCTCCTATATAAGGATTACACCCTAACCTATTAAACTAGCGTCTATAGCTAAGATAATCGATCCGGCTTATTTACTATAATTAATCGACGTAAGTACGGGTATAGAAGTTAGTACTTATTTAAGTACGTTTATAGAGGATTATACCTCCTTAGTCTATTCGAAAACGATACTAGCCCGAAGTAGTTAATATAATAGCTAGGCGACAATAGTAAAATCCTTAACCTATATATAGTAATATATATAGATACTAAGGAAAGCGCGCACCTCTATACTATTCTTATATAGCGGCTACTCTATAATCTTAACGATCTTAGACTAGTCTAGATAACGTCCTCTAGAATTATAGATAAACCCTACTACCTTAAGACCTAACTATAGAAACTAGGACTTTCTACTAGAAATAGTAACTCTAGCTCTCTCTATGTCGGTAAGCGTATAGTCTAACGTCTATATATATTCGAGCATAAAACGTCTAATACTAGGAAAAGACTCCTCTCTACTATAATCCGTACGAGGTCCCTTAATCCTATTATCGTCTACGAAAGGTTATATATTATAAGGTATCCGATCCCGTAGAATCGTATCGTTAATCCTATAGAACTACGTAACTAAATTCGTCGCTCCCTAAGGAAGTCTTATCTATCGGACGAGTCTAATAGGTGTTATAAATAAGGTAATATTACGGCTTTCCTCCGTAAGGGGGACTTAGTCGTATCTAGAAAAGTAATCTACGAGTAAGGCGACGTATATACTAGTAAAAGACTCCGAGAATTTATCTATAGAAGGAGAGAGGTTAGTATCTCTAATCGTTACGCGATTAATACTTATCGCTACATTAACTAGCCGATACTTATTCGTATCCTTCTTCTTAACTAGGAAATAAGGATTCCTATACGGTGTATAACTTAGCTTAAGAAGCCTATTCGTAATCCTCTCTTTTACTATATCTACTACGATACCTATTAAGGATCGCGGAATAGGGAAACTAGGTTCCTACTACGGCGTATAGTCTATAGTCCTAATAGACTACGCCGGCGTAACGTCACTTTTTACCGTACTAATCTCGGAGAAGTCCTAAGCTAGAATAGCTTCTCGGTTTAGGAGTACTTATATTAATATCTCTCGTTTAGCTAGAGTAACTTCGTAACTAATAATAAGCTTACGCTCTCTCTCGGGTATAAGTCGCGATCGCTCCTTAATATCGGAAAACTTAGTAATAAGTAGGTAACTATATAGCGCTAACCGGAAAGGTCGTAATACTTTACGAGCTAAGTACTATTCTCGCTACGTATTTACCCCTCTAGGTATAGAACTATCTAAGATCGAAGTATCTACTAGCTAAACCTTCTTATCCTTCCTTTTATATAAGGTATTTACCCCTACCCTCGGCACTCCGCGGGAGGCTCGACGTATTCTAAGCCGTATAGTAGTAAGCATTAATTAGATATTATTCTTTCGAGAGATCCGAGGTATACTATCGTCCTCTAATAACGGTATAAACTAAAAACATCCGCGTAGTAGGTTAGCTAGCTATTCCCCTCTAGAGGATAGAATATTAGCTATATAGCGAATTCGGTAAATCTCCGGTAATGCTAGTTCTAAGCCCGGCTTAGATCTAGGAATTTTTACGCTATTCCTAAAAAGGAAACCCTCCCGTTCTCCTATACTCTCCTCGAATATATAAACCCCTTTATCCTAAGTAACCTATAAAAGTAGAGAATTGTTTTTATCGTTTTCTAGTAGTTTATAAAGAATTAAATCCGTGTACGTATTATTAATATAAGAAATAGAGAGATCCGATCTATAAGTAACCTATAAAGAAGAAATAGAAACCGAAACTCCTAGTCGATATCTTAGCTCTCCTCGCGCGATATTATAGCTAGGACCGATGCCGCCTAATCGTTTAAAGACCTCGATAACCTCGTTAACTCGTAGAAAGATCTATTCTTTAGTCCGCTCGATTTCGTACCCTAAAAGGTAACCTTTTACGAACTATTAGCCGACTAGATCGTCCTATACTAGGAACTATTATCTATATTTTAAGAAATAAGACGAGACTTACGTTCGAAAGGCCTTCCTAGAATAACGTATTCTAACCTCTTCCTAGTTAATAAGTAGACTAGTCGTTAGGTAGGTATTAGGTCGTCCCTAGTCGATACTAGACCTAACACCGACACCCCCCCGGAGCCTACCTAATATAATCGCTTAGTATATTAGGTTATAGGGGTATTACTCTATATTAGGTAGAGGTTAGTGTCGAGGTAGTGTCGTAGGTACTCGCTAGGTTATAATTAGGTCTTAGTTAGTATAAATCTTCCCTATATAAATAGAATAAGTGTCCTCCCTACGTATTATTATTATAGTATATAATTATAGAGTAATTTTGTAAAATAGATTAATATTTAGTTTATATATCGTAAGGTTATAGTAGCTATCTAAGGCTTTTATTGCCTATTTAAGCTAAATTTAGCTAATAATAGTAGTCTCCTTAATTAGAAGAGGTATAGAACTCCCTCTATCGGTATCCTCCGTTATCTCCTAAACCTCTAGATTATAAGGAATCTCTATATTTAGTAGAGCGTAAGCAATTATTATATCCCTCTTTGCCTCCTTTATATCTAGATAGTCTTCTAGGAAGAAGGAGTCGCGTAGGCCGTAAACCTTATAGTAGGCGTTATTTATAGCTAGGATTAGGTGTTCCTTCTTAGGAGGATACTAGACTTATTAGTACTTATTATTAGTATAGGTATAATACGTATATAATCGCATTTCTCCCTAATACGAGTATAGACCTAGTAGTCTATATAGACCTTAAGATAGCGAATATAGTAAGGGTCCTATGTTATATTAGGCTAGTCGCTAAGAGTATAGCGGCGTATAAGGTCTATATAGCGCTTATATATATCCTAATTATATCCTTATACTAGAAGCTAGCTATTCGAATTATATAAGGTAGGTATATTAGTCGTACTAACCTAGCCGCTACGTACACTATTAAGATTACGTATACGACTATTTAGCGTTATATCGATACTTAGGTTAATTCTAAAGGTAGTATTACTAGTTAAAGATAATATAGTAATAGCGAGATATTATAAGGTATAGAACTAGATTAGAGTAGAGGATTAGACATAATCTAGATATATTAGAGGCTACTATATTATCCTATTATCCTATTGTCCTATTGTCCTATTATCCTATTGTCCTAGAGTTATATTGTTACATTATTATATTATTACATTATTATATTATTATATATTTTTTTATCTACCTAAAATTTTATATAGTATTATTATAGATTATTATTATAGAAGAGAGGTTATATTAACCTAGAGACTCTATCTATATACCTATATTATACGTCCTAGATCTATTAACATTACTAGCTATAAATTTAGTATAGTAATACTTTACTAGGTATATATCCTTATTCTAGATAGTAACCCTCTTAGTATAAATAGTATTTAGATTATAATCTATATAGTATATTAGTATAGAGTTAAATATATATTAAGTTTTCTTACTACCTTCTAAAATACCTATAAGGTATGCCTTAGCTACCTCCTAAATTATACCTATAGTAGATGCCTAGTGTTACGGTTTAGGTGTCTTCCTAGTCGAGGTATTTAGTGAACAGTATACGCTCGTCGACGACACTCGTTAGTTAGTTACTACCCTCGGAAACCTCGTAGTCGTAGAAATCTTATATGTATAACTAAACGCTACCTTTCTACCTAAGCCCTTTAATGGACTATATATCGTAACCTATAACTATAGCTATAACTATAACGACTAAGCCTACTATAACCGTCCCCTTCCCCCTAGTGTCTAACCTAGATACGAACGACCTATACGCCTTAGAGTCCTTAACGACGAGCTATATAACGACGACTCTTACTAATAACGAGCTCCTCGCCGAGGCCGGTAGCTCCGTCCTTCGCCTCCTTACGCTAACGACGCTATGTCTCTAAGTTATTACTAGAAAGACCTTCCTCTTTATTCTCCGATAAATCTATTTTACCCTTATTATTCTCTTCTTTAGAATCTAAATCTACTTCCCCTCCTTCCTTATTAGAACCTATCTCTATATCCTCCTTATCGCCCTCGACTATAATAGGATTAGGGTCATCCTTCGTAGTAGGGACTAGGCCCTCCTCGGTATAACGGAAGAAAGAACGAGCACTAATAAAGTAGGCCTTCTTATACTACTAGACCTTAACCTAAGCTTTCTCTATAGCTATAGTAATCTCCGTACGAATCTCCCCTATACGATCCTTAGTAGCTTAGAGATCGACACCTAGTAGGATGTCTCTCTCCTCGACGACGGCGGGATCGTCCTAACGAATATAGCTAACTAGAGCGTTACTAATAGGACTATCGATTTATAGAGTAATAGTAGCGGGGAAAGTAGAGTATATACTTCTATACATATTTAGCTTACTAGAAGGAGTCCTAGGACTAGAGCGCTTCTATATATAAGCGAGAGTAAGCTCGCTATACGAACTACCCTCGAACTACTCTAGAGTCTCGTAATCGGCACTAATCCTATAGAACTAAGAGAGTATAGTGCGACGAATAGAATCGGTAGGACTAGTCGAACTATACGGGGTATAAGGTATAGTAATACGAACGTTACTAGTCTTATAAATTGTTAACTCCTAGTCGGCCTTATACTTCTTAATATCGTTCTACGTAAAGTACTTATCGGTGATATTAATAACTAGGGCGTCAGTAAGAACCTTACGAGCCTTTATGTCCTAAACCTACTCCTTTATATAGTAATATATCTTAGGCATAACGATAGTGTAATTCTTTAGCGTCTTATTATTAAGGCTAATAGAACCTTAGACGGTATCTCCTCTATACCTATTAGTAAGGCGGCTAGGGTTAACGTTAATATAACGGAACTACGTATAATCTCTAGGGACGGTGTATTTAGCGTAGTAAGGGTAGGAAATTAACTAAGTAAGCTTATCGGGACGACTAGTAATATATACTCGATAGTATTTAGGATCTATACGTATAGCCTACTATCCGAGAGAGTGAAATATATTACGTAACTACCCTAGCTAGTTCTTGCCCTTAGGATAACCGAAATAGTGAAGATATATATCTATCTCGGTGTAGAAGATATCTATAAGAGGAGAATCCTCTTCGGCCTACTATTTAAAGATATTAATAACTATATTACCGTCGGTAACCTATTCGTCGTAAAGCCCCTTACGGAAACTATCGAGGATAAGCTTCCTCGTATCCTTAGAGATATAATAATCTATAACTATAGACTTATACTTAAAAACACTACGCTTAGTAGACTCGCGAGCGATACGGAAAGTTAGAATAAGCTACTTAGCTGTCTCTTTCTATATACGTATTAAGTCTAGAGTACCCCCGTAGTAGGCGTTATACTAATAGCGAATACGCCTAGCTAAAACTTCGTACTTAAGGTTAGTAAGTAGGTATAGACGACGAGCTAGAAGACGAGTATATAAGTAATAGATAGTCGCATTAGTAGCTAAATCCTTACGCATCTAAGTGTTTATAATAATAGCGAGTTCGGAATTAGAGAGTAGCTCCTTTAAGGTAAACTCGGCCTTAACCCTCGGAGGGACTCTAGTGTAGTTATACTCCTTCTTAGTCGACGAAGTAATAGCCTTACCCTTACTCTTGTCCTACGGAGTAACTAATGTAGAAATAGAGCGATCGGGTATCTCGTACTACCTATTACTATTATCGAATTCGTTAAAGCGACGCTTCTTAGAGGGAGAACCTTTACGACTAGTCTCTACTAACGGAATAGCCTCTTATTCGACTAGCTCTTCTTTATCCTCTTCTTCTTCCTCTAAGCGACTAAGACGGAGACGTGTAGAACGACGTAAGCGGCTTAAAACCTATACGGGAGTAGCCGCTTCTAAGCCCGGCTTAGGTCTAGTACTGCCGAGGTTTACCCGAGAACTTCCTCCTACGAACATTATAGCTTTAGTAATACGTACTACGTTAGTGTTAGAAACACCGGGATAACTAGAAACCGAAGCTTAACGACTTCCGAACGTAGTAGTAGACGAGGTAGTAGGGGTACTACTAGTAATCTAGGATAGAGCGGGAACCTTATATAAGAAACCGAGCTTATTCTAGGCGAAATACTTAGTGAATTACCTATTACGGACAATACGAAGCTCCTTTACGTTAAGTGCCTTAACGCTCGACTACTTCGAGGATTCGACTAATTTAGCTATAGTAGTAATGTCTTATAGGCGGACGTCGTGACTAATAATGCTCTTCGGGGTGCTAACGCGTTTAATAGTTACGCGAACTACTATATTAATAGTCTAACGGAAAGTCTTCCCTCTAGAGATATAGTTAAACTACTAACGAGAACGATCCCCTAGACCGGAGTACTAATCCTTATAGAGCTCGTAGAACTGCTCGTAGTCCGAAACGCTACGCTAGAGAGCGCTATAATGTTCTAAGCTCTTATTCCTATTCTCCTTAACTCTCTCGTATATACTATAAGCCTTAGGAAATATTTCCTCCTAATCCTTCTTACTTAAGGCGACGATATTACCCTCGAGGAGACTATAGATAATGTCGTAGGTAAGTGTCTCGACGTAGTTCTAAGCCTTTATAGCGATACTAAGGACCTACGCGATGAAATCTATACGGATATTATCGTTATACTTATAGGCGTACTTTAAGACCTCCTCGGTATTCGTAAAGCTCTTATCCTTATACGTAAAGACTTCGACTCCTCTATTCTAACTACTACCTCCGTTTATTACCTTAGAATCGCCGGATAGGATTATTATACTTAAGGTAGGATTAGCCTTAGGCTAACCTCTACCTTCCTATATAGCGTAAAAGCTATAAGGCTATAAAACCCGTAGCTATTAATAGGGATTGCGATTAAATAGCGTAGCTCTTGTCTAATAACGCTATAGCCTTATCTTGCTACGAAAAGGAGACCTTCTAAGAGCTTCGTTAGATATATTATCTTACGGAAATAAAAGGTAGGTTTCTATAAGGTGTAGGAGATCGAGGGGTTATATTAGAAAATTTTCGCGCGGCAACACTAGCTCTACTATAGTAATATCTATATATAGGTGCATCTAATAAGCGCTATACCTCTTATAATTCGCTATATACGGCGGCACTATATGTTTATATAGCACCTTTATACCTTCTTCCTCTTTATTCTTTTACTATACTATTTACTATATAGAACCTCCGTAAATATATATAAAGAAATCGAATTCGGAACTAAGGAAACGTAGAAGTGCTTCGAGGAAGTAATCTAGGTACTACGAATAGAAACAATAAAGGAAACCTTTTACCTTACTATTTATCTATTCTAATACCTCGTTAGATCTACTACCCTTAACGGCGGCGACGTAATATGTATATAATAGTTGTAACCGACTATATATATAATGAAAATCCCCCTTTTATTAACCCTACCCCCTCTCCCTAGTATCTAACCTAGACACTAAAGCTACTCTATGATCTCGTACTCGTCGCGATTAAAGCCCTCTAGACGTGTAATCTCGACGATAGGTTCTTATTCTAATACGTGACGAAGTGCTGCTATATACACTTACTCCTTATCTACCGATAAGTACTTCTTTAATCTCCGACGTGTATATATACTACGAACCTCGACGCTATCTAGCTTAGTAATCTTATATAAACCTAAATCGTGAACTTTAACAATGCGATACGGGCTCCGCTACCTATTCTTAAGCTTATCTTATCGAATCTTCTTATAATAAGTGTTATAGACTAGGACGATATCGTTAACATTAAGCTTATTATGTTAAATCCGGCGACGTAGATCCTATGCCTCTTTATATTCTTAACGAAGACGATATATACGATCCTACGTCTCCTAAAGATCCTCGTCCCTCTATTTAAGTTATCGAGTACGAGCAGTAATAAGCTCTTCCGTAGTATAAACCTACGACTAATCCTATATTTACTAACTATAAATATCGAATTCTACTAGAAGGATAGTATCGGTCCTAAACATAAGTAACGATAGTATTTAACCGGTGATCCTATTAACGGTTAACTATTTAGCCTATAGGACGTAAGTAAGATATTAAACCTATTAGCTATTGTCCTTACCCGTGATCTTCGAAAGACTATCTATAATATTCGGATGCCCTCGTTTAGCCTTATTAGATTATAGATTATAAGCTAAAGTAACGACGTAATCTATGCTAAACTACTCGGCGAGAGAGTAGACTAACCCTTTAAACTTAGAACCTCTATCTACTACTAGTGTCTTAATGGCGCTAAACCTATATATAACCTCTTTATATAGGAATTTCGTAGCGGACTTACTATTAGAATTATGTAGTGCCTTAGCCTCTAGCTATGAACTAACGGCCTCCCGAGTAATAATGAGATATTAACATCCTTCCGATATAGGTATATAAACGACATCGACGTACTACTTCGTATAAAGGGTAGAGACGCCGCTCGGATGTAGCTCCTCTATTTCTCGTAAAAGCGCTCTTCTTTAACATTCGTCGTACGTAGCTACGTAGTGACGAATATTAGCATATAGCGTCTTCTACTAGTACCGGTCGGTAATCTTTCTCTAAGTACCCTTACGACCCTTATAACTACTTCCGTTATAAAGCTCTTTAATGATCTTATCTCTATAGGCCTCTATATCGACGACGCGGCGTAACGGCATTAACCTCTAACTACGTCTAAAAAGGTGACTATTATTAATAAGGAACATCGACGTATTCCTCTTAAATTTAATAAATTCGGAGGTGTCTAAATGTGGCGGTCGTCGTAACGTTATAAGATAGTCGGCAATATCTTGCGATTCTACTAAATATTCTTCGCGAACTAGAGTAGTTCGCTTATTACTCCTATCTACCTAGAGAGGACGAATAGACACGTAAAATAGCTCGGAATCGATTAAGTCGTCTACGTCTATATTACGTGCCTTATTATTATTGTCTAACGGACCTCGTAGGCGGCAAGAAAGCCTATTAGTAGCCCTATTTTTCTTGCTAGGAACATGTCGAACGTCGAAGGCGAATAAGCGTATCTACGTAATCTACCGGACGGTAACTAAACTAGGAAGATTAGTAGCGGATCGATTAAGTTATACTACTAAGGTGTTAGCGTTAGTCTCGATAATGAATAGGACTCTATAAAGATACGAACGGACCTTCTATAACGCCTTAAGTATACCGCGGCACTCCCTCTTACTAGTATTATACTTCTTTTTAGCTTTAGACTATATACTAGATTCGAAACGAACGATATAACGTTTCTTCTTAGCCTCCGAGCTCTCCTATATAAGGATTACACCTTAACCTATTAAACTAGCGTCTATAGCTAAGATAATCGATCCGGCTTATTTACTATAATTAATCGACGTAAGTACGGGTACAGAAGTTAGTGCTTATTTAAGTGCGTTTATAGAGGATTATGCCTCCTTAGTCTATTCGAAAACGATACTAGCCCGAAGTAGCTAATATAACGGCTAGGCGACGATAGTAAAATCCTTAACCTATATACGGTAATATATATAGATACTAAGGAAAGCGCGTACCTCCGTACTGTTCTTATATAGTGGCTATTCTATAATCTTAACGATCTTAGACTAGTCTAGATAACGGCCTCTAGAATTATAGACAAACCCTACTACCTTAAGACCTAACTATAAAAACTAGGACTTTCTACTAGAAATAGTAACTCTAGCTCTCTCTATGTCGGTAAGCGTATAGTCTAACGTCTATATATATTCGAGCATAAAACGTCTAACACTAGGAAAAGACTCCTCTCTACTATAATCCGTACGAGGTCCCTTAATACTATTATCGTCTACGAAAGGTTATATATCGTAAGGTATCCGATCCCGTAGAATCGTGTTATTAATCCTATAGAACTACGTAACTAAATTCGTAGCTCCCTAAGGAAGTCTTATCTATCGGACGAGTCTAATAGGTGTTATAAATAAGGTAATATTACGGCTTTCCTCCGTAAGGGAGACTTAGTCGTATCCGGAAAAGTAATCTACGAGTAAGGCGACGTATATACCGGTAAAAGACTCCGAGAATTTATCTACGGAAGGAGGGAGGTTAGCATCTCTAATCGTTACGCGATTAATACTTATCGCCGCATTAACTAGCCGATACTTATTCGTATCCTTCTTCTTAACTAGAAAATAGAGATTCCTATATAGTACGTAACTTAGCTTAAGGAGCCCGTTCGTAATCCTCTCTTTTACTATGTCTACTACGATACCTATTAAGGATCGCGGAATAGGGAAACTAGGTTCCTACTATAGCGTATAGTCTATAGTCCTAATAGACTACGCCGGCGTAACGTCACTTTTTACTATACTAATCTCGGAGAAGTCCTAAGCTAGAACGGCTTCTTAGTTTAGGAGTACTTATATTAATACCTCCCGTTTAGCTAGAGTAACTTCGTAACTAATAATAAGCTTATACTCTCTCTCGGGTGTAAGTCGCGATCGCTCCTTAATATCGGAAAACTTACTAATAAGTAAGTAACTATATAGCGCTAACCGGAAAGGTCGTAATACTTTACGAGCTAAGTACTATTCTCGCTACGTATTTACCCCTCTAGGTGTAGAACCGTCTAAGATCGAAGTATCTACTAGCCGAACCTTCTTATCCTTCCTTTTATATAAGGTATTTACCCCTACCCTCGGCACTCTACGGGAGGCTCGACGTATTCTAAGCCGTACAGCCGTAAGCATCGATTATATATTATTCTTTCGAGAGATCCGAGGCACACTACTATCCTCTAATGATAGTATAAACTAAAAACATCTATATGCTAGGTTAGCTAGCCGTTCCCCTCTAGAGGGTAGAATATTAGCTATATAGCGAATTCGGCAAATCTCCGGCAATGCTAGTTCTAAGCCCGGCTTAGATCTAGGAATTTTTGCGCTATTCCTAAAAAGGAAACCCTCCCGTTCTCCTATACCCTCCTCGAATATACGAACCCCTTTATCCTAAGTAACCTATAAAAGTAGAGAATTGTTTTTATCGTTTTCTAGTAGTTTATAAAGAATTAAATCTGTGTACGTATTATTAATATAAGAAATAGGGAGATCCGATCCATAAGTAACCTATAAAGAAGAAATAGAAACCGAAACTCCTAGTCGATATCCCGGCTCTCCTCGCGTAACATTATAGCCGGGAACGATGCCGCCTAATCGTTTAAAGACCTCGATAACCTCGTTAACTCGTAGAAAGATCTATTCTTCGGTCCGCTCGATTTCGCACCCTAAAAGGTAACCTTTTACGAACTATTAGCCGACTAGATCGTCCTATGCTAGGAACTATTATCTATATTTTAAGAAATAAGACGAGACTTACGTTCGAAAGGCCTTCCTAGAATAACGTATTCTAACCTCTTCCTAGTTAATAAGAAATACGTATAGATTACGACACCTTTAATGTTAACGGGTACATTAATATAAGCCCTAGAGAAAGAGCCTATACCTATTACACTATCTATAATAATCTTAATATCTCGCTAGATCGGTAAACCTAGTTCCTTAGCTAACCTTAACGATATAAGGTTACATTTAGTACTACTATCGAGAAGCGTACGAACCGTAGTTATATTAAACCTAAGACTAGTAATTAACCTCGGACTAGTAATAGTTATTAAATCGGCGGAAGCTCCCTTCTAATCTATATCTGTATTAGGATCGAGATTCACGAATTCCTCTAGTTATTAGACTAGATTCACCTCGGTACGAGGGCGAAAGAGCTCGGGAATGTTATTACTAGGAAGATTAGGGTTATCGAACCTTCGATAAAAGATCTTAGATAACGGTTATAAGATTCTAAGGAGGGACTCTATCCTTATTATAATATTAGAGTTTAATAAGGATTATATAGCTTACTACGGATTAGTGACCTATTATAGAACCTTATCGAAGCGTTTAGTGCGAGGAACACGCTTTATAGGTCGAGGAGCCTCCTTAGCGACTAGATCCTCTATGTCGGCGTCTTCCTCCTTAGTCTTAGCGACGGCTTTAACGGTAGCTAAACGAGACCTAGTAATAGTTACACCTTCTAGAACATTAGTAATAGCTACCGGACGATAAGCACTAGTACGAAGGGACTTAGTAACGCCGTAGGACGGTTTAGAAGGACTAGCCTTAGTGACTCTATTAGTAGGACTCTTACCTTTATCCGTTCGAGTATCGCGAGGTATAGTACTCGGCTAAGTAGTAGCTATAACTAGAACTTCCTTAACGAAGTCGTTATTATCGTTATTATCCCTCCTAACTAGATCCTCTAGGTAGAAATCCTTACACTAAATAGACTTAGACGCTTTATCCTTAGAATTATCGTCGATAGTTAGCATCTTATAGTCTAGGTTATTAACCGCTAACTTCCCCGTAGCTTAGAGTCTAGCCTTAACCTATTCTTATTATAACTAAGTAGCTCCCTTATTACGTCTTACTAGACGACTAACTAGACGCTATAGGTTCTCCGTAGTTCCCTAAACTAAGCTATTACCTTCTAAATAAAGGAGACTAAGATTAATAAGCTTACGAAGCTCTAGGTAATTAGGTCGAGAGTAACCTTCCTTTTTATAGTACTAGTACCTACGAGGACTAAGAGGAATAGTATTCGAACTAGTAGCTAGTGTAAATCTAGACGGTTAATACGAAACTAGGGCTAGACGAGGTAGTCCTATAGGAAGAGACTAGCTATTTATTACTTATACGACTTAGACTAATAGCTTATCTATTCTCTTATAAAGAGCCTATATACTCGAATCCGAAGGAGAGGTAGTAGTAGGAGTATTCGTCGGAGCCTTAGTAGAAAAGTTAGGGATATAAGGCGGAGTAGTGCTTTCCTTAGTAATAGCCGCTATAACCTTCTCGCGCTCCTTACGAACCGACTAAAAGGATTCGAGTCGTCGTATCTTAGAGATCTTCTCTTTAGCTAAATAGTAGATCCTCGGAAAATCCTTAAAGGTGTCGGGGTGCTTTATATCTATACTACTCTTTACTCTAACGTAACTACGAATATTAGCTAGAAGACCTTCGGTGAACTACGTGCCCCTCGTAATAATATCGAGTCGAGTCTTACCTAGAGCGTTAGTAGTCTTCCTAAACATCCTATAGTACTAGAGTATATTAGAGAAGGTCTCCCTCGGTATATCCCTTAGTTATTCGAGATAAGTACGAGACGTTATTAGGTAATCCGAGTCCTTATCCTCGAAACTAAGCTTTATCTCCTTCTTAAGACTAACCTAGTCTCTCGAAGTCTAACTAAGATAGGATTTTACTTATCTACGGATCTTAACGCTATAATACTAAGGTAACCTTCGAATAGTAACCTCCTTAGAAAGATTATAGGATCGAATAAAGGTCTCCTATTCTTCTATAAACTCTATAACGTTATAGCTATCGAAGTAAGGAGCACCTTATTATCTAGGGCTAGGAGCTAGTAGGGTTATCTATACTATAAAAGGCTACTCTCCCTATTATATCGATACTAAACCTTTAACTATTAGAGGAGTCCGTTCCTCGTCCTTTAGTAGGTTCGAAGGAGTCGTACGCTCCTCTATAGAAGGAGGTATTAGCTAAGAGGAAGGGGTGCTCTCCGGATTAAGGCCGGCATTTATTATAACGTTTCCTTTGTCCTCGGACTCGTTACTTACTACTAAATAAGTAGCTTTATAGAATTTAGAAAATCTTTATCTAGTACCGAACTCTTCCGGCAACATCGATATCCTCTTAGAATAAAGAACTAGTGCTACTAAGATGTTTTCGAATAGTAGTAGGATTAACCTTAGTATTTAAATAAACTATTAGTGAACTCTATACTACTATATAGTACCTAGGCTAAATCTAGATAGCCCTTATACGCTATATCGTATACTTTTAGCCCTTTTATCTATAAAGGCTTAGTCCTTCCGCATTAGTCGTCGTCTCTATTTACTTCCGCTACTTCTAAACCTAGGTCTATTCCGGGTCTAGAGTTACTATATTCTCCGTCTATATAGATAACTCTTACGAGTTAGAAACTCCTAATTAATACTTATATCGAACATCGTTTAAATCGAGTAGCTATAGCCGCTCCTATCGGAGTCTTCTAGATGCCTAACTAATTCTCCGTTACGAAACTCGTCGTGCTCCGTATATACTAGAAATCGTCCTCGGAGGTATAAAAAAACTTCAAATCCTAAGAGATAGCGGCGGTCTTATCCTAGTGTCCTCGTATAGTGCTATAATAATAGCTATAGAACACTAAAGAAACCTAATAAACCTAATAAGCCTAATAAACCTAATATAACTAATAACGAGCTACTCGCTCGATAGCTACTATAACACTACTCGATAATAATAGTAAGGCACTACCCCTAGCACTAAATTACTATTATTGTAGTTTAGGTGTCTTCCTAGTCGAGGTATTTAGTAAATAGTATACGCTCGTCGACGACACTCGTTAGTCGGTTACTACCCTCGGAAATCTCGTAGTCGTAGAAATCTTATATATATAACTAAACGCTACCTTTCTACCTAAGCCCTTTAATGGACTATATATCGTAACCTATAACTATAGCTATGACTATAACGACTAAGCCTACTACACTAGAAGCGTAGCTTACTACGGCTAAGACTTCTAAATAGTAGGATATCTTCTATAATCTTACGAATAAGATAAGAGAATAGAAGCTTACGGATAAGGAGGTTAGTACTTTTCTAGTAGCGGTAGATCTTACGGAGAGCGATAGCTAATAACTATTAGCTATATACTATAATAATAGACTATAATAATATACTACCTAGCTTATATCTTCTCTTTATAATATCTTTAGGACTAACTATCTTTCTAGGGCCTTTTAATCTAGACTTAGTCTTACCTTTCCCCCTAGGCTTATTCTAATAAGGGTTAGCTAGCTTAGTGCGAGCTATATTAGTAATATAGTAGTGTTATTAATTAGTGAAGGTATAATTATAAAAGAGGTAAGTAGATAGATATAAATATTAATTAGGAGCTAAAGTAATATATAAAATGTAAAATATGAAATTGTTATTATTATTGTTAATAATATAATAATTACTAATACTTTATAACGATAATATGTATTTATAGCATAAGTAACTATTAATAACAATAGAAGTTATTTATAATAATAATAATAATAAATTTATATTTTATATTCTATACTTATAACCTCGTAGAATTTACTTTACCTTATATCCTCCTACTCCTTTATTCTATCTAACCTCTTTTACTCTACTAAGTTAGATATTACTTAGTAATATCTAAATTTAGTTCCTACTATAGTATTAAGTTCTTCTCTAATTATTAAGGTCGAGTTAGATCTTAATATTAATAATTCTTTAGATCCTAGAGAGGTATTTATTATAGTATATTATTATAGATATTATCTAATAAGACTAGGGATTTAAGACTAAGCTATAAGAAGTCACTTTCTAGATTTTATAGCGCGGATAAGGATAAACTTATAGAGGCTACTCTACTAGATTTTAAGCTAGATTCTCTAGTAGGCTTAGTAATAGCCGCTATACTATTTAGTAAAGAGATATAGTAGCTTAGTAATCCGCTAAAGAGAAGGCTATTATAGCTACTAGAAATATAGATCGTAAAGCGAAATTAACTCTACTTAAGAAGCTAGCTATAGAGGGAATAGCCGAAGAGGTAATAAAGTAGGAGAGAATAGAGGAGATAATATAGAAGCGCTTTAAAGGCTAGTAGAGTAGTATATATTATTATAGAGTATTATTATATAACACTAATAGGGACTAGGTAAATAGCTTAAATCTAAACTTATAGAAGTCTATAAAAAGTAGTAAAGGATCTATAAGGCTAATAATAGATAGTAGTATTAAGATACTATTAGTAAAATACGTAAAGAAGCTACTAAGAAAGACGAGGGATTTTACTTCCCTATAAGATCTACTAAATAGCTCTATAGTAAAAGAGGCGTTATTAAGAAGCTCTAGCGCGATATTTATAAGTAAGGCTATACTAAGCTTATAGTAGATAAGGGAAATAGCGAGATAGCTAAGAAGGAATAGGTCGATTTCGTCTAGGGAATAACTCCTAAGGAGCTAGTAATAGTCTAAGATCTAGTATAGTAGTATATTAATTATAGTATATAATTATAGACCTCTACTAATAAATGCTAGATAACGCGATCCGACGCCTCTACTAGAGTATTTAGGGAACGTCGATCTTAAAGTTAAAGGATATATCCCCTATATTAAAGGCGATAACGATAACGAGTATAAGGAGGAGGTCGAATTTAATAATAATAAAGTTAAGGAAGTATAGGATATAGTAGGGGTCGATAAATATAAGGTTAAAGCTAAGGGCGATAAGTAGGAAGAGTTAGATAGTAACTCTAAAGAGGATATTAGTAAGGTTATTAAGGATAATAATAATAATAATAATAATAATAATAATAATAAGGAAATAGAGGATAAGGACGAGGAAATAGAGGATAAGGACGAGGATAAGGAAATAGACGATACTAAGTAGAGGTAAAAATTTTCACTATACTATATTTTAGATTCTAATTCGTTACTAAATTAACTAATAACATTAACGATTAAACGCTAGTACCTATCCTACTAATTAAAAGTAGCTAAGGTAACTAAGAGTAGTAGAGATTTTAAAAAGACAATAGGTAATCGCTAGATTCTATATATAACGAAAATTCTACTATCTTTACGTTATATAATTATAGCGTATAATTATAGCGTGTAACCTACTACTTTATTTAAAATGTTAGACTTTAACGAAGACTTACTTAATTTAGAGCTACGACCTACTCCGACCTCTAAGATAACTTTAGGCCGCCTTCCTCCTCTACTCGAACCTTTCTAATTTATAGCTACTTATATAATATTAATAAAGTCCCGCGAAGTACTCTACTTAGTTAAATGTCTACCGTTTAACTCTAAGTAAAGAACTAAGGACTAACCTATAGCTTAAGTATAGTATAATTAGTAGACTAAAACCTTATAGGTAACTACCTCTAGCTTTAATAAAGCTTATAATACTCTAAGCTAGAATTCCGAAGCTCGAACTAGTATTATCTAGTTATAGTTTAGAGAAGCTACTCGGCTTTCTACTAGTTAGCTATTTATATACTATCTACGCTATAGCGATACTCTTACTTATTCTACTCCTAGTAGTATTAGTAATAAGCATCTATTAAATCACTATACCTCGAGGCGATATAAGAACATAATAGCTTTTAAGTACTAACGCTTAATTACTTAAACCTTACTCGCGTAACTTAAGTCTTATACTACTTAAGATGTAATTACTCCTACCTACTTAAGTAGTCGCTTTAAGGCTAAGCTTATTAGAGTATTTATTAATTGTAATTAGTCCTTCTATATAGTTAAACGTAAGTCTTTTTAAAGGTTTCTATACTTCCTCCGTTAAGGTATATCTATTCCTAGTCGAACGATGTTTTTATAGATCTTCTAAGAGCAATTTAATACTATCTAGCGGAATCTATACGAAGATCTCCCTCGTAGTATAAAGGTTTTAATAGCTCTTAATAGTTAGATAGTAAATAACTACCTTAGCTTTATTAGAATTAAGGTATACTATATTAATAACTAATAGCAACTACGGGAGATTCTACTTAACTTTATACTAGTTAGAGGTTAGTATACTAGAGAAGTACTAGGTACTAAGTTACTATATATATTATAAGAAAGAAAGCTTAAAGTATAATTACTTACTATTACTACCGATAATACTACTAATAATAATACGCTTCGTAGTGCTATATAAAGAGGACTATAGGATAAGAAGATATCCTAGAAAGTACACGAAAATATAGTTCTATATCTTATATATATTATTAACCTTATAGTATAGGACATTATTAAGCACCTCCGACTTACTATAATAGAGAATAACGAGCTAGCTCTAAAGCTATAGAAGCGCTATATAAGAGTAATCTAGTTAACAATTTCTATACTAAACTTATTACGAAAGGTACGTTAATATAATTATAGTATATAATTATAGTATATTATTATAGACTAAGACATCGAATAGCTCCGAGCGATCTATATTACGATTAACCGATCTCTATAGCGATTTAAACGATTTTAGGCACTTTAAAAAGAGCTACTACTAAGGCAACGACTAAACGTTATTCGTAATATAAAGATAAGATAGAACTTAACATTCGATATATATAAGCGAGCTCTTAAGCTATAATAATATATTAATACGTAGCTAGATTAGGAAATTACTTAGTAGGGCCCGAAGGCTTTAACTACTAATAAGGATTACGAAGATATCGATTAGCGGGACCTTCGGCGACTCCGAATAAGCTATATAGAGTAGTTACACCTCTCTCTACTTACGAAGATACTAGAGAATTTTAAGACAGTAATAAACGCTCTTAGCGAGTTAAATTAGCTAACTATTTAATACATCTAGTAGATATATAACCGCCTATTCGACTTTCTTAATAATATAATAGTAGACTAGAAAGATAGCGACGACACTAATAACAATTCTTCGTAGCCTAATATTGTTATTATAGCTACTAATTAGGGTAGAACTAAGCTTTTAAAGTACTATTAACGTACGGATAAAGACCGAGGCTTTTTATTTAACTATACTATAATTCTCGATCTAATATAAAAGCTTACGGCTTATAAGGTTTTTATTACGGATAATTATTATAGTTCTATACTAATAATTTACCTAGGATAGTACTTAGGAGTACTCCGATAAGATTATATACTATAAGTAATTCTTATAATATCTAGAGCGATACGATAAGTAAGTAATAGGTCCTACTATATAACGCGAGTATATAAGCTCTCTAGTAGTAAGCACTAATTAGCTATAGTTTCGAAGGCTAGCTTTAAAGCTAGTCTTAATAGTTGCTTTTCCTTCGTTATCTCCTCGACCTAGTATACTCTCTAGCTGTAGTTTAATATTACACGAAGAAGTTCCTTATACTACGAGAAGTAAAGGCAAAGACTACCTTAGTATACCTATACTCCGCGAGCTTAATAACTTCGACATCCTTCTATAGTAGTATATAAACGAGAAGACCTATCCTCGTCTAGTATAGGTAGCTAAGGATATTCTAGTAATTCTAATTACTAGTATAGGTGTTAAGCGTGTCTTTAACACTATAAAGGATATAATTAGAGACCGTCGGCATAATCTTCGTATATAAGCAATTAGGCAGATCGTTATTATAAAGCATGCTATATTAAATAGTAGAGGCTTAGATAATACTAGCTTATAGGCTTTAGACTTGTCGTAAGACGAAGAAGAGCCCTTTAACGAAGTAGACGACTTATTTAACCTCCCTATAATAGTATATGTCTCTAATATAAGCGAGGATACTTTAGAAGAAGATAAGGACTATAATAGTAATAATAAAGTTAGTAGAAGGTATCTAAAGCGGCGTCGCGTTTATAATAAGAGTTAGCTCGAATTTAACCTATCCTCCTAGATCTATAATTATTTACTATAATAATATATAAATATACTTCTAACTTTTAGTTTTTAATAATAATACTAATGTTCTAATGTATATATAGATAAATATGTTATAATTAAGGTTCATAATGCGGGGTATAACCTAATATAACCCGTTTAGGTTATAATAGGTTATATTAGGTTAGGTATAGGCTAGTATAACCTACCTAGAACCTAATACTCCCCTAATCTAGGGTCCGTGCGACCTAATACCCCCCTAACCCTAAGCCTATACGACCTAGAACTTAACCCCTACCTAAGTTAGATTAATACCTACCTAACGACTAGTCTATTAATAAGAAATACGTGTAGATTACGACACCTCTAATGTTAATAGGCACATTAATATAAGCCCTAGAGAAAGAGCCTATACCTATTACACTATCTATAATAATCTTAACATCTCGCTAGATCGGTAAACCTAGTTCCTTAGCTAACCTTAACGATATAAGGTTACATTTAGTACCGCTATCGAGAAGCGTACGAACCGTAGTCGTATTAAACCTAAGACTAGTAATTAACCTCGGACTAGTAATAGTTATTAAATCGGCGGAAGCTCCCTTCTAATCTATATCTATATTAGGATCGAGATTCACGAATTCCTCTAGTTATTAGACTAGATTCACCTCGGCACGAGAGCGGAAGAGCTTAGGAATATTATTACTAGGAAGATTAGAGTTATCGAACCTTTAATAAAAGATCTTAGATAATAGTTATAAGATTCTAAGGAGAGACTCTATCCTTATTATAATATTAGAGTTTAACAAGGATTATATAGCTTACTACGGATTAGTAACCTATTATAGAACCTTATCGAAGCGTTTAGTACGAGGAATACGCTTTATAGGTCGAGGAGCCTCCTTAGCAACTAGATCCTCTATTTCGGCGTCTTCCTCCTTAGTCTTATCGATAGCTTTAATAGTAGCTAAACGAGACTAGGTAATAGTTACACCTTCCGGAACATTAGTAATAGCTACTAGACGATAAGTACTAGTACGAAGGGACTTAGTAACGCCGTAGGACGGTTTAGAAGGACCTACCTTAGTAACCCTATTAGTAGGACTTTTACCTTTATCCGTTTAAGTATCGCGAGGTATAGTACTTAGCTAAGTAGTAGCTATAACCGGAACTTCCTTAACGAAATCGTTATTATCGTTATTATCCCTTCTAACTAGATCCTCTAGGTAGAAATCCTTATACTAAATAGACTTAGACGCTTTATCCTTAGAATTATCGTCGATAGTTAGCATCTTATAGTCTAGGTTATTAACCGCTAACTTCCTAGTAGCTCGGAGTCTAGCCTTAACCTATTCTTATTATAACTAAGTAGCTCCCTTATTACGTCTTACTAGACGACTAACTAGACGCTATAGGTTCTCCGTAGTTCCCTAAACTAAGCTATTACCTTCTAAATGTAGGAGACTAAGATTAATAAGCTTTCGAAGCTCTAGGTAATTAGGTCGAGAGTAACCTTCCTTTTTATAGTACTAGTACCTATAAGGACTAAGAGGAATAGTATTCGAACTAGTCGCTAGTATAAATCCCGACGGTTAATACGTAATAGAGGCTAGACGAGATAGTCCTATAGGAAGAGACTAGCTATTTATTACTTATACGACTTAGACTAATAGCTTATCTATTCTCTTATAAAGAGCCTATATACTCGAATCCGAAGAAGGAGTAGTAGTAGGAGTATTCGTTAAAGCCTTAGTAGAAAAGTTAGGGATATAAGGTAGAGTAGTACTTTCCTTAGTAATAGCTACTATAACCTTCTCGCGCTCCTTACGAACCGACTAAAAGGATTCGAGTTATTATATCTTAGAGATCTTCTCTTTAGCTAAATAGTAGATCCTCGGAAAATCTTTAAAGATATCGAGGTGCTTTATATCTATACTACTCTTTACTCTAACGTAACTACGAATATTAGCTAGAAGACCTTCGGTAAACTATATACCCCTCGTAATAATATCGAGTTAAGTCTTACCTAGAGCGTTAGTAGTCTTCCTAAATATCCTATAGTACTAGAGTATATTAGAGAAGGTCTCCCTCGGTATATCCCTTAGTTATTTAAGATAAGTACGAGACGTTATTAGGTAATCCGAGTCCTTATCCTCGAAACTAAGCTTTATCTCCTTCTTAAGACTAACCTAGTCTCTCGAAGCCTAACTAAGATAGGATTTTACTTATCTATAGATCTTAACGCTATAATACTAAGGTAACCTTCGAATAGTAACCTCCTTAGAAAGATTATAGGATCGAATAAAGGTCTCCTATTCTTCTATAAACTCTATAATATTATAGCTATCGAAGTAAGGAGTACCTTATTACCTAGGGCTAGGAGCTAGTAGGGTTATCTATACTATAAAAGGCTACCCTCCCTATTATATCGATACTAAACCTTTAGCTATTAGAGGAGTCTATTCCTCGTCCTTTAGTAGGTTCGAAGGGGTCGTATACTCCTCTATAGAAGGAGGTATTAGCTAAGAGGAAGAGGTACTCTCCGGATTAAGGCTAATATTTATTATAACGTTTCCTTTATCCTTAGACTCGTTACTTACTACTAAATATATAGCTTTACGGAATTTAGAAAATCTTTATCTAGTACCGAACTCTTCCGGCAACATCGATATCCTCTTAGAATAAAGAACTAGTACTACTAAGATATTTTCGAATAGTAGTAGAATTAACCTTAGTATTTAAATAAACTATTAGTAAACTCTATACTACTACGTAGTACCTAGGCTAAATCTAGATAGCCCTTATACGCTATATCGTATACTTTTAGCCCTTTTATCTATAAAGGCTTAGTCCTTCCGCATTAGTCGTCGTCTCCGTTTACTTCTACTACTTCTAAACCTAGGTCTATTCCGGGTCTAGGGTTACTATATTCTCTATCTATATAGATAACTCTTACGAGTTAGAAACTCCTAATTAATACTCGTATCGAATATCGTTTAAATCGAGTAGCTATAGCCGCTCCTATCGGGGTCTTCTAGATGCCTAACTAATTCTCCGTTACGAAACTCGTCGTGCTCTATATATACTAGAAATCGTCCTCGGAGGTATAAAAAAACTTTAAATCCTAAGAGATAGCGGCGGTCTTGTCCTAGTGTCCTCGTATAGTGCTATAATAATAGCTATAGAACACTAAAGAAACCTAATAAACCTAATAAGCCTAATAAACCTAATATAACTAATAACGAGCTACTCGTTCGATAGCTACTATAACACTACTCGATAATAATAGTAAGGCACTACCCCCTAGTACGATTACTATTATTATAGTATAGGTATCTTCCTAGTCGAGGTATTTAGTAAATAGTATACGCTCGTTAACGACACTCGTTAGTCGGTTACTACTCTCGGAAACCTCGTAGTCGTAGAAACCTTATATATATAACTAAACGCTACCTTTCTACCTAAGCCCTTTAATAGACTATATATCGTAACCTATAACTATAGCTATAACTATAACGACTAAGCCTACTATACTATTAATATACCTCTAGATCTATTTAGTAGTAACTATATAAGCTATAGTTAGATTCTAAAGAAACCTAGCTAAGTAATTAGTAGTATAACTAATATTAGGCCTTATATTATTAGCTAGATATTATAATTTACTAATAATTCTATTAAATATCTTATAATACTAAGTATTAACTTAGCTATTAGTTAGTTTATAGAGTTAATTAATAGGATACTTTAAGGTTCTTACTTAGTAAAGATTATAGCCTTTAAGCTTCTCCTTTAAGTAGTGTAATTACTTAATCTTAATTATATTCTTAGTTCTATAAAGTTAAATACTAAGGAAGAGGTTTAAGTTTATAACCTTTATTAGGAATTTAAGATAGAGGTCTTTAACTAACTTATTAATATACTTCTACTTAGTAGTAATAATCCTAAAGTCGTTAATATATATAAGAACTATATAGTACTTACTAATAAAGAGGTAGGTATTACTATAGGACTTAACGAAGCTAAGTAATAGAAGTACTTTAACTATAGAGTTATACTAAAGGGCTATAGCTTACTTAAGCCTATATAAGCCCTTTAGAAGAATAATAAGTTTATTCTTTATATTAGGGATTAATATACCTTTAGAGTAGGAGATATAGTTCTTAATATTAATATCTAGTCTAAGGAATACTATAATAGTATTTACTATTATAATAATCTAGCTATAGTAAAGAGTATATATAAGAATTACTCTTCTAGTTTTAGCTCTTAGTATTAGTATAAAGGTTCTAATAAAGTTAATACTTTATCTTTAGATAAAGCCTCTTATAGTCTAGCGAGCCTTATATCTTTTAACTTTACTATTAGTAAGTCTCTTAGTCTTAAAGACCTATTTACTTATTATTAGCCTAACACCTTTTAGTGCCTATAATTTCGTAATAATTAAGAAGGTTTTAGACTTAGTTAGAGCCTTCTATTCTTCCTTTATTATAGTCTACTAATAATAACCTTTAGAAGAGAAGAGTACCTCCTTTACTATTTATAGATTAGGCTTAAAGTTAATAGCTATAGATATAATAATCTTACTAGTATTAAGTTTCTTATAATTAATCTAGTAGTATATTCTAAGAGACCTTCTAATAGTTTCTTATAGTAAGAGAGATCTCTTCCTCTTACCTATTATAGACTATATATTAAAAGGTATAATAAGGAAGTTAATATCTTTATTCTATATATATATTAGTAGTTAATTAACCTTAATTATAGGATTAAAGGTAGAATAAGGTTTACTAATAACTTTAGATAGTAGTATTATAAGGTCTTTACCTTTATAGTCTTTAATATTAGATTACTCTCTCTATTTATTAATAGGTTAGAGATCTAATTAAGAGTAATAATATTATAAATACTCTCTCTATTCTTTAATAGAGGTAAAGGGTTATTTATATATTAGTTATTTAGTCTAAGTAGTTTATTCGGCCTAAGTAGTTTATAGATTCTTATAACTAGAGAGTAGTTTATAGCTATAGTTACTACTAAATATCTACTCGGCCTAAGTAGTTTATAGATTCTTATAACTAAAGGGTAGTTTATAGTTATAATTACTACTAAATATCTACTCCTCTTAAAGCTATAAAGCCTTAGATAGTTATACCTATAGGATATATAGTTACTTAATAGTTTATATTATCTAGTCCTTATAGACTATATCTTTATTAAATATAATATAGGGTAATATAAGGATCTTTTCTTTCTAGACTTATTTAGTATAATACTAATAAGGTATCTAGATAAGGTAATTAGTCTAAGAGTTAAGTTATATACTAATATACTAACTAAGTAATACTCTTACTTAAAACTTATAGGATTTAGGAATATATTAATTATAGATATATACTCTATAGCTAAAGTGCTTAATATATATTAATAAGATAGGTCTATTATTATTAAGAAGATCTCTTCTTAGCTCTTATATAGGGATCTTCTTAGTTTTAGTATAGGCTACTCTATTACTAATATAAATTATAAACTCTACTAATAGGTACTAGAGTTTAAGGGGTATTCTATAGTTAATAAAGATATATCTTATTCTAAGAATAATAGCTTTATTAGTAGCTTTAGACTTACTATTCTAATATTAAGTATCTAGAGTAGAGATATCCTATCTCTATCTATTAAGATAAATAGTAGTTACTAGTTTATAGTTCTTAAATTTACTCTCTCTATTAGAGATAAAGATAAATAATAGCTTATTATAAGCTATATAGTTCTTAGTATAGATAGCTTTAATAGCTATAGAGGTATTACTCTTTAGAAAGAGAATAGTAAAGAACTTATACTTACTCTTACTATATATAGTAAAGAGAAGATATCTATAATCTTTACTTAATTATAGAGTAATAGGACTAATAAAGTCTAGATAAAGCTTATCTAGTAAGTACTTTAGGAGATCTCTTAGCTCCCTTAATACTACTCTTTATACCTTTAATATAGTATATAATTTATAATAGCTAAGGTTTAATATTTAAAGTTCCTCTATTCTAATAGCTTAGCTTTTAGTAAGGGAGAGAATAGTGTTACTAATATAGCCTAATCTCTAATACTATTTCTTAGATATTAGCTTTTATATAGTAGTAATAGTAGGATTTACTCTTATAGCCTATAGCTTTTAAGGTTTTAGCCTTATAGGTAGCTACCTTAAGTTCTAAGACTTATAAACCTTAAAGTTCTTAAGCTATTTTACTCTTTTAAAGTGCTTAATAAGGCTAACTTCCTTTCTATTCCTTATTAGGGATTTACTAATTATAGAGATCCTAAGTTCTTCTTTATTCTAAAGGTTAGATATAAAGGTATTAGTTAATAATAGTAAATATATATAATTATAAAGCTTAATAGTTAACTTCTTACCTTTACTATTAGTTAGAGTAAGCCTAACTATACTAACTTCTATATTAAGTAGCTTCTTTATACTAACTACTTATTTAAATTTAAAGATACCTTTATATACTTTAATTATTAAGAACTATAATCTATCTTTAATAAAGTGCCTTAATATACTAGAGTTATAGATTACTCTATTCTTACTATAGGTTAAAGATAATAATAATATAAATACTACTACTTCTCTATAGATTAGAGTAATTATATTAATCTTACTATTAGAGTACTTATCTAATTTACTTACCTTAGTAAGTTCTCTAGATTCTTTAGTAGCTACTTAACCTCTAACTTTCTTAGTCTTTAACTTATTATCTTTACTCTTAGCCTTAGTACCTCTATAACTTAATCTATCTTTATTATTTCTTTTACTCTAACTCTTTAGGGCTTTCTTAGGGTACTACTTAAAATAATCTATATTAGAGTAGATATAATAAGTATACTAAGTATATTAATCCTTAATATAACTAGCTACTCTATAGATAGAATTTAGATTAGTTCTTCTATTATATAGGAGCTTCTATATTCTAAGAGAGCCTATTATCTCTTTAAGACTCTTACTATAGTTAAGGCTTATTCTCTAGCTCCTTAACTATTTAGTAGTCTCTATTCCTATAATAAATATAGTCTTAATATAATATAGAGAGAGCTTAAACTTATCTAGTTAAATACTAATTATAGTTACTCTTTACTCTACTATAATAGTATATTAATAATAGTACTTTATAAATTCTTTATAGTACTTTTAAGTGTTATAACTTATTATAACTACTTTATTAAGGTTATATATAGCTATATATAGCTTATATATAATAATAGGCTTAAAGGTAGCTTTAATAGTGTCTAGAAGTTCTTTTATAGTCTTCTATATTAAACTATAGTAAGGTCTAATAGATTTATAGACTTTTATTATAATAATACTATAAGTAATTCTATTATTTATATACTAGGCCTTATTCTTAAACTCGTAACTAGACTTAGCGCCTTTACTAGTATCTTTATCTAGTTCTTTAGGTTTTATAGCTACTAGTATCTAGGTAATACTATAGATAGTATATCTAAAGATATTCTTCTTAAGGAGAGCTACTTTAAGAGTAGACTTCTAAGTATTATAATTACTCTCTCTCTTAAGAATCTATATCTCGAGTATTTTTAATAATCTAGATATAATAATAATAATTAGCTAGAGCCTATTAATTTAATTAATATAATTAGCTTATTTAAGCTATTTAAGCTATTTAGACTAAAGGATTAGTATAGGCTACTATAGGTGTTTATCTTAATATAGCTAGTCTAGAATTTAGTATAGGTAGCTTAGTAATCCTTTTAATAATAATACGCTTAATTTGCTATAGCTTTAAGTGCTTTTAAAGAAGCGCCGGGCTTATAACCTATTATAACTAGCAAATCGGATCGAGAGACGTATATTTCATTTAGAGAGTTATAATAACCGATTATCTACTATACGTACGCTAACTCATTAGTACTAGTTCTTTAGTACCAGAGAAGCTGTACCAGCCTTCTATTACAATAGATGTTCCGTCAAACTCGCTATCAGGGCGCCAAGGTCAGTTCGTCAGACATGTTATTCAACTTATTAATATCGCTTCTGTACCGCTCGCCCTGATGTGCCAGACGCTTATGTCCTAATGGGAGGTTACGATGGCTGACAATGGCAGCAGCACATTAGTAGTCATAGTCATGAGAGCGGACATAAGAGTGACGTCCATTGCAGGAGATCGGTAAAGCTACGTCAACCGTGCAGTGTACTCGTGCAGTAGTTTGATACTTGTAGAACCAATGTTCGCCGTCATGACTCTCGCTGTCCCCTTCTCGCAGTGGTCCCCTTCCCACAGTGACCTCGTCCCCACAGTGACCTTGATCCGAGAGTGACCTTGATGCGACTCACTGACTCTGCTCATTCCTGGCGTGGAGCTCATCAATCTTGTCTTGAACCTTCATCGCCTGCTCCTTGATCTTGGCCACGGTAGCTCTCAGTTCCCCGATCTCGGTCTGAGTAGCAAGAAGATCTGCTACTATTTGTTAGTATCATCACTAAAGCTGGCAATACTTGGCTTTCTCTTCGCCTCGTGCCGAGTGTCGTTTATCTTTCCGCCCTGGCCTGGGACGTCCTCGGGAAGGATGGGTTGCTTGGAGTCCAGTTGGCGACAGAGTTGACCCTCAGCGGATAGGAGACATCTCTCTAACTCATCACACTCGCGATCCTCGTGTTTGATCAAATTGGACAAGGCTTGAAGTATTTTGTTGAGATTCTGTGGATTGTCGTCACGGTTCAAGATGAAGTTGTGAACGCACGTGGTGAGACTGTAGCCGGGGATCTTATCAGCAACCATAGCCAGGTCTTGCTCGGTCGACATTTTGAGATGATTCAGTGGAGGTGTCCGTGTTGGCCTGTCACAGATTAGCCCTTCTGATATTCCCGATATGTGCTTAATGTACTCGTGAAGATATCTTGGAAATCCCGGAGGAGATGTTCTGTGAATGCGATGATGGTGAAGGTGTCGTGAGAGATGCGCCGAGCAACTGTGACACTACGAGAGGCTTAGTTACAGAATTAGCAGGTTTGTTCGTGATACTCCGGTGAGAAAGTGGTGATTCCGTGAGACGCGAAGGCGTGGGGACCAGAGCGAAGTCGAGGTTCAGAAGCCGTGAAGTTGTCAGACGCAAAAATGGAAACGACGACCACTGGGTCACGCAGTTCCGAGTGCATCGTGTCATTCTCTGCTTAAGGTGAGGACTGTGTAGCTCAAATTGCATTGTTGGGGGCGAGAATGGTGACATGCAGTTGAATAAGGCAGAGGTCAAGTAGGGGAGGAGAAGAATGGTATTATTCATGTCTAATACTTGGAGCGCATCTTGGCTTGCATCTCCAGCACCAACGTCTCCAGGAATTTGACCCTGTCCTCCAACATGTCCACTCTCCCGCGCAAGCGCTGAACTTCTGTCTTGGGGGCGACCACCACTCCCTCACCACCATTCCCATTCTGCTCCTGCTCCTCCTCCCCTTCCCACCCCTCCTCCTCCGGCGCAACCGTTCCTCCCCCATCCTCTCCATCCTCCCCATCCTCCACATCCCCCTCTCTCTCCTCCCCATCCCCCTCTCCCTCCTGCCCAGCATCCTCCCCTTCTCCCATTCCCTCCTCTCCCTCCACCCAAGCGGACGCGACACGCTCTCTCCGAGCCACCAGTGGTGCCATTCTGATATCGGTCAGTCCCAGCGAGTCCCAAGCATCGGACATCAGACAGAGTACGACTTACCTGCTCGCCGTACCCGGGCGGCGCGGGGGAGAAAAGAGCCATGACCTGGGCGGCGGCGGCGGCGGCGGGGACATCGCGGCAGATTGCGAAGGCGTGCGGACTAACAAGCTCCTTTTCAGGGCGGGTGTGTATGGTGGATTCATTCTATCTCTACCGTTAGCCAATGTTCGTGGGGATTGCCATCCCGTGAACAGTTATGAGGTGGGACAGGTGTCGATGTCGAAAGCTGATGCTGCTAAGTGTCGGGGTGATGCTGCTAAGTGTCGGGATGATGCTGGTGATAACGGAGCGATCTTGCTGGTTATCGGGAATACTTGGGCAGGAGCCCAGATTATCGGGGTAGATGTGGGCGACGATGACTGGGACCCAGGGCCATGTATGTATGGTGGAAAATGTACACTTACTTTCGTTGTTGTTGTTGCTGCTGTTGCTGCTGTTGCTGCTGTTGCTGCTGTTGCTGCTGCTGTTGTTGATGTTCTGTGTGTGAGAGAGAGAGATCCCATGTGCGGAAGATACCTTCAACGACTTACTGGGAGGTGCAGCAAGTCCTGGTCGCTCCTTCTCAAACATAACCGTGACATACACCATACACTTGCGGCCGACGTGATCACTCTCCGATCTGCGCCGCGCCATCCCAGACCGGAACACCGAGTCAAATATTGACGCTGAACATGATACCTTTCTTGCATACCGCAGTGTCATATTGCGAAGTCACTCATATCGCCTCGACTTCGATTCCTGCTCGTACCTCTCTAGCCCGGTCGCAATCCTCCCTTCATCAATGCCCCAAGTATGGCAACCTACCTATCACTCTCGATACGCTTGGTCTCAGCCTCGTCAGCCAAGTCACCTTTGACCAGTGGGTGCAAGCAATCCATTCATGTTGCAAGGCCCTTTACTGCTGGATAGGTACCGACGCACCGGTTTCAGAACAGCTTCCAGTGGCGAGACCAGCGAGTCGAGATGGAGGTAGAGCCGGCACTAGTCGCAGACTAGCTGTGAATAGGCAGGAGGGTAAAGGAGATGGTCTCTTACAAGAGGTGGACGGAAAAGAGCACAAGACTGGGACTGATACCAATGACAATGACCATGGCTCTCGAGGTTCTCCTGGCAAGCGCGTGATATATCGAACCTCGGCAGTCCCACGGGCCGGACCGACTGTATTACCTTCATGTGCCTCCTTGAGCTCAAAAGATGCCACGATGTGAGGACATGATTTGTTCGAATGGCAACAGGCAAGGCGTTTCTCTCATCCAGGAAGGCTCGAGCAAAGACGACGAAGCAGAAGCTCATGATCAGACATCGGCCTTGCCTGGATGATCAGCAAAGTCAACAGCGATATTCACGAACCAGTCATTCATCATGCTTTCCAGCCCGACAGAGGTTTCCATTCGTCTATGGTCCCTGCCAGGACGATCAGGCGATACAATACCTTGGACGCCAGAACATGCTACGGACGCCTGTCTGCACAGATGGTAAGCTCAATGAATGTTATTCTCAACAAACGGCCCCTGACACTGGCGCAGGTATTCAAGAAGCGAAGTGGACAAGTCGAGGACAACCACTCGCCCTACTACTCTACAGGACTGGTCCGAGTTCCTGAACGTCACGACGATGCTGCACCTATCCGACTTCTCGTATGTCGGCCGGAGACCTCGACCAAGTCTACACTTCTTACCTTACTCGCCTCCGACATATAGGCATTCTCCTTAATTTACTCGTTGGAGACACTTTCAAGTCCCACTTGTTTGATCAAGAGCTAGTGAACTTCTTCTGATCGATCCGAAATTCTCCTCTTGTCGCCCTCCCGCCGCTACCGGCATCACTGTCCAGGCTACCTCTCAGTCCACTTCTTCACGCACCTCCCGGTTCGCGCAGCAATTCTTCTCCTCCCTGATTGTCTCTGCGAGCTCTAATCGCACGATCACCGCTCGGCGCTCCTTGTCTTTCGGGGCCTGTTCTCCTCAACCTAGGTCTCTATACACCTCCCAATGCGCCTCCCGCTGGCCTTGGACTTGGATTCCTCAAGTACAACACGTCTTTGCACCTCACATTCCGAGGGCAGGATTACTCTACACCTCCCTCGTGTCACTCTTGCCCTTTGTGTGCAAGTGCATCAGGTCAGCGTTGGCGGGGAGGACGAGAACGTCACCGCCGAGTCCGGAGACAAGGACGAAATGGAAGACGCTTGTGGGAGGGGAACAAGGCCGCAGTGCCGGGGTCTTACGATAGTGGAAGAGGACCTCTGGGGCGTGTTTGCATCAGAGCTTCAAGAGGAGGAGTGGGTTCAGAGGTGTTGGCTCTGGCGAGTGGAGATGCACGGAGAGGTTGAAGGAGCATAAGGGCTTTGGTGACGACAAGCGTGGAAAGCAAGACCAAGGGGCTTGCAGTCGGGGAATCCAAGGGTCGTTCAGCTTCTGCAAGGACGTCGACGTGGCCCGATCATTCAAGATGGAGGTAGGCGTGGCTTTGGCGTCGCTGACAGTAGGGACGAGATGGGTCTCATCGTCATGCTCAAGGATGAAGGGGACGTGGATCTGGCGACATCAAGGTCATTGGCTCGGTAGAAAAGGAACTGGGCTCCGCTCGATGACAGATAGTCCAAAAGCCAGGGATGGAATCAGTCGACTTGGCCTGGCATGGCATTGCATCTTCCGGAAAGAAGTATATCCATCTAGCTTCTGGCGCAGGAATCGAGATATCTCGATCTAGTCCGTGCGAATCCTTTGACCTTGTGAAGCTGGCAACCTTGAGGGTTCGTGGCAGAGCCAACGAGGACGATCGGGACAACGTAGGCCCTGGAAATTATGACTGTCCTTGGAGTAGGCGGGTCGCGCGGATCTCTATGTATGTCAGGAGGGTCAGAGAGGAGGACGTCGGCATCATTGTCAGCGCTAATGGCGTCTTGGTCATACTAACGTGTTTTCGAGCGACTTGATCCGGGAGCGCGCCGCTCGATTGAGGTCTAACACAGCTCAACTCCATGGTCTAGCTTGCGGATTGACACCAGGGCGACGAGATGCGGAGATGGGTTCTCAGAAGGTCGACGAGACAGCTTGCCAGGTCGGTTGTACTTGTCCTTGGAGACATTGACGCAGCCGGGCGCATTTTCATCTTCTCTATTTTCGTGCACTTACTGGGGCTAGCCTGCGGATTGCCTTCCCTGCGCGTGCACCTTGACACCTCGCCTTACGTCTACGGCCTGCTAATCCCTAGTATCATAAATCCCCTCAATATCTCATTCTCCAGGGAATCCTTCACTATCAGCTGTCATCGCTTTCTCCACCGCGGTCTCTCCAAGTCGCTCTCCTTTGGCTCCCCTCCTGCGCTCCTTCTCGCTTGGTAGCTCTTGGTAACTCATGGGATACTCCTGCCCTGCAATTCATCTCCGTACTGGCTCGGGATGTCGAAGGTGTTCGCAGGTAGTCTTACGGCTTACGAGCGAGGTATAAGTATGTCAGTATGCCCGGGAGTCGGCATCCATCGCAGCTACAACTCGAACAAAAAGACAGCCTGCAAAGGACATACCCTCCATCTCATCCCCTTTGACCGTGATGGCTCCTACTTTTTCTCGTCCGCTCAGAGTCGAAGCAGATCGCTCGATCATCCGCTCAGCAGAAGTGAGAGATGCCGAACCTCGTATCCCAGAGGAAATGATCGTCGGCTTGCTTCTGGAGGACCTGATCACTGGCAAGCCATACGCCCGTCTGAAGTGGGATCAGTATCCCGTTCTTCGGAAGATCCTGTTCGCAACAGCCTCTCGCCACATGATCACCGCCGGGGTACACCTTACTCCCTCCGTCCTCAACACCTTGATGAACGACCTTGGACTAGCCTGGTTGGACGATCACAAGACGGTCAAGGGTGAGTCGGTCTTTGACGTTGTCGCGAAAAAGATATGCAACTTCTACGATCATCAGATGACTAAGTTCAACCCTCTGCAAGTCTGGACTGAAGGCTGGCAGACTGCTGACTGGGATGGCAACACGGACAAGCCAGCGCTCGGGAACCCGACCTACCGCGACATCCCCGATCGTCAGCCGATCAAGAACAAGTCTGAAGCTGTTCGCCTCCTCCTGGCCACAGCACGCGTCGCACGTCAGCAGAAGCCCGGCACGACCAAGGCTCGTACGGATACAGTTGCCGCGCGCCATGTGACAATCAGGGCTCCCTTGCGCTCCCCCACCCCGATTGCCCGCCTGGCAGTAGCATCCGCGTTGAATGAGACAGGTGTTGGGTCCGACAGCGATGAAAATGTTGATCCTGGTTCCGACGAAGAGATATCCGACTTTGCATCGGACGTCGAGCAACGTATACCCTCACCGATCGTAACCGCAGGCGCCGGCGAGGACATCACCCGATTCCCCACCCCTGTTTCCATGGTCGACGACAAACTTGCGCCAAAGATGGGCACTGACCGCACGAGCACCCGCGTGACTGCCCTGGTCAAGCCCACCCACATGTCCGATGCCATCAAGAACGATGTTCACTCCAAGCTAGCCGTCATTGACGATGAGGTCGCCGAACTGCAATTCAAGCTGCTCGGATGTGTCGAGGGTATGCGCGTGCTTGATGAATATACCGAGGCTCAGGAGAACGCGGACGACAGATTGTGCAGCAAGTTGCTCCTGCGTATGCGACGCATCGTCAGCAGGCAGAAGGCGTAACCGACCCCTCCATCAAGATGTCAGCTGTTCCTCGCATTCAAAGATGATAACATAGTCAGCGGAATTTTCGGTATTACGATCCAGTTTCCTACTCAAGCTTTTGATTGTGTCGGGTTCTCATTAGAAATATATCTACAAGCATTACCTCTATCATGAATCTTCACTCTACTCCACTATTCATTGACCGCCTCACCGTAAGTGACACCCACATCGCTTTCCATCTTCTGCATCCTTCACTTATTCCCTCTTCAACACATGGCATTCCTTGTAACATGAGTGCCATGCATCCCCCAATTGAGATCAACGAGAACATGCCAAAGCAAGCTTAGGGTGCCTTCTTTCGAAGCGAACGTGACCGCTTTTTGATGCACCATTCCCACCGTATTTGGCCCCAACAAGCTAATCCGCCCCATCGATCTACTGCACCCTCATATGGTGCAAGTGATGAATCGACGAGCTAGATCGACTCATGCCCGCGGTGATGATACCCAAATGTGGGCCCTGGTCCCAGCCTTACCGCCTGAATCCATCCATCCTCGAGGTAGTGCCTTCTCTGGCGCCCCCATTGCACTGTCTTCGGCCCCAGTATCCCTATGGCACACTCACCCGCGTCTACGACACCAACATGTCGACTCACTTGATTGATCTACTTCCTCTTCAGGTAAAGGCTCTCATTCAAGGGCCAGAACGCCTTATAATCGCGGTCAAAGAACCGATCTGTCGCCTTTCACGATTCTGACTTCCGTGGCCTGTGAGTCCAACGTACTCGACCTTCCGGTCGCCGATGCTTTCCTTTCGAGGTCCTATCGCTGGCAGTGTACCCAAAGATGCTACGGTATGATTGTCGATGGGTGACAATGGGTTGGACTTTCAAAAGACGGGGACCATTCGCTTACGGCAGTTCTAGGATTCGGACTCGTCCTTGCACACACGAGTTTAGGAAGATGTTGGCAGACAGGATATCAAGAACGGCTACAGCCACAGGCAGGCGATTCGTGAAGAGGATAGACCAGAATTGACCCGTGATTCACGCTATACAGTCGACGCCGATACTGTCTTCTTGGCCCGACAAAGTGTGCCACCAAGGTCACGTGGTCTTGCCACTCGAGACCGGTCGCTATTTAGCAAAAGCATCGATAGCGACTGTCTAGTGAAATGGAATTCATGTCATCAAAAATCTGGTCATTAGACTATTGCTGTTATAAGCCTTCGATAGCTCTCTCAGATTTGTGGTGCCAGGGAAGAAGAGACACGAGAACGAGAGCATGGCTACGGTTACACTTTGTGCAAGAGTGCGCAGAGGCTGCGCGCAAAGTGTGCAAGAGTGTGCAGAGGCTGTGTGCAAAGTGTGCAAGAGTGTGCAGAGACTGTGTGCAAAGTGTGCAAGAGTGTGCAGAGGCTGTGTGCAAAGTGTGCAAGAGTGTGCAGAGATTGTGTGCAAAGTGTTCAAGGGTGTGCAGTATTATGTAGTGTTATGCGCAGGACGGGAACTATCCCGTGTGCGATGTTTTTGTAACAAACGTTACATAGCCTCAGATATGCAACGATATGTGTAAGCATCAGGAAGACCACAATCGTTTCGTTCTAGAGACAGGAGAGCACCGATAGAAGGAGAGTCCGTAGGTGCAAATTAGAGGCGCCAAGTAGAGATTCCCACAGAACAGGTGACCAATCGATCGCACAGACCATAGAGTTCACCCTACCGTTGCTCTATTACTAATTTCTATGTCCAAGGGTCTCCCTTATTGCCGAATTCCGGCAGGTAAAAAAGCCTAATCCCGTGAGCGTTTTCGAAGCATACCGGGTCTTCTGGCTGGTACCTTGTTCTTCACTAATAAAGACACCGACACTACTGCCCCTTATGCCGCAATTAAGCAGACCGCCAGAACACTACTGCTTTCTTTCCGCAATGCAGTCACGAGACCGCTCAACATTTCAATGCTTGACCGATACCAACGACCACTACTTAGAAGCTGCTTCTATTACTAGGTCTGCACCGGCCGCAAACTGCCGCTGCTCGAATTGGTCAATGAACTCGGATCAACAGTGACGATATCGCCATCACGGGGATCGCTGCTGCCCCCGAACGTACACGAATCACTGATGCCCCGCGGATACGATATTCAAGCCTGTTGGTCTCGATTTGATGGTAGTGAGTAGCCGCTCTTTGCTACGGCAAGACGTTCTCTGGCGCTTTGAGATACGCCTAATTGGGCAAGTCCCATTTCTCTTGTCATCGGCTTCTTTTCCATATGTCTTACGGCCCCTGGTATCCCCTCCGACCGCGCGATTCAGTCTTGGGTTTTGGCCTTTCATTGTAGTAGCCCCTCGCTACTTCGCTCCCGGACGCACCAATCTCGTGCATATCATTAGGTATGTCGCCATCGCGTCCTGCTGAACTTGTCCGAAACGTTCGGAGTCTTGAGAGAAACCCGATCGTGTGCGTAAAGTAGGAATCAGCCAACCTTGTTCGTCTAGCGGACTGGCTTACGGGAATCATATCCAGTAAGACCGCTTCAATGCCTCTACTACCGCGCGTGAGCCTACATGATCCAAGTACCATATCATGACCTACGCGTCCGCCTTGGCCTCACACTCAGTGCCGACCTTCATGTGCGCCAGACATTCTGACCTAAGCAAGCGAAGGAGGCCTAGGCGGGTGGTGTTTCCAGAGGGAAGGGTCACACACAAAAGAGACATCCCCTGGAACGTTGTGAAAGAAGCATCTATGGCGGCGGTGGCGGCGGCGGCCCAAAGGTAGAGAGGAACCCTCCGGTCTGGAAAGACAGGCTGCCAGGTGAGAGAGCGAGGAAGCTGAAAGAGGTCCCCACTATCACGGCCCACGTGGCGGAAAGGAGGACGAGGAGGAAGTCGCCTAGAACGAGGGCCCGCGAGTCCAATGGCGACCTGTGCGCCATCGCAGACCCACACGCCCCTCTCCCATCCCTCCGAATGGTGTCTTCGACGCCATCAGGAAGCTGACCGTTGTCGACCTCGTCGAGCATCTGCTGGAGCGTGCAGTGTGCAGGGGGGTCTCGACCAGTGGTGCGTTCGAGCTGGACGTTCCTGCTAGGTGGAGCTCTACCGTTGAGGATATGCTCAGGAAGCAAGTCGACTCTTGGTTCCACGGCCGCGATGGCTGGACTACACATTAGAGCTGCCTTCGCGCAGCATGTCGACGGCGAGCTGCCCGCGAATCAATTGCTGGCACTTGTACTGCTGGGACGCTCGCTTAAGGACGTCTTGATGCAGTCCCCGGACGTCCTCCTTAACGTAGTTAGAATTCTTATAGTTATTGGAAAAATATACTATAAAGATATTATGTGATACGGTGCTATTACGGCTACGGCGCGGTGCTGGTGCAGACAGCACCGCACCAGCACCGCGCCGTGGGTCGGCCTTAGGGGGCCCCAACCCCGACCCTACGTTCACTCTACATCAAGGACTGTGTTTTCTCTCCAAAAGTGCGGTGCAAGGTAGTGAAGCCGAGGATGACATGATCGTGCGGGCATGTCGGGCATTATGACTTTGACACGATACAGCTTCGGCCGTGTATAACAGATCTGCAGACATTTCTCACCCGGCTCGTGATGGACTTGGTACGCGATGGAGTTTATCTGCGGCTGACATTGGTCTTAGATCCAGAGGACATGAAGTTAGAATGCCGATAGAACGCGGACAAACATGCACCGTCGCAGCAGCTCCAAGACCACATGGTGGCGTCACGCCATAGTATCTGTGCCAATAATATCACGTGGGCACCGGAAAAGGTGTCGTGAACGATACAGACATGGATGGGCTACTCCGGCATTTCCACGAGGAAGGAGATGAAAGAGAGATGGCATCTGCCGACTGCAGACCTGGTCATTGTTTCTGAGCAGATGGAGAACGCACTCGGTCCTGTGTTCCCGAAGCACATCATGCCTGACTAGGTGGAAATGCTATCGCAATCATTCTCACAACGCTGGTGGAATGCCGGAAGCTCGTCAATACCGTTTACATTTTGGGGCTCCTCCTCGTCTACCAGATCTTTGAGCAACTGGAGCTGTCAGAATCGAGCTCAAGTGCGGCAAGCACTGCAATACGGAAATGTCGCTTCTTCGCAGGCCGCAACCATCACGACATCACCCTCTGGCGTCTCTTCCCCAGATCTCATCTCAAGTGTCAGTGGACTGAACGAGCACCATCACAGCTATCTGAGCACATCTTGAGGGGCGATATAACGCGCAGAATACCGCAGGTGTCACTGCCGCCGTACAGTGTCAGACCACGGCTTGAAGATATAGGTATCATCCTCATACGGCATCTATACGCTTCCAAACAAATCACCACTCCCGTAGCACTACATTTTCCAAGTAGAGGATGGGAATACTTCCGCTCGTAAGGACACCTTCCATCACCCTTGGTAGTCATCACGCTGCTTGGTCTATCGGCCAAGAACATCCTGAAGCAGCTCCTCATCCATGCTCAGCGGCCACAACAACTTTTCCGCTCCTGGCCAGAACAACACATTGTCTTAGTCTTGTCCACTCAGCTGGAACGCCTCCAGAGTACCGGAGCCGTGCCACCTGTCCTTTACGAAAGCCACTAGTCCCACCAATCGCCATTGCAATCGCACGGTCGTCTTCCCATGGATGGCACGATTCGCATCATGTCGATTTACCTGATGCCGAGCAAAGACAGCGACGGATCCCCTCACGCGTCGGAGGTGACAGGTAGATATGTATCGGAGCGACGGTGTACATGTTTGGCCGCTCTGCATGGGAGGTCGTATCCTCACCACCTACAGAAGCACGCCCATCTTTCCCCTCCGCGATAATAGCGTACCATTCTGCGGCGTCATTATCACGTTCTCTCCGCGCACCAATACCTTCTCCATCACCTTTTTCCCCACGGCGTACACTGTCCCATCCGCTACTCCTTCTACGACAGCGATGTTTCTGCGACTTCCTGGTCACAAGGCCCTTGCCGCCCATACACATTCTATTGGCTTGATCATACGACGCGACAGAGGCTCGGCCTTCGTGACTTTCGATCCGACATGTCTTGAACCAAACCAAAACATCTCCGCCACACCATCAGCTTCCATCAGGTCACCTCGAGATTTTGTTGGCGGTGGCTTCCAATCTCGAGTCGTAGGTCCTGACCTGCAGCAGAACTCCCACATTACCAAGCCGAACTGGCAGAGTAACCCATTTTGAAGTAAGAGGGCACCAGGGACCCTCACCTAGATTGACTACGTCTTGAGCGCAAGGAAGGTTGCGGAGGCTCTGGATGGGCTGTCCTGAGTCACATCATCTCGCGTTCAGTGAACCCACGTCAAGGGCAGTCATGCGCAGAAAGCAGCTGCTCCAAAAGCTGTTCAATCCACAGAAACCGCGCAGAAGTATCGGACGATGGGCTCACTGTCGGCAAGTACTTCATCGCAGTGCGCCGTAATTTCGGGAGAGGCATTAGATTCGGCAGAATTAGAGCCATAACGACGGTATTTCAAAGCATTACGATCGGGAGCGAGCGGGACCATGATCGGAGAATACACCACGCAAACCCGCACAAGCAGACCCCATTGCACGGCAGCAACGAAGAAGCTGTCGATTTCGCATCTCATCCTCCACCATCCAGGACCAACTAATTCCGCCAGCTGAGTCCCAACACCCCCGGCAGAGCTTCGTGGCACTCCCTGTATCACGAACAGCGCCACCTCTCCCGTCACCTGTACTCCGCACGTTGGGTACAAGAAACTCCACAGCGACAATATTCCCGCATGGAAGACCCCCACAGGCACATGTTCGACTACCGCACCTCCACCACTGCCACCGTGAAGCACGTTCTTGATGGGTACACAGCTAATGAGGTAGCCCATCAGCCGCATTCTGTGCACCACGTCCCCTCCTCCGCCACCACCGTATACACTCTCACCAAGCACACATGTACTCCAATCACCTTTGCAATCATGCGGTCAAGGAGAGCCTCTCTCGACCTACAACGGCCCAGGTGACCACTAGTGTGCAGCTTCGGCCGCTCATCCGACTGGTATACCTAAGTCATGAGAGTTCGGAGTCAGCGACGCATTCTATAGACATGTAAGTTCGCATTCTGTTTCATTGACAACAGCGCCACCTCCGCACCACCCCTCTATCGCCCGCCTTTAGTAGATTTGATCCAAGGTCGAGCTCAGCCCACCTCCTTGTTCCAAGCAACCGCGTTGTCGGCATTCCCGTCAATGGCGATTTGGCTTTGGAAGCATCATCACCAAGGTCAGACTCTTACCAGCCAATATTTTACATGCGCCTTACATCGTAAAAATCATCCAACACTTCCTCAATGTTGGAAAATGTCGTTGTCACTCTGGATCGACCCATGGCTACGATCACGCCTCTTTTGTTTCGATTGGAGGATAGAACTCATCGTGACTGTCAAGGCCTACGCTTTGCTTCAGAGCTGTTTGTACGCCTCTACACGACCGTCAGCGAACTAACTCGCTTGCCACATCTCTGCGACCGGAAACTTGCTTCCGCTTCAACGTGAATAATCGACATTGATGGTGCTCAACTCTGTCTGCTCGGGTATCAATCAATACTGGTATAAATAGTGCGTACTTGGATTGATTTTATCCGTGACCCCTTCACTCTGATCCCGAATTCTCAAAGTCTGCCACGACTTGACGTGGTGCTCAGGGTCCTGACAGAAGCGAATCGCTCTTCTAGAGCTTTTCTCCTGGCTACTATCAGACCTTCTTCTCTCGCAAGATCTTCCAATTCCTCTCGCAAGCCATCGTCGTCACGCTCTTTTCTTGCCGCTATCCGAGCACGAGCTGCTTCACCAGCTCTGACATGCTGTAACAGTAGCTGTAGGGCGTCGATTACATTTTCCCGGTCACATTTCCAAGGCTCAGTGGTCACTTTCATGAGCTCGGGATGATCCGAAACAAGCTCCTCGAAAGCGCTGGCCACAAACTTATATTCCTCTTCATGTGTAGAGTAGAGGCGTTTTCCTTGAGTGAGCCAATCGCGACGTGCGATCCTCTCATGGATGTCCTTGGCGCCGTTTACGATGTCGTAAAGCACCTGTGCTGTCTCTTCCTTGCCGATATCCGCTTCGTCCTTGCGCAAATCCACAATGCTCCCTTCGGTGGACTCGATTTCTTGTTCGGTGGCCGGCTTGCTGACGTTGGAAGTCGTCGTCTCACTTGGCGATTTGAAGAGTTCCTGCATAGTGCTCCAGACCACGTCGACACTGATGTTGGCGGGAGCGACACATTCGTGCATCAAACATAGACCATGCATGATCAAATGAATGCCGCAGCTGGTCTGATCTTTCTGCTGGTCGACAACCTGATACGATCAGCAAAGTGTTTCTGATAGCCTGAATCTGACTGACCGCGTTCATGAATTGCCATCGCTTTGTTTCCGGTTGGATATCAGCCAGGAAGATCGACGTCACTTCTTGCGCCGCTGCACAACGTTTGGACGTGGACATCGAGTCGTAGTGTATGACGCTATGCTTGTCAAGATCGATGTTGACCAGCGACCAATGTTGACTGCCCGGCCAGTGCAAAGGAACCAGGACAAGTGCTGATTTCGAACGTGAGATTTCCCTGCCGAGAGCACCAAGGTTCCGCGAGGCAGGCGCAGACGTATTGATGGCATGGGACGGTACTATGTAATAGTCACCCAGAGGAGGATTAAGAGCGTGCAGCGTTCGATAGATTGTCTCGTCGTTCAGTAATAGGTCCTTCCCAAACGCGGCGCCACTTGGTAGGTTGGTGATGGGTGTACAGTCGTCACCTACAGCCTGTTGTGTTATGTCGATCTCTACAGGCGTGTCGATAATTCCGACTACGCTTCCTTCGTCTTCTGGGCACCAATGTTGACGATACGACACAGATGTATGGCTATCAGAAGATGCCTCGCTATTGCAAGCCTGAAAATCTGATAGATTGAAGTCGTCGTACTCATCAGCTTTTGTCATCTCCGCTTGTACGTCTCGTTTCCTGCCAATTTCGATACTTGGAGATCTACTGCCTTCCGAATGCACATCCAGGATCGGAATCTGCACTGCATCCTCGGAGGAGTCGGCGACATCGCTTGCATGTTCGGACTCTCGACGCGATCGGGGTGGCGTGCAAGGCAGTCCCGTCGCGGACGGGCGTGACTCTTTGTCTGTTTGTATCTCCGCAAGTGGCCTTGATAATGTCTTCACGGTCTCGCTGACATCCCAGACGGTCCATCGCTCGATGCTGCTGGCTCCAGGCAAGCCCTTCGGTCGACCCAATCTCAGACTTTGAGATACCTTCATAGCCTCAAGAGCTGACTGGAACGTCGGCTGAATACCCATCAAGGTGACCAAACCCTCGAGAAATCGCACTGAACGACAGCGGCTGCTTCCGAACTGCTCTTCGAGATCCTTGCGTGATACCTGCCATTGGCCCTTGGCAAGCTTGCAGAGCGCATTCTGTATGCTCCTGTCCTTGCGACGTGCTTGAGCAAGTAGATTCAACACATTGGCGGAAAAGAAACATCTGACATCCGCAGCAGGGATCTCGCTGCTGATCTGGCTACATAATGCTGCGTACTCGGCAAAAATGTCGTCCACGTTGGTGCTCACTCGCTGCTCGAACAGCTTGAGCTGCGCACATAGCCCTGCAGAAAGCTGATTGTACTTTGTGTGCACATGCCTCATTTGCATATGATCTGCCACTTGGCGCCTCTTCTGTCGATTGTTGTCAATCTCGACGAGCGGACCCCGTTTGTTACTGCTTCGCCGCGACGATCGGGCAGTGACATTGCGGTCGGACTCATCCGACAGGCCTGGTAAGAGAGAAGTGCTCATCATGGACAATGTAGAAGTTATCTACCGACAGCCATCGAGCTAGTGACTATAGTGGACAGTAAAGCATAGATCGAAGCTGCAGGAATTTGGGCGCGGTCTTGGCACACAGGCATCAACAAGACGCACGGGCCAGATCTGTTGTATCTCTTGTTGCACAACAAGTCTCACTACAAGTTTGACTCGTGCGTCTTGTCGTGCGGCTACCGCCAAGACTTTGTATGTACAAGTACTCTCATTTTCACGCCAGTTCCCTATCGGGCTCATAGAAGTCATGCCTGTTCAATTTTTTTATGAAGGTGTAAATTCATGCGATCCCATGATGCTCAACCCTGTGCACAAATCCTTAGAAGGCCAGAATGTGCCCGCGCAATCCGCTACCCAAACAAGGTGCCCTGCGAATTCTCTGTTCCCTTCCTTGGAATCTAGTCGCAATCCCCCGTTTGCCACTCGATGATCTCCTTTTCTCCTTCTCTCTCCGATCATCCATGATCCCCCTTCTCCAGAGCTGGGGTTGGCCTGAACTCTTCAGATATCTCAAGCACGGACCATCCCGGAGCTGGGAGCCAGGATGATCCAAGCTTGTACGGCGATCGAAAAGCTCGGCGATCGTGATAGTAAAGCATCCCCTTGATGGCTGCAGACCAAGATCACTGCCCACAACTCGACCTGTCGGCTATTCAATGTCGACAATATGCTTGCCAACAATGGACCTCTTCTTAGTGCATGTTCTCTGGTTCGGCGTCACCTTCGTCTACACAACAGTCGGGCACCTCGAATGTGGCAGCTTATACTCCGTGGTACGGGATTGGGCACATCAAAGACCATGATCACCGGACTGGATCTTAGCGAGAGCCACAGATAATTAAAAGCGACAAGGCCTATCACGACTTATCACGAGAAAGATCAACACATTCCACGTAGAAGAAGAGGGATACGAAACCTGATTGCGAAGAGTCGTGCCTCCAGTCTATGTTTCTGGCGAGGAAGAGATGCTACAAGCGGCTCGCACAGCATGGAAGTCATCTTGGTTACGGTATCGGGCGAAGTTGAACGCATTAGGGATCCACAAGAAGAGCTAGTGACCTTTGCCGTTCTGCTGCGAATTTCGAGTCTCTCTCGAGTAAGGGCCACTGGAAGAGAGACGTTTTCGACGCCAGCGACTCGTGTGGTGTCCATGGATTACACGAAGAGAATAGCCGGTAGAGAATGTGGTTGGAGATTATGATCAGGCACTGCGACAGGTACTTGAGTCTGTCGTTCATCGAGGTCGGCACCTCGTACATGCATCTCTTGATGTTGTTGTACCAGACGTCGTACTTGATGCCGCACTCCCTGCAGGTCGTGAAGACCCTCTGATACTGGTACATGACAGTGTCGGCGGACAGCCACGCGCTCTTAGATTCGAACAAGTCCTTGTTGACCGGGTCGTTGTCATCCCACGACACCCTCGACAACGCCTTGGCGATCCCGGCGCCGTCCGCTTGACCGCCTCTGCCGTAGAAGATGACGACAGACGGGCTTCCTCGAGGAAGATCGGTCCCGTCGTTGTCTTCGTCGGCTACTCCCTCTCAACGCCGCCGAGATACTCGCTTCTACCTCCTTCGCCGACCTCGCCACCGCACCTGTCCATGACCATTGAGTCACGGCACCAGTCCGCTTCAAACGTTGACAACTGGCGCAATCGACCGGCGCTATCCGCTCAAGGGCTCTTAACATCGTCGTCCTCGTCCCCTTGGACGCCTGTCCCAGCCTCGGCCACGCCTTCGCCTCTGCCGTCCCCGCACTCATCCCACAGGTACGTTCACGGACCAACTTGATGTCTCTCGAACCGACCAAGTGTGCTGCAGCAAGCGATGCTGCCGGCGTCGAGAATTCTCCCTCTGCTCAAGGATGTGCCGGAGTAAGATCCGACAGGAGCGCTTGCGTTCGTTCTCATTGTCTTGATACATGAAGCGTCAGTTCTTGCTCCAGACGTTTACATCTTGCGGCATTCAGGTTCTTCATACCAGCTCTCAAAGTCTTAGAAAGCGCTTTGAACGGCTAGTATTCTTCGCAGAAGCGTGCATGCATGGATCATACCAGTGCTGTTTCCCAGTATCCTTAGAAGACGCCAGACGATGCGCAAGCATGTCTCGACTCTGCGCGCAAGGCAATCGATGACACGAACAAGTTCACTGCAATGAGGAAGGAGACTATTAAGAGTCGGAAGAGGAAGGCGGTCGCTGAGAGTAAGTAATGGAAAAAGAATCTGGCACGGTGCTCTTGTCGAAGAGATCTCTGTAAGGAAGAGTCAGTCTCAACATTCCAATATCGAGCCGCTACTAGAGTGCCTCGACAAACTTTGCGTGGAAGGTCTTTGAAGCTCCGGGATCATCAAACTCTGCAGCAAGAACGAGTCTTGCGGATAATCTTCAAACCATGCGGCGTCGACTTTATCAAAAACGACCTGGCCCTGATGCTCTCCTCGCTCTTGCACCAGTCGACGAGGTTGAAGATCCAGCCAGACGTGCGCAGGGGCACAGGCACGTGCCTTAGGAAGTTCGGCAACGGCTCTATGCAGATCTGCGGGGCCGGGAACGACATCGAGGTCTTGATGTAGGCCACGTTTTCGATCGTGAAGAGGGCCCTCGAGACGGAGCCGTACCAGTTCTTGTCCAGCATGAGGCAACTGAAGCAGTTTGGATCCTAGTCGAAGAACACGACCCCGTCCATCCTGATCCTCATCTCCAAAACGCCGAGGTAGCACTCGGACACGTCCTTCTTCACGTCCTCGATCACCTTCCTGTAGTGGTTGGCACACTCGGGCTGCGTCTTGACCTTGTTCTTCGCCTTGTGTTTGTTGCAGACGGTGAACTTGAGCGAGTTCTTAACGTTCGACTCGTTCGACTTGACGTGCTCGTAGAGCCACCCACTCGAGAAAATGTTCGGATACATGTCTGCGTTGTAGGCCTTGCACGGCCACAAGACCGCCTCTCTCTTCTTGCACACTAAACAGACGTTGATCAACCTCTTACACATGACAATGGAGAGGGACAAGACCTAGTACGGCTACGAGTACGAGGAGTAGTACTTGTACATGTACTCGAGTCCAGTGTCCACCAGCACCGTGGTCGGGCCGTGGTCCTTGTCCTTGTACTTGTAATGGGGCTGGCAGTTCACCCTGACCTCGGTCACCTGCATGTCCGACGAGATCTTGTTCTTCTCTAGCGCGGTTAGCAATTTGCCCAAAAACTGGGGGATGGTCTTCTTCTTCTTCTCCTCGTGCGTCATCTCGGGGTTGGCCACGGTCAGCACCTTGGTCGCCGCCGCGTACCTCGCGATCGGCAGCGTGTTTTTCTTCACGGGCGTCATGCCCTTCGCGTCTATGTTGTCCAGCTACGTACTTCTTGCTCGATGCGATCAAGATGCTCTTGTAGTTCCCCTTGATGTCTGCGTCTATCTGCCCGAATGGCGTCTTGTACATGCTCTCGTCGATCTCCTTTTTGAGCTCCGCGCCCGCGTTGAAGCACTCCTCCTCGCTCCTCCGTTTCACCCACCCGAAGATCGAGTCTGTGTCGCCGTAGATCACTTTGAACCCCCGTCTCTCGTGACCGCGATCATGTTCTTGAGGAAGTACCTCGCGGCGCATGTCGTCGCTTCCGCGCACGTCTTCGAGGACATGTTGCCGTGTTTGCTGCCTATCGTGCCGTAGATGCTGAATAAGAGGATCTTGAACGTCCAGCTCGTGATCTCGTGGTTGTTCGTCTTCACCTTCTTCCTGAGGGAGATCAGCTCGTTGATGATCATGCTTAACATGGTGGGCCCGCCCTGCACCACGGAAATGTACGACGACTTGGTCCTCATGACGACCACGGACTCGTTCCACACTATGTCGCCGTACTGCATCGTGTTCACGCTCTCGGGCAAGTCCACATCCACCATCTGCTAAAGGATGTGGATGCTCTTTCTGGACGCACACCTGTTCCACGAATATCTGCAGCTTCGACAGGAGGGAGCCGTAGAGGGAGATACCGTCAATCATGATCACGCCCTTGTAGCAGCCTGGCACTGGCGACACGACGTACCCGCCCTCGAACTTCTTGTCGTCAGTCATAGTCGTGTTCCTGCCCACATCGATCATCTCGTTGTTGGACAGCGCCACGGACTGCATTAAGCGGAAGGTCATTACCCCGATGTTGTTCGCCACTGAGTCCCACAACATGCTCCTCTACGAGCCCGTGAGCATGTAGATCCTCTCGCACATGAGCATGTTCTTGACCAACCACGCGTGCATGTCTGAGTCCCTAGCGTTATGCACGAGTATGTCCGTGATGTCGATGTCCTCCGAGGGTACTACCCTCATCGTCCCGCTGTCTAACTTCGTCGGCATGTCGAACTTCTCGCACATCTTCGACAACCCGAACGAACTCCATTCCGACCTAGACATCTTGTCGCCGCTGTGCATCGAGTCCACGACCATGGTGCCCTTCTCCAGCTTCCAGAAGACGCCGACGCCGACGTTGCCTAGCCTCCTTTCCTCGAACGTCTACCCGAGCACGTCGCTCAACGCCGACGCAGATGCCAAGCACCTGAGGTCGAAGTTGAACCCGTTGTGGATGTTCACGAAGTCGGGACTCAGCATCGTCAGGATCTCGTACCCCTCCTTCACCGCATCCTCGTCGCTCTCCACCTCAATGATGGTGGGGTTGCGATTACCCTTCCATGTAGTCTTGTGGTACTTGCCGAACATGTGGATGATGTAGCACTTGTCCTCGAACTGCTTGTCGTACCAGCCGCCGTTCTTGATTGCGATGATGATGATGGGGTCGTGGGACAACGGCATGCCGTCGCCCCTCATGATCGTAGATACCTCGGTGTTCAGGCCGATGATCGACAACTTGGGCGTCTGCATGAGCTCCTTCAGCCCCATGCCTTTCGACCCGTAGGGGCCGTGGCCGCGAGATGGATGCCGCCCTCAGCTTCGACAACGAGTTCTTCATGCCAGTGATGATCTGGGCCGCCTCGCCGGGTGTGTCCGTGTCGATGTTCGGCACCACGTCCTCCGCCACGCCCATGGGCACATCCATGTACATGATCATCATCTCGGAGTCCTTGCCGAGCCTGAACGAGATGTCGGTGATCGACCCGTCCACAACCACGGTCTTGGACTCGTCGTCGATCCAAGTCGCTATGATGGACTAGCCCATGTCCATGAGCGCGCGCAGCTCCCACACTTGGACCTTCCTCTTGATCTTGTAGATGTACAAGTCGCTCAACGAGTCCGCGTCCTCGATCAAGTCCAAAGACAAGAACAAGTCCATGATCGACATCGTGGTCTGCTCCTCAAGTGGTAATGTGACGTGTTGGACTAGTACATGGTGACCATGGATTCGCCCGACGGCAGCGAGACGGTCGTGTCGCACAGCAGAGAAGAAGAGGAGGAAGTTGAACTAGAATTGCAGAGGCACGGGGGCAACGAGTGTTTGTTCGACGATTTTCCGTGCACGGGTTCGGCCTTCAACGAGCTGTCGAGCGAGGACAAGAACGTGGTGCAGTGGGCGGTTACGAGAAGGAGCGTCGTTGTGAAGGACATACTGCAGGAGTACTGCCTCTTGGGCCCAGAAGGAGTCAGCCACGGCCGCGCACGAGATCATGGACGTGACGGGCATCAACGCTCCGTTGAACCACTCCGCCGCGTTGCAGAGGTTCTACCCATTGTTGACCAAGTTGGCGATCCCGATTGACGACTTGGAGAGAAGCGTGTGCATCGGCACGTACAGGTTGGTATTTGACATCGAGTACCTCGACGAGGCCCCCATCGTGAAGTACAGGCCGCGCAAGATCGTCATCGAGAACCCCAGAGGAGACGAGCGTAGGAGGATGTACATGTTCGTCACGTCGCCGATCGTCATGCCGTTTCCGTTCCCGTTCTCATTCCCGTGCCCCGTCAAGACCGTCATCGACCTGCAGGGCGAGATGATCAACCAGATCTTGCTGCCCTTGAGGGACGACCAAAAGCTCGACTTCATGTGGAGGATTGGCAACGCGCTCACAGACCCCATCAAGAACCCGTGCGCATCATCTTCTACGGCGCAAGCGGCGAGGAGGGCAAGAGCGTGCTCGCGACCAACGTCAGCAGGGTGCTCGGCATTGGCGTGCAGTGGACGGTGACGGACCTCATCGGCAAGTCCGCAAAGTGGCCAGACCCCGAGACGGTCATGAACCTGGCGGGGAAGAGGCTCATTGTGCGCGACAAATGCGGCATCGAGGACGACATGAACTACAACAACATCGAGAGGTGGACATGCAACGCGCCGGTGCAGTCCAAGGGCATGTCGGCGCACCTGTCGCAGACCGCCATCGGCATCAGCAACAAACTCGGCTTCGCGGTCAAGGGCGCCATCAACAACAGCATCGGCAGGAGACTCGGGATCTACAAATCTGACAAAGAATTGGACAAGCTGAAGCCGTTGCCCGCCGACGCGGTCGATCACTACGTGAAGATGCAATCCATCGCCCAGTGCTTGCAGGTCTCGTCCATGTACGAGAGAGCCCCAATGTCGCTCGAGATCGCCTTCTCCACCCTCTTCAGGAGTAGCGTCAGCTTCGTCACCGAGGGAATGGTGATGGACCACAACTCGCCGCCGCACGAGTGCATCATCTGCACTGCGGTTACGTCGATGAGAATGGGCGTGTCCAATGACGACACTCAAGAACGTATCAAGTTCAAGACCAGAGAATCTATGACAGTTTTCGAAGCAAAAAACAAATGGTAAAAGTGGGCGAGTCGGTTCTGCCTGGCTAGATGTTGAACATGGCTATGCGTGCGTGGCGTGATCTCTTTGCGGTCTCTTGCTGGGGAGGCTGAGGTGGTGAAGTGACACGTTCACGACTCGCTAAACTCTGCTCTTGGACGGAGGCTCATATGTGCCAAAGCCTTAACCCTCAAAATCTATTATTTACATAGTTAAATAAACCTCTATTTTACGCCCCTTCTACGCATTTTGCACGTAGCTAAGCCTATACTCGTAGTCTAAGTAGCTAAGTACTCGCTGATGCCTTATAGGTACTATAGTCGTCGTCGCTATGCCCTTATCCTCTAGACTCGAGACCTACCGATCTATCGTAGAGCGCTAGATTCTTTATAATAACCTCCCTTAAGCTATTATACTCGATAAGCTACTCTCTAAGTATAATCTCCGTGTTAGTAGAGTAACTCTTTAGCGCTACCTTAAGCGCTAGGGTGTAGTCTTATAGCTAAGTACCCCTAACACGCTAGAATTAAGAGCTCGGATTAGTAAGATATTCTATAATACTATTAAGAAGGATGCTACTATACTCGCGATCCTTATAAAGGAAGGCTAGAGCGGTCTATTAATGTAGTAGCTTTAACGCCTCTAGCTAGCTATAGGACTCTATAAGCGCACTAATACGGCGGACGAGGAGGCTATAAGGGAGCAAGTAAGGCTTACTATTTAAGAGCTTTTAGATGAAGATAATAAATAGCTTAGGTATAGGATACTTACGGAGGAACTACGAAATCGCTATAGTATTGTCTCGATGTATATTAGTAGGCACTAGCGTTCGCGGTGTACTCGTAGTGTACTTAACACTAATACTCGCTAGTCGCCGGACTATAGAGCTAAGCTGTAAGCTTAATCCTAAAGGCGTTAATAGTCGGCTATACCGAGTTTAACATTATAAAGGCGCCCTTTTAACGCTAGGACTAAATTATCGCTAGTTACTCGATGCCTATTATAAGCTCGAAGGCGTCGGTATCTAGGTCTACGCTATAATCGACGTGTACTCGCGATACATCCTCTAGCTCTACGTTAGTATTACTAGCCGTATAGAGAACTCGGTTATAGCTTAATATCTCCGGTATGTCGAGTCTAGAGGCATTATGCCGCTTAAAGTAAGATCTAACCGAGGTGCTAAAACCTTAATTATAGCCGATTTACACTACGCGATTTCATAGCGAGTATAGCGAGTCGAAGTAGCCTTTCCGGATTGCTATTAATACAGCACTAGTAAGATAAATCAACGCATCGAGGCTTAGTAGTTATAGATAGTAAAGGGCTCTACTAATCTATAGCGGGCTTATTTCTATAATCTAGTAGAGTATAGTCTCTACGTCACTAATTTGCTTCTAGATCGAATTGCTCTTCTTATAGTATATATACCGATTATTAGAGCTAAGCTTTAACGATTTATAGTGCGCTAGAATTCGTATAAGATCCGCTATTAAGCGAAGCGACTACACGTTAAATCCGGCCGCCCCTGCTACCTCTTCGAGTATCTAGAGCTCGAAGGAGACGAATAGTATAGAGTACAAGTTACACTATAAGTACTTAGCGATTATCTTAAAGAAATTCGTAAATTCGGTACGTAGCGGCCTCGGCACCCTAAGACTATTCTAGCTCTAGAAGCTGCCCTATTTTTTCTATTAGCTAGTATACTCGCTACTAACTCGCTAGTAGATATTAACGAGTATCTGCCGCCTAATACCCTCTAGTAGTACTAATCTACTATTATTTCCTAATTCGAATCTATGCCTTTTAGCACTACTACTAATAAAGCTAGCGAGCGCCTTTATAGACTAGTATATCTATTCCTCTATTAAGCTATTATAGAGTACTTTAATACTAGTAATATAAACCCTATACTTAGCGAGTTAGAGAAACCCTATTAGATCCCTAGGCAAGTTAGACTAGAAGTGCTAGCTTCCTTTAACAATCCGACTAGCGCTAAAGGCAATATAGATTTTAGTTAAATAGAGGCGTTTTCCTTGCATTTATCCTCTTATTTCTATCGTTTTTACACTACTACGCCTCCCCCTCTACTCGTAATTAGACTCGTAGTACTACTCGCGTATTATATCGGCTGCGCTATAGGCCGAATTCTGTATAAGGCAGCTAAACATTAATTATAATAAGGATATAGGCGAATACCTATACTATAGCGGCTATAGCGCGAAGAATCTAAGGCCTCTAACTAGCGATACTTTTATTCGACAAGGTAGCCGTATACCGCTTCCTTTACTAGCTATAAGTGCCTCTACGAGTACTTCGCTAGTATAGAGCTCGCCCCCTCTAAGCGATAGCCCGCTAGCCTTTAGCTCGCTACTATTACTTGTAGCTTAAGCTCGCCGTAATTTTATTTAATAGTAAACCTCTCTACCTTATACTAGCGCTCGTATACTATTAAAGAGGCTAGCTACTACACTAGTCGCTAAGTCGAACGTTAACCTTCCTCTGCTAGACTAATTCTATATCCTCGTTAAGGCTATTACGTAATAGGCTAGGGTCTAGTATAAGCGCGATAGTCCGGTTTAGAGCTTTAACGACGCTTAAGACTATAAAGAATAGTACGAAGTCTTCTAAGAGTAGGAGTTTAACGCTTAGAGAGGTTTAGACGAGCGATCTTCTACTATTATGCCGTTCTTCCTTAAGTAGTACGAGGACGACGACCTAAAAAATTACTAGGCGGCCTTTAACAACTTTTACGCGGTGTTCCTTTATATTAGATTTAGTAAGAATATAGCTATACTAAGGAAGTTAACGTAGGCGAGTATACTTCGAGTAAGAGATCTAAGTAGCCTCCTTATGCCGTTCGTTACACTAGTTAAAAATCTAAAGCCTAGAAGCGTAACCTACATAGTTACTATCTATATATAATAGGTACGAGGAATAAGGTATAAGCGAGTTAAGGCACTACGCGTAGCGAGTACTACGAGGATAACGTCGTTAGTGCTAGAGGATAAGGAAGACGAGTTGTCTATAATTAAGTAGGAGAAATACGTACCTATAGGTACTCGCTATAACTCGTAGTAGTACTCGCGCTAACTATATAGGTCCTCCGCCGAGATTAACCCTCTAAATTTGTTAATATAATAGAGGATCGTATAAGCCCTATAGCCTTAGAGATACCGATTACGACTATTAAGTAGTTAGCTAAGCTAGTCCTAAATAGGATAGAGCTTAGAAAGAGGAAAAGGACTAAATCTATAAAGGGATAAAGGGGTAGAAGAGGGGGGGAGGTAGTAATATACTACTAAAAGGGGGGATCTTAGTACTCGTAGTGTAACTCGTAGAAGATATTATAGAGCAAAAGGAGATCTATTAGGTATTATAATACAATATAAACACTACGTAAAAACGACTAGCTCTACTTATTAGGCTCTTAGTCTACGATATACTTATTCTATATCGCCTTTATGCCCTTAATCTCCTGCCTTATAGCTTTAATCTCCGCCTACTACTACTACACTAATGTCTCTAATTAAGCTACTCGCTGCTTACTCGTAGCGGTACTCGTAGTAGTAGTAGGCGGCGTAGCCTCCGCTACGACCCCTCCCTTAACACCCTTACCCCTATCCTCCCTCCTAATCTAACTAACTTTAGCCTTATAACGAGGCTTATTCTGCCTCTTATAGAACGTATAAGTAGTGTCCGGCCGATCTCTAAACATATAATAAACGATACTACGCTTACCGTACTCTTTACACGGATTCGGCGCTAGCTCGCCTTAATCGGTCTCTATAATGTAGCTAGCCGTATTAATCTTACGTAGTAACTAACTAGCCGCGCGCTTCTTCTCCTTACTCTTAAGGTCATTTATATAACCTATAAATATAGCCTAGCTACAAAACTAGAAGTCTATCTCGTTAGTAGTAGTAGGGCGGCGATAGCTACTAGCGAGTAGTTAGCGAGTGCACTACGAGTATAGTATCTATTACTCTTACGCCTCTATCTCTACTATAAGGTAGGACATCTTATAGTGCTATACACTAAGGAAATCTTCTTTCTATAAGTCTAAAAACGACTATAGAAGCTCGAGGTAAGTAGCTACGACTAAGGTAGTAACGGCGGTGTCTACGAGGATATACTCTTAAGCGCGGCGAGCGCGAACGCGAGCTAACTAGCGATTAGCTATAGCGAGTATAGCTACGAGGATAAGGTTACTATAAAGAATTAGTTTACTAGATCCTAGGTTATAACACCTCTAACGGCGTTAATAGGCACTCTAATAAGATAATATAATGAAAATACTCCCTATTGTTAAGCTAATAAGCTTCTAATTTACCTTGAAATGTATTATCTATATCGATATTTACGAATTAGTGACAATAGAGGTGGTTGTAGAGGTTATTTACTAGGTATAAACAATGAATTTGACGGTTGAGGCTTTGGCACATATGAGCCTCCCTACTCTTGGCGAAATTTGTGACTCATGCCGGGGGCAAGTTTGCATTCGACGACTGAAAACACTCTTCCAAAACCACCATCACCCGGAACAGGGCTATGCTGTCTCTTTCAACTCAATGTCTTCGCAATACCATCGTCAGGCCAGTGCCACTTCGTCGCACTCGACCAGGTCTGATCACTCACGAACACCGCCTCGAGGCCGAAGCTTGAAGAGGAAGGACCACACACGGGTCGACCTGCAGCGGCACAAGAAGAAGAAACACGGCACTGAGGCTCACGATCAACGAATGAAGAACCGAACCATTTTCCAGCCTCCTACCCCGTCTCACTCGCGGTCTCGATCACCGAGCCCCACCAGGAAAACGATTGCGTTATTGCGGAACACTCTTCCACCTGTCGCGATCGAGCCAGAGTCTCGCATTCCCGAAGACGGCCCCGTCGCGGAAGCGTTGGAGTTCTTCATGACGGTTCATACATCCCCCTACGTTCCACGATCCATAGGAGCAGAGTTCAGCAGGCTTGAACGACTCAAGCTCGAACCCAATGCCGTTGGGGACGTTGACTTCGGAACTTCGGACAACGCCTTTGTGCTGCACAAGGTTGACAAGATCATCTCCCGGGCCGAGAAATGCGAGAGATACCATCAAGATGAGAATGCATGGGCCGACGTGGTCGTTCGTGTGCTTCGCCTGACGAGGCGACTGCACAAAGCCTTGTCTGGCATTCGCCGAGAGTTCGATGTCCTGGACCTGTATGGCACATGACCGCAACCTGATGACACTGCTGACCACCCATAGACGATCACAAGCTATAGACAAGCAGTTCCTTCCCCAGAAAACGGATGTCGTTATTGATTTTGAAAGAGTTTGCGACAGAAGGATTGATTTCGCAATCGCATTGAGCATCGAGTCAGACCGCGTGACGGAGCTTCAAAGGATAAGACCACCTGGCTGTAGCGACACACCTCCCTTGAGTCATATGAGCGACAGTTATACCCAAATGCTGCCACTCTTCTGCCCTGTCGAAGTCAAGCGAAAGGGCGGCAACGCTGAGGAAGCCGAGCTGCAGTTGGCGATCTGGCAGGCGGGCGCCATCCGACACAAATATCTGAAGTGGAGCTCGGACTTCATGAAAATGCATCTTGCACCGACTGGCTTCTCTTTGCAGATCAGCTGGACCGTCGTTGGCCATACCTGGACTCCCTACCTCTCATGGTACACGGCAGAAGAAGGTCTTCTCTTGGTGCCTATCAACGATGCCAACCTGGGCACCGCCAGTCGAGTCAGCCTTCTGCGCCTGTTTGCTGTTTTCGGAAAGGTGTATAAATGGGCGAAGGGAGACTTCTGGAATGGATACAAAGAAGCATGGCACAGCCGCACCAACGCCGTGGTGCAGCAGGTACCTCAGGAGCAAGCCCGGTAAGCGTGTTCGATACGAGCAAGACCTTTTAGGGAGGCAGCATGGAACGCCAGACGGATGACGCAAGAGTCCAAAAGACAAGACGATTCAAGATTTGCGGGACAAGAGGGCGAGGCCGTTGGGGTCACACAGCACAAGGGGCCATGAGGAGAGCATTGTGGAAGGTGGGAGCAGGACCGACAGCTTGCGAGACTCAAGCACAAGGAGATACTGGACGACGAACGCGACATCCCGAAGATCTGTACGGCAGGGTTGTTGCCAAGGACCGGGAGAGTTCCAGTGTAGAAGCGTTAGCGACAAATGCATCTAGCACTCGACATCCCGGACACTCGCACTCGGTATTTAGATGTCTACTATCTTAAAAGCGCGCCTCGCGTTCGAACAACGGGTAACGACATGGTCTATCGCCGCCCTTCCCTACCATTCTACATGTGCTTCAGTGGGTGTACAGAATCGAGAAAAAAGCAAGGAGAGCAATAGCGGCACACGGTCAAAAACAATGGCAAGGATCGAGCCAAGAACAACAATTGCACCAAGAGCAGGGACCAAAGCTAGGATAAGTGCATCATCATCGGGACCTTTGGTCTTGATGGCACACGACACCCGTCTCTCACAGATCCTGTATGCACTTCTCCTATATGCTCCACCTAGAGGTCTTGCAACAGCGAAAGCCTAGGAAACACCGCTAGTATACCTCCCTAGCTCCCTCTATTAAGAAGGGTCTTCCAGAGTCGTAACCGTAGAATGCTGACGCACACCAACTTGCGTCCCTGGCGAGCACGTCATATGACTTCATACGCCTCTTTGTCCCTCAGGTCAAGGTAGCATCTACTCATCCGTCTGCGGTCGAAATTCTCCGCACCACCAGTGGCAGCAACATCCACTCGACCTGTATTACAAGCGAGGCCCACGAGATTCTGGCGGTCGAGACGCCAATAGCAATCCGACGCTTCATTAGCCACAGTACTGCAGGCCCATCGTGTAAGGACAAACGCAGCTGTCGTATCCCCTGTGTCGAGGCTCCTGGCTGTGAGGACTTTACAATCATCATTGAAGAGGTGGAGGATAGCGCCAACAACGCTCCGGTCGGTGGATTAGTGGCACATCTTGTCGGCCGGGCCGTGGTAGGAAGATGCATGGTGGCAATGGAGAGTATGCTACCGTCTAGACAGGTGGAGTCAAGCTCGTGGCCAGATCCGGTTCTCGGAGGAGGTAGAGTATAGAAGAAGACGTACTCGGGGGCCTCATCACTTAGGCAAAGCAGCGACTTGGATAGATCACAGGATCGCTGCGGCCCCGATCAAAACCCTTTCCCATCCGTTGGCCTTTTCTGGCCCGGAGCACACTCGGCAAGATGCAGGTAGACCCCCTCCATCGCCAACCCTCACTGCATCTCCGTAGCCAATGATGTTCGATCCAGGCTTTGTCTTCGTGTGCAATCGTCCGACAGTCCTGATAATGACCTCTGTGCTACTCGTTCGCGTTCGCATCTGGCTGTGTTTCTTCGCTGTCAGTTGTATTCCAAGTCCACCATCCGCGTCCATGAAGGGACAGACAGACCATCATGACTTCCACCAGAACACCAACTTCCTCGCCGGATTTTCCATGTCATGTTTCCAGAACATGTCAAAAATCTCGACAAATTGCAGGCTCAGGAGACTGCTCGAGGGGTGTAATGTGGCAAAACATCAGGAGAGACGGGGACAGTTGGTGACGAGTCCAGAGATATCAGAGGACGAATCCGCAGAAGCGGCCAAGATCAGGTCGGGGACCACATCATGCCGGGAAAGGGGAATCGGGACACAGCGCCTGGTAGATGGTCTCGTTGTGTAGCAATCGATCCCATCCCCAGTAATCGATCCATCTGGCGGTGGGTTCATGGTCCAGCTCCATCGTCATAGCTCCGGGCTGCGTTCGTGCGATATGTGGTGGAGGACCCCCCTCTCCCCCACCCGGAGCCGACGACTGGGTGTATACCACTCGGCTCATCAGCCCGCAAGCTATCCGGCCTATACTCCTGTCTTTTGTCTCTGAAATTGTCGCTATAATCGGTGTCTTCGTGGTTGTCATACTTTCGGTATTGTCTGGAGTTGTTGCCGGCATCCGCAAGTGGTGTGTGTCTGTCTCGACACTCGGCATCAAGATCTGTGAGAGTCAGCACCCTGCAGCAGCGGATATACAGTGCAACATACCTATCTGGGCTTGGCCGTCGTCGTCCAAGGCCGTCAGATCTGTATGCGTGCTCTCCCCGGCAACGTCCCGCCTGTGGATTGCATCCCCGGCATCCGTGTCTGTTGTGCCCTTCGTCTACTCCATTTGCACCGTCCCGTCTCGTGGCCTCATCAATCCTTGCCACCAAGCTCTTTCCGTCCCACACGAGATCCACGGCCGCGTCTCTGTTGCCGATAAACTCAACCGCTTACGATTTCCCCTCCTCTCTATTAGCATCGGAGCCCGTGCCCACCATCTACATTATATTGGATCGGGAGAAGGTGAAAGTGATATCTTGTGATATTGTGTGTCCGTGGTGGTGGTTATTGCGTTGAAGCATCATTGCTGCTGTGCCTGACAGACTACAAATCAGTCGCCCAAGAATATTAATCCTGGCGCGATCTGCCAAGGCCGGCCGTAGTAGGGAGGCTCATATGTGCCAAAGCCTCAACCGTCAAATTCATTGTTTATACCTAGTAAATAACCTCTACAACCACCTCTATTGTCACTAATTCGTGAATATCGATATAGATAATACATTTTAAGGTAAATTAGAAGCTTATTAGCTTAACAATAGGGAGTATTTTCATTATATTGTCTTATTAGAGTGCCTATTAACGCCGTTAGAGGTGTTATAACCTAGGATCTAGTAAACTAATTCTTTATAGCAACCTTATCCTCGTAGCTATACTCGCTATAGCTAATCGCTAGTTAGCTCGCGTTCGCGCTCGCCGCGCTTAAGAGTATATCCTCGTAGACACTACCGTCGCTACCTTAGTCGTAGCTACTTACCTCGAGCTTCTATAGTCGTTTTTAGACTTATAGAAAGAAGATTTCCTTAGTGTATAGCACTATAAGATGTCCTACCTTATAGTAGAGATAGAGGCGTAAGAGTAATAGATACTATACTCGTAGTACACTCGCTAACTACTCGCTAGTAGCTATCGCCGCCCTACTACTACTAACGAGACGGACTTCTAGTTTTATAGCTAGGCTATATTTATAGGTTATATAAATAACCTTAAGAGCAAGGAGAAGAAGCGCGCGGCTAGTTAGTTACTACGTAAGATTAATACGGCTAGCTGCATTATAGAGACCGATTAAGGCGAGCCGGCGCCGAATCTATATAAAGAGTACGGTAAGCGTAGTGTTATTTATCGTATATTTAGAGATTAGCCGGACACTACTTACGCGTTCTATAAGAGGCAGAATAAGCCTCGTTATAAGGCTAAAGTTAGTTAGATTAGGAGGGAGGATAGGGGTAAGAGTATTAAGGGAGGAGTCGTAGCGGAGGCTACGCTACCTACTGCTGCTATAAGTACCGCTACGAGTAAGTAGCGAGTAGCTTAATTAGAGGTATTAGTATAGCAGTAGTAGGCGGAGATTAAAGCTATAAGGTAGGAGATTAAGGGCATAAAGGCGATGTAGAATAAGTACATCGTAGGCTAAGAGTCTAATAAGTAGAGCTAGTCGTTTTTACGTAGTGTTTATATTGTATTATAATACCTAATAGATCTCCTTTTACTCTATAATATCTTCTACGAGTTATACTACGAGTACTAAGATCCCCCCTTTTAGTAGTATATTACTACCCCCCCCCCTCTTCTACCCCTTTATCCCTTTATAGATTTAGTCCTTTTCCTCTTTCTAAGCTCTATTCTATTTAGGACTAGCTTAGCTAACTACTTAATAGTTATAATCGGTATCTCTAAGGCTATAGAGCTTATACGATCCTCTATTATATTAACAAATTTAGGGGGTTAATCTCGGCAGAGGACCTATATAGTTAGCGCGAGTACTACTACGAGTTATAGCGAGTACCTATAGGTACGTATTTCTCCTACTTAATTATAGGCAACTTATCTTCCTTGTCCTCTAGCACTAACGACGTTATCCTCGTAGTACTTACTACGCGTAGTACCTTAACTCGCTTATACCTTATTCCTCGTACCTATTATATATAGATAGTAACTATATAGGTTACGCTTCTAGGCTTTAGATTTTTAACTAGTGTAACGAACGGCATAAGGAGGCTACTTAGATCTCTTACTCGAAGTATACTCGCCTACGTTAACTTCCTTAGTGTAGCTATATTCTTACTAAATCTAATATAAAGGAACACCGCGTAAAAGTTGTTAAAGGCCGCCTAGTAATTTTTTAGGTCGTCGTCCTCGTACTACTTAAGGAAGAACGGTATAATAGTAGAAGATCGCTCGTCTAAACCTCTCTAAGCGTTAAACTCCTACTCTTAGAAGACTTTATACTATTCTTTATAGTCTTAAGCGTCGTTAAAGCTCTAAACCGGACTATCGCGCTTATACTAGACCCTAGCCTATTACGTAATAGCCTTAACGAGGATATAGAATTAGTCCGGCGGAGGAAGGTTAACGTTCGACTTAGCGACTAGCGTAGTAGCTAGTCTCTTTAATAGTACACGAGCGCTAGTATAAGGTAGAGAGGTTTACTATTAAATAAAATTATAGCGAGCTTAAGCTACGAGTAATAGTAGCGAGCTAAAGGCTAGCGGGCTATCGCTTAGAGAGGGCGAGCTCTATACTAGCGAAGTACTTATAGAGGCACTCGTAGCTAGTAAAGGAAGTAGTATACGGCTACCTTATCGAATAAAAGTATTGCTAGTTAGAGGCCTTAGATTCTTCGCGCTATAGCCGCTATAGTATAGGTATTCGCCTATATCCTTATTATAATTAATATTTAGCTACCTTATGCAGAATTCGGCCTATAGTGTAGCCGATATAATACGCGAGTAGTACTACGAGTCTAATTACGAGTAGAGGGGGAGGCGTAGTAGTGTAAAAACGATAGAAATAAGAGGATAAATACAAGGAAAACGCCTCTATTTAACTAAAATCTATATTGCCTTTAGCGCTAGTCGGATTATTAAAGGAAGCTAGCACTTCTAGTCTAACTTACCTAGGGATCTAATAGGGTTTCTCTAACTCGCTAAGTATAGGGTTTATATTACTAGCATTAAAGTACTCTATAATAGCTTAACGGAGGAATAGATATACTAGTCTATAAAGGCGCTCGCTAGCTTTATTAGTAGTAGTGCTAAAAGGCATAGATTCGAATTAGGAAATAACGGTAGATTAGCACTACTAGAGGGTATTAGGCGGTAGATACTCGTTAATATCTACTAGCGAGTTAGTAGCGAGTATACTAGCTAATAGAAAAAATAGGGCAGCTTCTAGAGCTAGAATAGTCTTAGGGTGCCGAGGCCGCTACGTACCGAATTTACGAATTTCTTTAAGATAATCGCTAAGTACTCGTAGTGTAACTCGCACTCTATACTATTCGTCTCCTTCGAGCTCTAGATGCTCGAAGAGGTAGTAGAGGCAGCCGGATTTAACGTATAGTCGCTTCGCTTAATAGCGGATCTTATATGAATTCTAGCGCACTATAAATCGTTAAAGCTTAGCTCTAATAATCGGCATATATACTATAAGAAGAGTAATTCGATCTAGAAGTAAATTAGTAACGTAGAGGCTATACTCTACTAGATTATGGAAATAAGCCCGCTATAGATTAGTAGAGCCCTTTACTATCTATAACTACTAAGCCTCGATACGTTAATTTATCTTACTAGTGCTATATTAATAGCAATCCGGAAAGGCTACTTCGACTCGCTATACTCGCTATAAAATCGCGTAGTGTAAATCGGCTATAATTAAGGTTTTAGCACCTCGGTTAGATCTTACTTTAAGCGGTATAATGCCTCTAGACTCGACATGCCGGAGATATTAAGCTATAACCGAGTTCTCTATATAGCTAGTAATACTAATATAGAGCTAGAGGATGTATCGCGAGTACACGTCGATTATAGCGTAGACCTAGATACCGACGCCTTCGAGCTTATAATAGGCATCGAGTGACTAGCGATAATTTAGTCCTAGCGTTAAAAGGGCGCCTTTATAATGTTAAACTTAGTATAGCCGACTATTAACGCCTTTAGGATTAAGCTTACAGCTTAGCTCTATAGTCCGGCGACTAGCGAGTATTAGTGTCGAGTATACTACGAGTACACCGCGAACGCTAGTGCCTACTAATATACATCGAGATAATGCTATAGCGATTTCGTAGTTCCTCCGTAAGTATCCTATACCTAAGCTATTTATTACCTTTATCTAAAAGCTCTTAAATAGTAAGCCTTACTCGCTCCCTTATAGCCTCCTTATCTGCCGTATTAGTACGCTTATAGAGTCCTATAGCTAGCTAGAGGCGTTAAAGCTGCCGTATTAATAGACCGCTCTAGCCTTCCTTTATAAGGATCGCGAGTATAGTAGTATCCTTCTTAATAGCATTATAGAACATCTTACTAATCCGAGCTCTTAATTCTAGCGTATTAGGGGCACTTAGCCGTAAGACTACACCCTAGCGCTTAAGGTAGCGCTAAAGAGTTACTCTACTAATATAGAGATTATACTTAGAGAGTAGCTTATCGAGTATAATAGCTTAAGGGAGGTTATTATAAAGAATCTAGCGCTCTACGATAGATCGGTAGGTCTCGAGTCTAGAGGACGAGGGCATAGCGACGACGACTATAGTACCTATAAGGCATTAGCGAGTACTTAGCTACTTAGACTACGAGTATAGGCTTAGCTACGTGCAAAATGCGTAGAAGGGGCGTAAAATAGAGGTTTATTTAACTATGTAAATAATAGATTTTAAGGGTTGAGGCTTTGGCACATATGAGCCTCCGTCCCGTAGTGGAGGCTTAGGCGTATATATTCTAGCTTTTATCAGTCCGATGAAGCAGAAGTCTCTTCAACCTCACCTCCTTTTCTGTTCTCACTCCCGCAAATGTATAGGCCTCTATACCTATATGAGCCTTGTAGATAGGGACCCTACTCTTTATCGTATCAGTTATCGTCTACGTCAAGTCTATCCGCTGAGATGTGCTGCTTCATTCTGCCTGTCGTGCCTCTTGCGTAGAACGCCGCTCAGGTCCTGCATTTGTTTTTGTACAATTTATCCTTGCTTGGACTGCTAGGCACTGAGATCTGGAAATTCGTCTTGTGTGATGATGGAGTGACTGACGAGCTGAGATTGGCGTTGGGTGCGTATACGAGTCCCTGTCGAAGATGTCACGATGGTATCGCTGACAATCTCGTGCGGTGCAAGCAGATGAAGCGACATTGACGATTCCCTACAGGTATTGCGATGAGCAGTGGTGGCCGGGGATACGGCACTACAACGCTGGTCGGATTGTCAGTATGACTGTGTCAGCCCAGTGGACATGGAGACTCTTCATACTCACAATCATACTGGCCGTGCCTGTACACATATACAACGTGCTACAAGACATCCGCTGTCTATGCCGAAATGGATGGCTCGCCCGGCTCGTTGGAATAGAAGCAATCTGGAGAGATTCGCCAAAGACAATCGTTTCTGCAGGTCAAGCATTATCATCTTCAAGTATGGGCACAAATTTTGGACCACTGTAAATTTGGCTCAGTGGTAAGACTGACATTCGTCGTCAAAGTCCTCCAGTTGGCGCTCCGTAAACCCGCACCCCTCGGCCAAGGGAAGGTTGGACGCCTTGGGATCGCTACCCAAGGTTCGACTCGGGGCAGGGTTTTGACCACGACCATTTTCTCTTATGCCTCGAGCATGATGCAAACTACTAGGAATAATGATCTTCGGATCGGAGCTTAGTAGGGGAGATGGTTAAGCCAAGTGGTGTTTCCCTTTTGTTCTATACCACACCTAAAACTTCCCCCCTCTAGTGGAGGTCGTAAGTCTATTGGCCTCCATTGGAGGGGATAGCGAACCAAGTATGGCTTCGGCCATACTTGGCGAGTTTTTTTGCATGTATACTTTCGTCGCTCGGCGATTCGTAGTATCATTGCCATCACTAGAGTGCGGATTCTATTGGCCGACACGGCATTCTTTAGATTCATCCTTGGCGTCTTAGATACAGCCGTGTAGAAGACGACGAGGATGGAAATCTAGCGGACGAGTGCTGCGAGGACTTTGTCGCCGACGCCTGCTTTGCCACACAGGCTCTGATCACGGGCACCTAGCAGTCTCAAACAATCCAGAAGGCAGGGCGACCTGCCCTCTAATACCTCCTATATGTATACAGGTCGGAAACCGGGGTACAGCAATCGGACAGCATGTCAGAGCGCAGGGTCTACGCCGGCCACCAGCGCATCTATGCACGGCTATATAGATGGTAAGAGGTCGGGCGGTTGGTGGTGTACTATCTCGTCCCAGTTCCTCTGGCACGGAAGCCCGGCCAGTTAGAGCTCGACCCGATCGTGGTAGGCGGTGCCATACGGGAGGAGGGCGCCGAGCTAGAGAAGGTCGATATAGACGAGGACCAGCACTCGTAAGAAGGAGCAGGTCCTATCTGCGAGAACAGACCGCGAGTCGGCGTTTGGTCTGTGGGGGTGGAGTCGACGCGACAGCGCAGAGGGGCCGGCCAAGGCGAGTGCAGTGTCCCATCGTTTTAATGGCTTATATCATTCCGATAGGTTCAGGAGGTAGCTACACGTGATGTTGCGGGTCTGAACGGCGATCCGGTGACGGGCGACAACATACAGCAAATCGGGTGATACAGACTAAGACCTCACGGGAAAGAGCATCTTTCTTGGCCATTGCACGGGGTGTCTCATGAGACCGATATGTTAGCGCCGGAGGTAAGCAAGAATATAACTTGATTCATGGCGACGTTACTTGCACATTGCTCGTGTCAACCGCTTCGTCGTCATTGTCGTAAACAGCCTTGATATCATCGTTCAGATCGTTGGCGTACGCATTCAGCCCCCAGTGATGTATCTCATTAATCCATCTGATGACAATCTCCAGACCCGAGGCTTCAGATACAGCTGTTTTGACCAGGCTTTTCATGGTGCACCCTGCCCAATGACCAGCTTGATCGATCTTTGCCTCAAACACGTAGATTTCACAAGTGGCCATCTCCATAGCGATACCGTAATGCCGTACCTGCTTGTACTGTGCAAGGTGGTGTTCCGACTCTTGATTTCGATCATTCGCCGTTGCCGTATGATGTCCAGGATCACTGATCGACAGGATAGAGTGTGCCCCCAAGATGGATGACTTGAGGCGGAACCGATTATACAAAGCTAAGGTGCTCGCAATAGCAAGCTGATGTCGAGCCTTCTCCATCTCCTCGCCGTCTCTCTTGAACTCAACGGTGAGATATGGAGCCAAAAACCGTTGAAAGACGACATGGACAGTCGAGCTCATGGTGGTGCGATACGCCCGGTTGAAGCCACCGAGACTCAGCCAATATGCGCAGTCGGGTCGGATGTCCCAATTGTAAGCTTTCGCCGGCCATTGGAATCCAGATACCTGAGGACTGTCCAATTGAGGCGGCGCCTGCCATTCCTGGTCGTTCGGCTTGCAAACAAGCTCGATCAACCGCTCTGCTGCATGTCGCCGTTCTGCAGGAAGGTGGATCCGTCGTTGTTGCCTTCTGAAGAGATGTTGTCTCGCGGTTTGCGCATGCTCGGCCTCATTCATGCCAACCATGCGCATCCAATGGTACTCCTCGATGAGTCCATTTCGAAACTCGTCTGTGTCTTGTATCCATACATCATCCTCCCGTGGGACTCCCGGTGTCGCGTAGAAGTCCGGCTGGCATCGCTTCTCCCTTTCGCGGGCCGACTCAAAGTGTTTGAACGGATCTTTTGGCGCCCGAAGGCTCTGCGTGGTTTCAATGCCGTGGATCTCGAATACACGCCGTTTAAAGTCGGCCGTGCCGATGCGTGGTGTGCCCGACGATGGCGCGTCACTTGTAGGGCCAGTGATGCTGGTAGCGTCGCTCGCCGAATTTGTGGACTTGTCTTTCTGGCTTCGAAGTTGGCGCGAACGGGCACTCGCGGTTCCAGATGCGGACATGACCCGTGTCCACAGCTGTTGTATTGTAGTCGGATCTGTGGCAAAGTGTGTATGGTCATTATCGAGATCATGCTGGACTTTTGATTTCTTCGAGGCGGTGAGAGACACGTGACTCGCACTTTCGTCGTCTGGAGGCAGCGATCGCTTGCGTTCTTGAAATTGCACGGCTGCCATCTCTATTGCAGATGAACAATTCTTTCGACATGTACATGTCAGTGCCGATGAGCAGTCTGCAGTCCATTTTTGACCGACGTGGTTGTTGTTGTCGTCTTTGTTGCCGTGGGCAACGCGCATCATGTCCAGATTCAGCTTCCTTCCAATTCGGGCAAAGCCCAAATTCTGATCGAATCATCATCGACCTCTCGCTTCTTCCCGCTCCCCGCTTAACATCAGAGCTAAGGCCTACTTTGGTATTTCTCGAGACCGACGTCACCACTATTCCCTCTTTGAGTATAGTACAGATTTTGCAGTACATAACATTACCACCTGCAACGTCCTCGTCTCCTGCAATTGCCCACTCACGGGAGATCGCTGCCTTGTCTACTCTATTCTGCTCGATACATTACGGAATACCACGTCGCTATCGTACTAGCCAACTATCCCACTGGCTTGTATTATGACCAGATACAGCTATACCACATGCACCATCGGCATCGAGTCTTGCAATCCCAGCAGAAGCACTGATTGCGCTGTCCTGCCCCATCCGCGGACTTAGTAACACCTTCACCTTCACCTTCACCTTCACCTTCACCTTCACCTTCACCTTCACCTTCACCTTCACCTTCACCATCTCCTTTTGCTATACCGTTCCCTTCTACTTGATCATCTCCCTGTATTCCAGTTTGCTCGTCCTCCAACGATTCTACGACCCAATTCACTACATAATGCAGCAACGAATATGGCAGATGATTCTTGCTCAACCCTAGGGTAAAATCGTTTGCTTGAGCGATCTCGGTACTATCACCGGAATGACTATCATGCGAGGCCTCTTGTGTCACAGACGCGGCGAGTGGCTATAGCAAGGAAACATTTTTGAATCGCCACAGAGGACTCCGGTGATCGAGCAGATTGTGAATAAATCACCGGTGAGCACACTCCGCCGTGGCATATATGGAAGGTACACTGAGATCATGTCCTGGGGCATCCACGAATCTTGGTTGAGTATCACGGTCCCTTCATTATTCTCTCACGAGCTATAAATAGGGAATTCACAATCATCGTAGCTTCTCGGACAGCAAGACAAATACCACAGGGGAGCAAACCTTACAGCAAACTGGACAAGAAACACACAATCAACCGGCCGAGAAAAGGAATCGGCGCGTCTACTGCACGACATCACGTACTCAATCGAACACAGCGTGTCACCACCTCCGTGGTAATGGGCGACGACAAAGTCTGACTGATTGAGTATTTCGTCATCGGTGAAACTTATCATCTTCTGGAAGCATCATTTAGTAGACCACACGACTTCCACTATGTCGCCATCATTATATCTCTGTTCTGAATCTGAGAATGACTGTGGATAACCCTGAATTCTAATGGAAATGCTTCATAGTCAGACGATATGGCTATCTATACCCACGTCCACTAACTTAGACTCAAACACTTTCTACTCAAACCGTCAGACAGTCAACAATCCCTACTATGCCAGTCCATCTTTGGCTTTCACTTGCAGGCCCTGCGATCGAATAATCGCAAATGGTACAACAATCAGACTCTGAGCACGACCCTGGCTTCCTGATTGTCCTTGTTCTCCCGTCCCGAGCTCTACTCTCCAACCGACTGGGCCTCGGCATTCCCAGCACGTCTTACAGATCTTTAATGGATGAAACCTGTCTGTATATAACAGAGAGCGCCACAGCCGCTTTCTATAGCACAATTCGCTATCTCGATGGAAAGGAGCAACAAGTAACGCTCGTCACCTACCTCCCCTTCTCTCTCTCTATTCTGACCCCCTTCCCTCAAAAGCTAATCACAAAGGCGAGCCTCCAACACTAAGCGACACCTTACAGACCCATCTCGGCGTCAGGCGACCCCTATCCTCACAATGAAAGGATACTTCGCCCCCTTTTCCCCGCACACCGATGATCCGGATCGGATCACTGACGATCGCAACCCAACGATGATCCCCGCCCGCCAATGATCCCCACCCACCTCCGCCCACCCCGCCGAGCAGCCCATAGAATCGTCTCACCTCCAGTCTCTTGGAGAGACATTCTCACATGGGGCATCGGGATACGGCGGCCCACTCGCACAACATTATGCGTCTTCACTGTCAAACGTGGCCCTCCCACGCCCGCGTGAACCATAATCGTCTCCGGGTCTTTCATTATGAACATGTTGCCAATGGTCCCGGGTAAGAAGTCAGCGACACATGTCGTCGGACGCCTCCTCGGTAAAGCGTAGAGTTGGGATGGCTGGGCTAGATATCTGCAAGCATAGCCTGTAGAGCAGAATGGATCGTAACTGATAACGTATGTGAGCTTAAAGCATTGCCGCTGGCCCAAGTAACAGATCAATAACGATACTTGCCACAACATGATACAATGATCTTATGAAACGGTATGATTTTCTTATGATAGACATGGCATGATTTTCTTATGACATGGCATAGAATGACATTTTTGTGACATGGCAAAGTGTGACACTCTTATGAGACATAGTATGATATTCTTATTATAATATAACATTCTTATGAGACATGGTATAACATTCTTATAGCAGACATAAAGATTATAACATTCTTATGAAATATGACATGCTTCTTTAAGAAACTCTTATATCATATTTCCTTCTAGAATTTTTTTTATAATTATAACATTCTTATAATTTTATTATAAATTCCTATAGCACTTATATGAAATCTAAGAAAAGCACTTGTGAAAAAAGTGTAACCTCTGGCGCGAGTGCGCCCTCCTCCCTGCCGCCCGCCACCTCCTCCTGCACCTATTTCACCGCCTTTCGCATTCACTACCTCTCGCAACGCCCCCGTCCGTCGCCGCTCCGCTACCTCTTCAATTCCCGATGTTTAGCGAGTCAGAGATCGCAAGCTAGCTGGCCGTGCGACCAATCGCACCTCACAATCCTTGCGCCGGCACAGATGATCATCCTCCAGGAACACGGTGTGACGATCTCATTCTGAGGCCAGATGAGACCGCTGGCGCTGGAGTCGCCTCGCTTGGCCGGTAGGGAAGCCGTAGGTGCTCACTTTATGCGCAATCTAGCGTTCTTCGCGAGCTAGCATATCAGGAAGCAGCGCGACATACTCGAGTCTCATCGTGCCAAGCAGGCTGCGTTGACCGTGAAGTGGACCATGACTGCTCGTGCTGCCGAGCAGTAGGTGCCTGCCAAATTCGTTCGACCTTGACCGTGGCCGCCATTGGACATTCGGTGCGCGCACCTCGGACGATCGACATCTGTTGGGACCAAACCGACACAGACGGCTTTACCGAGCCTGCCGACCCTGCAGTTGCGGTTCTTGACATCTAGGAGTGATGCACAAGAAATACGAAGGTCTCATCTGGTATGGACCTTCATAGCCACTCATCACCGCGACCGCAGGGCAATGACAAGGGAAGAGGTTGCGAGCAGCAGGTGACTCCATTTGAGAGGACTAGAATACGAGCTTGGAGATTGACCTGGCAGGAGGAGGTATTGTGTCTTGTGAACGTGATTCAGGGCCAATGGCTGGCTTGGTCAAGAGCAGTGCCATGGATCAAAACGCTGTTGCGAGGTATAGAGGTCTACAACCCCCATTCGGCTTGCCCTGGCAACTACGTCGACAACTTCCGGATTCTGTTGTCTGCATCAACCAGCCACACATAACCATGCAAGGATCAGGGGCACCAAAAAAGTATGGTGGACAGGACTTGAGGATCGGCCGGCGTGACGATTCGGCGCAGTATGTTGCCTGTGGTGGCAATCCCAGCCTATTCCTCGGCCGGCAGGATGCTTGGGCTGTCATCCGCACCGGTCGGAACAGGTCTCATCCATTCATCTACCTCTACTTCTACTCTGCTGATATTATAGAACCACGGACGCGATATTCCTTCACGAAACCAATGCCGTTTCAACACAATGCCTCTTTCGCACCACCCGGTGCCGCGAATGGCCACCTCTTTCTATCACTTTATCTATCTAATGTCCTCACGAGGTTTTGATGACCGAAGCAGCGTCTTCCAACTAGAGGCCCCGACCGGAAGGACACGGACAACGCCACCTCCGCTGAGCAATAACTTCCTCTCGCAAGCCACGCTGCCTCCAAATCTATCCCACTGCACCAATACATCTAGCTGCCCACCTTTGAGAGGCTGAATTTTCCCGCGGCTGGTGCCCTGTCACGAAGAACCTCGACCATGACAGTTCCGACCTGAGTACCCCTATCGAGCGCCGCATCTTCTGAAGCCGATCTACCTGTCGGAAAAAGGTGCTTGCCAGAAGATGCAGCAGGTCCACCTGCCCTCACAAATTGGACGAGAATCAATCTCCGTCATGGTAACAATATTTCTGCCGGAGCGAGGGACCAGAAGCTGGATTTTGCGAAGATAGGGTTTGAATGGGTTCGATTCGGCTTGAGAGCATGGCAATTAACTACTATATCCTCAAAGGCTACTTGGCAGCCATGTTATTGTCGGCAATGGCGAAGAAGGTCTGAGACAGCTCTTACGTCCGCGACCATGCTGACATGGACAGATTGTTTGACCACCGAACGTCATGCTACATCCCGAAGCTCATCGGAAACGGGCAATCAAGGCAGATGCTCCAGCATCTTATCAGTATGAGAAATCACTCTGGCGATCTCCTTGAGGCGCCTTCAGCCTTCCCCTTACGTTTAGTCACAACCCATCATCTGGCTATATCGCCGCCGTCGGTCCTGCTACCTGACCTCTGCAAGTCGTTGGCCATTAGGGGGCTTAATCTACCTCCACATCCCACAAATCACTGTTATTTTTCCAGGTCGACGCCGACATTGTCTACATATCCTGAAATGTGCTATTAAATGCTGTGCCTTCCCTGCTGGGGCCTGTTAGTAGCTACGACTTCGGTGAAGGATCGAGCGAAGCTTGCCGTCCGTGTGACAGCCCAGTTGTCGGAGCGAGCCGGAAAATCACCAGTGTGACAGCATTAGTCGTCCCATCCTGCACGCAGGGTCTTCCAATCTTCTCTTTCCCGCTATATCGTAGCTTCGTGGACATTCTGTCTTCAGATGGCGCCTCGTCAGCCTTGATCATGTCGTAACTCTGTAAGTCTGGATCATAAGATCTATCTTTGTTAGTCTCACGCAAGCAGAATAGTCCTTGCGCGATAGCTCGCCTTGCTCGATAGTCTTCGTCACATCTGTACTGACCATTGAATCCATCGAACCCTGTGAGCCCCCCGACCAAGGTCACCGATCTAAGGTAGGAGACGTCTCCGATGCGACCAGACCGAGCTTTCAATGAATTCAACAATATCAGGTGCAGCGTTCGACCAACACCGATAGCTACGCCACTATCATCGCTACCACCACCCTGCTCTCCTCCTTCTCCAGCGCGGCTACTAATTTCTCCACCAAGTCGCCTTTGCAAGCAGACCCCGTGCGCTACATGGCCGCAGCACACCTCCTGACCATACATCAGTCTCCACTCCTGCACCCGACTAACGCGCGCGACATCACCGTCGTCACCGCCGTCCGGACCTCTTGCGCCGACATTCAGCCCTTTTGGGCAGAAATTCCACAAACGCTCTACCTACTCTCTCTTCGTAAAGGATCAATGAAGCAGTGCGTGTACTGTCTTTCTCCGGGCTCTAAGTACAAGCGGTCTCAGGGATGAATATAAGAAGCCATCAACGGGTCAGTGGAAGAGTAAGTGCGCAGGCGGCTGCTGCGGAGCATGCAGGAGTAGGTGCTAGGAGCTATAAAGGAGAGGGAGACATTGGGACCCTAGGCACTATGAAGGAGGAAAGGGGCAAGTATAGATAGGGGTGGTGGCGAAACGAAGGAGCTCATGAAGGAGAACGACCGCATCTATCCAGGTGGTCTCCTCATCACGACTGAGTAGCATACCGTTAAGGGTCAGAGTAGGAGTCCGCACTGAACGAGATCAGTGATTAGGGATTATAAGTCTATAAACCTCTAACATGATGGAGCTTATCTTCCCGGAGCAGTGGGTACATTTGACATGAAATACACGTCTTATAAGGTATAATAAGGTATAGGATTCATAAGGTATCATAAGGTGTCATAAGGTGTCATAAGGTGTCATAAGGTGTCATAAGGTGTCATAAGGTGTCATAAAGTGTCATAAGGTGTCATAAGGTGTCATAAGGTGTCATAAGTTGTCATATGGTGTTATAAGGTATCATAGAGTATCATAAGATAAACAAAGTGCTATATGGTATTATCTAGCAATATAAGATATCATACAATATTATAACTTCATAAGGTAATATAAGGTATCATGGCCTCCCTCTATATCACCTTCTTCTTCTACACCTCCTATATCTTTCATAGCGCCTCCTCCTTCTCTATTGTCATCTCCCTATCCATCGCTATCTCCCTATCTAACATCCTTCTCTTGTCTATATTGCCGTTCTTGTAGGTCTGACAACTTTACCCTAGCGGAAGTATTCAATCATCGTGCTCGTTTCTAAGCTTCCGAGCAACCTTCGCGGCAGAAAGCTTCTCCGAAGTCCGTCCATAGGGTTGGAAGATGAGGAGGTGAGAGGCAATTGCAGTCGTAATTGAACTTTTGAAGGTGATAGACCGGTTTGCGGGCGCGAGAGAAGTCTCCGTGCGATGGAGCACCTGGGGTCTATTAATCGACGGATCACACTCGGGGAGGCGGTCATAGTGGATATCATCGTTCCCGTCCCCCATACTCTCATCAGCGCAGTCCTACTGTGGATTCATCAGTTGGTACCGACTGTGGTGGAGGTGGACATGGCACCACCCAATGAAGAGCTCGCGGCGTGCGTGTTGGGACGCGACATCTGGTCCATCATGGCGAGGTACCTTGGACATCACAACATGGTAGAGCTTGGCCATCATGGGTTACTCTTGATATTGGGCTGTCATTCATCCTGTCTGAATAGCTCCGATTCGCTTTGCTGATTCCTCTGTCCTTCTTGGGCATCTGGAGAGTCCTACACTTCGACGCAGTGCTCTGGGCTGCGTGGCGTTATTGTTCTCGAGGCAGACATTAAAGAAGACTATGACATCTACAATATAGTCGGTTGAGAAATGTGCGGCACTTGCAGCATGGGATCGAAGAGGTGCGAGGTTCACAGGAGGATGTGAGCAGACAGAGAGGACCCTTGAGGTTGTACAGGTAAAGAGCTCCCGACCACGATATCAGCCATGGATCGTATATAGAAGACACGAAATCCGACCCCGATGCCGGCTGCGATATTGGCTTTGTGCTAGATGGAGTATGGCATGGACATGATGATAGCGGCGATGGTGCTGGTCCACATCTCTTTAGGGGGTCGTGATGAATGAGGAGGACACAAATGACCATGGTCTGACAATCGAGAGGGCTATACCTCACGACGATGACGCGCACAAAGATACAAGGGAATCGAGGTCGAATCAGAACGAGAAAGACAAGACTGATGACACGAGGAAGTCGAATCAGGACGATACAGATAGCGCGAACAAGTCAAATCAGGACGGGGCGAATACCACGAGGAGGCCTCATCGGGAGGAGAAGGAGGAGGGAATACGAAGAGACGTGATACCTCACGGTGGAGGCATACGACGAAGCGGAACAGCGACAGGAGGGCCTTAGAGACGATACATAAGTCGCGAACGACATTGCAAAAGCATCACTACGCCAGAAGCCATCCGCAGCAGATCCTCGGAATCAGAGACCGGACCGATGTCACTAGAGCCACGATGGGCAGAAGGACACGTCTTGCGGCTCCATCTTCGAGCTCGAGCTCGCCATCGACGATTCCCTTCTATATTCACACCATCCCTGCCTGCGCCAATCGAGTCGGCCCGTGAAGGTAGGGAAGAGGGCAGGCCACTACACCACACCCTTGGTCTGGGCGGCGCGCCGTTTCCCCCTCAACTTACCGTAGCGGAAGGGTGGTAAAAGCAAGACAAGGGCGTCAGATCATCACTCTCCGGCGTCAGGTCATCACGCTCCACTGACCGGGAGGTACGCGAGGGGAGCGGCGGGGGACGAGCTAGGGGCGAGCTACAAGGAAGGACAAGTGGGGAAGACGAGAACATGAGGCAAGGCGGCGTTACCTAGATGCAGGCCGCAGGACGGGCAAAGGGTAGTGTAGGTAAAGGGGCCAGGGCGGGTGGACAGGAGTTGCTATAGGTGGGATCCTTCGCCTTCCGATTATGATATGCATGTAGTCCGAGAAGTGATATAGTGAAGCGGTCTAAGAAGCAGCAAGACGATAGGTTTATAAGGGTTTCATGTATAAGACATTTATAGAACTAAATAAGAGTATTATAGGGCTGCCATAAGAATTTCATAAGAACTTCATAAGAACTTCATAAGAACTTCATAAGAACTTCATAAGAACTTCATAAGAACTTCATAAGAACTTCATAAGAACTTCATAAGAACTTCATAAGAATTTCATAAGAATTTCATAAAGGTTTCATAAGAATTTCATAAGAAGTTCATAAGACTCGGGCACATTATAGCCCTATGACAAACACTTCACATAACACTTTCTAGATATGTAGAGATGCATACTATAGCCTACTATAGTATTAAAACATAGTTATTATTCACAGGCCAAGAGACCACTTCTGCCGATGCGTACCGCCCGCTTCCCACAACAATTAAACAAAGCAAACGCGTCCACATTTGGCGGCTACGAGCCACCCAAAACGTCGGAAGCGGGATACCTTGTTGCCCCACATTATCATAGACACCTCACTTCTAGCTAGCTTCATCCTCCATGGCCCGCGGCCGGTACAGTCTATTAAAGTACAACGATCTCCGAAAATCGACAGATGTACCTCGAGCTATCATCGAACGATTGAAAGGTGTCCCGCATCGCGAGCAAGTCGCATCCCTGCTCTCCGCCTTCCAATCTGTGTCCAACGCATTTCACATCACTGGCCGCCTTAACGAACACGTCGACGTTCCGATCTTCCAAGCCGTGCTAGAACGAGGGTTGAAGGCAGATCTTGCCGAAGCTACGTTACTGTCTCCCACCCTCAAGCGAGCGCTCAGCGAAGCCCACGGCAGGTCTGGCCCCAATGACGACGTGAACAACACCTTAGATCCAGAACAAGATGAGTCTGCCGATGACCAGACCTCGATCAGCAGTCGTCTGAACGCGACGGCCAACATTGACGACACGGAAGACAGGGGTCATCGAGCTACACCAAGCGACGAGGAGGAAAAGTCCGAGAACCAAGAGGGAGCATCTGAGAAGGAAGAGCGAGGGTCCGAGAACGAGGAGGAAGAGTTTGGGAACGAGGAGGAAGAGTCCGAGAACGAGGAGGAAGGGGCCGAGACCGAGGTAGGACTTGGTGACAACGAGGGAGAACATTGCGAGATCAATCACAGGAGACGTATAGATTTCGGAGCTCAAACATCGCCGGCTGCTTCTACAGCAGCAAAGTCCAAGAGCGGAGACGCAGAACAAATCCTGCAGAAAATCCGTTTGATAGCGACCTGGGAGAGATTCCCGGACAACATCAACACAGCTATCCTCCCGATTTCAAGGAAGACGAAAGAGACATCTGCGCCTTTTGGTGTTGGTATCTGCCGAGCATTTCTTCGCATTGCTCGAAGGTGGAAGTCGGGTGATGCGAATTCCAAACTGCTGGAGCAGACGAACCAAGGTCGAAAACGCCTTACCCATACAATCTTGCTGGAAATCGGCAGACTGCCGACACCGTCGAGTGAAGAAGCGACGCGCGACATACACCCGCTGACGTCCCGAATTAATCGACAGCGACAACTGTTCCAGTCCGGCCAACACAAATCTCTCAGCTCTCCCATCACTACGCCCTGCTCATCACCGAGTCCAGAGATCGGTCGCCGCCAAGCGCAGTCACTTGCACTGTTCGACGACTTCCCACAGAGCCTCGACTTGCTTATACCGGAGAGTGCGTCTTCGTATCGGTCCCTGCTTGTTGCGGAGCACAGTTCTCCTTGTCCCGCTTTGGACCCTTCAACTGCAGCTCGGCCTCATACACCCCAACAGGGGGAAAGAATGGTCATTCCGCCCAGGAAAATCTTCACAGTATCTCCAACGGTGAATATGACTTCTGGACCTGGACGTCAAGACGACATTGCAATACCCAAGCCGCTCGCTAGCCAGCGTGGAATCTTGGTCGAAGAAGAGATCGTCATACCTTCAGTCGAAGTGCCAGACAGATGTCCGAAGCACGCGTCGCCTATATTACCCCGCCCAGGGAGCCGACCAGCCACATGTTCGCCGCTCCTGACACCCTCGCACGGCCAGCAGCCACCGACTGGCTATCACGCGCGGCGAGGTCATACTATCGAGCCACGTTCAGGGAAGAGATGCATTGCCGACAATGAGGACGAGGATTCTGTGTCTATATCTAAGCGACCTCGTGCCGATGAAGTCGAGCGATGGCTTGATACCAGAATGAGAGGGCTTTTAGGCAGCGCTGTGGCTGAGCTTCGAACGATGGTCGAGACGACGATTCTTCGGGCTGCTTCAGTACCTCAGACGCAACTGCCACAACATGCTTCATACCCAGCAGGTAGCCAGAGAAGAGACTCTGTCGTGCCCAGCGGAAAACCCATGTCCGCACAAAACTCGGCAAATGGCTATGCAACACCTATACCAACTCAGCCACGGTCAGCGATTTACACAACTGACCCGTGCTTCAACCCATGGGATACCCATCCGCGTGGACATTCTTCTCGGGCAACCCCAGCCAACGCGGCTGCATTCCACACCTCACAGGCGCGATCAGCAGAATGTGGGAATTTCGCTACCCCGACTGAAACGCGAAGGGCAAACCACACGGTCACTTTGACTCGATCCTCTCTGTCAACATTCGATGAAGGGCATATGGTGCGTCTAGATGCGCTGGTGCAAGAGTTGGTGACTTTGTGGCCACCTGAAGACGCCGTCCGTCAAGCTAAGGAACATCATGAAGCCGACTGTGGTGTGAGTATACGTTTGGAGAGCCGGATACAGGAGCTATCAAAGGGAATGGAGGATGCACGCAGGGAGAGTTCAAAGCTCGACCGTGTCTTGGGCGGTGCAAAAGATTTGCTGCAAGAGTCTGGGGACAGGGACCTGGAGAAGTTCGTCGAGAAGTATACCTCTGACAAAGCCACGAATACGGAAAAACAGATGCGACTGGGCCGCGAACTCACCGAGTGCCAACGTCAAGCGTCGGAAGTGCAAGAAAGCATTGCGAGGTATCGAAAAACGACTGAAGCGTTGAACAGCCTCCGCCGCACCTTGCGAAACGTGGCAATCGCAGAGGATGCACATCATCAGTCGCGGTGATGTGATGTGTACCGTGTCCGAGGGTCAGCGAGGCTGCCGGAAGGGGGCATACTGGGAGGTCATTTGTAGCAGAATCATTTGTAGAAGTAGCTTCTAGCACGACACGACGGCCTCTGCAAACCAATGCAGATCTATAATTATCAAGCTTACCACATCAGTGCCGCTCGTGCTCTGGATGATCCCGACTGTTGTGCTTCACAAGTCGCTCTTCTTCGATTCGCACTTCTTTAACACTAATGCTAAGTGTTGTGCAAATGTCACATCCAACTCTCGCCAACTTCGCCGCCTGCGTACCACTTGCGAGCGTGCCCAGCGCACTCTCTTGATAGAGCAGTAATCACACACGAAAGAGCTGACAAGAACCGGAGCATCTATCTCTATGTCTGATGATGCTCTACAAGTGGCGACTCTTTGGGCAATACTTCGGACGCAGCACGCCAACCACCACCGCACGTGACTACTGCGATACTACTACAACCATAACTACCGCGCGCTGATTGTTTTCGGAGCCGCAGCCTGATTTGGTATCATATATTTCTATTCTGTCGCCTTGTAGATCGAGAAAAGACCTCTGACAGAACGCCACTCCTTGACAGCTCAGTCCCGTCGTGTTCTCGCTCCCAGGTTGTCGGTAACCATCACGTGTCCTGCAGGGCTTTGGTCCTCTTCCCTGATCTCCATCCAACAAGTTTTCCACACCATTTCAACGCACCTCCCAATGTCAGACGGCTTCAGAAACGGTGTGGGTAGCAGTTTGAGCAATATTCGATCAGGATCGTCCCAGATTGGGCGTCGGATTTCATTGTTCAAGCCATTAGGATATCACTCGTGTCGCTTAAAATGCGCTTAGGCTCTTCTATAGTCAATCATCGGTCAGCAATGTCAGTCAATCAACACCCGTCAACGTATTCTCGGATGCGGGACTAGTATAGCCTTGGTCTCCAATCTTAGTCCCACGCCGCCGTCAGTCGAGCTGCCCTGCGGTTGACAACCACTCAACCCGGCCGTCATTGGGTGAAGTGTGTCGAGTCTCCGGTTACCCCCAGAGACTCTTACTGCTACATTTCATGCTCATCGACGGTAGGCGTGGCTGGATATGCAACATTCGGCCTTAGTGTTCCCTAGCAGTAGATGTGTAGGGTCTTTAGTTATCACTAGACATTCTTACTGCTACATCTTCAGCTTATCGAAGCTGAACGTGGACTGCTTAGCGACATTCGGTTAGAATTGTTCCTCGACAGGGAGTGTAAAGAGTATCAGGCTATCACTAGAGTCTCCCCCATACCACTGCGCCTCGGAATCGGTAAGCAATAATCGAGTGCGGCTTTCCATGATCTGACCTCCGCCGCTGCTCTTCAATTCCTGAGAGAGAGGCTGCCACGAATGACACGACGGCGAGCCATGTCTGGGACAGCTGTCGACCCCTCAACATCCGGTACTTTGATACTTACGGTCAGCTCTGCTCAGTCTGCCGAACACATGGGATCCTCCAACTCTTATCCCCCGACTCTTATCCCCCTATCCTTTTCGCCTTCGCTGACGCAAGCTCGCTAGACTTTGTACTCTCTCGGCTCCTTCCCAAGGCATCTCACTTTCGGTCTTCTGCCGTCGAGAAGCTCGCAGCCCCGCACCGGAAGGACAACATCGCATCCGACCTGCGCTATCACGCCGAGTTTGTCCGCAGTGACAACGACCGCCGCAAAGTCCATGAACTGTAGCACTTCTTGGGCGCCCTGTGAAGCCCTTTGACGCGGATGCAGCGATGACAGGCAACTCTGAGAGCACGGTACTGCTGGTTACCGAAGAGCTACTAGCTCACACCATCGGTGGTAGTATCGTCCAAGCGCTTGATTCAGATCATGAACTCAATTCCGGCTTCGGTGTCGGTGTCGGCGTCGGCATGAAAATCAGAAATGGGCCCGACATAGATATGAAAAACAGCCGAGACGCAGCGTACGTAGTACCATCGGCAGAGAGGGCGGATATACAGTGAGCAGTGGCGGCGCAGCTTGAGACTACTTGCGATCCCCGACTCCATTCCTGTGAGTGACGACAACCAGAAAGGATGAAATTGGGTACGAATAAGTTGAGGCGCTGTGAGTCCAGTTTGGGAAGTCGCACATTTGAGATGGACAGTGAAAAAAGGTCAAAGTTGTCGAGCGAGGAGCTGTAAGGAGGTGCGATACCGTGAACAATGCCACAGGAGCGAAACCCTGCTGTTTGACGAGAACATGGAGCTGCCTGGCGGTCGAACGAGTATCATTGATAGTACAGAATCTGTCCTCAAACTAGACAATATAATTCATAGCTTTCCGATTCCTGAGGTAGATGAGACCCAGCCCCAGATTTCGTTTGAACCACCACGGCTATCGAGGCTGCATCTCGCCTTCCCGAGAGTTCTTTAGTCTCGCCGACGTGTCATTCGAAGATATAGACTCATCTGCCGAACCGCGCCAACGCCGACGGTTATCATCAGTCCGTGTCGATGAACCAGTAATACCAGCTCTGCAACGTGACCTAAGGTGCTCTATACAATGCGGAGCTGGAGGTGGGCAGTCGAAGCAAGTAGGAGACGGTCGAAGTGGTGGAGATGACGGATGCCAACGTTTCGATGTGAATTAAAGTTGTACTGATCGGCACGTAAGGCTTGGGGTAAGTTCGGTGGTGTCGAGCAAAGGAGTTATAATCCGTTGTCGGGGATCAGTATGTCTAACGAGCATGGCCCATCTCGACAGCACAAATTCCTCAAGGAGTGCTCAAGATGATCCTTGTGTCGGTCAGCCTCCATTAACAACTTCGGAGAGACCTCGTGACAGCATCGCGCGAGGTGGCGTTGCTACAAGACGGCCGCGGCAAGTCCGAAAGCGTACTGTACGACGGTCATGCTCGGCATTTAGATATCTGACAAACATTGCCGCTTGCCAGCTATGAACTGCAGTCATTGAGTCGTCTTCCAGGTCGTGGCATCAGGTGGCGTCACCAATCTAGTTCCGCAATCATGGGGCCAGATAGTGAGACGAACAGCGAAGTCATGTCGTGGTCGCACTCTTCCACCGTCAAACCCCGAACCTGACCTGATCAGGAGTCCTGATCGTCGAGGCTATCTCTCACTCTTCATTCGGCCCCGGCTTGGTGGTGTAGATTCAGCTCTTCTTCGGCTTACACTCTAAGCCGTGGTCGGGCGTGTACCGGAGATTCCCGTACTGTACATGGAAGCTGGACCGCGATTTCAAGCTGGCCAGGTGCCAAGTATCGTTCTTCTACACCCAGAAGATCGATTGGTTGATTGTTGCTGCAGCCGGGGGGTACTGTTCCAGAATGCAGAGAGGTCGTTGTATCCGGAGTGCTACAGCCTAAGTGTCGGAGACGTGAGACTCATTGCGAGCCACGGCTGCAGACGTAGGGCATGACGGATTCGTGTTCCCCTTCTCGATCGAGATTGATGCTAGATGAATCAGCTCGAGATCCCAGGTGGAAAAGCAAGGTCCAACACGCAGCCATCGGCAAAGGTCTACACAGCAGCTAGCAGTACTTTCCCTTTTGTTGCTCCTTTCCTGTCGGTCCTTCCCCTGTGACCACTCTCGGATTGGGGGCCCAACGCTGCGATAACTGCGGGTCATATGCCGAGGAAGAGGAGGACTGATTGATAAGTCAGGGGTAGACTGGAAGGGCGGGTAGAGTTGTCCGATGCGGCATGGGCAGTAGAGTTGGTTCGGTTGCTGCAGTAGAGGTGGGTCGACCGCTGTGGTAGCGATAGGCGAAGACGCCGGATATCTTTTGCGCTGTCGCTCGAGTACTTTCCCCAAATACTTCTGCTCGAAATAATGCCACCAAGACAGCTTTTCAGCCCCATCATCGATCCTCGCTCCGTGCAGTGGAAGCCTCTCCACTATCACTCCCCTTCGTAGCTGACGGCACCATGATAGTCTTTCATCTCGACGTCACCGTAGCGCGCGATGGTGAGACATCGGTGAAGCGTCAAGGTGGATGTGGTACGCCATATTCTTCGGGGTCAGCTCTGCTCGATCTCTGTTGCAGAGGGCTCGTGCTATGTAGAACAGCTCTGTCCGCCTCAGGACGACTGGAAACATCTGCAGCAGTTCTGTTCCTAGTTTCTGACTCGACGTTAGGCGACGCTGATCCTGGCGTAGTCCAAATGGTGTGGTATCTCGGTCTCCAGGCTGGCGGACCATGCAGTCAGCGCTGTATCCTTGCCAACCCCATGTACTTCTCTCCATATAGCACACCTCTTCGTGAATTCGAATCTACTGTTCGGAGCGGCGATGACAAGCAGTCGGGAAATCGCTTACACCCACTATGGGTAGGGCTGACAATCGTATGCAGACTTCTGTTACGAGCCTGTTAAGCGCCTCCGAGACTCGATTGCAGTGGAAACGCAAAAGCGTATAGCAATGTCGCTTTTGTACCCGATGCCGCAGATATTGGCGACCATGGCGAGGCAAGTTCTATCGCATATCCAGGGAGCTGTTGGACCGCAGTAGTACCGGCATGGGCATGGTTCTCTGGTCGCGGGACAGTGCAGGCCATGAGTACTGGCTTTGCTGGAGGTAGCGGGTTGATGCCATTTGTGATTCAGAGCAGCGAAGAACATGTTGAGAATTCGAATGGCAGATTCTTGGGTCGTATATGAGAGAAATCGCTGGCCGAATGTTAGCATACGCAGGAGGATTGACGATGGTGAAGGTCGAGATTCGACGCAGCTTGGATAGGCGACAATCTTGCGGGCTAGTAGCCTGAGTTTAATAGCTGTATACTGCATGTATGATCTGTAGTTTTGTGAGAAATGTAGAGTAGGTAAGTAAGAGGCATCAAGGCGCCGACGTACCGACCATCTGTCTGATAATAATTGGGCCTGATACTGTCCGGCCTCGTCCATCTCAGCCATCAATACTGCAATTGAAAACTTTGTCCTATTCCTCTGCCCCATCACTCTCGTCCTCGGTGTTGATGTCGACTCCTCCTCCTTCTTCGTCCCCGTCACTCTCGACTACGAGCGTCACCTGTGCCAAGGTTAGCTTAGTCATCGGTACAGGGCCGGTTGTTGTGGCATGATTGATCGCGACAACCTCTATTTTTAGTTATCCAAGTTTCAATCAAGCAGTGAAGAGCCCTTTGCCTTTGCATGGCGTCGACAATCTTCTTCGCCTGCGCAAGATTACCCCTGGTCTTTGCGTCACCGAAGCTCTTGACGGGCTTCAAATTGGCCAAAGTTCGCCAACGTCTCGATCTTGCAAAACACAAACTTGGCCGAGGACGAGGAATGGTTCCCAGGAAAAGACATTTGCCGACTTTCTGCTCAACATACGAGCCACTCGAGCAGCTCCCAAAGACAGATCATACGAACCTTCGAACTGCTCTACATACCTCACGCAACATGCTCACTCGAAACTCAACACAACGATGACCAATCGGATATGCTCGACCCACACACTCTGTCACTGCTTGAATGACCCAAGCACAACCGTTGTAGGCGTGGAATTGAGCGTCTCTCTGCATCCGAGCAGAACTGGAGTGTACGAGCAAGGAAGAAGCCATGCCAGGCACTATACGCCGAACAGGGTAGCATGCTTTCTGCCCTTAGACTACTCTCGTCTCTCGGCTCCCTCGCGCTCTACACCTGATTCCTCCCTCCTCCGCATCTGCGAACGACGACATGGGAATGTCCAGCTGGAGACACCGGAGCAGAAGGATGCCGATGGGAAGAACCCAAAGCAGCAGGGGACCCAGCAAGAGAGAGTAGAACAGGATGGAGAAGGCGGCAAGGAAGAGAGGCAGAGAGACATAAGGCGAGAATGACGCCTGCTGTTCAAGAGTAGACGACTCCACACAAGGTCGCTCCCTCCGACGTCCCTCCGCCTACCTTCTCCCAAGTCGGTGCCTTATCACAGAGTGGATCTGGCTATAGTCCCATCGATGACTCCGGCGGCGCAGCACGCTCATATTTTGGCGATCCAGTATTCAAATCCCTCGGAATTCAGAGGGCAAATCTCTTCATTCCCCACGCTAGCAGGTTGATTATACAACGTGTAGGCAATCTGATCCTTCGTTGTACGAACAACCTGTTCCCGCTCATGCGGACGACCTGGTCCTCCTTCATGAGCACGACTTGGCGGTTCTTTATACGGACAAAGTAATTCATCGAGACTGACGGCCTCCGGCAACAATTGAACCCGGTCAACAACTCGTCCCACTGGTCCTTCCACTACCGCTCGGTCCCACCAGCCACAGCTCAACCAACGACGTTGACCACTCTGGACGACAGGTGCTCACACACCACCCGTAACTTCGATTCCATCGGGGAGCTTACCCAACAATTACACCACCTCATATGATCTCGAAATGGCTTTACGAGGCGAAGAAGCTGATCGACACGGAAATGCTCAAGACCTTGATCGGACAGCTCCCGATTTGGTGTGATCCAACGACTGGCAAATTCGACCATCAGGCTTTATTGGACACCTCGAAATACGATCCAATCTCGCAAGCTCGAAGTGAGCCAGGCATGCTATAATGCACGGTCTGCTGAAGCGACCCAAAGAAGCGAGCTGGAAAGTGCAGAGTCGAGGCTCTACGGTTCTTAAGGGCATAACAAGCTTCTACCAGACGAAGCTACAACACTACACAACACAAAATTGAGACGACGAAGACGCAGGCGGCATCGTGTATCGGGTGGGGCTATCGGTATACTAGAGAGGCTCTCCCGGCCGACAGCATCCCGACAGCATCCCGAGCCCAACTTCAATCTCTCGGGACGGGATAATCCTTCTGTTTGACCACCCTATCTCGTCGCCACAAGGACCTTTCAACTCTCACTTCGTCCAAGGTGGAAGCGGTCTATCCTGCACGTCAGCTGAAGCAGAAGCAGGATATATCGAGCGGGGCCACTCTAACGACGACGTTCTGCATAGATCTACAGAGGAAAGGGTGACAAAGCAGCGGGAAGAAGCGCCATCGTGTGCTTACCTGGATCCACTGTCCTGGATCCACTGTCTCGGTCTCGGTGCTGGTACGACGACCATTCCCACTAGCGATGGATTCCGCCTCCACGGGACGAAGCTATATAGTCAGCCAAGGCGACTCGGCTAGTCCTCGTCACTGCTATAGAATTGGTCCAACAACGTACGCCCGCAGCATCAATACGTAGAGCCTGCTAGGACCAGGAGGGAGAGGAAAGAGAAGTGAGATAGTCTTGATTGCCGTGAGAGACGAGTGAGTCTAGCGCCCGAGGTCTAGCTCTCAAAGAGGGACAGGCAGGATTAGGAGAGTAGCAGGGCGGGCTCATGCTGACCATGTAGGAGAGACATTGCTCTCTTAGTTGCGTGATGTGGAGTGACAGTAGCTAAAGTAACTATCGCATGCGCGAACTGCTCCTTCCCCTTGCTTGTGTGCCATCTGTGCGGCTCTAGATGCTCCGGATGAGTTGTGCACCCGTTTTCCACCTTTCGCCATCTCCCTAGAGTATAATAATGTTCGCAGCTCAGCTTGCTCTCTTGCATACATGCAAGGTCCGTCAACGCTTGCATATCGGGTTGAAGAGTCCCCAGCAGACGGGAAAAAGTAATGATACGAGAAAGAGGTCAAGTCTTCCTCCTACAGTTGAGAAGCAGTCGTGCAGGCCTCACGATCAACGCAAGTTTGGGCCGCGAGAGAGCCGCTGGTCCTGTGGAATGTGGTCGAGAGCTTGGTGCGTAAGTACGAAGCGGAATCTCTGTAGTAGCAACACGCACGAAGCGAGCTTGCAAGTGAGTTCGCTATGCATTGTCGACTCTGGTGGCTGCTGAGAACCTTGAGCGAATGGTGGCTCTGCAGAGGCGCAATGCTCGTCTTTGGTAGTAACATCCAGGGTTGGAGTCGAGTTTCTGGACCAGAAGCCTTCTCTTTACTTTGCCTGGCTGTGCTCGAAATAGACCGGATCATGACCGGGTCTATGGGTTTGCGTAGATCTTTGTTGTCTGTTTATTTGGACCGGTTAGATGCAAGGATAGCACAGCGATTGACCAGGGAGCCTTACGATCTGACCATTTGCATTTTGCAGCTTGCCTCCTTCTTGTTGACGCCTCAGGTGTCAATGTGTAGCACGAGCAGCGTCGGCAGTGCTGCGGCGACTTGCATGATCGGCGATCTGTGACGGTCGGTATCACGACCCTCGCTGCGTATACGCCTTGAGCAAATAAAAGACTGAATGCGATTGAGAAACCGGAAGTCTCGAGCGAGAGAGTGTGTGCTTGCCGTTGGCGTGTATTGCAAGCTCTTCTTGACTAATCGCACAAACGGATGGGCTGCTCAATGCCATGACCTGTTTCCGGCGAGCGATCCTGACAGCCAGCTCTGCATCAGCTACTTCCCAAGCCGAGCGCCCTCCTTCTCCATGTCTTGTGTCCGGAGCATGCCAATTGACCATGGATGCTTGCTCCTCCGTGTGCGGGTCGGCGACAGTACCGCTGTCGTAATCTTTGCAGGAGCAAGGCCATGCTGACGGTATGGAGCCTCTTCGTTATGCTGCTTGCGATCGCACAGGCTGATACGGGTATCCGCGATGTTTTTAATGTACGATCATGATCATTGCTCGGTGAAGCGGTTGCCGCCGTGTCGCGGTGTCCCCTCTCCAAGCATCTTGCTGACCCTATCCCCTTTCCGACCCTAAGCATGTTTCAACCATCCCTCCTCCTTTTCGTATCGTGGCCACGTGATGCGCGCAAGTCATTTCAGTGGTCATTCTTCCCTTGTCCGACAGTAAATTCTCTGCATTCGCCCTGGTCGAAGTCACGACACTGAGCTACACCGTCGAGTCCATGTACCACCAGATGACGCTTCTGCCCAGCCTGCAAGAATGCGTGGAGTCGAGGAAAGATGTCCCATGCAGAACGCGCAAACAGGAAGTGAGGCGGACGTCCCGCCAGCGACTGTAGAAGTTTTCCATGCCAGTATTTGTACAACTCTTCGCCGTCACTCAATACTTGAGTTCCCCACATTGGACCAGGACTGGCGTCATTGCCCTCTCGAGGCACAATGGAGAATTTCAGCTTGTCCCATAGACGATGCGCATCACATCTCAGGCGTTATATACTCGAGACGTTGTCCGCCATAGCCTCTCCGCTTCGCCCGGACATCTCTGCATACTCTTCCATCTCGTTACTCGTGAACCAAAGTTTTTCAGAGACGGGTATGATGTGGGCATTATCGACCTCGAGCTGTCTGCCGGTAACACGGCAGCTTTCGATAGCTATAGTCTCCAGGAATCTCTTTGATTGCGCCTCCGCGGCTTCCGCATGCTGAGCGGCTTGCACCCAGAGAGAAGGCACACTGTCATGCGGGAATCTCCAGGCGCGAAAGTTTGGCACTATCGGAAATGGTGTCGGCGTTTGCAAGTCGGCAGGTTGGACGTGAAGGAAGTAATCGCCAGCGCTTAATAAACCGTTCGAATCGCTTTGTACTCGTGGTTCTCCATTCGAAGTGGTGGAATGCCACAAGGTTCGGTTGCTGTTCGTGAAGACAAAGCATGCAGCCCAGATAGTCGCGTAATGCGCTTGATCTCGATCATCTCCCTCCACAGCAGGAAAAGTGAAGAGAGTATTCTGTCCTCTGTAACCAGGATGACGAACGCGAATGCGAGGTGGCATCGCTTTGGACGGTGTCAGAAAGAAAAAGAGATGCTGAGTATGTCTTGTTGATCTGCGGAAACAACGCGTGACAAACTTCTGCCCGCGTTCGTCACATGGAGAGACTGGAGGTCTATCGTTCGGCAGGTCTCTCAATCACAAGCTCTACAGGGTTAGGTCTTTGGATTTGCGGTGTTCACCCTACTGGCTCACAGCAGGACGGAGGGACCAGAGCGCTTACGGTAGCGATGACATCGACGCACATGGTCGCCGACGTGTGGCAGATACCTCATATCCGGTCGCAAGACCTGTGTTGCAGCCGCTGCAGAGAAACCCACAGCTGCATTGGCCAGTACCTAGATCATCATCAGTATGATCAACATGGGGGATGTCCTTCAGTATCAAGCTTGGACTGATCGATCCACCTGTTGGGCGACCTGGGTCATTGTGTCAAGGATCTTGGCTTCTTGTGTACACGACGTGTCGATAGAATGTAAAACCATTCCACGCGAGGTGCAGTAGCTTGCATTCATTGTGTCGACAAGATGGCTTTTGCAAGGTACAAAGGTACTTTACTGCTGTTGCCCCACCAGAACCCATCCAGGATCTTGCATATCGTAACGACAGACGGAGAAGATGTGTTGTCATTGCCCTGTTCTCTTCCGTGACGAGCCGTGCTCTGCATCCCTACTTACTAGATGCTTTCGCATTTATCACCGTCGTGCTTCCGCTTCTTCGACAACACAATGTCTTTACCCTGCAACGTTTCTCTTTCAGCTCCTGGCCAAGTCCGGCGATTGGCTCACAGGCCTTTTTGAAAAATCGTCCGACGACAGTTGCGGTACAGTGGCGATATAGCACCGGTACAGTGTTGGTATAGTGTCGGTATTCGATCACTTTTGTGCGCCAAAGGTACGCTCGCCGTTCACTTGATTCGATCGGGGTAGTACCGCACTCAATTGATGCACCTGACTTCCAATTCATCCTGCTCCAGAAAAGCACGCGTGAATGTCCAAACGCAGCAGCGTCTCATCAATGCTGGCGCTGGTCAGACGCCAACGTTGATACACACTGCCGCAGGACTTGACTTTTGAGATTGAAGGCATTATTGTGTGACTTGTTGATAACAAAATCGTGCATGGACAAACCAGGACTGGACGATCTCCTCTCGCCTATCGATAGTAAGACGCGACATCACAAAAGGACAGAGCCTTGGGTCTACGCCATCGACCTGCCTGCACCATCCCTGCGTCCAGCATCGCAGACGGCAACGCATTTGGAGGCGCATGCGAGAGATTGCTGAGGGCGTTGAAAGTGTAGTTGGCAGTGGCGAAAGTCGAGATTGGGTCTATGAATAACTGGATTTGAGATATGGGCTCGTTGTGACAGGAATATCTTGGTCTCTAGGTAGTAGCGGTTCTGAAATGAAGATTGTTGAAGGAAAAATGCATTCAGATTATGAGAGAAATGACAAATCCAAACTCGTTCCCGAAAAGAAGATATTCTGTTGCCTAGGTATATAGAGTTCAGCCTCTGTCCATCTCATCATCTATCCATATCGGAGCTGACAACTTCGTCCTCTTCTCCCGTTCCAGCACTCTCGTCCTCGGCGCTGGCTTCTTCTTCTCCTTCCTCGTCTTCCTCGTGGCTCTCGTTTGCGAGCACGATGTGTATGGCCTCCATGGCGTTGACAATCTTTTTTGCCTGAGCAAGATTGCCCTTGGCCTTTGCGTCGCCGAACATCTTGACGAGTTGTGGACCGCCTGCGGCTTTGCTGATGATCAGCTCCATATCGTTGACACTAGCAGAGAGCTTGGCGAAACTCTTGTCTTGCAACCGTCCGGTGTGGCTGTTGTGCAGCTCGTTCTTCTTCTTCTTCTTCTTCTCAGCCTACAGCAGAATGGACGTCAGTACGAGTATCTTATAATATGATTGAATACTAGCCTGGGTAAGCTTGGACATGGCGCTCTTGAGGCCTGCAATCTTTTGAGCATGGAGCTCAATCTCTCCTTCCTTAGGAGGGTTCTCCGGGTCGACATTCTCACGGTCGTTCTCGTCTTCGCCGGCCTCTGTGCCGACAGGATTAGTGTCCTTGATTCCCCGGGCTTCCTTGTTGTTCTTGTTCTGCTGGCTACTCTGGCCTTCCTCTCTGCGCAACCTGCGGGCTTCTTTGAGAATATGACGGGTCCAAGCGGCCTTTGACATCTTCAGAGACGGTCGAGTCGGCATAGGACGCAGTGTAGGATCAGCGATCTCAGGTTCCTCGGTCTTTCCGTCCCATCCTGGAGCACACCAGTTTCTAGTATACCCGCGCCATGGGAGAAACTTGGGAAGCTGGTACGCAAAGAAGGTCATGATCTTTTCAACAACCTGGTCAAAGACGTTCTGACCACGCGAGTTACTGTAGGCGTCCAGGTGCAGCAAGTCTAGCTTGGTCATGACAGTGTTGATGTCGGCAGCAGTCATGTCGGTAGGCCTACAGATGAGCTTGCCCGCGGCATAGGCAAGCAAGATCTTGCGGTCCTCTGGGTGCTGCGCCCAGGGAATACGAGTACCGGGCTCGTCAATAAGACGTGAGAGGGGGATCCCAACAACCTTTGATTGTCAGTACACGCGTCTGTCATGACTGAGTGGCACACATGCCAGAGGATCATCCTTGGGTATGGTCTGAGTCTCATGCGCGTCCTGTGCCGCTGACTGGGCCTGGTTCTGAGTAAGTAATGCTGTCATTGCAGTCACGCCATGACTGACTTTGGATCCTCCCGCCTCGATGATCTTGCTTTTGTTCTTCGCCATGTCTGCCAAGCTTTGCTTGCAAGAGTCGAATGTGATTGAACAGGTGCATATGGCGGTGCATAGCTCATCTACTTATGTCCATTATCGGTGGAAGCATAGCGGTCGATGTCAAAGCAGATGGGAGTTGTTGCTGGGCTCAGGATGAGACTTGATGTCAGGCTGCTCTAGGACCTTGCTGTCACACAGCCGTTTGGTCAGCCTGAAAAGGACGTACGCTCGGCATAGACTGAGTCTGTGTACCAGAGAGCGCTCTCAGACCTGGTGCTCGGGCACATCTCGCAAGCCCATACCATACGCGTCCATCTCGTAGGTCCAGCTTGGAACAGGTACGAACGGACCAGCAGTGGCTTGTCACGGCTTCACACGGTTGTCCAAGGTTACTCACAACAGAGATCTAATGATCTGCTTCCGGACGGAGTCGACCTGATTCTCTCCATTAGAAGCTACGAATATTTGTGTTTACATGCCAGCCACCATGTCCAGATACTACAAAAATCTCGCAGCTCGAAACACGATCAAAGCCACCCACCCAGACATAAGGAAAGCAAAGACTGTGGGCATGACGGTACCAAGGAAGAATATCCAGCCACGAAGATGCCAGATTCCAACGTCCTCCCAACGATGGTTGATGAGGCCCGGTAGCCCTCCCAAGTCCTGCTCACGGACGACTGTAATTCGAGGGCCCCAGATTGCCTGCGTCGTGTTGAACGAAGCTCTGTATATGACCCACGCTACAGCATATCCAAAGAACAACCTCACTAGGAGAGTGAAAGGAGCTGTGTCTCTGTGACCATGTCAGTCTTGTTCAACATGTATCTTGGGCCAGACACAAACCTGGTGGGACGATTTGCCTGCTTGGATGCGCGTGAGATCTGATGAGAGATGTTCTTGAAGTCGTGCAATCGTACTTGGAGCACATCGTCCTGGCACCGCATATTGACAAAGTCTGGGACCTATCTTGAGGAATGTATTGTCGACGAGTGATATACGGATAGGATCATGTAGGTCTCACCATCATCCCGACCTTCTCGAACACTGTTCCAGCCTGGGCCGAGCATCGATCACGATCCAAGCTTACCCTTCAAAAGTCCTCTGTGGTCAGTGTTCTTAGGTTTCCACGCAAAAGGACGACTGCCACCCAAGATGCCAGATCCTGAGACTGTCAGACGACTGCAGATTGACGTGGGAAAAAAGGAGAGATACATCGACCATCTCGAAGACATCATTGTGAAGCGTCACCAGATATTTGAGGAGGTGCTGGGCATGGTCGCAGAGCATGCCCAGTACGACCCAAAGGCAACCAAAAAGTCCATCGGCGAAGTAATCGTTACCATATCTTGTAGTGCCATCGACTGACACGCCGGATAGCACCGCTCAGCTTTGCTGGAGGCGTATGAGCACCAGAATAAGGAGGACGCTGTCGCAGAGGTTTCCAGCTTCAGGGACATGTTGGAGGCCATTATAGCGATCACGCCAAAACTTGTCAAGGTCCAGCCTGCGCATCAAGTGGTGAGCGCCGTACCTGTAGCAAACCAAGAGTCGCTCGAATTGCCACCACGCCTGCCCCACGCCCGAAGATCATCATCCTTGTCAAGCACGGCACGCCCCTTTCACAGACCCACCCCAACACTCGACGCGACAGTTGCATTGTCCCCCTGCAACGAGCAGATGGCTCGAACGCTGGACGACATCCCGAAAAGTGCAATCACTGCGCTCGAGCAAGCGGTTCGCGACTTGGAAAGCTCGCAGAACAGGAACGCCAATGCTCTCGCAGAGCAAGCGCAAACCAATGCGGAACTCATTTTATCACTGATGCGAGCTGATCGATTCGGGAGGGCTGATTATATGTAATGATTGCAACTCAAGCGTACGAGAGAGGCCGTGGATTTGCCACAAGGAATGATATCAAGCCATTCACAATCGTCCCGCTTTGAGAGCGCGTTTGCTAAAGGACCTATTTCATGTCATGACGGTTTATACCTCTTGTCATCATGAAACTAGATTTCGTCACGGCGAGAACCGAATCACTACTCAGGATACCAAAAACACCGTCTCTCACCCTCCCTCCACTGCTTCCTTCTCGGGATCCTGCATGCCATTCTCTTCGACCACTACAGACGCGAATCATTCACGAGCTGCATCGATTCGGTCGCAATCGTAAAGCCGCGGCTGGTATCCAACGATCGCTTGATCAGATACTCCAAACTATCGCCCGCCGCCTTGATGGCATCAATGAAACTGTCGAGCGAACCGATACGCGTGCCGCCGGCCACCGTGATCAGATGCTGGTACCGCTCCAGGAATTTTCCACTCGCTCGTTGCAGCTCGACAGCATCCTGCGCCATGCGTGCCAGAATGGCATTACAATGCTCGTCTCCGAGATCCACGGCCTGGGCTATGCGAGCGAGAGATTGCACGAGCGCGGTCGGGTTGTTCTTCGTTGAGATGCGATGTAGCTCGTGCAGGCGTGTCATGTCATCGTCGCTACCCTTTATTCCCCGTGCATGCATCAGCCTTTGTTCCTCGGACACGGACTTGTATTCTGGACGTCTGGACTCACCTGCTCTATCAAGATCCAGCCCAAACCGCCTATCGCCATCACAAAACCCAGACCGTAGACTTGGGCATACCGCACGAAGTGGGGGCTTCCAAGGACGAATGCCAGCAACGGACCTATGGTGCAAAGAAGCGCAATGCGGAGTGGAAGCATTGTGTTGAGCATGACTGATGACATGTTGACACGCAGTAGATCTGGAATCTTGTCGACTGCTGCACAGGAATCTTTTACGTCTATTTCTCACTCAGTAACTGGATACCATCTCTCTCGGTGTGCTCGCTCTGCGCCATGTTTCAGTCTGCGCCCAAGTATTCCATCTACCCTGACGACTCCTGTTTGCCCGCCCAAGGTGAGACACGATCTCGGTTTGCTACCTATCGATGGCTAGTGTTTATGCTTCACCACTCCTTCCTGCCTTTGACACTAGTCGTCTTGCTTCAACTTGAATATTTCCCCTGAAGCCGATCCAGTCATGCACCACAACATGGACTTGAGCTTCACCGCCAGAAAGGATGACTTGGTTGACTTCATCGCCTTCTCTCACTACTTGACCTACCTCCTCATCTTATGGATTCTTCTCCTCCCCTTAGTCGTCTTCATCCACTCAATTCTGATATCGATCAAGCGCACTGTATCCTGGGGATGGTGGACAGTCCTGCTGTCGTCGATCGCCTTGCTCTACTCCGCCACGCGGCCGCGGCCCCCTCACGGACTAGATCTGGGCGCACAGGCTCGGAGTATCGCTTCGGAGCGTGATCTGCTACGAATCCAAGCAGCGATGCTCGGAGCATTGGAGCCGCGCATCATCGACCACGCCGAGACCCTCGTTCGCACCGCCTGCGCTTTCACCGTCGCCCAGCAGCAGCTGGGCCATCAGATGCTGACCATCTGGCGCTCCGCGGTGTTCCATCTTCATCCCGAGCCCGCGCTGTTGCCCGCCCTGACGGCATGCGTGGCGGCCGAGAGGAGCGTCAACGCCAGTCACGCGGCCATGGTCGACGCGCTGGTCGCACACCAGCATAGCGTGAGCTTCTGTTGCCCCCCACACGTGAGACCGGGCTTCTTCACTGACAGGCCCCACGCAGCTCGACGGGACCGCCGACGACGAATCCATCCCGGACGACCCCTACGTCGTCAAGCGCCATCTGCACAACTGCCGCCTCATCGCCGAGCACATGCAGAACTTGGTCCTCCGCCATTCCTGCTTCATCGACTACTTGCAATACGACTGCGATCAAGATTCACAGCGGGGATGGGACATGGCGCACATGGGCGACGGCCGGGTGGTGGCGAACGGCAGTGCGAGCGGCCATGTCGTAAAGGAACCACGACGACAGGAAGAACCTCACCGGGTACTCTCCGATCCGGTCGTTTGTAGGTCGGTCAAGTTCCGGAGGGAGATCAAGCGTTTGGCCAAGATCGACTACGGAGATGTGGGTGACCTTGCGGACTATTTCAGGGCTGAACTCGATTCCCAAGGCTGGTCTCAATGAGAAAAGGAGATGATATTGCGAGCGTAATAGTCACACGGCCCGGTTTGGGGAGAACTTGTACAATGCAATCTTGCAGTTGGGAGCCAAGTATGGACATTCTAGGGATATCTCGTCATAAATTCGTATTGAAAATTGTCCATGTCCACCTCAGCTAATGTTCGGGCCATACCTTGTTCAGCTCTTCTGTCTGCGTATCAAAGGAGGGTATCATCAGAAGAAGCCTGCGCTGCTGGTCAAAATAAAATGCTTTGAAGCCATGAGAATGTGTATCTTACGCTCCCAAGCAGCCGGCTTGCGCTGCTGTCTTTCTTTATGCTTTCCGATGATTTGCACTCTCTCGAGGAGTTCCTCGATCTGCTTGCCTTCTTCCTCGCTTGCGACAGTGGGCTCTTGGGGCCACGCTCCTGCAAGGGGAGCTAGTATCTCCTCGTCGTCATGTGCAGTCGCCTGTTGGTCTGCGGCTTCCTGATCATCCGGCGAGTGCTGTTCTTCCATGTCGTCATCCCCTGGCTCTTGTTGTGTAGAGGACCCTTCCTTGGTCCCGAACCCAGCTTCTTGTTCTCGCGCAAGTGGCAGACTGAGTTCCCGTGAGGGATGATATCTTTCGTTCGTCTGTCGTCTCACTGATTGATCTGTAATACCGCGGCCTTGCTCTTGCTTCTGAGAAGTTGTGGCGGAGCTTGCTGGCAGTCTTGTCTTCGATGGCAGCGTTGCCTTGTTGCTGAACATGGAGGGTTGCATTGTCTGCTGGCCGACTTTGTCTGTAGGAGACTCAGATGTCTTCATGGTATCTCGATTGAGCACTTTCCGTTTGGCTTGATCGGCTTTGATCATAAGTGCATGTTTTTCGTAGCTCCCGCCTGAGCGCTCGACCGTTATCTCGAACTCTCGTCGAAGTGCGTCTTCGACGACATCTGGACGAGTCGCTGTGGCGCCTCTCTCCAACAACCTGTGCCTATTGGTGAGCATTGATGGAGGTCGAGAGTCGGTCTGGGAGGAGATTGGTTCTTTTATGACCTGCTGCACGACATTGACCAAGGAATCGCAGGCAGCAGTGACGTACGGGCTTGCCATGGTAGCGTTGTCGTGGGAGGACGGAGGTGAGGTAGCTTTGCGGAAGATTTGCTCCCTTCTCCGATATATGTACCACCCGATTTCTCCCTCCTTCCTCCCCATCAACTTTTCTCATTTTCATATCTTGCAAAAGGACACTGAAAATTTCTCTGCCGATATGCATGGGATCTTGTAGAAAATGCCAGTCTTGGCCAGATCACTTCCATGGCATCACACTTGATAAAAGCTCCATGATCACAACCTTGGTGTGCCTTATCAACCACGACTGTCTGGTAAGAATGAAAAGGACCGCGGTATTGGCTATCGTGTTGGCATGACAAACAACAGCCATATGCTCTCAAGTCCTTCCTCCCAACTCTGGCACAGCCGCAATGCCGCCGACGGTGCTCTTCTCGCTTTCTGGGTCTGCTTAATACGGACGTATATTGACGTGAGCAGACCTCATCCGCGCAAAGCCTGCCCCGCGCAAAGCAAAGACTGCCCCGGGGTAAGGTCTGTTGTAACTAGCAAATCGGATCGAGAGACGTGTAATTCATTCAGAGAGTTACAATAACCGATTATCTACTATACGTATACTAACTTATTAGTACTAGTTCTTTAGTACTAAAGAAGCTGTACTAGCCTTCTATTATAATACTCCCCCTCTAGTATAGATTACTAAAGCTAAAGAACTACCCTATTATATATAAGTAAAGTAATTAGGTTATTACTTTATCTTATTATAATTACTTATAATTATTAGTGCTAGCTAATTATTAGTAAAGGTTTACTATTAGTTTAGCTCGTAATTACTAGTAATAATAGTAACTATTAATAATAGCTAGGTAGCTATTATTTATATAAAAGCGCTAGCTTATAAATCTTAATAAGGGAGATATAAGTAGCCTTCTAGCTCCTTTATAATTTCTCTTTCCTTTATTATACTTATAGTAGCTACTATTACTAAAGATATTAGTAGCTTAGCTACTAGCTATATAGTAGCTTCCTACCTAAGTCCTACCTCTTATAGTAGCTAGAATAGTCTAGGTCCCTCCTAATCCTATACTAACTAGTCCTTAGCTTACTAGTTTAATTAACTAGCTTATTAGAGACTTAATAGGCTACTCGAACTAGACTATATATATTAATACCCTTTATATTACTTCTATTATAAATATCCTAGAGTTCCTTTATTAAAATAGTTAAATATACCGCCTTAGGGCTCTATTTAATAGGGGTCTTAACTAGCTCGTTAGGACTACTTAAAATAGGCGTACTATCGTTTATCGCCTTCCTCTTTATTAAGGTTAAGTAATAGATATAAAGATATCTATAAGTAATGTTAACTACCTTCCTACCTATTAGATAGTAATAAGTAATAGAAAGGTTATTAATCCTACTCTATATAATAAGTATAGAGAGTCTAGGCTATTAGGAAAGTTCTCTTAGTACTTTAGTTATCTAGACTTCTAGGATAGTACTTATACTAACTATATCTTTACTAATTATACTAATAGGTATAATTATTACTCTAGCTCTAATCCTTATCTATCTTATCTAAGTTAAGCTCCTTAGACTTATACTATAAGTATAATAATAGGTATTACTCGTCCTATATCTACTTTTAGGGCTTAGATCCTAGTCCCTATACCTTTAACTTTCCTACTAATAAACTTCTTAAGGAATAGTAGAGCCTTTAGTCTTATTAGTCCTAGTAGTTCTAGATATATTAGTACTAATATTATTAGACCTAGAAGCGATCTTAGTAGTAGCTCTAGTACTATTAGTCTTATCCTTAGTAGTAGTTAGACTAGTCTACTAATTAGTACTAATAGGTTTATAGTAGTTCTAATAGTCTCTACCTTTAAGCTAAATAGGGCTAGTAATTAGGCTAATTAGGCTAATATTCTAGAGTAGATAATACTATTCTATAGGCGCTAGACTATTAATATAAGTAATAGCCTTACTATTAGAGTCCTAAATCGTTATAGCTTCTAACTAAATACTAGATTAAGGAGTAGTAGAAATTAATTAAGATAGTAATAATAGTATTAAGTAGAGAATATAGCTTAGGTATAAGTAGCTAGTAATAGAGTTATAATAGCTTTTCTTTTCTCTCTTTTTAATAATAAAGTAATAGTTATTACTTTAAGCTTTAGATAAATAAGATAGCTTAATAAGTAGTAATAGTATAAATAGTATACTTAAAATAATAATATATATAAAATCTAAATAAGTATATAGTATAAAGTTATACTAAGTAACTAGCCTTTTACTAGTTAGTTAAGGATTTTATTAGGAGACTTAGGTTTTATAAGTATATTAGCTAATTACTAAGTTATATTAATATACTTAAGCTTAATTATACTAAGTTTATACTACTCTCTATAGTAATAATTCCTTAAATTAATATACTTCGATCTCCTTAAATTAGTATAGTCTCTTATAAGTTTAATAGCTAACTTATTATTAATAAAGACTATAATTAGACTAAAGTAGATATTAGTAAGTAGTCTAAGTTTAATAATAAGGTTCCTTAACTAGTTAATCTCTCTATAGGTCTTAGTAAGGGTAAGGTATTTAGCCTTAGTATTTAATAATACTATAATCTTTTATAGCCTTAACTTCTAGATAACTAGTATACTAAGTATATAAATAATAGTACTAGATATAGATCTTACTATTAATCTATTACTAGTAAAGTTAGAGTTAGAGTAGACTTTAATTATATTAACTAATAGTCTATTAGTCTTCTTAAAGGTAAGACTCTTTATAATAGTACTATTAATATACCTCTAGATCTATTTAGTAGTAACTATATAGGCTATAGTTAGATTCTAAAGAAACCTAGCTAAGTAATTAGTAGTATAACTAATATTAAGCCTTATATTATTAGCTAGATATTATAATTTACTAATAATCCTATTAAATGTCTTATAATACTAAGTATTAACTTAGCTATTAGTTAGTTTATAGAGTTAATTAATAAGATACTTTAAGGTTCTTACTTAGTAAAGATTATAGCCTTTAAGCTTCTTCTTTAAGTAGTATAATTACTTAATCTTAATTATATCTTTAGTTCTATAAAGTTAAATACTAAGGAAGAGATTTAAGTTTATAACCTTTATTAGGAATTTAAGATAGAGGTCTTTAACTAACTTATTAGTATACTTCTACTTAGTAGTAATAATCCTAAAGTTATTAATATATATAAGAACTATATAGTACTTACTAATAAAGAGATAGGTATTACTATAGGACTTAACGAAGCTAAGTAATAGAAGTACTTTAACTATAGAGTTATACTAAAAGGCTATAGCTTACTTAAGTCTATATAAGCCCTTTAGGAGAATAATAAGTTTATTCTTTATATTAGAGATTAGTATACCTTTAGAGTAGGAGATATAGTTCTTAATATTAATATCTAATCTAAGGAATACTATAATAGTATCTACTATTATAATAACCTAGCTATAGTAAAGAGTATATATAAGAATTACTCTTCTAGTTTTAGCTCTTAGTATTAGTATAAAGGTTCTAATAAAGTTAATACTTTATCTTTAGATAAAATCTCTTATAGTCTAGTAAGCTTTATATCTTTTAACTTTACTATTAGTAAGCCTCTTAGTCTTAAAGACCTATTTACCTATTATTAGCCTAATACCTTTTAGTGCCTATAATTTCGTAATAATTAAGAAGGTTTTAGACTTAGTTAGAGCTTTCTATTCTTCCTTTATTATAGTCTACTAATAATAACCTTTAGGAGAGGAGAGTATCTCCTTTACTATTTATAGATTAGGCTTAAAGTTAATAGCTATAGATATAATAATCTTACTAGTATTAAGTTTCTTATAATTAATCTAGTAGTATATTCTAAGAGACCTTCTAATAGTTTCTTATAGTAAGAGAGATCTCTTCCTTTTACCTATTATAGGCTATATATTAAAAGATATAATAAGGAAGTTAATATCTTTATTCTATATATATATTAGTAGTTAATTAACCTTAACTATAGAATTAAAGGTAGAATAAGGTTTACTAATAACTTTAGATAGTAGTATTATAAGGTCTTTACCTTTATAGTCTTTAATATTAGGTTACTCTCTCTATTTATTAATAGGTTAGGGATCTAATTAAGAATAATAATATTATAAATACTCCCTCTATTCTTTAATAGAGGTAAAGGGTTATTTATATATTAGTTATTTAGTCTAAGTAGTTTATTCGGCCTAAGTAGTTTATAAATTCTTATAACTAGAGAGTAGTTTATAGCTATAGTTACTACTAAATATCTACTCGGCCTAAGTAGTTTATAGATTCTTATAACTAAAGAGTAGTTTATAGTTATAATTACTACTAAATATCTACTCCTTCTAAAGCTATAAAGCTTTAGATAGTTATACCTATAGGATATATAGTTACTTAATAGTTTATATTACCTAGTCCTTATAGACTATATCTTTATTAAATATAATATAGGGTAATATAAGGATCTTTCCTTTCTAGGCTTATTTAGTATAATACTAATAAGGTATCTAGATAAGGTAATTAGTCTAAGAGTTAAGTTATATACTAATATACTAACTAAGTAATACTCTTACTTAAAACTTATAGGATTTAGAAATATATTAATTATAGATATATACTCTATAGCTAAAGCGTCTAATATATATTAATAAGATAGGTCTATTATTATTAAGAAGATCTCTCCTTAGCTCTTATATAGAGATCTTCTTAGTTTTAGTATAGACTACTCTATTACTAATATAAATTATAAACTCTACTAATAAGTACTAGAGTTTAAAGAGTATTCTATAGTTAATAAAGATATATCTTATTCTAAAAATAATAGCTTTATTAGTAGCCTTAGACTTACTATTCTAATATTAAGTATCTAGGGTAGAGATATTCTATCTCTACCTATTAAGATAAATAGTAGTTACTAGTTTATAGTTCTTAAATTTATTCCCTCTATTAGAGATAAAGATAAATAATAGCTTATTATAAGCTATATAGTTCTTAGTATAGATAGCCTTAATAGCTATAGAAGTATTACTCTTTAGAAAGAGAATAGTAAAGAACTTATACTTACTCTTACTATATATAGTAAAGAGAAAGTATCTATAACCTTTACTTAATTATAGAGTAATAGGACTAATAAGGTCTAGATAAAGCTTATCTAGTAAGTACTTTAGGAAATCTCTTAGCTCCCTTAATATTACTCTTTATACCTTTAATATAGTATATAATTTATAGTAGCTAAGGTCTAATATTTAAAGTTCCTCTATTCTAATAGCTTAGCTTTTAGTAAGAGAGAGAATAGTATTACTAATATAGCCTAATCTCTAGTACTATCTTTTAGATATTAGCTTTTATATAGTAGTAATAGTAGGATTTACTCTTATAGCCTATAGCTTTTAAGGTTTTAGCCTTATAGGTAGCTACCTTAAGTTCTAAGGCTTATAAACCTTAAAGTTCTTAAGCTATTTTACTCTTTTAAAGTGCTTAATAAGGCTAACTTCCTTTCTATTCCTTATTAGGGATTTACTAATTATAGAGATCCTAAGTTCTTTCTTATTCTAAAAGTTAGATATAAGAGTATTAGTTAATAATAGTAAATATATATAATTATAAAGCTTAATAGTTAACTTCTTACTTTTACTATTAGTTAGAGTAAGCCTAACTATACTAACTTCTATATTAAGTAGCTTCTTTATACTAACTACTTATTTAAATTTAAGAATACCTTTATATACCTTAATTATTAAGAACTATAATCTATCTTTAATAAAGTACTTTAATATACTAAAGTTATAGATTACTCTATTCTTACTATAGGTTAAAGATAATAATAATATAGACACTACTATCTCTCTATAGATTAGAGTAATTATATTAACTTTACTATTAGAGCGCTTATCTAATTTACTTACCTTAGTAGGTTCTCTAGATTCTTTAGTAGCTACTTAACCTCTAACTTTCTTAGTCTTTAACTTATTACCTTTACTCTTAGCCTTAGTACCTCTATAACTTAACCTATCTTTATTATTCCTTTTACTCTAACTCTTTAGAGCTTTCTTAGAGTACTACTTAAAGTAATCTATATTTAAGTAGATATAATAAGTATACTAAGTATATTAATCTTTAATATAACTAGCTACTCTATAGATAGGATTTAGATTAGTTCTTCTATTATATAGAGACTTCTATATTCTAAGAGAGCCTATTATCTCTTTAAGACTCTTACTATAGTTAAGGCCTACTCTCTAGCTCCTTAACTATTTAGTAGTCTCTATTCCTATAATAAATATAGTCTTAATATAATATAGAGGGAGCCTAAACTTATCTAGTTAAATACTAATTATAGTTACTCTTTACTCTACTATAATAGTATATTAATAATAGTACTTTATAAATTCTTTATAGTACTTTTAGGTATTATAACTTATTATAACTACTTTATTAAGGTTATATATAGCTATATATAGCTTATATATAATAATAGGCTTAAAGGTAGCTTTAATAGTGTCTAGAAGTTCTTTTATAGTCTTCTATATTAAACTATAGTAAGGTCTAATAGATTTATAGACTCTTATTATAATAATACTATAAGTAATTCTATTATTTATATACTAGGCCTTATTCTTAAACTCGTAACTAGACTTAGCGCCTTTACTAGTATCTTTATCTAGTTCTTTAGGTTTTATAGCTACTAGTATCTAGGTAATACTATAGATAGTATATCTAAAGATATCCTTCTTAAGGAGAGCTACTTTAAGAGTAGACTTCTAAGTATTATAATTACTCTCTCTCTTAAGAATCTATATCTCGAGTATTTTTAATAATCTAGATATAATAATAATAATTAGCTAGAGCCTATTAATTTAATTAATATAATTAGCTTATTTAAGCCGTTTAAGCTATTTAGACTAAAGGATTAGTATAGACTACTATAGGTATTTATCTTAATATAGCTAGTCTAGAATTTAGTATAGGTAGCTTAGTAATCCTTTTAATAATAATACGCTTAATTTACTATAGCTTTAAGTGCTTTTAAAGAAGCGCTAGGCTTATAACCTATTACAACTAGTAAATTAGATCGAGAGACGTATAATTTATTTAGAGAGTTATAATAACCGATTATCTACTATGCGTGTACTAACTTATTAGTACTAGTTCTTTAGTACTAAAGAAGCTGTACTAGCCTTCTATTACAACAAGGTCTGCCCCGCGCGAATCCTGCCCCGGGGTAAAGTCTGCCCCGCGCGAAGCCTGCCCGGGCAAAGTCTGCCTCGCGCAAAATCTGCCTCGCGCAAAGTCTCCCCGCGCAAAGCCTGCCTTGCGCATAAGTCTGCCCCGCGCAAAGCCTGCCCTGCGCAAGGTGCGCGATAAGAAAGTAGAGCTTCCGCCACCAAAAACAACAACCTCTCTTCACCGCCCCACGCAACCATATGGCGATGCCATTGACTAACGAGGGACATGTCGTACTTGTGACTGTACTGGTGACTATACCCCACAGCCCCGTCCTACGCAGTGGAAGGTCTCCACGGCTACACCTGCAACAATATGATTCGCACTCCCCCCTGGCCAAGCCCCCTGCAATGTGACCATGGAGCGCCGCGGCGCCGGCTGGCTTGCTTGGGATGCCATTGAGGTGGGCGCATACTAGGAGATGCCAAGACTAGCGGAGCCAATTGGCTTCCTGAAGGAGAGGGGGGAAGGTGGTGGAAACGGCACATCCACCAGAGACGGGTCGGAGGTGATGTGGTTGGCGTTGTGCAAAGGTAGTGCCATACGGTCATTGCACGAGTGCATGAAGCTCGGGTCGACTCACCAAAAGCCAGACATGACGAAGACGGATCGAAGTTAGTCCTGCACAAAACAGAAAAGGATTTTCAATGTCCATATTGGACAAGACGATTATTGATTATTCTAGTACTCAAAATTAGTGGGATTCCTTGGCAATTTTGCGAGCGTTTCTCACCAATTTTACGCTTCTATGTCCTAAACACTACGTTTATTTGCTAGTATCGCTACTGTCGTAGAATTTATAAAGCTATAGAGTTAGTGGTATAGAAAACTCTATATTACCTTATAATTAGTCTAATTTTCTTATAGTTTATAGGTCTATAGCTAACATAATCGCACCTCTCTAGTATTACTATCGATATATACGGTCTTAGTAAGTAAGACCGCTTAGCCTTATTAGACTTCTTCCGAGATAGTATTTAGCTAAAGGATATATTTAGCTTTATACTAGAGCTTAAGCCGAGGCGCTCCTCTATATATCGAGTATAGTAGAACTTCTAAGCCTATAGCTAGCTTAATATACTAAAGGAGGTTAATTAGCGTAGCCGGCTACGCCTTCTAAGCCCTATAGTAATAGAAGATATACTAGATCTATTAGCTTCGAAGTGCGACTTCCTCTAAGATAAGCTAGCGGAGTATTATAAGATCTACTAGAGCGTAGATATCTCTTAGTAGTCGATTAGTCGCTACCTTAGCTTAGAGAGGTAGTTATTAAAAGTTAAATAACACACTTACGTCGCTCGCGATAAGTTTAAATACTTAGCTTAGAGAGAGGAGATTAAAGGCTACTTTATAGATTAGCTTATATTCGTCGATAAGTCTTATATTAATAGAAGAACCTTCTAGAGGCGCTATAGCTAGTCTCTAGTTAGTACTCTAGCTATAGATATAAGGCTAAAGATAAAGGGGACTCGGTAGTTACTACTTCTAGCGCTCTCTATAGATAGTCTAATAGCTAATCTACTAGTAATCTAAGGCTCTATAACTATAGAGGTAGACTAGTCGTTAGGTAGGTATTAGGTCGTCCCTAGTCGATACTAGACCTAATACTAATACCCCCCCGGAGCCTACCTAATATAATCGCTTAGTATATTAGGTTATAGAGGTATTACCCCGTATTAGGTAGAGGTTAGTGTCGAGGTAGTGTCGTAGGTACTCGCTAGGTTATAATTAGGTCTTAGTTAGTATAAATCTTCCCTATATAAATAGAATAAGTGTCCTCCCTACGTATTATTATTATAGCGTATAATTATAGAGTAATTTTACAAAATAGATTAATATTTAGTTTATATATCGTAAGGTTATAGTAGCTATCTAAGGCTTTTATTGCCTATTTAAGCTAAATTTAGCTAATAATAGTAGTCTCCTTAATTAAAAGAGGTATAGAACTCTCTCTATCGGTATTCTCTATTATCTCCTAAACCTCTAGATTATAAGGAATCTCTATATTTAGTAGAGTATAAGTAATTATTATATCCCTCTTTACTTCCTTTATATCTAGATAGTCTTCTAGGAAGAAGAAGTCGCGTAGGCTATAAACCTTATAGTAGGCGTTATTTATAGCTAGGATTAGGTATTCCTTCTTAGGAGGATACTAGACTTATTAGTACTTATTATTAGTATAGGCATAATACGTATATAATTATATTTCTCTCTAATACGAGTATAGACCTAGTAGTCTATATAGACCTTAAGATAGCGAATATAGTAAGGGTCCTATATTATATTAGGCTAGTCGCTAAGAGTATAGCGGCGTATAAGGTCTATATAGCGCTTATATATATCCTAATTATGTCCTTATACTAGAAGCTAGCTATTCGAATTATATAAGGTAGGTATATTAGTCGTACTAACCTAGCCGCTATATATACTATTAAGATTACGTATACGACTATTTAGCGTTATATCGATACTTAGGTTAATTCTAAAGGTAGTATTACTAGTTAAAGATAATATAGTAATAGCGAGATATTATAAGGTATAGAACTAGATTAGAGTAGAGGATTAGATATAATCTAGATATATTAGAGGCTACTATATTATCCTATTATCCTATTATCCTATTATCCTATTGTCCTATTGTCCTATTATCCTATTATTATATTATTATATTGTTATATTATTATATTATTATATATTTTTTTATTAGCCTATAATTTTATATAGTATTATTATAGATTATTATTATAGAAGAGAGGTTATATTAACCTAGAGACTCTTTCTATATACCTATATTATACGTCCTAGATCTATTAATATTACTAGCTATAAATTTAGTATAGTAATACTTTACTAGGTATATATCCTTATTCTAGATAGTAACTCTCTTAGTATAAATAGTATTTAGATTATAATCTATATAGTATATTAGTATAGAGTTAAATATATATTAAGTTTTCTTACTACCTTCTAAAATGCCTATAAGGTATACCTTAGCTACCTCCTAAATTATACCTATAGTAGATACCTAGAAGCGTAGCTTACTATAGCTAAGACTTCTAAATAGTAGAATATCTTCTATAATCTTACGAATAAGACGAGAGAATAGAAGCTTATAGATAAGGAGGTTAGTACTTTTCTAGTAGTAGTAGATCTTATAGAGAGTAATAGCTAATAACTATTAGCTATATACTATAATAATAGACTATAATAATATACTACCTAGCTTATATCTTCTCTTTATAATATCTTTAGGACTAACTATCTTTCTAGGGCCTTTTAATCTAGACTTATTCTTACCTTTCCCTCTAGACTTATTCTAGCGAGGTTTAGCTAGCTTAGTACGAGCTATATTAGTAATATAGTAGTATTATTAATTAGTAAAGGTATAATTATAAAAGAGGTAAGTAGATAGATATAAATATTAATTAGGAGCTAAAGTAATATATAAAATATAAAATATAAAATATAAAATTATTATTATTATTATTAATAATTATTATTATTAATAATATAACAATTACCGATACTTTATAACGATAATATATATTTATAGTATAAGTAACTATTAATAACAATAGAAGTTATTTATAATAATAATAATAATAAATTTATATTTTATATTCTATACTTATAACCTCGTAGAATTTACTTTACCTTATATCCTTCTACTCCTTTATTCTATCTAACCTCTTTTACTCTACTAAGTTAGATATTACTTAGTAATATCTAAATTTAGTTCCTACTATAGTATTAAGTTCTTCTCTAATTATTAAGGTCGAGTTAGATCTTAATATTAATAATTCTTTAGATCCTAAAGAGGTATTTATTATAGTATATTATTATAGATATTATCTAATAAGGCTAGGGATTTAAGACTAAGCTATAAGAAGTTACTTTCTAGATTTTATAGCGTAGATAAGGATAAACTTATAGAGGCTACTCTACTAGATTTTAAGCTAGATTCTCTAGTAGGCTTAGTAATAGCTACTATACTATTTAGTAGAGAGATATAGTAGCTTAGTAATCTACTAAAGAGAAGGCTATTATAGCTACTAGAAATATAGATTATAAAGCGAAATTAACTCTACTTAAGAAGCTAGCTATAGAGGGAATAGCCGAAGAAGTAATAAAGTAGGAGAGAATAGAGGAGATAATATAGAAGCACTTTAAAGGCTAGTAGAGTAGTATATATTATTATAGAGTATTATTATATAACACTAATAGGGACTAAGTAAATAGCTTAAATCTAAACTTATAGAAGTCTATAAAAAGTAGTAAAGGATCTATAAGGCTAATAATAGATAGTAGTATTAAGATACTATTAGTAAAATACGTAAAGAAGCTACTAAGAAAGACGAGGGATTTTACTTCCCTATAAGATTTACTAAATAGCTCTATAGTAAAGGAGGCGTTATTAAGAAGCTCTAGCGTAATATTTATAAGTAAGGCTATACTAAGCTTATAGTAGATAAGGGAAATAGCGAGATAGCTAAGAAGGAATAGGTCGATTTCGTCTAGGGAATAACTCCTAAGGAGCTAGTAATAGTCTAAGATCTAGTATAGTAGTATATTAATTATAGTATATAATTATAGACCTCTACTAATAAATACTAGATAACGTAATCCGACGCCTCTACTAGAGTATTTAGGGAATATCGATCTTAAAGTTAAAAGATACGTCCTCTATATTAAAGGCGATAACGATAACGAGTATAAGGAGGAGGTTAAATTCGATAATAATAAAGTTAAGGAAGTATAGGATATAGTAGGGGTCGATAAATATAAGGTTAAAGCTAAGAGTAATAAGTAGGAAGAGTTAGATAGTAACTCTAAAGAGGATATTAGTAAGGTTATTAAGGATAATAATAATAATAATAATAATAATAATAATAATAATAATAATAAGGAAATAGAGGATAAGGACGAGGAAATAGAGGATAAGGACGAGGATAAGGAAATAGATAATACTAAGTAGAGGTAAAAATTTTTACTATACTATATTTTAGATTCTAATTCGTTACTAAATTAACTAATAATATTAACGATTAAACGCTAGTACCTATCCTACTAATTAAAAGTAGCTAAGGTAACTAAGAGTAGTAGAGATTTTAAAAAGATAATAGGTAATCGCTAGATTCTATATATAACGAATATTCTACTATCTTTATATTATATAATTATAGCGTATAATTATAGCGTATAACCTACTACTTTATTTAAAATATTAGACTTTAACGAAGACTTACTTAATCTAGAGCTACGACCTACTCCGACTCCTAAGATAACTTTAGGCTACCTTCCTTCTCTACTCGAACCTTTCTAATTTATAGCTACTTATATAATATTAATAAAGTCCCGCGAAGTACTCTACTTAGTTAAATGTCTACCGTTTAACTCTAAGTAAAGAACTAAGGACTAACCTATAGCTTAAGTATAGTATAATTAGTAGACTAAAACCTTATAGATAACTACCTCTAGCTTTAATAAAGCTTATAATGCTCTAAGCTAGAATTCTAAAGCTCGAACTAGTATTATCTAGTTATAGTTTAGAGAAGCTACTCGGCTTTCTACTAGTTAGCTATTTATATACTACCTACGCTATAGCGATACTCTTACTTATCCTACTCCTAGTAGTATTAGTAATAAGTATCTATTAAATTACTATACCTCGAGGCGATATAAGAATATAATAGCTTTTAAGTACTAACGCTTAATTACTTAAACCTTACTCGCGTAACTTAAGTCTTATACTACTTAAGATATAATTACTCCTACCTACTTAAGTAGTTACTTTAAGACTAAGCTTATTAGAGTGTTTATTAATTATAATTAGTCCTTCTGTATAGTTAAACGTAAGTCTTTTTAAAGGTTTCTATACTTCCTCTATTAAGGTATATCTATTCCTAGTCGAACGATGTTTTTATAGATCTTCTAAGAGTAATTTAATACTATCTAGCGGAATCTATACGAAGATCTCCCTCGTAGTATAAAGGTTTTAATAGCTCTTAATAGATAGATAGTAAATAACTACCTTAGCTTTATTAGGATTAAGGTATACTATATTAATAACTAATAGTAACTACGGGAGATTCTACTTAACTTTATACTAGTTAGAGGTTAGTATACTAGAGAAGCACTAGGTACTAAGTTACTATATATATTATAAGAAAGAAAGCTTAAAGTATAATTACTTACTATTACTACCGATAATACTACTAATAATAATACGCTTCGTAGTACTATATAAAGAGGACTATAGGATAAGAAGATATCCTAGAAAGTATATAAAAACGTAGTTCTATATCTTATATATATTATTAACCTTATAGTATAGGATATTATTATATACCTCCGACTTACTATAATAGAGAATAACGAGCTAGCTCTAAAGCTATAGAAGCGCTATATAAGAGTAATCTAGTTAATAATATCTATACTAAACTTATTACGAAAGGTACGTTAATATAATTATAGTACATTATTATAGACTAAGACATCGAATAGCTCCGAGCGATCTATATTACGATTAACCGATCTCTATAGTAATTTAAACGATTTTAGGCACTTTAAAAAGAGCTACTACTAAGGTAACGACTAAACGTTATTCGTAATATAAAGATAAGATAGAACTTAATATTCGATATATATAAGCGAGGTCTTAAGCTATAACAATATATTAATACGTAGCTAGATTAGGAAATTACTTAGTAGGGCCCGAAGGCTTTAACTACTAATAAGGATTATAAAGATATCGATTAGCGGGACCTTCGGCGACTCTAAATAAGCTATATAGAGTAGTTATACCTCTCTCTACTTATAAAGATATAAGAGAATTTTAAGATAGTAATAAACGCTCTTAGCGAGTTAAATTAGCTAACTATTTAATACATCTAGTAGATATATAACCGCCTATTCGACTTTCTTAATAATATAATAGTAGACTAGAAAGATAGCGACGACACTAATAATAATTCTTCGTAGCCTAATATTGTTATTATAGCTACTAATTAGAGTAGAACTAAGCTTTTAAAGTACTATTAACGTACGGATAAAGACCGAGGCTTTTTATTTAACTATACTACAATTCTCGATCTAATATAAAAGCTTACGGCTTATAAGGTTTTTATTATAGATAATTATTATAGTTCTATACTAATAATTTACCTAGGATAGTACTTAGGAGCACTCTAATAAGATTATATACCGTAAGTAATTCTTATAATATCTAGAGCGATACAATAAGTAAGTAATAGGTCCTACTATATAACGCGAGTATATAAGCTCTCTAGTAGTAAGCACTAATTAGCTATAGTTTCGAAGGCTAGCTTTAAAGCTAGTCTTAATAGTTGCTTTTCCTTCGTTATCTCCTCGACCTAGTGTACTCTCTAGCTATAGTTTAATATTATACGAAGAAGTTCCTTATACTACGAGAAGTAAAGGTAAAGACTACCTTAGTATACCTATACTCTATAAGCTTAATAACTTCGATATCCTTCTATAGTAGTATATAAACGAGAAGACCTATCCTCGTCTAGTATAGGTAGCTAAGGATATTCTAGCAATTCTAATTACTAGTATAGGTATTAAGCGTGTCTTTAATACTATAAAGGATGTAATTAGAGACTATCGGTATAATCTTCGTATATAAGTAATTAGGTAGATCGTTATTATAAAGTATACTATATTAAATAGTAGAGGCTTAGATAATACTAGCTTATAGGCTTTAGACTTATTGTAAGATAAAGAAGAGTCCTTTAACGAAGTAGACGACTTATTTAACCTCCCTATAATAGTATATATCTCTAATATAAGCGAGGATACTTTAGAAGAAGATAAGGACTATAATAGTAATAATAAAGTTAGTAGAAGGTATCTAAAGCGGCGTCGCGTTTATAATAAGAGTTAGCTCGAATTTAACCTATCCTTCTAGACCTATAATTATTTACTATAATAATACGTAAATATACTTCTAACTTTTAGTTTTTAATAATAATACTAATATTCTAATATATATATAGATAAATATATTATAATTAAGGTTTATAATGCGGGGTATAACCTAATATAACCTATTTAGGTTATAATAGGTTATATTAGGTTAGGTATAGGCTAGTATAACCTACCTAGAACCTAATACTCCCCTAACCTAGGGTCCGTACGACCTAATACCCCTCTAACTCTAAGCCTATACGACCTAGAACCTAATCCCTACCTAAGTTAGGTTAATACCTACCTAACGACTAGTCTATATAGAGGTCTTCGAGGAGTAGCTAGAGGTTACTCTTTTACTATAGATAAATTCGTTTCTAGCGCTACTATTATAGTGTAGGTGTCTTCCTAGTCGAGGTATTTAGTGAATAGTATACACTCGTCGACGATACTCGTTAGTTAGTTACTACCCTCGGAAACCTCGTAGTTATAGAAACCGTATATATATAACTAAACGCTACCTTTCTACCTAAGCCCTTTAATAGACTATATATCGTAACCTATAACTATAGCTATAACTATAACGACTAAGTCTACTATAACCGTCCCCTTTCCCCTAGTATCTAACCTAGATATAAACGACCTATACGCCTTAGAGTCCTTAACGACGAGCTATACGACGACGACCCTTACTAATAACGAGCTCCTCGCCGAGGCCGGTAGCTCCGTCCTCTACCTCCTTACGCTAACGACGCTATATCTCTAAGTTATTACTAGAAAGACCTTCCTCTTTATTCTCTAATAAATCTATTTTACCCTTATTATTCTCTTCTTTAGAATCTAAATCTACTCTCCCCTCTTCCTTATTAGAACCTATCTCTATATCCTCCTTATCGCTCTCGACTATAATAGGATTAGAGTTATTCTTTATAGTAGGGACTAAGCCCTCCTTAGTATAATAGAAGAAAGAACGAGCACTAATAAAGTAGGCCTTCTTATACGACTAGACCTTAACCTAAGCCTTCTCTATAGCTATAGTAATCTCCGTACGAATCTCCCTAATACGATCCTTAGTAGCTTAGAGATCGTTACCTAATAGAATGTCTCTTTCCTCGATAATAGCGGGATTATCCTAACGAATATAGCTAACTAGAGCGTTACTAATAGGACTATTAATTTATAGAGTAATAGTAGCGGGGAAAGTAGAGTATATACTTCCGTATATATTTAGCTTACTAGAAGGAGTTCTAGGACTAGAGCGCTTCTATATATAAGCGAGAGTAAGCTCGCTATACGAACTACCCTCGAACTACTCTAGAGTCTCGTAATCGGTACTAATCCTATAGAACTAAGGGAGTATAGTACGACGAATAGAGTCGGTAGGACTAGTTAAACTATATAGGGTATAAGGTATAGTAATACGAACGTTACTAGCCTTATAAATTATTAACTCCTAGTCGGCCTTATACTTCTTAATATCGTCCTATATAAAGTACTTATCGGTGATATTAATAACTAGAGCGTCGGTAAGAACCTTACGAGCCTTTATATCCTAAACCTACTCCTTTATATAGTAATATATCTTAGGTATAACGATAGTATAATTCTTTAGTATCTTATCGTTAAGGCTAATAGAACCTTAGATAGTATCTCCTCTATACCTATTAGTAAGGTAGCTAGGGTTAACGTTAATATAATAGAACTACGTATAATCTCTAGAGATAGTATATTTAGTATAGTAAGGGTAGGAAATTAACTAAGTAAGCTTATTAGGACGACTAGTAATATATACTCGATAGTATTTAGGATCTATACGTATAGTCTACTATCTAAGAGAGTAAAATATATTATATAACTACTCTAGCTAGTTCTTACTCTTAGGATAACCGAAATAGTAAAGATATATATCTATCTTAGTATAGAAGATATCTATAAGAGGAGAATCCCTTTTAGCCTACTATTTAAAGATATTAATAACTATATTACTATTAGTAACCTATTCGTCGTAAAGCCTCTTACGGAAACTATCGAGGATAAGCTTCCTTATATCCTTAGAGATATAACAATCTATAACTATAGACTTATACTTAAAAATACTACGCTTAGCGGACTCTCGAGCGATATAGAAAGTTAGAATAAGCTACTTAGCTATCTCTTTCTATATACGTATTAAGTCTAGAGTGCCTCTATAGTAGGCATTATACTAATAGCGAATATATCTAGCTAAAACTTTATACTTAAGGTTAGTAAGTAGGTATAGATAACGAGCTAGAAGACGAGTATATAAGTAATAGACGGTCGTATTAGTAGCTAAATCCTTACGTATCTAAGTGTTTATAATAATAGCGAGTTCGGAATTAGAGAGTAGCTCCTTTAAGGTAAACTCGGCCTTAACCCTCGGAGGGACTCTAGTATAGTTATACTCCTTCTTAGTCGACGAAGTAATAGCCTTACCCTTACCCTTATCCTACGGAGTAACTAATATAGAAATAGAGCGATTAGGTATCTCGTACTATCTATTACTATTATCGAATTCGTTAAAGCGACACTTCTTAGAAGGAGAACCTTTACGACTAGTCTCTACTAATAGAATAGCCTCTTATTCGACTAGCTCTTCTTTATCCTCTTCTTCTTCTAAGCGACTAAGATAGAGACGTATAGAACGACGTAAGCGGCTTAAAACCTATATAGGAGTAGCTACTCCTAAGCCCGGCTTAGGTCTAGTACTACTAAGGTTTACCTAAGAACTTCCTCCTACGAATATTACGGCTTTAGTAATACGTACTATATTAGTATTAGAAACACTAGGATAACTAGAAACCGAAGCTTAACGACTTCCGGATATAGTAGTAGACGAGGTAGTAGAGGTACTACCTATAATCTAGAATAGAGTAGGAACCTTATATAAGAAACCGAGCTTATTCTAGGCGAAATACTTAGTAAATTATCCTTTATAGACTATACGAAGCTCCTTTACGTTAAGTACCTTAACGCTTAGCTACTTCGAGGATTCGACTAATTTAGCTATAGTAGTAATGTCTTATAGGCGGACGTTATAACTAATAATACTCTTCGGGGTGCTAATACGTTTAATAGTTACGCGAACTACTATATTAATAGTCTAACGGAAAGTCTTCCCTCTAGAGATATAGTTAAACTACTAACGAGAACGATTCCCTAAACTAGAGTACTAATCCTTATAGAGCTCGTAGGACTACTCGTAGTCCGAAATGCTACGTTAGAGAGCGCTATAATGTTCTAAACTCTTATTCCTATTCTCCTTAACTCTCTCGTATATACTATAAGCCTTAGGAAATATCTCCTCCTAATCCTTCTTACTTAAAGCGATAATATTACCCTCGAGAAGACTATAGATAATGTCGTAGGTAAGTATCTCGACGTAGTTCTAAGCTTTTATAGCGATACCGAGGACCTACGCGATAAAATCTATACGGATATTATCGTTATACTTATAGGCGTACTTTAAGACCTCCTCGGTATTCGTAAAGCTCTTATCCTTATACGTAAAGACTCCGACTCCTCTATTCTAACTACTACCTCTGTTTATTACCTTAGAATCGCCGGATAGGATTATTATACTTAAGGTAGAATTAGCCTTAGACTAACCTCTACCTCCCTATATAGTATAAAAGCTATAAGACTATAAAACCTATAGCTATCGATAGGGATTACGATTAAATAGCGTAGCTATTGTCCGATAACGCTATAGTCTTATCTTACTACGAAAAGGAGACCTTCTAAGAGCTTCGTTAGATATATTATCTTACGGAAATAAAAGGTAGGTTTCTATAAGGTGTAGGAGATTAAGGGGTTATATTAGAAAATTTTCGCGCGGCAATACTAGCTCTACTATAGTAATATCTATATATAGGTATATCTAGTAAGCGCTATACCTCTTATAATTCGCTATATACGGTAGTACTATATATTTATATAGTACCTTTATACCTTCTTCCTCTTTATCCTTTTACTATACTATTTACTATATAGAACCTCTATAAATATATATAAAGAAATCGAATTCGGAACTAAGGAAATATAGAAGTACTTCGAGGAAGTAATCTAGGTACTACGAATAGAAATAATAAAGGAAACCTTTTACCTTACTATTTATCTATTCTAATACCTTATTAGATCTACTACCCTTAATAGCGGCGACGTAATATGTATATAATAGTTATAACCGACTATATATATAATAAAAATCCCTCTTTTATTAACCCTACCCTCTCCCCCTAGTATCTAACCTAGACACTAAAGCTACTCTATAATATCGTACTTATCGCGATTAAAGCCCTCTAGACGTGTAATCTCGACGATAGGTTCTTATTTTAATACGTAACGAAGTACTACTATATATACTTACTCCTTATCTACCGATAAGTACTTCTTTAATCTCCGACGTATATATATACTATAAACCTCGACGCTATTAAGCTCGGTAATCTTATATAAACCTAAATCGTGAACTTTAATAATACGATATAGGCCTCGCTACCTATTCTTAAGCTTATCTTATCGAATCTTCTTATAATAAGTATTATAGACTAGGACGATATCGTTAATATTAAGCTTATTATATTAAATCCGGCGACGTAGATCCTATACCTCTTTATATTCTTAACGAAGACGATATATACGATCCTATATCTCCTAAAGATCCTTATCCCTCTATTTAAGTTATCGAGTACGAGTAGTAATAAGCTCTTCTATAGTACGAACCTATAACTAATCCTATATTTACTAACTATAAATATCGAATTCTACTAGAAGGATAGTGTCGGTCCTAAATATAAGTAACGAAGATATTTAACTAGTAATCCTATTAATAGTTAACTATTTAGCCTATAGGACGTAAGTAAGATATTAAACCTATTAGCTATTATTCTTACCCGTAATCTTCGAAAGACTATCTATAATGTTTAGATGCCCTCGTTTAGCCTTATTAGATTATAGATTATAGACTAAAGTAACGACGTAATCTATACTAAACTACTTAGCGAGAGAGTAGACTAACTCTTTAAACTTAGAACCTCTATCTACTACTAGTGTCTTAATAGCGCTAAACCTATATATAACCTCTTCGTATAGGAATTTCGTAGCGGACTTACTATCGGAATTATATAGTACCTTAGCCTCTAGCTATAAACTAATAGCCTCCCGAGTAATAATAAGATATTAATATCCTTCCGATATAGGTATATAAACGACATCGACGTACTACTTCGTATAAAGAGTAGAGACGCTATTTAGATATAGCTCCTTCGTTTCTCGTAAAAGCGCTCTTCTTTAATATTCGTCGTACGTAGCTACGTAGTAACGAACATTAGTATATAGCGTCTTCTACTAGTACTAGTTAGTAATCTTTCTCTAAGTACCCTTACGACCCTTATAACTACTTCCGTTATAAAGCTCTTTAAGGATCTTATCTCTATAGTCCTCTATATCGACGACGTAGCGTAATAGTATTAACCTCTAACTACGTCTAAAAAGGTAACTATTATTAATAAGGAACATCGACGTATTCCTCTTAAATTTTATAAATTCGGAGGTGTCTAAATATAGTAGTCGTTATAACGTTATAAGATAGTCGGTAATGTCTTACGATTCTACTAAATATTCCTCGCGAACTAGAGTAGTTCGCTTATTACTCCTATCTACCTAGAGAGGATAAATAGATACGTAAAATAGCTCGGAATCGATTAAGTCGTCTACGTCTATATTATATACCTCCTTATTATTGTCCGATAGACTTCGTAGGTAGCGAGAAAGTCTATCGGTAGCTCTATTCTTCTTACTAGGAACATATCGAACGTCGAAGGCGAATAAGTATATCTACGTAATCTACTAAGTAGTAACTAAACTAGGAAGATTAGTAGCGGATCGATTAAGTTATACTACTAAGGTATTAGCGTTAGTCTCGATAATAAATAGGACTCTATAAAGATACGAACGGACCTTCTATAACGCCTTAAGTACACCGCGACACTCTCTCTTACTAGTATTATACTTCTTTTTAGCTTTAGACTATATACTAGATTCGAAACGAACGATATAACGTTTCTTCTTAGCCTCTAAGCTCTCCTATATAAGGATTACACCCTAACCTATTAAACTAGCGTCTATAGCTAAGATAATCGATCTAGCTTATTTACTATAATTAATTAACGTAAGTACGGGTATAGAAGTTAGTGCTTATTTAAGTACGTTTATAGAGGATTATACCTCCTTAGCCTATTCGAAAACGATACTAGCCCGAAGTAGCTAATATAATAGCTAGGCGACGATAGTAAAATCCTTAACCTATATATAGTAATATATATAGATACTAAGGAAAGCACGTACCTCCGTACCGTTCTTATATAGTAGCTATTCTATAATCTTAACGATCTTAGACTAGTCTAGATAACGGCCTCTAGAATTATAGATAAACCCTACTACCTTAAGACCTAACTATAAAAACTAGGACTTTCTACTAGAAATAGTAACTCTAGCTCTCTCTATATTAGTAAGTATATAGTCTAACGTCTATATATATTCGAGTATAAAACGTCTAATACTAGGAAAAGACTCCTCTCTACTATAATCCGTACGAGGTCCCTTAATCCTATTATCGTCTACGAAAGGTTATATATTATAAGGTATCTAATCCTATAGAATTATATCGTTAATCCTATAGAACTACGTAACTAAATTCGTCGCTCCCTAAGGAAGTCTTATCTATTAGACGAGCCTAATAGGTGTTATAAATAAGGTAATATTACGGCTTTCCTCTATAAGGGGAACTTAGTCGTATCCGGAAAAGTAATCTACGAGTAAGGCGATATATATACTAGTAAAAGACTCCGAGAATTTATCTACAGAAGGAGAGAGGTTAGTATCTCTAATCGTTACGCGATTAATACTTATCGCCGTATTAACTAACTAATACTTATTTATATCCTTCTTCTTAACTAGGAAATAGGGATTCCTATATAGTGCGTAACTTAGTTTAAGGAGCCTATTCGCGATCCTCTCTTTTACTATATCTACTATAATACCTATTAAAGATCGCGGAATAGGGAAACTAGGTTCCTACTACGGCGTATAGTCTATAGTCCTAATAGACTATACTAGCGTAACGTTACTTCTTACTATACTAATCTTAGAGAAGTCCTAAGCTAGAATAGCTTCTTAGTTTAGAAGTACTTATATTAATACCTCCTATTTAGCTAGCGTAACTTCGTAACTAATAATAAGCTTATACTCTCTCTTAGGTATAAGTCGCGATCGCTCCTTAATATTAGAAAACTTAGCGATAAGTAGGTAACTATATAGCGCTAACTAGAAAGGTCTTAATGCTTTACGAGCTAAGTACTATTCTCGCTATATATTTACCTCTCTAGATGTAGAACTATCTAAGATCGAAGTATCTACTAGCCGAACCTTCTTATTCTTCCTTTTATATAAGGTATTTACCTCTACCCTCGGTACTCTATAGGAGGCTCGATATATTCTAAGCTATATAGTAGTAAGTATTAATTAGATATTATTCTTTCGAGAGATCCGAGGTATACTATTGTCCTCTAATAATAGTATAAACTAAAAATATCCGCGTAGTAGGTTAGCTAGCTATTCCCCTCTAGAGGATAGAATATTAGCTATATAGCGAATTTAGTAAATCTCTAGTAATGCTAGTTCTAAGCCTAGCTTAGATCTAGGAATTTTTACGCTATTCCTAAAAAGGAAATCCTCCTATTCTCCTATACTTCTCTTAAATACACGAACTCTCTTATCCTAAGTAACCTATAAAAGTAGAGAATTATTTTTATCGTTTTCTAGTAGTTTATAAAGAATTAAATCCGTATACCTATTATTAATATAAGAAATAGGGAGATCCGAACTATAAGTAACCTATAAAGAAGAAATAGAAACCGAAACTCCTAGTCGATATCCTAGCTCTCCTTACGCGATATTATAGCCGGGACCGATGCCGCCTAATCGTTTAAAGACCTCGATAACCTCGTTAACTTATAGAAAGATCTATTCTTTAGTCCGCTCGATTTCGTACTCTAAAAGGTAACCTTTTACGAACTATTAGCCGACTAGATCGTCCTATACTAGGAACTATTATCTATATTTTAAGAAATAAAACGAGACTTACGTTCGAAAGGCCTTCCTAGAATAACGTATTCTAACCTCTTCCTAGTTAATAAGAAATACGTATAGATTACGACACCTCTAATATTAATAGGTACATTAATATAAGCCCTAGAGAAAGAGCCTATACCTATTATACTATCTATAATAATCTTAATATCTCGCTAGATCGGCAAACCTAGTTCCTTAGCTAACCTTAACGATATAAGGTTATATTTAGTACTACTATCGAGAAGCGTACGAACTATAGTCGTATTAAACCTAAGACTAGTAATTAACCTTAGACTAGTAATAGTTATTAAATTAGTAGAAGCTCCCTTCTAATCTATATCTATATTAGGATCGAGATTCACGAATTCCTCTAGTTATTAGACTAGATTTACCTCGGTATAAGGGTAGAAGAGCTCGGGAATATTATTACTAGAAAGATTAGGGTTATCGAACCTTTAATAAAAGATCTTAGATAATAGTTATAAGATTCCGAGGAGAGACTCTATCCTTATTATAATATTAGAGTTTAATAAGGATTATATAGCTTACTATAGATTAGTAACCTATTATAGAACCTTATCGAAGTATTTAGTGCGAGGAATACGCTTTATAGGTCGAGGAGCCTCCTTAGCGACTAGATCCTCTATATCGGCGTCTTCCTCCTTAGTCTTAGCGACGGCTTTAATAGTAGCTAAACGAGACCTAGTAATAGTTATACCTTCCGGAATATTAGTAATAGCTACCGGACGATAAGTACTAGTACGAAGGGACTTAGTAACGCTATAGGACGGTTTAGAAGGACTAGTCTTAGTAACTCTATTAGTAGGACCCTTACCTTTATCTATTCGAGTATCGCGAGGTATAGTACTCGGCTAAGTAGTAGCTATAACCGGAACTTCCTTAACGAAGTCGTTATTATCGTTATTATCTCTCTTAACTAGATCCTCTAGGTAGAAATCCTTATACTAAATAGACTTAGACGCTTTATTCTTAGAATTATCGTCGATAGTTAGTATCTTATAGTCTAGGTTATTAACCGCTAACTTCTCTATAGCTCGGAGTCTAGCCTTAACCTATTCTTATTATAACTATATAGCTCCCTTATTACGTCTTACTAGACGACTAACTAGACGCTATAGGTTCTCTATAGTTCCCTAAACTAAGCTATTACCTTCTAAATAAAGGAGACTAAGATTAATAAGCTTTCGAAGCTCTAGGTAATTAGGTCGAGAGTAACCTTCCTTTTTATAGTACTAGTACCTATAAGGACTAAGAGGAATAGTATTCGAACTAGTAGCTAGTATAAATCTAGATAGTTAATACGAAACTAGGGCTAGATAGGGTAGTCCTATAGGAAGAGACTAGCTATTTATTACTTATACGACTTAGACTAATAGCTTATCTATTCTCTTATAAAGAGCCTATATACTCGAATCCGAAGAAGAGGTAGCTATAGAAGCGTTCGTTTAAGTCTTAGTAGAAACGTTAGGGATACGAGGCTAAGTAGTACCTTCCTTAGTAATAACCGAGGTAACCTTCTCGCGCTCCTTACGAACCGACTAGAAGGATTTAAGTCGTTATATCTTAGAGATCTTCTCCTTAGCTAAATAGTAGATCCTCGGAAAATCTTTAAAGGTGTCGAGGTGCTTTATATCTATACTACTCTTTACTCTAATATAACTACGAATATTAACTAGAAGACCTTTAGTAAACTATATACTCCTCGTAATAATATCGAGTCGAGTTTTACTAAGAGCGTTAGTAGTCTTCCTAAACATCCTATAGTACTAGAGTATATTAGAGAAGGTCTCCCTCGGTGTATCTCTTAGTTATTCGAGATAAGTACGAGACGTTATTAGGTAATCCGAGTCCTTATCCTCGAAACTAAGCTTTATCTCCTTCTTAAGACTAACCTAGTCTCTCGAAGTCTAACTAAGATAGGATTTTACCTATCTATAGATCTTAGCGCTATAGTACTAAGGTAACCTTCGAATAGTAACCTCCTTAGAAAGATTATAGGATCGAATAAAGGTCTCCTATTCTTCTATAAACTCTATAACGTTATAGCTATTAAAGTAAGGAGTACTTTATTACCTAGGGCTAGGAGCTAGTAGTATTATCTACACTATAAAAGGCTACCCTCTCTATTATATCGATACTAAACCTTTAGCTATTAGAGGAGTTCGTTCCTTATTCTTTAGTAGGTTTAAAGGGGTCGTATACTCCTCTATAGAAGAAGGTATTAGCTAAGGGGAAGAAGTACTCTCTAGATTAAGGCCGGTATTTATTATAACGTTTCCTTTATCCTTAGACTCGTTACTTACGACTAAATAAGTAGCTTTACGGAATTTAGAAAATCTTTATCTAGCACTAAACTCTTCTAGTAATATCGATATTCTCTTAGAATAAAGAACTAGTACTACTAAGATATTTTCGAATAGTAGTAGGATTAACCTTAGTATTTAAATAAACTATTAGTGAACTCTATACTACTATATAGTACCTAGGCTAAATCTAGATAGCCCTTATATGCTATATCGTATACTTTTAGCCCTTTTATCTATAAAGGCTTAGTCCTTCTATATTAGTCGTCGTCTACGTTTACTTCTACTACTTCTAAACCTAGGTCTATTCTAGGTCTAGAGTTACTATATTCTCCGTCTATATAGATAACTCTTACGAGTTAGAAACTCCTAATTAATACTCGTATCGAACATCGTTTAAATCGAGTAGCTATAGCCGCTCCTATCGGGGTCTTCTAGATGCCTAACTAATTCTCTATTACGAAACTCGTCGTGCTCTATATATACTAGAAATCGTCCTCGGAGGTATAAAAAAAAACTTTAAATCCTAAGAGATAGTAGCGGTCTTATCCTAGTGTCCTCGTATAGTGCTATAATAATAGCTATAGAACACTAAAGAAACCTAATAAACCTAATAAGCCTAATAAACCTAATATAACTAATAACGAGCTACTTATTTAATAGCTACTATAACACTACTCGATAATAATAGTAAGGTACTACCCCTAGCACTAAATTACTATTATTATAGTATAAGTGTCTTCCTAGTCGAGGTATTTAGTGAATAGTATACGCTCGTCGACGATACTCGTTAGTTAGTTACTACCCTCGGAAACCTCGTAGTTATAGAAACCGTATATATATAACTAAACGCTACCTTTCTACCTAAGCCCTTTAATGGACTATATATCGTAACCTATAACTATAGCTATAACTATAACGACTAAGCCTACTATACTACGCTCGGTTATTATAATAGATAATTATAGTACTTATAGGAAGGAGGTAAGGTAAAAATCGGTGCTACCGGCTTACGTAATTAACGTCGCCTCTAGTACGTCGTTCGACTTTACTACCGCTTTAGAGTTGTCGCCCTCTAGCTTCTGCCTTATTTACTAGATTTTAATCTAATCGAGCCGACATTTAACATCTTAAAGCGCTACGTACGGTAGTAGCGACATCTAGCACTAAAATATAGCGAGGATGATTATATAGTTAAGTTTAAGGCGTTTATCTAGAAGTGCTACCTAGGCTTTAGTTATAGAGTAGATTTTCGTAATCTCTTCTAGAAGAGTTATATCTTTAAGGAAAGAATTATAATTAAGTATTAATTAATAAAGATATATAGCTATATAAGCCCCTTAGCTATTAGGATCGTTAATATAAGCGCTCGGATTAATAGTAACTAGTAGCGCATCGATAAACCGCCCTATTTCTTAAGTAATTAAACGCTATAAACCGAGCTATAGTACTAACGCCTCTATCTCTTTATCCGGCTAGTGTTTTAATATACGTAGAGTCTAATAGTTACACTAGAGTCGTAAAAGGATAATCCTTAAGTCGTTAGTAGCTATTAGCCGGTAATTAATAAGTACTATAAAAAACTACTCGAGGTGCTTATTATTCTCTACTAAAGCTAGAAGCGGTGAACTAGCGGCATCTAGCACTTTATAACGCTAAATTTACTAGTCTAATTACTATAGCTAGTAGAAGAGTAGCGGAGGAGGATAGCTACTAGCTATAAAGTTAAAGTATTACTATATTTAGCTACTAATTAACTCTTCGGATAGCGTACGAGGTAATAAAGAAGTACGTAAGCGATTATAGCGATATTACCTCTTAGCCTCGCTACTAGCGTTCCTTATAACAAGATTAATAACTAATCTTAGAGAGTCTATAATCGAGCTACGACTACCTTTTATCTCTAATTACTAATAGCGGACTATATCTATACCTATTAGATAGTGCTCGTCGCTAATTAGTATATAACTGTAGCCGCCGGCGACGAATTTATAAGTTCTAGAGGTATATCTATATACGTCTCTTATATGTCGCTAGAACGTACTAAGCTCGAGGAAGGTAATACTAGTTATAATCGGATAAGGCTCGGATCTTCTAGGCACCGAGATAGGCTAGTTTAGTACACCTCTAGAGGTTATTAAAGCAATTAGAGCGTTATATAGAGTACTAGAGGTTAAGGGGGTCCTAATCGTTAACAACGCTAAGATATACTAAGATAAATTTACTTCTAAATTCGGAATTTACCTCTCTAATAATGTTAGTAAATTTAACTAATAATCGGTTATAGTAAGCTTAATCTCTTTACGCTTATTCTTAAAGGCTAATTAAGTAGCTTAGATAACTACTAGCTAGTAGCGAGTTATATTAAAGGCCGACTAAATACTAGTATCTAAGTTCTTCGTTAAATTCGTACTTAGCTATATAGTCCTTTTTCGACGAGATACTAAGGTTAAACTAGCTCTAATAGCGTAGTCATTAGTAGCCGTTAACGAGTTAACGTTGAACTACGCTAGGTCTCCCTTAGTACTAATAACGTTACTATCGCTCTAAACGATCTTAGTGCTAAAGACGACGCTCTAGTAGACTATAATATCGATAGCTAAGGGCGGAGGAGGATCCTTAGGAGGAGCTTAGTGTCGAACTAAGTACTTAAAGGACAAAGAGAGGTCCCTCGAGAGGCTAGAACTAGCCGCTATAGAGGTCTATAAAGCTAATACTTCACTAGCTACCTTCTTCTTAGCACCTCTAGCGCCTCTATTTTAAATTTTATCGATATCTTTAAAGCCTTTAGTAGAGGAGGTCTTCCGAGATTTACTCGAGGTCCTCTACTTAGTAGGGGGCGGCTTTCTCTTTTTTGCGCGCTATTTAATACGCTCTTCTCTAGCGCTTTTAGAAACTACTAGAGGGTTATTATTAACCCTCGCTAGTGTCGTCCTATAGTGCTCGGCGACTTTAGCTAACTTTAAAGGGGCCTAACGAGGTTAAGGATTAGCTAACGCCTTAGGCGAAAAGTAGCTAGGCTCCTTACCCTTTATAGACTAAGTCGATTATCTTCTAGAAGAAGGAGGTAACTTAGAAAGTAATAAATTAAATCGAATATACCTTTACGAAGCTAGCTAGCTATCTAAATTATCTAAATTATTAAGGTTAAGATTAGGAGGGGAGTCGGTAAGGGGAGAGGCTATAGGGCTTAGGAACTTACTATAGTCTCGTTCGACCTCTATTAAGTTATTTAGCCCTAAAACCTCTTCTTTATCGCTTTCTTCTTCGGTCTTATTCTCGTTAATACTATCCTTATTATTTATAGGACTTATAGCTTAATTAGACAGTTCTAGTTAAGTCTAAGGTAGTTATATATTAAGGTCGCTCGCCGAGCTATCCTAATCGCTAAGGACGCGATCGCGTAATTACGAAAGGCTTAGGGAGTTATTTTTAGTGTTAGATATGATTAAAACACCCTTATAAAGCTATATAGTAGCAATTTAGAGCTTCAATTTTGATGAATCGTGTGATATCTATAAAGGGGGGCGAAATAGGCGTTATTTTGGTGTAGAAACGCTCGCAAAATTGCCAAGGAATCCCACTAATTTTGAGTACTAGAATACATTTCGGTCCAAATGATGGCTGCTTGCATTCACCCGTACATAACCTTCTTTCTCCCTTTGTTCTTCTCGTTAAAGGGCCTCCGGCTCGCCGTTGACCACTTCTTCCGCCCACTCCGTGACATCTCTTTGATGGATGACGTTGAGTTCGTGTCCGCGGCAATGTCATCTATGGTTGTCGTAGCCTTCGCGTACGACATTCTGCCTGTCTCGTATCTTGTACCGGTACCCTTGCTCTCAGCCGCCCGATCTGCGGTAATGGCAGACCGGCGTGGCTGCCGGAATGTCTCCCACTTGGGTGGGTATCGACCTGGCTCTTCCGAGTTCCATAGTGCGACCGTATGCATGCTTGTGCTCCTCGCTCTCATGGACTCATGGCACCCTCCGGGTCGTCAATTGGGTCACCGGGAAGGCTGCAGGTCTGGCCGCGAAGTCCCCTAGTGCAATACTACATATATGTGGGCGTAGCGGAGCAGCGGTCCCGAAAGACGATGGGAGGGTACAGCCTGCAAGATTGGAGGACAGCGGAGCTGCGCTGGGAGGGGACCGGTGCTGCAACAGGTGAGGCTCGAAGGGTCGGTCCGCCGGCGAGGATCTGTCTGAGGTCGGCGAATGGCCATAGCCGACGGATATGTGGCGTCAAAGACTGTTGTCGTCATGATCGTCTGCTAAGGTGCGGAATGATCAAGGACGAGATCCAGCGAGAGGCTTAGGGCGTTGGCACTCGTGTGTGCGGAGGATCCGTTCCCACGTGACCGCCTGCTCCTGCTACGCCTCTCTTTCCTGTTGACTGTAGAAGAGCCGGTTGCATCTGGCGGAACCAGAACAGTTTATGACTACCGAAGACGACATTTTTGCTCTTGTACCGCTCTTGATGCGCGCGTTTTACAAGGCTTGGAAAGCTCGGAGAGCTGCGGTGGGTGAAGGGAACAAGCGTGCTCGATTGTTTCGGGTGCAGGGATAGCGCTGGATTTCAGCCATACGGCTGACAGATGGCTTGGAACGAGGCAATGAGGTCGTCAAGATGGGCGCACTGTCAAGGTGAGAGGGTGCAAGGGCATCTTCCCCAGGTGGGGCTCTATGAGTACCCCGCGGTCATGTCAGCATCATTATTGATCACAACACTTCCACTGCACAGCTCCATGAGAAGCTTGGTAACAAACCATAATGTCGCCTCGAAGTTCCAAGTCTCCTTCCTTGGTGCCTGACAAGTACGAATCGTTGTCGAAGAAGGTTCTGGAGGAACATATGTACGCCACACGGCCTGTCCCTGCAAGAACCATGTCGGCTGACTATGTGCGGCAGTCAAGTACTGCAAATTGAGCTAGAGCGAGGTCACAGACGGTGTGATGGCCCTTTCCGAATCATGCAAAATGTACTCCGCTGACAGTCCTCTAGTGCTCGTGGACTCAATCTTGCGTACATCACCTTCGTCCTCACCCGCACCGTACTATGCTATATGTCCGCCTTCTTAGCATACCGCCTGATATCTCGCTGGATCCCACTACCGATTCCCTCAATACACGTAACGACTGTGGGTGAAACTTTTGAATCATTCTCATCTTGGTGTTCAACATTGGACTGGACCCTCAGCTGGTCTGATCTAGACAAGGTGGAGTGGCTGTCATGGCCTCGCATGTTGCACGCATACTATCAGACCAGCGGATGGCATCTCACTCGCTTTGAAGGGGGCTCGGTTGTGTGGGAACGACAAGATTGGGCACAAGAGACAATGGGTTGGCTGATCGTGGGTTTGATTTACGTACTGGTCGACCATGTGTACACGACACGAATATGGAGGTTTGGCCGAGAGACGGAGAGACCACTACATATGAGTCAGAGGGGAGTTGTAGATCCAAGGTGGTAGCGCCAGGGGCTTTGAGTCTGTACGAGCGTTCGCTGTGTAGCTAAAGATTGATCGCAGCAGCGGTGGTCAAGTGTGGTCTTGCCTTGCCCTCATTCTTATCCGCATGTCTGTGAGCAGGCCAAATATGTTGTTGGCCAAAGACTGGAACTCAGTGGTATCACCAGGGTAAGCGACAAATAGACGCTTGTCCTCATGCCACAGCAGACTGTGCTGCTTGAGAAGGGCCGACCTTGTTTCCGGGGCTGATTCCACGACGAGCCAATCCAGGTATCCTTCCATGAATTGCCGTACAAGCTCATTATCAACTTCGTTATTGTCTTTCAGCAGAGTCTGCAGCGACAAGTCGTATACTGGCCACGGTACTCTTTGTTGCAACGCCAGACCGGTAGGCCGCTGACTCCGGGCCCAAGCCTTCACAGTGGATGCGTTGGACCAGAATCTGGCGTACTCACTGTAGACGGCCGTGTCTTGTCGCAAGTCCGTCAGGGTGAGCAAAGCGTAACGTCCGACAAAAAATATCAACCAATATATGAACCAGACTGACATTTGGGAAAACGTTTCCTTGTACATGTCTTGCACGAACAAGAGAAGGCGAGCGTCAACGCGAAAGGCCGGAAGTTGGACCGTTGGAGTCTTGATAGTCCTTGGGATGGCCAGCACAAGACTAGCGATATCGACCATGGTGGTGCATGCTAGGCTTGCAAGTATAAATACACCACAGGGTATGAAGATTGACTTTCGTGGAGCAAGCAGCTGGAGGACGATGCCCTCAAGGTTTCTGATGATATCATCCATTATTGAAGAGGCCAAGGGCAATTTGTAGAGTACAAGTTGACCGACCGCAGTGTTTTGAATTGATTAGAGGCAGACGTATGTCGCCCAGTAGAGTGGAATGTGCCGTGAATTGTGGAATGGGAATCATAAGGTTAAGATTAAGGTTGCGATGGCGCACTTCTAGCGTGCGGACGGAGGCTCATATGTGCCAAAGCCTCAACCGTCAAATTCATTGTTTATACCTAGTAAATAACCTCTATAACCACCTCTATTGTCACTAATTCGTGAATATCGATATAGATAATACATTTCAAGGTAAATTAGAAGCTTATTAGCTTAATAATAGGGAGTATTTTCATTATATTGTCTTATTAGAGTGCCTATTAACGCCGTTAGAGGTGTTATAACCTAGGATCTAGCAAACTAATTCTTTATAGCAACCTTATCCTCGTAGCTATACTCGCTATAGCTAATCGCTAGTTAGCTCGCGTTCGCGCTCGCCGCGCTTAAGAGTATATCCTCGTAGATACTACCGTTACTACCTTAGTCGTAGCTACTTACCTCGAGCTTCTATAGTCGTTTTTAGACTTATAGAAAGAAGATTTCCTTAGTATATAGCACTATAAGATGTCCTACCTTATAGTAGAGATAGAGGCGTAAGAGTAATAGATACTATACTCGTAGTATACTCGCTAACTACTCGCTAGTAGCTATCGCCGCCCTACTACTACTAACGAGATAGACTTCTAGTTTTATAGCTAGGCTACATTTATAGGTTATATAAATAACCTTAAGAGTAAGGAGAAGAAGTACGCGGCTAGTTAGTTACTATATAAGATTAATACGGCTAGCTATATTATAGAGACCGATTAAGGCGAGCTAGCGCCGAATCCGTATAAAGAGTATAGTAAGCGTAGTGTCGTTTATCGTATATTTAGAGATTAGCTAGACACTACTTATATATTCTATAAGAGGTAGAATAAGCCTCGTTATAAGGCTAAAGTTAGTTAGATTAGGAGGGAGAATAGAGGTAAGGAGGGTAAGGGTATTAAGGGAGGAGTTATAGCGGAGGCTACGCCGCCTACTACTACTATAAGTACCGCTACGAGTAAGTAGCGAGTAGCTTAATTAGAGGTATTAGTATAGTAGTAGTAGGTAGAGATTAAAGCTATAAGGTAGGAGATTAAGGGCATAAAGGCGATATAGAATAAGTATATCGTAGGCTAAGAGCCTAATAAGTAGAGCTAGTCGTTTTTACGTAGTTTTTATATTATATTATAATACCTAATAGATCTCCTTTTACTCTATAATATCTTCTACGAGTTATACTATAAGTACTAAGATCCCTCCTTTTAGTAGTATATTACTACTCCCCCTCTCTTCTACTCCTTTATCTCTTTATAGATTTAGTCCTTTTCCTCTTTCTAAGCTCTATCCTATTTAGGACTAGCTTAGCTAACTACTTAATAGTCGTAATCGGTATCTCTAAGGCTATAGGGCTTATATAATCCTCTATTATATCGACAAATTTAGGGGGTTAATCTCGGCGGAGGACCTATATAGTTAGCGCGAGTACTACTACGAGTTATAGCGAGTACCTATAGGTACGTATTTCTCCTACTTAATTATAGGTAACTTATCTTCCTTATTCTCTAGTACTAACGACGTTATTCTCGTAGTACTGTTGCGGTGTAGGTGTCTTCCTAGTCGAGGTATTTAGTGAATAGTATACGCTCGTCGACGACACTCGTTAGTTAGTTACTACCCTCGGAAACCTCGTAGTCGTAGAAACCTCATGTGCATAACTAACGCTACCTTTCTACCTAAGCCCTTTAATGGACTATATATCGTAACCTATGACTGTAGCTATAACTATAACGACTAAGCCTACCACAACCGTCCCCTTCCCCCTAGTGTCTAACCTAGACACGAACGACCTACACGCCTTAGAGTCCTTAACGACGAGCTACACGACGACGACCCTTACTAATAACGAGCTCCTCGCCGAGGCCGGCAGCTCCGTCCTCCGCCTCCTTGCGCTGACGACGCTATGTCTCTAAGTTATCACTAGAAAGACCTTCCTCTTTATCCTCCGATAAATCTATTTTACCCTTATTATCCTCTTCTTTAGAATCTAAATCTACTTCCCCCCCTTCCTTATTAGAACCTATCTCTATATCCTCCTTATCGCCCTCGACTATAATAGGATTAGGGTCATCCTTCGCGGCAGGGACTAGGCCCTCCTTAGCATAACGGAAGAAAGAACGAGCACTAATAAAGTAGGCCTTCTTATACTACTAGACCTTGACCTAAGCCTTCTCTATAGCTACGGCGATCTCCGCACGAATCTCCCTAACACGATCCTCGGTAGCTTAGAGATCGTCACCTAATAGGATGTCTCTTTCCTCGACGACGGCGGGATCGTCCTAACGAATATAGCCAACTAGAGCGTTACTAATAGGACTATCGATTTGTAGAGTAATAGCGGCGGGGAAAGTAGAGTGTACACTTCCGTACATGTTTAGCTTACTAGAAGGAGTCCTAGGACTAGGGCGCTTCTACATGTAAGCGAGAGTAAGCTCGCTATACGAACTACCCTCGAACTACTCTAGAGTCTCGTAATCGGCACTAATCCCACAGAACTAAGGGAGCATAGTGCGACGAATAGAATCGGTAGGACTAGTCGAACCGTACGGGGTATAAGGCATAGTAATACGAACGTTACTAGCCTTATAAATTGTTAACTCCTAGTCGGCCTTATACTTCTTAATATCGTTCTATGTAAAGTGCTTATCGGTGATGTTAATAACTAGGGCGTCGGTAAGAACCTTACGAGCCTTCATGTCCTAAACCTACTCCTTTATATAGTAATACATCTTAGGCATAACGATAGTGTAATTCTTTAGCGTCTTATCGTTAAGGCTAATAGAACCTTAGACGGCATCTCCTCTATACCTATTAGCAAGGCGGCTAGGGTTAACGTCAATGTAACGGAACTACGTGTAATCTCTAGGGACGGTGTATTTAGCGTAGTAAGGGTAGGAAATTAACTAAGTAAGCTTGTCGGGACGACTAGCAACATATGCTCGATAGTATTTAGGATCTATACGTATAGCCTACTGTCCGAGAGAGTAAAACATATTACGTAACTACCCTAGCTAGTTCTTGCCCTTAGGATGACCGAAATAGTGAAGATATATATCTATCTCGGTGTAGAAGATATCTATAAGAGGAGAATCCCCTTCGGCCTACTATTTAAAGATGTTAATGACTATATTGCCGTCGGCAACCTATTCGTCGTAAAGCCCCTTACGGAAACCGTCGAGGATAAGCTTCCTCGTATCCTTAGAGATGTAACGATCTATAACTATAGACTTATACTTAAAAACACTACGCTTAGTAGACTCGCGAGCGACACGGAAAGTTAGAATAAGCTACTTAGCTGTCTCTTTCTATATACGTATTAAGTCTAGAGTGCCCCCGTAGTAGGCGTTATACTAATAGCGAATACGCCTAGCTAAAACTTCGTACTTAAGGTTAGTAAGTAGGTGTAGACGACGAGCTAGAAGACGAGTGTGTAAGTGACAGACGGTCGCATTAGTAGCTAAATCCTTGCGCATCTAAGTGTTTATAATAACGGCGAGTTCGGAATTAGAGAGCGGCTCCTTTAAGGTAAACTCGGCCTTAACCCTCGGAGGGACTCTAGTGTAGTTACACTCCTTCTTAGTCGACGAAGTAACAGCCTTGCCCTTACCCTTATCCTACGGAGCAACTAATGCAGAAACAGAGCGATCGGGTATCTCGTACTACCTATTACTATTATCGAATTCGTTAAAGCGACGCTTCTTAGAAGGAGAACCTTCACGACTAGTCTCTACCGACGGAATAGCCTCTTATTCGACTAGCTCTTCTTTATCCTCTTCTTCTTCTAAGCGACTAAGGCGGAGACGTGTAGAACGACGTAAGCGGCTTAAAACTTATGCGGGAGTAGCCGCTCCTAAGCCCGGCTTAGGTCTAGCACTGCCGAGGTTTACTCGAGAACTTCCTCCTACGAACATTACGGCTTTAGTGATGCACACCGCGTTAGTGTTAGAAACACTAGGATAACTAGAAACCGAAGCTTAACGACTTCCGGACGTAGTAGTAGACGAGGTGGTAGGGGTACTACTAGTAATCTAGGACGGAGCGGGAACCTTATATAAGAAACCGAGCTTATTCTAGGCGAAATACTTAGTGAATTGTCCTTTACGGACCACACGAAGCTCCTTTACGTTAAGTGCCTTAACGCTCGGCTGCTTCGAGGATTCGACTAATTTAGCCGTAGTAGTAATGTCTTATAGGCGGACGTCGTGACTAATGATACTCTTCGGGGTGCTAACACGTTTAATAGTTACGCGAACCACTATATTAATAGTCTAACGGAAAGTCTTCCCCCTAGAGATACGGTTAAACTGCTAACGAGAACGATCCCCTAAACCGGAGTACTAATCCTTATAGAGCTCGTAGGACTACTTGTAGTCCGAAACGCCACGTTAGAGAGCGCTGTGATGTTCTAAACTCTTATTCCTGTTCTCCTTAACCCTCTCGTATATACTATAAGCCTTAGGAAACATTTCCTCCTAATCCTTCTTACTTAAGGCGACGATATTGCCCTCGAGGAGACTATAGATAATGTCGTAGGTAAGTGTCTCGACGTAGTTCTAAGCCTTTATAGCGATACCGAGGACCTGCGCGATGAAATCTATACGGATATCATTGTTACACTTACGGGCGTACTTTAAGACCTCCTCGGTATTCGTAAAGCTCTTGTCCTTATACGTAAAGACTCCGACTCCTCCGTTCTAACTACTGCCTCCGTTCATTACCTTAGAATCGCCGGATAGGATTATTACACTTAAGGTAGGATTAGCCTTAGGCTGACCTCTACCTCCCTATATAGCGTAAAAGCTATAAGGCCGTGAAACCCGCGGTTATCGATGGGGATTGCGATTAAATAGCGTAGCTATTGTCTAATAACGCTGTAGCCTCGTCTTGCTACGAAAAGGAGACCTTCTAAGAGCTTCGTTAGATATATTGTCTTGCGGAAATAAAAGGTAGGTTTCTATAAGGTGTAGGAGATCGAGGGGTTATATTAGAAAATTTTCGCGCGGCAACACTAGCTCTACTATAGTAACATCTATATGTAGGTGTATCTAGCAAGCGCTATACCTCTTATGATTCGCTATGTGCGGCGGCACTATGTGTTAATATAGCACCTTTACACCTTCTTCCTCTTTGTCCTTTTACTACACCGTTTACTATATAGAACCTCTATAAACATATATAAAGAAATCGAATTCGGAACTAAGGAAACGTAGAAGTGCTTCGAGGAAGTAATCTAGGTACTATAAATAGAAACAACAAAGGAAACCTTTCACCTTACCGTTTATCCGTTCTAACACCTCGTTAGATCTACTACCCTTGACGGCTGCGGCGTAATATGTACACAATGGTTGTGACCGACTATATACACAATGAAAATCCCCCTTTTATAAACCCTACCCCCTCCCCCTAGTGTCTAACCTAGACACTAACCCTATTCTATAATCTCGTACTCGTCGCGATTAAAGCCCTCTAGACGTGTAATCTCGACGACAGGTTCTTGTTCTAATACGTGACGAAGTGCTACTATATACACTTGCTCCTTATCTACCGACAAGTACTTCTTTAATCTCCGACGTGTATATATACTACGAACCTCGACGCTATTAAGCTCGGTAATCTTATATGAACCTAAATCGTGAACTTTGACAATGCGATACGGGCCTCGCCACCTATTCTTAAGCTTATCTTGTCGAATCTTCTTATAATAAGTGTTATAGACTAGGACGATATCGTCAATATTAAGCTTATTATATTAAATCCGGCGACGTAGATCCTATGCCTCTTTGTATTCTTAACGAAGACGATATACACGATCCTACGTCTCCTAAAGATCCTCGTCTCTCTATTTAAGTTATCGAGCACGAGCGGCAATAAGCTCTTCCGTAGTGCGAACCTACGACTAATCCTGTGTTCGCTAACTATAAATATCGAATTCTACCGGAAGGACAGTGTCGGTCCTAAACATAAGTAACGAAGGTGTTTAACTAGTGATCCTATTAACGGTTAACCGTTCGGCCTATAGGACGTAAGTAAGATATTGAACCTATTAACTATTATTCTTACCCGTAATCTTCGAAAGACTATCTATAATGTTCGGATGCCCTCGTTTAGCCTTATTAGATTGTGGATTGTAAGCTAAAGTAACGACGTGATCTATGCTAAACTACTCGGCGAGAGAGTAGACTAACCCTTTAAACTCGGAACCTCTATCTACTACTAGTGTCTTAATAGCGCTAAACCTATATATAACCTCTTCGTATAGGAATTTCGCAGCGGACTTACTATTAGAATTGTGTAGTGCCTTAGCCTCTAGCCATGAACTAACGGCCTCCCGAGCAACAACGAGATATTAACATCCTTCCGACATAGGCATATAAACGACATCGACGTACTACTTTATATAAAGGGTAGAGACGCCGCTCGGATGTAGCTCCTCCGTTTCTCGTAAAAGCGCTCTTCTTTAACATTCGTCGCACGTAGCTACGTAGTGACGAACATTAGCATATAGCGTCTTCTACTAGTACCGGTCGGCAATCTTTCTCTAAGTACCCTTACGACCCTTATAACTACTTCCGTCATGAAGCTCTTTAATGATCTTATCTCTGTGGTCCTCTATATCGACGACGCGGCGTAACGGTATTGACCTCTAACTACGTCTAAAAAGGTAGCTATCATTAATAAGGAACATCGACGTATTCCTCTTAAATTTTATAAATTCGGAGGTGTCTAAATGTGGCGGTCGTCGTAACGTTGTAAGATAGTCGGCAATGTCTTGCGATTCTGCTAAATATTCCTCGCGAACTAGAGCAGTTCGCTTATTACTCCTATCTACCTAGAGAGGACGAATAGACACGTAAAACAGCTCGGAATCGATTAAGTCGTCTACGTCCACATTATGCGCCTTATTATCATTGTCTAACGGACCTCGTAGGCGGCGAGAAAGCCCATTAGTAGCCCTATTCTTCTTGCTAGGAACATGTCGAACGTCGAAGGCGAATAAGCGTATCTACGTAATCCACTAGACAGTAACCGAACTAGGAAGATTAGTAGCGGATCGATTAAGTTGTGCCACTAAGGTGTTAGCGTCCGTCTCGATAATGAATAGGACCCTATAAAGATACGAACGGACCTTCTATAGTGCCTTAAGCACGCCGCGGCACTCCCTCTTACTAGTATTATACTTCTTTTCGGCTTTAGACTACATACTAGATTCGAATCGAACGATATAGCGTTTCTTCTTAGCCTCCGAACTCTCCTATATAAGGATTACACCCTATCCTGTTAAACTAGCGTCTATAGCTAAGATGATCGATCCGGCTTGTTTACTATAATTAATCGACGTAAGTGCGGGTATAGAAGTCAGCGCTTATTTAAGTGCGTTCATAGAGGATTGTGCCTCCTTAGTCTATTCGAAAACAACACTAGCTCGTAGTAGCTAATACAACGGCCGGGCGACGATAGCAAAATCTTTAACCTATATACGGTAATACATATAGATGCTAAGGAAGGCGCGTACCTCCGTACTATTCTTACATAGCGGCCACTCTATAATCTTAACGATCTTAGACTAGTCTAGATAACGTCCTCTAGAATCATAGACAAAGCCTACTACCTTGAGACCTAACTACAAAAACTGGGACTTTCTACTAGAAATAGTAACTCTAGCTCTCTCTATGTCGGTAAGCGTGCGGTCTAACGTCTATATATATTCGAGCATAAAACGTCTAACACTAGGAAAAGACTCCTCTCTACTATAATCCGTACGAGGTCCCTTGATCCTATTATCGTCCACGAAAGGTTATATATTATAAGGTATCCGATCCCGTAGAATCGTGTCGTTAATCCTATAGAACTACGTAACTAAATTCGTCGCTCCCTAAGGAAGTCTTGTCTATCGGACGAGCCTAATAGGTGTTATAAATAAGGTAATATTGCGGCTTTCCTCCGCAAGGGGGACTTAGTCGTATCCGGAAAAGTAATCCACGAGTAAGGCGATATATATACCGGTAAAAGACTCCGAGAATTTATCTATAGAAGGAGGGAGGTTAGCATCTCTAATCGTCACGCGATTAATGCTTATCGCCGCATTAACTAACCGATACTTATTCGTATCCTTCTTCTTAACTAGGAAATAGGGATTCCTGTACAGTGCGTAACTTAGTTTAAGGAGCCCGTTCGCAATTCTCTCTTTTACTATGTCTACTACGATACCTATTAAAGATCGCGGAATAGGGAAACTAGGTTCCTGCCACGGCGTGTAGTCTATAGTCCTAATAGACTACGCTAGCGTAACGTTACTTCTCACCGTACTAATCTTAGAGAAGTCCTAAGCTAGAACGGCTTCTCGGTTTAGGAGCACTTATATTAATACCTCCCGTTTAGCTAGCGTAACTTCGTGACCAATAATAAGCTTACGCTCTCTCTTAGGTGTAAGTCGCGATCGCTCCTTAATATCGGAAAACTTAGCGATAAGTAGGTGCCCGTATAGCGCTAACCGGAAAGGTCTTAATACTTCACGAGCTAAGCACTATTCTCGCTATGTATTCACCCCTCTAGGTGTAGAACCGTCTAAGATCGAAGTATCTACTAGCCGAACCTTCTTATCCTTCCTTTTATATAAGGTATTCACCCCTACCCTCGGCACTCCGCGGGAGGCTCGACGTATTCTAAGCCGCACGGTAGTAAGCATTAAGTGGATATCATTCTTTCGAGAGATCCGAGGCATACTATCGTCCTCTAATAACGGCATAAACCAAAAATAGCCGCGTACTAGGTTAGCTAGCCGTTCCCCTCTAGAGGGTAGAACATTAGCTATGCGGCGAATTCGGCAAATCTCCGGCAATGCTAGTTCTAAGCCCGGCTTAGATCTAGGAATTTTTGCGCTATTCCTAAAAAGGAAACCCTCCCGTTCTCCTACACCCTCCTCGAATGTACGAACCTCTTTATCCTAAGTAACCTATAAAAGTAGAGAATTGTTTTTGTCGTTTTCTAGTAGTTTATAAAGAATTAAATCCGTGTACGTATTATTAATATAAGAAATAGGGAGATCCGATCCATAAGCAACCTATAAAGAAGAAATAGAAACCGAAACTCCTAGTCGATATCCCGGCTCTCCTCGCGCGACATTATAGCCGGGACCGATACCGCCTAATCGTTTAAAGACCTCGATAACCTCGTTAACTCGTAGAAAGATCTATTCTTCGGTCCGCTCGATTTCGCACCCTAAAAGGTGACCTTTTACGAACCGTTAGGCGACTAGATCGTCCTATGCTAGGAACTATTATCTATATTTTAAGAAATAAGACGAGACTTACGTTCGAAAGGCCTTCCTAGAATAACGTATTCTGACCTCTTCCTAGTTAATAAGAAATGCGTGTGGATTACGACACCTCTAATGTTGATAGGCACATTAACATAAGTCCTAGAGAAAGAGCCTATACCTGTTACACTATCTATAATAATCTTAACATCTCGCTAGATCGGCAAACCTAGTTCCTTAGCTAACCTTAACGATATAAGGTTACATTTAGCACCGCTATCGAGAAGCGCACGAACCGTAGTCGTATTAAACCTAAGACTAGTAATTAACCTCGGACTAGTAATAGTCATTAAATCAGCGGAAGCTCCCTTCTAATCTATATCCGCATTAGGATCGAGATTCACGAATTCCTCCGGTTATTAGACTAGATTCACCTCGGCACGAGGGCGGAAGAGCTCGGGAATATTATTACTAGGAAGATTAGGGTTGTCGAACCTTCGATAAAAGATCTTAGACAACGGTTGTAAGATTCCGAGGAGAGACCCTATCCTTATTATAATATTAGAGTTTAACAAGGATTATATAGCTTACTACGGATTAGTGACCTATTATAGAACCTTGTCGAAGCGCTTAGTGCGAGGAATACGCTTTATAGGTCGTAGAGCCTCCTTAGCGACCGGATCCTCTATGTCGGCGTCTTCCTCCTTAGTCTTAGTAACGGCTTTAACGGTGGCCGAACGAGCCCTAGTAATAGTCACCCCTTCCGGAACATTAGTAACAGCTACCGGTCGATAAGCACTAGTGCGAAGGGACTTAGCGATGCCGTAGGACGGTTTAGAAGGACCTGCCTTAGTGACCCTATTAGTAGGACCCTTACCTTTGTCCGTTCGAGCATCGCGAGGTGTAGTACTCGGCTAAGTAGTAGCTATAACCGGAACTTCCTTAACGAAGTCGTTATTATCGTTATTATCCCTCCTAACTAGATCCTCTAGGTAGAAATCCTTACACTAAATAGACTTAGACGCTTCATCCTTAGAATTATCGTCGACAGTTAGTATCTTATAGTCTAGGTTGTTAACCGCTAACTTCCCCGCAGCTCGGAGCCTAGCCTTAACTTGTTCTTATTGTGACTAAGTAGCTCCCTTATTACGTCTTACTAGACGACTAACTAGACGTTATAGGTTCTCTATAGTTCCCTAAACTAAGCTATTGCCTTCTAAATGTAGGAGACTAAGATTAATAAGCTTTCGAAGCTCTAGGTAATTAGGTCGAGAGTGACCTTCCTTTTTATAGTACTAGCACCTACGAGGACCGAGAGGAATAGCATTCGAACTAGTAGCTAGTGTAAATCCGGACGGTTAATACGAAACTAGGGCTAGACGAGGTAGTCCTACAGGAAGAGACTAGCCGTTTATTACTTATGCGACTTAGACCGATAGCTTATCTATTCTCTTATAAAGAGCCTATATACTCGAATCCGAAGGAGGGGCAGCTATAGGAGTGTTCGTTTAAGCCTTAACAGAAACATCGGGGACACGAGGCTAAGTAGTGCCTTCCTTAGTAATGACCGAGGTAACCTTCTCGCGCTCCTTACGAACCGACTAGAAGGATTCAAGTCGTCGCATCTTAGAGATCTTCTCCTTAGCTAAATAGTAGATCCTCGGAAAATCCTTAAAGGTGTCGGGGTGCTTTACATCTATGCCACTCTTTGCTCTAACGTAACTACGAACATTAACTAGAAGACCTTCGGTGAACTACGTGCCCCTCGTAATGATATCGAGCCGAGTTTCACTAAGAGCGTTAGCGGTCTTCCTAAACATCCTATAGTACTAGAGCATGTTAGAGAAAGTCTCCCTCGGTGTATCCCTTAGTTATTCGAGATAAGCACGAGACGTTATTAGGTAATCCGAGTCCTTATCCTCGAAACTAAGCTTTATCTCCTTCTTAAGACTAACCTAGTCTCTCGAAGCCTAACTAAGATAGGATTTTACCTGTCTACGGATCTTAGCGCTATAGTACTAAGGCAACCTTCGAATAGTAACCTCCTTAGAAAGATTATAGGATCGAATAAAGGTCTCCTATTCTTCTATAAACTCTATAACGTTATAGCTGTCGAAGTAAGGAGCACCTTATTGTCTAGGGCTAGGAGCTAGTAGTATTATCTACACTATAAAAGGCTACCCTCCCTATTGTATCGATGCTAAACCTTTAGCTATTAGAGGAGTCCGTTCCTCGTCCTTTAGTGGGTTCGAAGGGGTCGTACGCTTCTCTATAGAAGGAGGTGTTAGCTAAGGGGAAGGGGTGCTCTCCGGATTAAGGCCGGCATTCATTGTAACGTTTCCTTTGTCCTCGGACTCGTTGCTTACTACTAAATAAGTAGCTTTACGGAATTTAGAAAATCTTTATCTAGTACCGAACTCTTCCGGCAACATCGACATCCTCTTAGAATAAAGAACTAGTGCTACTAAGATGTTTTCGAATAGTAGTAGGATTAACCTTAGTATTTAAATAAACTATTAGTGAACTCTATGCTACTACGTAGTACCTAGGCTAAATCTAGATAGCCCTTGTACGCTATATCGTATACTTTTAGCCCTTTTATCTATAAAGGCTTAGTCCTTCCGTATTGGTCGTCGTCTCCGTTCACTTCCGCTGCTTCTAAACCTAGGTCTATTCCGGGTCTAGGGTTGCTATGTTCTCCGTCTATATAGATAACTCTTACGAGTTAGAAACTCCTAATCAATACTCGTGTCGAACATCGTTTAAATCGAGTAGCTGTAGCCGCTCCTGTCGGGGTCTTCTAGATGCCTAACTAATTCTCCGTTACGAAACTCGTCGTGCTCCGTGTATACTAGAAATCGTCCTCGGAGGTATAAAAAAACTTCAAATCCTAAGAGACAGCGGCGGTCTTATCCTAGTGTCCTCGTATAGTGCTGCAATGACGGCTATAGAACACTAAAGAAACCTAATAAACCTAATAAGCCTAATAAACCTAATGTGACTAACAACGAGCTACTCGTTCGATAGCTGCCGTAACACTACTCGATAACAATAGTAAGGTACTACCCCTAGCACTAAATCACTATTGTTACGGTGTAGGTGTCTTCCTAGTCGAGGTATTTAGTGAATAGTATACGCTCGTCGACGACACTCGTTAGTCGGTTACTACCCTCGGAAACCTCGTAGTCGTAGAAACCTTATGTGTATAACTGACGCTACCTTTCTACCTAAGCCCTTTAATAGACTATATATCGTAACCTATGACTGTAGCCATGACTATAACGACTAAGCCTACTACAGTACTCGCTACGTATAGTGCCTTAACTCGCTTATACCTTATTCCTCGTACCTATTATATATAGATAGTAACTATATAGGTTACGCTTCTAGGCTTTAGATTTTTAACTAGTATAACGAATAGTATAAGGAGGCTACTTAGATCTCTTACTCGAAGTATACTCGCCTACGTTAACTTCCTTAGTATAGCTATATTCTTACTAAATCTAATATAAAGAAACACCGCGTAAAAGTTATTAAAGGCCGCCTAGCAATTTTTTAGGTCGTTATCCTCGTACTACTTAAGGAAGAATAGTATAATAGTAGAAGATTACTCGTCTAAACCTCTCTAAGCGTTAAACTTCTACTCTTAGAAGACTTCGTACTATTCTTTATAGTCTTAAGCGTCGTTAAAGCTCTAAACTAGACTATCGCGCTTATACTAGACCCTAGCCTATTACGTAATAGCCTTAACGAGGATATAGAACTAGTCTAGTAGAGGAAGGTTAACGTTCGACTTAGCGACTAGCGTAGTAGCTAGCCTCTTTAATAGTATACGAGCGCTAGTATAAGGTAGAGAGGTTTACTATTAAATAAAATTATAGCGAGCTTAAGCTACTAGTAATAGTAGCGAGCTAAAGGCTAGTAGGCTATCGCTCGGAGAGGGCGAGCTCTATACTAGTAAAGTACTCGTAGAGGTACTTATAGCTAGTAAAGGAAGCAGTATATAGCTACCTTATCGAATAAAAGTATTACTAGTTAGAGGCCTTAGATTCTTCGCGCTATAGCTACTATAGTATAGGTATTCGCCTATATCCTTATTATAATTAATGTTTAGCTACCTTATACAGAATTCGGCCTATAGCGTAGCCGATATAATACGCGAGTAGTACTACGAGTCTAATTACGAGTAGAGAGGGGAGCGTAGTAGTATAAAAACGATAGAAATAAGAGGATAAATATAAGGAAAACGCCTCTATTTAACTAAAATCTATATTGCCTTTAGCGCTAGTCGGATTATTAAAGGAAGCTAGCACTTCTAGTCTAACTTACCTAGGGATCTAATAGGGTTTCTCTAACTTACTAAGTATAGAGTTTATATTACTAGTATTAAAGTACTCTATAATAGCTTAATAGAGGAATAGATATACTAGTCTATAAAGGCGCTCGCTAGCTTTATTAGTAGTAGTACCGAAAGGTATAGATTCGAATTAGGAAATAATAGTAGATTAGTACTACTAGAGAGTATTAGGCGGTAGATACTCGTTAATATCTACTAGCGAGTTAGTAGCGAGTATACTAGCTAATAGAAAAAATAAGGTAGCTTCTAGAGCTAGAATAGTCTTAGGGTACTAAGGCCGCTACGTACCGAATTTACGAATTTCTTTAAGATAATCGCTAAGTACTTATAGTATAACTCGTACTCTATACTATTCGTCTCCTTCGAGCTCTAGATACTCGAAGAGGTAGTAGGGGCGGCTAGATTTAACGTATAGTCGCTTCGCTTAATAGCGGATCTTATACGAATTCTAGCGCACTATAAATCGTTAAAGCTTAGCTCTAATAATCGGTATATATACTATAAGAAGAGTAATTCGATCTAGAAGTAAATTAGTAACGTAGAGGCTATACTCTACTAGATTATAGAAATAAGCCTACTATAGATTAGTAGAGCCCTTTACTATCTATAACTACTAAGCCTCGATATGTTAATTTATCTTACTAGTACTATATTAATAGTAATCCGGAAAGGCTACTTCGACTCGCTATACTCGCTATAAAATTACGTAGTGTAAATCGGCTATAATTAAGGTTTTAGTACCTCGGTTAGATCTTACTTTAAGCGGTATAATGCCTCTAGACTCGATATACTAGAGATATTAAGCTATAACCGAGTTCTCTATATAGCTAGTAATACTAACGTAGAGCTAGAGGATATATCGCGAGTATACGTCGATTATAGCGTAGACCTAGATACCGACGCCTTTAAGCTTATAATAGACATCGAGTAACTAGCGATAATTTAGTCCTAGCGTTAAAAGGGCGCCTTTATAATATTAAACTTAGTATAGCTAACTATTAACGCCTTTAGGATTAAGCTTACGGCTTAGCTCTATAGTCCGGCGACTAGCGAGTATTAGTGTCGAGTATACTATAAGTATACTACGAACACTAGTGCCTACTAATATATATCGAGATAATACTATAGCGATTTCGTAGTTCCTCTATAAGCATTCTATACCTAAGCTATTTATTACCTTTATCTAAAAGCTCTTAAATAGTAAGCCTTACTCGCTCCCTTATAGCCTCCTCGTCTACTATATTAGTGCGCTTATAGAGTCCTATAGCTAGCTAGAGGCGTTAAAGCTACTACATTAATAGACCGCTCTAGCCTTCCTTTATAAGGATTACGAGTATAGTAGTATCCTTCTTAATAGTATTATAGAATATCTTACTAATCTAAGCTCTTAATTCCGGCGTATTAGAGGTACTTAGCTATAAGACTACACTCTAGCGCTTAAGGTAGCGCTAAAGAGTTACTCTACTAACATAGAGATTATACTTAGAGAGTAGCTTATCGAGTATAATAGCTTAAGGGAGGTTATTATAAAGAATCTAGCGCTCTATAATAGATTAGTAGGTCTCGAGTCTAGAGGACGAGAGTATAGCGACGACAACTATAGTACCTATAAGGTATTAGCGAGTACTTAGCTACTTAGACTACGAGTATAGGCTTAGCTACGTGCAAAATGCGTAGAAGGGGCGTAAAATAGAGGTTTATTTGACTATGTAAATAATAGATTTTGAGGGTTGAGGCTTTGGCACATATGAGCCTCCCTACGTGCGGCTGTCCGCGAGATACCGATTCTCCGATGTCCCGGGCCGGAACTCTACCCCGTCATATCTGAGTCATGCGGCTTTCCAGTTAGAGATCGTGTTTCACGTTCCCGCAACACTTTCACCTCCGCGGCAGTGTCATCGTCCGATACAACCTCCAAGTCCAGCATGTCACAACAGAATGGGCATGGAGAACAGACTCCGCTCGTGCAGATGGTCAAGCGCGATCCACCGGCGTTCTCCATCGGACAATGCGCCATTCATAAAGGTGCAGTGGAAGCTGTCGTCGTCCCCGGTACCGAGCAGGCAGTCTTTCGCTGCGCTGCGAAACGTGATCACACCCCTCTCTGGAGAGACATAATCCTCGATAATTTGCTGATGGATGCTGGGTTACATACCAAGGTTGCATTAACCGCAGCCCTCATCGACCAGGTTTACGATTTAGATGTGGCCGTCTCTGACAAGAAGGGCGCCATCTGCCCCACAGATAATGATCCGAGTCGCAGCATACTCCGGCGTACATCGGGGCCGATTGAGTCTCGATATCAAGACAAGGAGGAAGATCATGAGGGAGACGTTTCACGGGGTGCAAGGCCGCTCTTTGAAGAATCGGACAAGGAGAATGACTTGGTGCAAGAGGCAGAGGAGATCGAAGTGGTGCAACAGGCAGGGGAGGCTGACTCGGCGCAACAGGCAGAGGAAGGAAATGCTGAGGACGTTCACGAGGTAGACCGTAGGCCTCTCGATGGGTTGGAGGACGATCATGGTCGCAACCACGAAGACGACGAGGCGAATGACGATGACAATGCTGTGAAGCACACCGATATAACCGTCTATTTCGGCAAACACCAAGGATCCAAGTTCTCGACTACTGGGTCCGACAATCCGGGAAATGCTCTCAAGCATGCCAACATGGCGCCCAGAAACAGTCTCCCATCAAATGTTGACGGATCTCATGATGAGTATACGGTCCATGCCCACACCGGTGACGGTCAGCAACTCAAGGAGACAGACAATTTCAGATCGTCAACACTTCTCGTATCCCATAAAAGCAGTCTTTCCTCCCGAGCACAAACAGACATCAACCTTCCGCCATCCTCTCGCCGTCTTGATTCCGGTACTACGTCGTCTGCGACAGTCCAGTCTTTCGAGCTACCACAGACTCAACCCCAAGGACTACTCCGAAAACGTAAGCGCGACCACGAGATCCTTCAAGCGTCCAGCGACGACCAGTCTCGAAATTCGCCAGGTCAAGCCGCGAAGAGGTTGAAGCTGCTGTCCACGGCACGGTCCGAGGTACGGTCCAAGCTATGTTCCAGCTTCCATCGTGTTCAATGCACTATGAAATGGATCAGGATCAACCGCGCTTACCTTGAGACGACTGCGACGACTGGCCTTATCTTTTACGGCGTCTGGCGTCTCACTTCCGACCCTGACACCCTGACTTCTGTGGTGAAGTCTACTCTGGGCAATGTCTTCATCGGCTGCATTAGCATTCGGGCATCTGAGTTGGCCGCAGATAGATTCGCGGGTCCAGATTCGGCCACCTACAGCCTCGTCCAGGCTCTACTGCCAACACTACTACAACAGCCCCTTCTCGCAGCGAGTCGAGGGTTCATGCCTCCCATCAGATCATCCACCCATGCAAACCCCGCATCCCAAGTCCCCGCTGCTGCAAGCACTGTCCAGCATGACTGGTCATCTACCTCGTCTACTAGCCTCACACACTCAGCGGCAATCCCTGTTCCAGATGCGTTGACCGATGGCAAGAGGCTGACCACAGACTCGATCCAATCTCCACGCCAGGTCCCCTCCGCGGCAGACTGCGCATTGTCTTCCGTCAGCCGCAACCGCACATCGCGCGTCATCATGGGTCCACCACCTCCCTTATCGAGGCCCTCCCTTGGCGAGATGCGTGCCTCCAACCCCGCAAGAGCACAATGATGAGATGAGGCGGCATTCGCAATCTCAACACTCTGAGACAAGTGAGAGCAGGGGCTTGCAGGCTATGGAGACTGGGAGTGGAGACACACGTGACGTACATTGTCGTCGATTTGGACCATTGGCCTTTCGTTCCCGGCGTCGGTCGAAAGGGAGAAGCAATCTTAGTGGCAGCTGGAAATGGTTCACGTGCGCATACTCGGCACGGTCTCCCTGGATGATGATATGGGTGCAGCAGCAGAGCAGAACGATATGAAGACGTCGGCGTTCCACACACGGGATGCACAGCGTTTTAGTATCTATTGCGTTCAAGCATTTCAGTCGCAGGATATATACCCGGACGATATTCTTCGTCTCACGATCATGACACGACGAAAAGAGTATTAGATACAACGCATAGTCTCCTACACCCAAATCACATGATGATGATGAAACTGAATGAATCCATGAAAAGGATAAAACTCCCAGACGCCTCGCCCGATATTCCCGATGTGCCAGGCCGTGCTCTCAAAGCGACAACGTCAGCTACAGGTGATGACGTCTCTCAATCCAAGCCGCCAATTTCTGCTTGGTCCCGGCGACCGTGGACAGCAGGACATGCCTGTCGGCTTGGATGGTGCGCATTTCTCCCTCTAGCGTCTCGATCCTGCGCGCCATGTGCTCGATCAGTTGTGTCGTGGTGTCTTCTGCCCCGGATCTGATGATGCGTAGCCACTTTCGTTCAAACGCCGTGGATGATGATGATGATGATGATGATGCAGGTGGGAGGTCGGACGGTATGGTGCTAGGCTCGACGCTCGTGGGGGTGCGTCGGGGGGTCACGGCTGTGAGAGCCGCTGGAGCGACGTGGCAAGGGTCGGGTGCTGGTGTGCCGTGGACGGGCTGCGTGTCGTGCTGTTCGCGCGAGGTGGGTGCAGGGGTTTCCGCTGTAGCTGGGAACGATGGCGGCTCATCCGGTGCGCGGTCAGCCCTGGAATGAGTAGCGGCGATTGCGTCTGGGTCTGGCGATGAGGAAGGCGATGCGGTGAGCCACGCTTGTTGGTCGTTGTTGCCACGCCTCGGCCGTCCAGGGAAGTTCCACTTCCATCGCCGTAGGATACTTTGACCTCCATCTTTGGTACGTTGATGCCGGAACGATTGTTCGGCCTGTTGTAGATCCTCGACGAGACGTAGCATGGCTTGCCGCTGGCGCAGATACCTGTCACGATAATCGGTTGGCGCATCCGGCGCCGCTGTCGCCGAAACATATATAACATCTCCCACACCATTTCCCATGCCATCAGCAGGATGTGTCGTCTTCGCACATGTGCCTGCGGATTCTCGTACCTATGGTAGTCAATACTATGCGTTCTTGTGGTTCGTTCCAGAAGCTACGAACCTGCTGTGTCGATTCTGTCGGTAAGTGTGCGTTTCGTGTGGCGACATGTGGTGCAGAAGTATCAGCAACAAGTAGACACTCATTCTCGACGAGCTCATTCGCGTTGCATCGTGGTGGTAAGAGTGGAGATTGGGGTGGTGTGGCAAAAAGTGAGTCTGATTCAGTGGCCTGTATCATTTCAAGCGGAGGTGACACCTTTGCCGCGAGCTGAGGAGGTGTGCGTGGCGGCGTATCCAGCGGTACTTCTTCTGCGGGCTCTAGGAGCATGGACACAAACGAGTCAATAGCATGGGCTCGAGGGATCTTCCTGACATTGCGTGTCTTGGGAGGACGACGGGCCCACAGCGCCTCATCAGGCGTGTCCGGCGGGTTGGTGTCACCTGACCATCCACTCTCCAGCCATGAGGTTGTCCAAACAGGCCATATGGGAATGTCTTGTCCATCTGTGGTCGGGAATCCCCACTTTTGGAAGTGATATGTGTAGAAATTGACGATCTTCTCGGCGAGCAGACTCAACTTGTTCCGACTGAGGTTCAGTGGCCAGCCCAGACGGAGAAATATGGTGCGCAATTGCTCGGCGGTAGGATAGGTGCGTGGACCAAGCTGGAATTCTGCTGCTGAACTGAATAGAATATACTTGGATACGGGTCTCCATGCGAGGGGTGTCTTCGACTTTAGCTTGGCCGCTGGGACACCTTCGATGAGATCGGTTTCCGGTGAAGGGAGAGACGGTTTGGCTGGCGGCATACTCCTGGTCATTGCAATTTCACCGGTAGCCGTATGCTCAGTCGAATGGCTGCTGTGTTGGGCGATGATGGCCGCACAATCTTCATATCTGCACATTTCGGTGGCATCTGAGTCGGGCCTTGTGCTGGGCAGACCATTCAATTAGGACATGATCCTATTCTTGGTCACTGTCGACCTGTGGAAGGCCGAATCGCTTTCAGATCAGATCGCCCCAGGCCGAAACCTCGTCTGGGTCCGCCCAAGCGGATTTGGACCCATGATAGTTCGAAGCAAGTCTGCCAAAGCTGAATCTGTGTCTTGACCTGTTTTGAGTGTAGTGCCTTGTGCCGTCCATTCGGTCCAATCCCAGATGTCGCCATGTCTCATGTTCAGGCAAAACGCAACGTTGATACCCTGGCAGACTCAGCGGTCAACCAGTTTACCATCAGAGAGCCGACGTACGACGTTTTGTATCGGAAGTGATGGTGTGCAGAATCAAAAGAGACGACTAAAAGCCAAGATGCTCGTGGTCGAAGTGGAGATGTTGGTGGCGTTTGTGATTGATGATGACGAACAAGTGGCGACCAAAGCGGAACAACGCCTGACAAAAACATCAATTTGGGGCTTCAGCAAGCCCATGAGCGACGGGAAGCTTCACTTCCCACCGACAGTCTCATCAATCCATCTCGACTCTGCTGTAAATGCAGCATTTTCCACTTCTTTCTCATCCAAGGTGCGATGCTCTGGTGAATCATGGCCGCCTGGTCGCATTGCGTTTTCATGTCGCCGTTTGGTTTGCTCGTTTGTATGCCGGAGTCAACATTCATTTCCAGATCTCAGTCAGCTTTCGTGTGGTAGGTGATCCAGCCCAAGTAGAGATTGTTTCTGTGTGGACGCACCAGAAGACACGGGTGAGTAAGGTATGCATCTGCTGAACTACTTAACGCTGTCTAGATCTGTCTGTGATGGCGAGGTATCCCAGCACCTCCTGACATTTGGTGGAACTTAGACTCATCGACCATCATGTACGTTTCCGAAGTCGAACATCAATACCGTACTCTCTTCAAGCTCGAGGATGGTAACAGGACCTGCCCATTCCTTGTACGGGGTCAAGTCGGATCTTCTGCGCGTCAGTGTCGTATGATGGTGGCTCAGTCCGAGGTACGCTTCTCAGCCCTTGTCAGAGTTCTGGGCAGACTACAGGAGACCTTTCAAGACGATCCAGACAAGGTGGCGACATGGTTGAAAAAACATCTGCCCAGCTTCATCCGTCGATCAAGCTGCATCCGTCACCAACGCTGCAACGTCGCCAGCATCGCCGCCCGCTGGACCGAGAAACTGCTGGTGAGGTTCTCCAGAGCCTCTGTGTCCCATCACGAGCCGCTAGACCAGGGTCTCCTCCATTCGACAACGGCATTCACGGTCTCATCAAGCTCAGATGACGATGACTCGTTCCAGCCAAGCGAGCTATTCCCCTCTTCGGGGAATTCCTCGCAGTGGGTCGGTGCAGCGAGTCCGATCCATGGCGCTATGAAGAAGCTTGATATTGCAGAAGTCACCGAGACACTTATGCAGCCGGCACCATGTCGTTCCTCCAGCTCCCCAGACGTGCACGGAGACTTTGACTGGCATGCCTGGTTGGAAGGCATTGATCATGCGAGCCTCACTCAACCACCTGACCAGCAGATAGACGAGACGCACGACTCTTGGACGGATCCAACCACGCCGAGTAAGACACATGAGGACGCTACGGTAATTCCAAGTCTCGACTGGGTTATCTGCAGTGAGATGGAGAAGACTGTGGAGGCATACAATCCTGCGAACGTCACCACGCCAGTAGTCCCAAACGTGCTAGTGGAGACCAAGCAAGGACCTCTCGAGACTGATTCGGACATGTTCGATCTGGAAGACAAGCACTCTGATTACCTGCCGACCGAGCCTTCACACGTCAATCACGACACGTCGAGGCTGCAGCCGATCGCACAGTTAGCCCACGGGCAGGAGAATCGCACTATGAATGTCAGTGGCGTGCCGAACAGTGACCAGCCCGATGTGCTCAACGAATCCCCAGTTTTCCCCGGTGCTCGCATGCTGTCTCGGTGCCTCATCTGCTACGGCGCACTGCTCGGAAACGACGTCACGGACGATCCAACGACCGACGAGCAGCCCCCCACGACGTCTGATGGCCGTCGAGGCAAGAGTGCCGACGACGACCTCGTATCCCCGATGCCTCGAATCGATCCTCTCACGTTGGCTTGCAGTTGCTGCCATGGTCGTGTCCATTTTGGTTGTTACCACATGATCGATAATGTTCTGGGCATGGTCGTGTGCCCTTCGCTCGTCTGGTACGTGCAGAGCCAACGCCCTGACAGCTGACACGACGGGACTAACGGGTAGTAGTGCCATCATCAAGAGATAGAGAGGTAGACTTGGGTGAGAAAGGGGAAGGGAAGCCATGCACACATGTCATGTTGTTGTCAAGGGTCCGCGGCATGGAAATATTGGTTCGGGGTCAATTCAAGGTGGTGGCGATTGCGAGTCAGAGCTCGCCGTATCATTACATCTGGACGTGCGGGATATGTGATCTTACATGGTCAAGTCGTTTATTATTTCCATCAATTACTCTTTCTTCCGAGGCAGACCATAACTCACCGATCCCCATCTCGGTGTTTCATCCAAATGTACCGCCGCCGTTCTGCGCCGCCGACTGTCAGCTCCCGGCGTGATCACGCATCTCCTCGTCCAACGAACTCCTCATATCAGCCAGTACAGCCACCATGAAAGGGGCCAACGCAAACAGAGTCTTGGTCTCGGCGGGCTCGCAGCAGGCAAAGACACGCTGGAGCCGGGCGGGGCTCCAGAAGCCCGCATGTCTGACGAGCTCGTCGCGACGGGCTCCTCGGTCTGCACCGACGGTGGCGGCGAGCCCACGATCCAAGAAGGCGTGGACGGCGCCATGGTGGAGCTTGGGGAGCCTGGCGACGTCTTGGCCGAAAGGGTCCAGGACGTCGTCGAAGTGGTGGCCTGCGACTGGCCAGAGGACCTGGACGTACAGGGGGACCGAGAGGCGTCGTCGATGGGCGGCCCACAGGGCGAGCGCCTCCTCGTTTTCCCAGAAAGTGGTGTAGCGTTGCATGGCGAGGCGGTGGCGGCGTTGATCCGAAGGTTGGAGTTGGCGGGTAACACGGAGGAGGCCGCATGCGAGGCAGACGGTGAAGAAGACGGCCATACAGATCTTGGAAATGGCGAGGAAAAGGCGGACCAAGACCATGGTCCAGGGCCAGGAGAAGGAGTGGGTGTTTACGAGCAAGATTCTAGGCGTGGTGAAGTGAGGGACAAAGCGGTCGATGCAATAGACGAGGGCGTAGAGTGCTGCCGCTCCGGTGACGAAGAACTCGATCTCGGCTATGACCTTGTCGCGTCTGCGACGAACCTGGTCAGCATTGACTGCTGGAACAGACATGATTGCATAGGTTGTTGGGAGGGGATCAGAAGGGGACTGCTAAAGAAGTGGTTGTTGCGGTGACGAAGCAAGGGCGGAGGCGGGGCAATACTGTACGCAGGACGGCAATGTACGTGGGCTATTCTGTTTTATTAACATTCCTACCAGTATCATCTGCCACAGGCGATTGGGATTTTCATTTCGGTCCTCTCATTTGAGCTCTTCCGTCCAAATTGTGTGGAACAAGCGCGATTGGTGAAGTCGCAGCTAATCGGTCAAGCTCACTCTGACGGTAGAATCCACGACATCACAGTCAGCCCAGGTCTTGATTTATTATGCCTGTGCAGACGAAGCAAGCAGGTGCAGTCCGAGATACTGCAGTAAGCCCAGTCCTCGACATGTCTCGCCCTGGCCTGGGCCAACGCATTCCTACACTGGACCAAACACAGAAGAGCTCTAGTCATTGCGTCCTCGTGAAATCCTTCTGTAAGTCGTTATATAGAGATGTCTCCGCGGCTTTTTCAGCACCAAGTCACCAATATCTCGACTGTAGGTTGTGCCAGTATCTTTGTCAAGTGGATTCTGACAGCAGACAGACTTGCAATAGCTGATGATACCTACTCTGTCGGAAGCAGCCCACCACACACGACCAGCCACTGAGGAAGCCATCGACGTGACCACAAGGCTACTCATCCCCTTCCAGTGAGGATCGGAGGCTCTGCGAGCGAGGATGCAGACCAACGTTGGAAGGAGATTCGCCGTACTTGGCTGCTCTCCAACACCATGACTTAGTACTAGCCTGCTGTTTACGACGCACGAAGAGAACGTTCCGATCTCGGGAGTTGAAAAGAGACGACAGCATCACTGCTAATCCCGAGAGTGTCTGGCCAGCACGACTCGGGGCGCGCATGGTGCCACCAACACGCAAACGTCGCTTCTTGCTCAGGGTCTCTGACAAGCTTGACGCGGGCCCGATCCACAACAAGTTGATGAATGCCGCTTGCTCCCTTGATATCAGGGGATGCCCAGGTGGAGGTCTTTATCCACATCCAAACCCGGTACTCTGCTGCTACCCAGCAGAAAGAGTTTGACGCTGAGCGAGGTCGGTCGACAGGGAGGAACGTCCAGAGAGAAGTATATCTATCCGATACTAGACAGGAGGTGTAAGGATTGGTTAGAGTTTGCGAGAGTGACTGTCGAGATGCAAGCGGTACTCGGAGGAGGATAGACAGTGCAGAAGGAAGGTCGCAAGAAGCAGTCGAGCGACCTGTGGGTTTAGGCTTGGGATTGTTGTTGGAATTGTCGAGTGGTATAAGAAAGGAGTGGTATCCCGAAGATTCCGCAGGGCGCCTGATACAACGTTGATCTCAAAGTTGGGTGTGAATCTTGATGAGCCTGTAGAAGGCGCCCTGCGGAGAAGGTAGTGCGTATCAGTAAGGGATACGTTTCGCTGAAGTTGAAGCTTTGCGAAGACCGATGTCGTGACGATCAAAGATACACCAGGTCAGTTCGCAGAACGTGACGTTACCGGTGCTTACGCCTTCAGCCAGTCGCCGTCCGCAACTAGCTCCATGCCCCCATCTGCATCGCCATCTACATCGTCATCCATACATCCGCCCATACCGGTCTCCGCGCCATCCTCAACGCAACTTTGCCATGTTCCTCGACGCCCTTCTTTACGCCCTTCACCCCGCTATTACACCGGTCTTGATACGGTTCCCTGTACCCCTGTCCGCGCTTCTGCCCATATCTCCCCTCCATACCTCGCCTCCACAACTCCCCTCTAAACCTCCACTTGATGCCCCCAATCTGTCTCGCTGAACGCCCTAGGGCCTGCCGGACACCGCGAATGAATCTTGCGCGCTGTCGCTGTACGAGTCAGCCGGAGTGTGTGTGTAACGATATCGGATCCGACAACAAATGCCCCCCGCTAAGATGATACGTGTCGTGGGCAGGCTCTTCTCTTGCTTTCAGGATTTCCTTGCTCCTTTGACCGAACTCAGCATGATCGCCAAAGAACAGTATCGACCATTGGAGATGTTGGGGCTGGCCTCAAGTGACGCGTCTGCCGCTCTCTGATGCTTTGTGCCAAACTACCCCCGCCCGAGCCGTTGATCCGCGTTTTGTAAGTTCTCACTGATCACGGAGTACTAGCATGCTACTCGGGGGGCAGAGGTGAGCTGATAGCCTGGCTCAATCTCGGTGCACCACTTTTCGAGGGCGATGACTAGCAATATTAGAGGCAGGGATGACGGACCCGCTAACCAATACACTGCCGCCGCCGAGAACGATGTTATTGAGAGCAAGTCGAACCAACTGAGACTTTTCCACGGTTGAGAATGGAACGCCCAGTCCGCAGGAAACCGAGGCATCCGATTACTCTGGTGGACCGGCAAAGAGATGGATGATGACACGTCGTCGAGCATGTCATTGAGCTGGCGGTATACAGAGTGCTATCCGACTTCCGTTCTCGCTGCAAGCACCGGCGTCCTCGACCATCGTCGAGTACACCCTTGAAACCGCAGGTCTTCTTCCAACAGTGGCCCATTTTGTGTAGCTCACCTGGGTCCTCCTCTTCTGTCTTAGACTCACACAGTCTTCTCTTTCCCAGCCTCTGATTCGTCCCCATTTTGGTCTTGTGTACATCCCGGACTTACTCAAGTGTAGCGCTGGGGCCGGTCGTTGTTGGAGATAAGGGTCTTGCCGTCTATACTGAGGCAGTGCTGAGACTTTATGTTGAGGGCCCTAAGGCCTTTGAAGGGATGTTTTTGGCTTCAAAGGGGGGAGATATGAGACAGCACAAAGTCCATCATGAATGAGGACGAGGTGGAGTTTATCGTCGGCGAGGAGGAGGAGGAGAACGAGTGCCCCGTTGACGAGGAGGAGGAGGGGCCGTCATCGGCAGGGGCAGAAGGAGTCCGTTGTAGGTGAGGAGGAGGGTTTTGTCCGTGATCAGAAAGTGAACGTCGTCATGTTGGCGGGGGAGGTATAGAAGACGACGAGATGTGTCCTTGTTAACACTTGATATTTTATTGAACGGTCGTGCTGCCCCGGTCCGTAGATATCGACCATAGGCTATCAGTCTATGTCGTAAGCTGTTGGAGAATGCAGCTGAGACTGAGGATTGGCAGTCAAAGTGGTTGAGGCCATTAAGGTGGCTACATCCGAGCAGGAGCAACTGCAGGATCCAGCCGTAGCAAGTGAGGATCGATCTCCGAGTCGTCGACAGCAGGTACAAGTCATGACCGGCTCAGGTGGTCCGCCGTATGACTGTTCGTCCGGAACAGGTCCTCCGGATGCTGCCTGAGCTCCAGGTCCCGCTGCCCTGCCTTCCACCTTAGCGCTGCTCGTCGCTACGTTCGTCTGATAATTCCTTGTGGTTCGAGGATATCTGCATATCAAAGCTCCTAGAAAAATATCCTAGTCTCATCTCTTTCCACTTCTTGCAGTATCGAACAGTCGTACCTCGCAAGTACCACCATTGTGTTGGCCCTGCGCGCAGGGATCCAGGCAAGGCCTTCTTGTCGCAAGGTGATAGAAGGAGATGCGCTTGGCGATGTGTTCGGCGATGTGGACTACATTCTCAGGATGCATTGTCAAAAGCCCACTTACCTGTCCAGACTCCAATGCGCGACTCTTCCATAAGCGCACTAGCGCATCATCATGGAGTAGAACTCGTCCTGATCCCCGCTTGAACATTTACGATCGCTCACGGTAATGATAAACCTCTAGCGATTGATTCTAGAAGAGTATCATGATGTATTATAGAAGTGTTATGAAGCCTAGCGAGCTCTAGCTTGAACCTTGCTCACATAGACTGCGCAAAACTTGCCCGGCAACATTGACCCATCATACAAAGCTTGCCCCATAATAAGCCTGCCCCATACAGAGCCTGCCCCATACAGACCTGCCCCATGCAGAGAGAGAGCCTGCCCCATACAGAGGTTGCCCCAGCACAAGAACTGCCCCAGCACACAATTCGTTCCGGGCAAAACTTAGCCCACGCAGAATTTATCCCTGCCCAAAACTTGTAATATTCGATGCAAGACAATATCTCGAGTAGAGTAAAGCTCGTCGCGTCCTCTCGTCGTCATCACTTCCTTCTCTGCATCTTTGTGTCTTTAACGAGTTGCTCTTTCAGAAATATCCTAGGAGACCCTCTCATCGCGCCAGATTGAGCCGGTCTCCACCGCGGGGCCTTCCCAGCGATGCGATTCGATCGATGGTCTTCAATCAGGAGCGGGAACTATCACACCACTGGCCCGCTTCTTGCATCGTCTCAAGGAGCGCTCGACGCAGTCTATCGAATGTTATTGTAAAGAAGGCGTTTGTGCGCGCACACAGAGCTGGTCGACATCACAAGCGACTCTCACGTCTGCACCTGTCACAAGACCGGAGGAGCTCCTTGAGATATAGCGGCAGCCCGGGATTCAATTATCGCAGACTGGACACTAGTGTCGCTAAGCTCCTCTAGAAGTCTCACAACTAGACGACAACTGGCTCTACCCCGCCAGCGGCCGCTTCCCGGTCAGCAGTCCATCTATCACTTCATCTTTTGACCCATCCGCCCTTCGGCAGCAACCCTCTGCTGGGCTTGACACCGTTGGCGTTAATCGCCTCCTTGCACTCGCTGCTGATCTCTCAAAAGATGACACCGCCCGACGACGTCCGATTTACCCCGAGAGCGACCTCGGCTGTGTATCCACCGGTATCCGACTGTTCAGAAGAGAAGTCGACCCGCCGACTTTCGCGCTGCGAATGGCAGCTTTCAGTAGGTGGAGATCGGAGCGATACTTTGACAATGAGATGGTTGTAGAATCAGCTGTCGCTTGAAGGACAATTTTGACAGAAGCTGGACAAGAGATGGCTAGCGTGTGTCGCTGCGCAAGTCGACTTTAAGTTCAACGATATCGAGCAAGCAGACGCTGCAACAAGTCACTCAAATTCAGCGCCGTGAGTAAGAGCGAGTACGGACATGACACCAGAAGTTAAAGTTTTGCGAAGAAGACGTCCTCCGAAAGGACGCGGACGGACGACAGTCGCGAGACAAATATCTGATCAAGACGGCATTCCGGACAAAGCGATATCACACAAGATGTCCACTGCGGCGACGAAGCTATCGCATCTGCAAATCTTACCATTGTCGAGCCGCAAAACGGCTTCTAGGGCATCGACGGTGCCGATGCCGGCAGCAATCCGTGGTCGAGTCGTCTTGTACTGGGTGTCGAAGACTTCCCTGCGAGATCTTTCATTTCAATCCACTTAGACGTCGACATGGATCCGCAAATGATCTCAGACCCTCATCGGTACAACGACTATGCAACATTGCACGCATACGGGTTCTGCGGCAACGAATGGCGGTACAGCATGTCGCCTTGCGAAGGAGAACAAGAATGTGAGCAATGTGCCGGAGCTTTCTGTGACAATGCTGACAAGGTCAACAGTTACCGAGGTGCGACTGGGCGGCATTGCAAGCCGAAGGAATATCCCTGACCAACGGCTACATCTGCACCTCTGAGCACAGCAATCTTTCCTCAGACTCTTAGGTCACTTGCCCCACACTAGGACAACCGCTCAACAATGATACCCAGAAGAAGCGTGGCTCTTGATCTGCCCGCCCCGATTCCTGCTGGTCTTCGCGAGCAAGGGCCATTGTGTCCAAGCGGCACAAGTCCAGTCTTTATCCGGCCACCACATCAAGCCGTCACCAGCACAGGCGCGAGCAGGTCGAGAGATCTCGACGTACGATAGATCCGCTGAGAGCTTGAGCAGGTACGGAGTGAGGCGAGATCACGATTGGGCCTACACAAGCTGAAGAGGCAGACTTTGGTAAGCAGATGTCAAGAGGCGGGTCGAGGCTATTGGAGGGTATGAAGGACCTAATTGATAAGAGATAAGAGGTCAGGAGTGACGGCGTAAAAGGCTGTAATATGGTGAGGCTATGAAGCAGTACAAGAACTGGGCAGGAAAGCCGGCTGTGCGACACCGACCACTTCAACGAGCCCGCAGCAACTAACAAGTTCGCCACTGGAAAGATGCCATATACCAAGTACAGATTGACGGTTTAGCCCGAAATTCCTCCTTGGGTTTCCGCGGAGACGACGTCGGTGCGCGGAGTTACACAAACAATGCCGACTATGACCAGGACGAGTAGCAGGTCTTGCTCATTCAGATCCTGCGCACTTCACAATTGTCGCGAACGATGTTACTGGAGTCAGAGTGCTTCCCGATCCAGCGAGTATTCAGGATATGATTGCTGGCCACACAAAGGGTGACAATCACGCACACGGCCTTTCACGAGTCTACTGCTGTTTGGACCTTCATTGGCCTGCCAAAGGTACCCGAAGCAAGCAAGGTGTCACTTCGCTGGTACACTGAGCTGCACTCACCGACGCCATGGAATCGCGCTCGCCAGCCTCTGGCACTTCTGCGTATGACGATTCGTCAAAATTCGGCAGAAAATGTACTGACACGCCTGGCACTGGCAGCGCCTACAGCAACATATGCGTCATTCAAGTCATCGCGAGCGACCCTGCAATAGTACCCTCTACTCGTTTCGTCCACCCTAAGATTCTAGCTTCTCGCTCTGCGTATTTTAAGGCAGCTATGCGCACAGTCTGGAAACAGAATTCAGAATCTTGATTGTCATCACGGACATTGACATAGCGACTTTCGACGACTTCCTCAAGCTCGTCTATGAGCTGAGAGCCCCTACGCGATCCCCTCCCCGCTCCGCCGCTACGGGACCGCACCTGTCAAGACTGGTCAGACTTGCCGTGCTGGCTCACTATTTCCAGGCAGGCTACCCTGAAGCGGTCCGCCACGAGGCACTAGAGGATTTTCGTGGGCACGGGGACGTTCATGGCTGGATTACAGAGGACCGAGGAGAATTCCAAGCTCCGCTCAATTATCTACAACTGGTACAGGGACAAGAACGGCTCCTTCACCGTCACAGAAGAGCAGATCAAGGCAGCACTGGCCCTATTCGCCTAGCTGCACAACGAAAAGACCTGAGACCCGATTGCCAAACAGACGCCACTACGAGCCGAAGATCGTCTTACCATCGACGAGGCTTAAGTACTCTGAGTTGCGAGTGTCTTTCTTCTAGATAAGACGTACAAAATGGCTGCGGATACGCAAAAGAACGCATGTCGGTCCTCTGCGGTCCTCTCACAAAAGATCGAGTTGCGGAGGTCTTCAATCTGAGGGTAGAGTTACAACGGCTATATAGTCCAGACAACTACGGTCTGCTGATAATCATCCGCAAGCTACTTTCGTGACATATACTCGTCGCCTTGCAAATGAGTGCTATTCCGCATACCACTACCCTGCAGGACATGGTCAGTGATCTCTCACAGCCACACCCGTGCAAGTCCCACGGATCATGTAGCCAGGTCAGCTCGGGCTCCTCTTTCGGCTCCAAGCTCGAGTTATACAACGACTACAACCTGCACACCAGCCATTTCAGTGGACACGTCTTCGCTCCGCGTTAAAACGAAAAGAAGCACCGTTGCTCAGCTTCCCAATCAAGACTGTAAGCCCCGTAGTCGCGACTCCGCATGACTTTGGACCGAAGCCATCAGCCCGAATGAAAATCTCAATCACCCTTTTCCCGTATCGAGAGCCACAGACAGCGCGGGAGTCCAAATCCTCATCCTTGAGTTGAGGGCTACCTTACACCACCATCACCGCTGGACCTTCAGGCAATTTGACAAAACGTAATCATGAATTCCGGCTTCTCGAGAACCGATGTAGCGTCGCTGGTGGCAGTGAGGGACAAGGCCACAGCACTTACCAGACGGTATCCACCTGCAGTCGTACTGTTGTATAACGGTCCTTCTTGCCGGCAATCGGCTGTGAGAGGGTGTCGCGTGGCGGGGCTGATGTCAAGTGCAGGCGATGCACAAAGCGACCAAGCCGCGGACCGCGCCAGAACAGAGGCGGCGCATGTGGGAAGACGACAAGGGTGAGGTCGGTCTTGCGCAGATCATGCTTAGAATTGTTTGTTGGCGTAAAGCACCCAGATGACGCAGACGTCACCGCGAGGTTTCCGAACACCTTGAATCGGGTCAAAGCTGTATACTGTGCCGGAACGGAGACGGCGCTCATGGTGGTAGGTGCAAGTGGGGGCCGGTCTGGCTCTCATGATGCTTGTGGATGATGATATCCTATGTCTAAATGACGATCATGCCATCACGAGGGGCGTTTCCGGTGTCCCGAAGCACGTCGTGAGTGGTAGCGCCAGATATGTAGATGAAACTGGCTTGCATCTGGGGCTGGGGCTGCCGTCGAAACGGCTCATTGACAAGTGGAGGATGCGGTGTCGCGGTCGTCTCTGAGACGAATCGAAGGGTCAATAACCAGACTGTGTCATCGGGTGTGACCCCTGGTGTGCCTTGACTGCTCGAGTAGTTGCTTGACTCCAAAGCGGCGCTATACATACGCGCGGGATATACGGACTGTACTGTTAAACACAGTACTGTACCGACAGCACGAGCCGCAGCTACTCGACTCCAGAGCTTCCACCTGTGACCTCAGCTACATAGGACCCGTCAATTCGCTCTCATCAGCTGAAACTACAGCGATCCCGGCAGCTTGTTCACGGCGTAGAACTTGAAGATTGTGGTTGTTGGAGACACTAAACGATGTTGTCAACACCTCCTGTGACGCACGAGTCGTGGGGCCCGCTGACTAATAATGTATGCGACTCATGCTCGGCTATCCGCAACTGATTGACATTCGCATGCTTTCGATGGGTATTTCTGTAGATTCTTGACGATATTTCTCCTCAATGCACGATTTCTTTGCGGCACAGAATCTTTCAACACCACCCCACTTCATACCCACCCAAGAACTTGGCCGCACACCCGTTCAGCCATACACCCGTTCAGCCATACAACTCGTGTCGACTCTTTGTATGCGCCAAAGTGTTTTCAGACCACTAGAACGACGGGACTCAAGTCTCCTCATCGATACCTATATGCAACAGCCAAGAGAAAAGGTCCACTATGCGCTTCTGCGCAACCTATGGTCCACGAGCCGTTATCACTTTGCTACTATCCTCTCCCCTGTTTCTGGTCCTGCGCCTAGCGTCCCCATCGTCGATGCAGCAATCACGATTGAGCACTGCCAAGTGTTGATCAGCGACTTCAACCCGACAAGAGTTTTGGTAATGTGTTGCTGTTCCTTCGCCCCGGGATTCACAAGCTGCGAATGCACAGAAAAGAGAGGGCGAACGGGTTGGCTCGAGAGTGTCAACTGCGGTTGAGAAGACATGCGGTGGACAAGCAAGAAGAATGCAAGGGCGATGAAAAGCTAGGTTGGAAGGCAAATCCATTTAGCACTCTTCAGTAGTATCGTTGCCGCGAGTTCAGCGGCTATGGCCGACACCTCGCACACGACTTACGGATGGCTCAAGCTCGAGCCATACTTCGCCGCTAATGCGAAGACGACCTGCAGCTTCCTCACCCTCGGCGCGTCAAGACAGAACCTCCGCTACATCACTTCTCTGTCACGACACTTGTCCGCATATCCAGATCACAAAGTAGAGGAAGTGAAGGTGATAAACAAAGCAGCGAAGCGTAGCGAGGGGAAGGACGAGAACGGGGACTCAGGTGACATGGCGAGGATACCAAGTTCGAGAATGTGGAGGCAAAAAGTTTGGACGTTGTAGATAGGGAGGTCAAGGATAAGGAGGCCAGGGAGGGGAGGTTCAAGGATAGGGAGATCAGGGAGGACATAGAGGAAGAAGGGGCAACAGCGCACTGTTCTCCAAGCCATCTCAGGCCGCGGTATCTCTACGGCCGTGGTCAACGAATATTCGCTCCGTACGCCATCCGAGCCCGACTTCGATATGGTCTTCGGTCTTTTACTACGGTCCCTCTTCATGGGGAACGCAGTAAGAGTAGAAAGCGGAGAAGGAGAAGAGCAGCGCGTAGGAGGCGCTGTCAGGCTGGTGGATGGTCGAAGGCTCCAGGGCGGTGAGGAGTTTGATCGGCGACGCACTCTCGCTACGACTCTCGACGACGGCAAATCTTGACCAGCGCCAACGGCAGCATCACCCCTGTGATCACCACCCTCATCAGGACCTGTCGTGTGACTACCCACTTCACCAGCACCTCCTTCGCCAGCACCTCCTTCGCCAGCACCTCTGTCAACGCTCTCGTCAGTCACCATTCGCTACCACACCCGCTAGCATTCCCCTTGTTATCTTCCATGAAGACTCGATCAGCGACACTTTCGTACCGCACCCCCTGCGGCTCCGCGCCAAGACGGTCGTTACACTTCCTGACAAGATGACCGGAAGCTCAGAAGCATTGATTGATCCTTCCCCTGGACCAAGTCTGAGCACAGCTCCTTGTCGGATTTACATCTCCAACTCGCCATGCGCATGCCGATTCTGCATGTTGCCGACATTTGAGAGGTCGTGGTGCGGAATCGCAAGTTCTGACGACGCGGGATAGACATGTACGACAAGGCGATAGTTTTGGATCGAAAGACTAAGCAGGCGCGCCTTCTCGAGAGGTAGAAATAAGCGTCGAAGATAGTGAGAACAAGAAGAAGACGGCATGAAAAAGTGTTGTCAATAAATCCGGATAATCGGCAGTGCTGCTCGAGAAAGGACGAGTTTCTTTCAAAAGTCAGGAAGGGGTACTGGCAACGTCAAAGGTAGTCATTACCGCTGTAGAAGCGGAGGAGATGGACTCGGAGGCGGCTGAGGCCTTTGCGCTCGAGGCGAGGAAGACCTCAGTTATCACAGACGGCAACTTCTACTTCAAGAGCTACCCTAGGGAAGAAGGAGAGGTCGTCTGCAACCAGCCACGTACATTCTAGGAGGCGGCCAAGGGATGGACCCGTCAGATGCACAGCGCGCTAACGAACGCTTCGTCCCAGAAACAGAAAACAACGATAGAGGGAGCGTCCGAGGAGAGGTGTAATAACAATCACAAGCCAAGCGGTAAAACCTACAGAATAGGTGACCTATCAAGTGCGTAATGCAGACTATAGAGTTTCCACTACCGTTGCGCTGTTGCTAAGCGGACCGTATCTGCCGCTCCTCTCGATGGCCATTACTGCGCAGGATGTTAGAATTTCGTCTAGATACCGAATCCCCTATTCGTGTCAATCGAAGACCAGATATTATTGATGGTTGCAATGTGATCGTGATGTGATTGAGAGCTGCCACGTGTCATCTCCACAAAAAAACCCGTGGGTGATGTACTCCCGCATTGGGACGGCACGTGACTGTGCACAACTCAAGAACATCCGCTACTCTCAGTCACCTCTGTATCCTGCTGCTTCAGTCTTTTGACCCGCTCTTGATAACTTGGGCGCGGATGAGAGAGAAATGAAAGCGCGCGCAAGGACAAATGGTCCGAGTGGCACAAGGTAGGCTGCGCGGTATTGCGGGCAAGGTAATGGGGCCCGTCGTTACTGGTAGTCTGGGCATTAGTGCTCAAGTTAGCCAGATCGTGTGGAAAGTCGAGTAACATGCATCAGCAGTGTCGAAGTCTCCGCTGATGCTCAGCTGAACTCCGAGACAATCGACAAGGTCGCGAATGAGCAGTTGAAATTGGCAGACCTTGATGATGGTATCATGGCCGTTGAGTGGCCCGGCAGTAGGGAGCTCTGTCAATGTGAGGACATATGCTGGGTCTGCAAGGCCCGTGCCATGGCGACTCACCAAAGAGTCTCCGGACCGCATGCGCTTTGGGTATGCAGATTGAAGGTGATCTGTGGACACGATGTGCTCCAGCGGAGATCCTGAGAGGGGCTCGTTGTTGGCAGAAATTTCCCGTGCCAAAGTTCTGCCAGACCTCAAGTCGCTAATGGTGTAAGAAGCCTCCAACCCGGCCTCTGCATCCAGTACCCTGTATTCATCCCTACTCCTCGCTCTGCAGCGCCATCCCTTAGGTGACCTTTTGATCCCGGCACTACTCTCTAACTTACGGCAGTCACAATTCCCCGCGCTCCTGTGTTGCGAAGACTGCGGGATCCACAACACCTTCCTGCCCCTAGTTGTGAGTGCTGGCCAAGATGGCTCTCCACGGCCACCGTGTCTGTCGCTTATGCCTTCGATATCACGTTGCGGTTGGTACAGAGGATGCGTATGGAAGCGGTCATTAGACGCAGTGACGATCCGTGCGAGGAAGGTGCGGTGCGTCATGATGGATCAGAGGCTAGAATTGAGTTGTGTAGCAAGGAAGGATCGCGGTTCTAGAAAGGGTAAACTGATCAAAGTAGGGGAAGAGTGAAATGCCGCTAAGTGGGGGAAGGATGCGGAAGTTGTGGTTCAGCTGTTGGAAGACGGACTGCGTACGAGTGACGATTGACGCGAGACGACCCCGTACCGCACGTCTTCACCTCGAACGGGTCGTAGGAAAGGCCAACAGGTCAAGAAACTGTCTTCGGCCTAGTCAGGATATAGAAGAGTACTAGTAAGACAGTGAGGAGGAAGGGGATGCCTTGGAATTCCAGTATGCGGCTATTCTGGGCCGACGGTGCATTGCAGCCTAGACAGCCAGCAATATCGGCATTGAGGCAGGTTTAGTCGCCTGGCGGGTGTACAAGAAGGCAAGGGCGGTCCTACTACATCCAGAGACTTCAGACTCTCTGGTAAGTTGAGAGGGCATCCACAAGCGACATGCATGCCGGTCAGACGTCTTGTGAGATTAGAGTCATGTCATGTGTTCGCGGCATCCCGAAGTATGGGGCGCACTCGTCCCCAAGGGAAGGAAGAGGTTTCAGGTCGCTCTGCTTCCAGAACCTTGAGAATGACGTCGCCTCTACACTTCCCTCGCACCTATCAACTGGGAATGTTCTCGTTTTTAACGACATGTCCTCGATCGCGCAGCATCGCTGTTGCAATGATCAGTCATCTGTCGGATACCGTAGCTTCCGCGACAACGCTTGGCACCTCGAGGATTGAATTTGCTCAGTGTCCACCAGGCGGGGTCGGAGTGCTTACCCTGGAAGAAAGCGAGGTGAACGGTGCTAGTTGAAAAGATCGAAGGCGCGGGTGGGCGCCGGGACGGCCGCACGAAAGTGCGATAGAGAGAAGTGGGCGGGAAGTGGTAGCGGAGCGATTGTCGATAGGGCCGAGGGAAAGTTCCTCAGCAAGAGTGGTCGTGGTCGTGTATGGAAACAGGGTGACCTGCTACTCCGGCTCATGGACTGTTGGTCTGTAGATGTTCGTGCATGGTTTCGGCTGCATCGTGGTTCCGGTCTTGTGTGAGGAGCTTGACTCTGAATTGAGGGTTGTCGTTGGCATATGGCAATCATCTCTCTGCGTCCCCGAAACCCTAGAGAGTGTGTTCTTCTCTTGAGCATGAAAACGATCTCGCTGAGCATTGCCGTCTGCCCTCCAGAACGATTGACCAAGGTGCATACATTCTTCAACACATAGGTGAGATAGTCCTCCACGACTCTCCTGGTATCATCGTAAATCATGACAGACATACGTTTGACACCTCCACAGCGAGCTAGACGACGTATAGTAAGCTTAGTGAGACCCTAAATATTGTCGCGCCAGATCTTTCGGTATGAATATAGGCCCCTGGCTTTTGCTAGCCGGAGGCCGCGACTGTGGATCGGATTGACCTTGCCGGGCATGCTCGAAAGTGAAGCACCACGGGTGGGGCTCGATGGTCCTGTCTTTAGCAGGGGAAAGCGAGACGTCTCTGCAAACGTATCGTTCTCTTTGCTCTCCATCTTCTATCCTTCTTCATACAAAAGCAGTTTTGTGAGGCTGTCCGACTTGGTGTGGGCGGTACTAGTCGTGCTGATTGTGTCGAACGTATTCACTTCTGCTAGCGATCCTTATAGCGCAGACAACAATGATTTCTTACCAGCATAAACACTATGCCTATTGGAAGAGTTGCCACTGGCAAGGTCAAGGACATTGGCGATGAGGAGTAGGCTGGCGGTGACGGCGGCGAAGGTGCTAGTCGGATAGACAATACCGGTGACAGTAGTATCATATCGGTAATACCGGTGCTCGTGCTGACTTTGACGCTGGTGCTTTTGCCAGCACTCGTGTCGGTTGTGCTGGTATCGATAGTGCTTGTGCAACTGTTGGATACAGCGACCTTGTACGTCTATAAGATGACAATCAGTATGTGTGCTTGCAAGGAAGCCATAGACGTATACCTGCTGCGCGGACTGTGGGAAGGCCGAGGAGAAAATAGGAGGTGGTTGCAAAGACTGTGGTGCTGATAGCAGGGTTGATCAGCGGCAGCGTCAATGTGGTGTCTCGTCCCTGATTCTCTGTTGTAAGCCGCTTGTATCCGGTGTATACCAGAATCGTCTGCGGTGGATGAGAATAGCATGGATATGGGCAGTCCCTACTCCGGGGAACAGAGATACTGCCTCGACATGGCCGGATCGGTCCACGTGCTGCACAACACTTGCGTCTGGTTACACCATCTCGGGATGTGCAGCTCACACGCGAGACGCTCGACGCATTCTGGGACATCCCTTAGATGGAAGCACCGGTATGCCGTCAACGTGGTTATTGTCGGCGGACGGCAAGAGAACAGCAGTCGTCGTGAGTAGGTCGACCATTGCCCTTGGACCTCCGCGATACATGCAGGGGCCAGGTCATCGAGCTGATCGTCTCTACCAGCAAGCCATCTACAGTCTGCCAGTGGCAATTCTGTTTCCACGAAGAGCTGCGGAAATATTGGCCTGGTATTCATGGTCCGAGCGTGTGATGTCTCCTGCTCTGAGCTGCTCTGAAATTGAAGCTCATGATCGATCGCAGCGGCGGAAGGTGGGGACCGTGCAGTCAGGGCGAGGAATGCCGGTCTGGATGCCAGTGGTCTGGTCAAGGCCCATCGAAGTCAAATGCTGTTGGAAGGAGGGCGACGTACCCTCGACGGCCGCCTTCAAGGCGCAGGCCCGGGCGTAGGGGGATGCATGTCGCTGAATAGCAGCATAGGCTCAGGTCGGGACATGGCGGAAAATCTACTAGCCACTCAGGACCGGACAAGTATAAAGCTAAAGCCTTTGCATACCAGGCGGCAGTCACATGCGCCGACCAGGCCATCAATTGGGCCAGATCTTGAGGTGCCGTCTTCCCCGCCACGACGGGCATAGCATCTTTTCCGCCGACGACTCAGGGTATAGTGGTCAGCGGGCGATCACCAAGCCCCAGTCGTGCGGTCCCGGTCGATAGAGTGCATTGTACGCGCATTAATCATCCAACCCTGAGGAAGCGTTGGTCTGAGAGTTATTGCCGGAGGAGATCTCGCCGGAGGGGCATTAGCCGAGGATCATTGTTGGGTGTGGCGTTGCCAGAGAGGTTATTACCAGAGGAGATCTTGCCAGATGAGGCGTTCCCAGAGCAGCTGTTGGTGATAGGCATGTTGCCATGGAGGACATTGGTGGAGGCGACATCAGTAAGAGGCTGCGGATGCGGAAGGTCGTAGTGGAGATTGTGATGCTAAAGAGGCGATTGATAGAGGAGGCGTCAGTGGAGCGGATATCGAAAAGAGAGGACGTCCCGGCCTTGAATATCGCGAGGATCCATGCTTCGGCCTTGCGAAGAATGAGGGAAGAAGCTGGAAACAAGCCCGACGCCGATGTAGCCCCGCATAGACCTCTCCGACAATGGGGCTACTTAAGGAGCTCTACTCTGCACGAGCGACAGACTCACGTAGCCCGTCGACATTCGCAAGGGACGTATGCTCAGGCTGCTCTCCCATACCGTGATTCGTCTTCATGACTATTTGCCGCCGCTAGCAATAAAGCACCATCATCGTGCGGCGGAAATATCAACACCATACGCTACGAGGTGACTGCTCGATGCTGAGCAAATGGGACTACGGAGCAGATCCGAGGCCCAGCAAGCAATGGCCAGTGAGGATGTCCTTCTCTACAGCTCTTTTCCCAGGTCTTGATACTAAGCTATCTGTCCGACGCAGATCAAACGCTTCGTCTTCTACTTGTCCCGCCTCGACCCAACTTCCTTCATCCGTCTCTACCACTCATCGTCTTTCGCCCATCCTCCTGTATTGTCACTCTTCCATTCGTTCATCTTCCACCTGTTTTTCTCCGCCCAAATCCACCTGACAGTCCCTTTCTCAACAGAACTCCCTGTTCTGTTGCCCGTCTTCCACCCGTCGCCCCTCTGCCTCGGTCCCCAACTCGTCGGTCCTCGTGCCAGATATGCCCTTCCCCCAATTCCCTATCGCTGTTTCGCCTCTATTCCTACATCCTCGCATCCTGTTATCTTTCGTTATCCTGTCGTTCCCGCACGACCAGCTCGTCAGAACGCCCTTCCCCGGCCCCATCCCCTCTCCACTCCGCCTTCCAAGTACTCATCGATGACACCTGTCGCAAGCCAGTTAGGCGTACGCTCCAATCCGTCCTTCTTTGCCGAGTGTGCGTCTAATCCTCGGGTTGGAAGCATGCCGGGCTTGTACGTAAGCGGTGAAATTTTTGGCGCAAAGTCATATTGCCAGAGAGACCCTCCACTTTGTTGTAATTGCTGTAACCTGTGAGTCGTAATCAAGTGTAATTGGCCAATTGTGAAACCTTGGCGGTAGAGGTCCCGCTTAATTAAAGGCTTGTAATCTTCGCGCGTAATTGATGATAGGCTTGTAGTCTCTCCGTGTCTCTTATCTTCAACATAGGCAGCGAATGCATGCGACTATCCGTACTAGTTGTCGCCGACTGTTGGCCTAGCGGCTACGCCCGCCCTGTGACGTCCGGGGCTTCTTGCCACCTCCTCCGACACATCTAGTCTCCGATACTTGGTCTACAACGGAGAGCCGGCATTGGCAGAACGACACTTGCAGACATGGCTTGATTCGTCTCGGACCTTGCGGGCAGGCGAGAATGAATCAGTCTAGTCCCGCATGTCGTGCTAAGGGTCAAGTCTTCCATCCGATGTTTATTGCGGCCATGTTGGTGTGCTTGTGTCGGTTAAGATTGTGGGTCGTGTCGCCGTTGTCAATGAATCCCGACTGGGCTGTTCTGAGGAGATAAGTGTAAGGATTTCTAGACGTCTTCCGTAACATAGACTTGGTATGCTCGTTATAACACTTACGGTGACACGAAGCAGTGAGTCTATAAATTCTTAAGACGTTTTCTGTGCACTCGCGTGAATCGGAGTGACTATGCTATCCCGTTTGCAATCCACAGAGCAGGCTTGGGGAGACTTCCCATTTTGGCGTTTGCGACTGCCGACATTCCTCCGCCGTGAGGATCACCAACTCACTAGCAGCAGCCTTGGTGAATGGACATGTCGACAAGCACACAGCGTTTCCTTCGCCACTAGCAATCATTGGTTAGAGACACTGGCGTATACATGCTCGGTGGAGCGAATGTTAACCGCACGGCTTGACAACAACGCTCGGCGCACCAGATCCCAGATAGAGGCGATCTTTCCTGACCGACCTCCCGATCTCTTCGGCTTGCATCAACTTGCATCAGGGCCTTTCCCGTCGGACGCAATCATGCGGTTGCGTCAATCGATGCCTCATCTCGATCGATCAATACCAGATCTCGACCCACATCCGTAACCAGAGTCCGCCAAGAACCAACATAGACTCGCCAGCCGCACCCTCAACGAAGAGACAGTAGGCCATTACTGCACCACACGTGATACGGCTGAAGCTCGAGGGACACCCTCTTTGGGAAGCGTCAGAGGCTCCAGCCTTCGTCCGCAGGATATCACCATCTTTCACGGTACGTATCCTATCTAAACCATCACAATTTGGTTCTTATTCTTATTCCACCGCAGTTCGCTCTGTCCAACTGCAGCCCCTAGGCTCTCCCGGAACCTTGTCACTTCGATTCCGAGAACCCACAAAGTACACACACCGATGCCGAACTCAACATCTACGTCCAAGCAACATTTAGATTGCCAACGCATCATACGGGCTAGAGTGCCAACGATATCAGGTCCCAGGCTCATCACGCGCACACCGCGAGCTCAGTACAGAATGAGCTACCACCCTGATCGCCCTTGGATCCATCAAGAAGGTCGAGGATTGCGTGAAACACAGTTGGCATAGGTCAACTACTGCTCAAAATAAAGCGTAGCCATTTCGCCGCAGCGACCAAATTGAGAAAGCACAGCAACCGACACATTACATCAAGCGCAGAGCCTTTGCTCTCCTTCTACACTCTCCGTCATCTTGGCTCCGAGACTCGCTTCCTGTACAATACACCCGACTAGAAGACAACTCCTCCGCCGCATCAAGCTCCCCACAACACATCCCACGCCAACGACACCAGTAATATTACGATCGAGCCAACCATCTTTCTCACTTTGAAGTTACTGATCCCCATACACCATAACGATTCTATCGCAACGGCTCAAACAAAATGGCGCAACAGACTACCATGACAAATCATCAGGTCGCCCATCGATTCCGCCCCAAACCCATCACATCCGATCCACGGTAACATGTCCATCATAGCACACAATCCCACCAAATCTGGGATAATAGAGCACGACAAACCCTTTACTCAACTCAAACACTCCGGCATGAAGCTCGTCCTATCAACAAGCTCACATATTGTACCAAAAGCTATCATAGCAGACCGTCGACCAACTGTGAGCAGACAAGCAGCTCTGCGATAGCTGACATCGTTGTACTAACATGAGCACAGTAGAACGAGTACAGTTGCATTCTCACCAAATCGAAGACTCTTTCTGACAATCGCAACCCGATCGACACGTGTGCGACTTAAGCTCAAATGCATCAACAAGCACCCCTACGCTACTCGAACAAGCAAAAGATATCTCACATCTTTTTTCGATGGATACTATACTCGGCTCGGGAGGATATCGACGACAGAGCCCACATGCGTGTAAAAGAAGGAAAGGGAGGTAAAGAGGTCACAAAAAGTGACCTCGGTGGAACGGGTACCCGCCATGGTCGGAACCTTCGATGTTCCTAACTTACCCGTCGCCTGGTCAGAGCATTGAGAGACAGCGACGGGACTAGGAAGCTTCCGTCGGGACCATTGTGATGTACAGATTGGCAATAGTAAAGGAGAGCAAAAAAGCTTCTCTGGTGGATGTCAATGGCGCCATGGTCACTTGTCAACTTAGAATGGTAAGAGGGGGGCCGAGAAGCTCTCCTGGAGCATACAAGCTCAAGACGTCTGACGGAGGAGGGGTTTAAGACTTGTTTGTCAAACTATCGCCGTGCAACAGCAAGGCATCAACTGGATCGGTAAAAGAAAGCAAACAAGCTTTTCCGGTGGATACTTCATCTCTTGATCAATCATCCCTTCAATGTGGCAAAGGAGGACCATCTAGGCGCGTAAGAAGAAAGGGGCACAACGGGTGTGAAAAAAGAATGCTAAGCTAGCCCAACGCTGCTCTGCAGCACCTGGGTAGGCGGGCTGGACATGGTAAAAGAGAGCAAAAGGACGCTGATTATGGTAACTTAGTTGTTGGTATTAGACTATGGGACTTAGTCGACTATGTGAGACGGGACCAGCGGAGTACTAAGACGATGATAAGTACTCGGACAGTGTGTAGGTCCATTTGCTCCTGCAGGCACGGAGAGCCGGGCTATGTCAGACTAGTCATTTGTAGACACAATCTTTGAAGTCACGCCTCTAGCTTTAAGAGTCCAAGGTAAGAGTGTCTAACTCGTTGGATCACCCATGATGCTATGGTCGTTCATTGCGAAGTCGCCCTCGTCATCGCTAGTCTTGTCCGCCACATCTCGCTCGCACTAATCAGAGATTGCCTATGCGGCCACGGTTAGCAGCTAATGATGTTGCGCCCGAACGATGCGTCCTAGCAGATTTGGTCCCCTTGCCCGTCCTAATGCACCGGCTTCGGTCACACATTCGCTGCTAGAGCGATTCCTGGCTTCTGCTTCATCGCTTCACCTAGCCCGCCGCTAGTGACCACCAATAAATCAGATCGCGGAGCAGACCTCTGCGTATGCTAGGGTTAATAAGAGGTTTTTCGCGATGCCATTCTCAGCTGAAGATTAAGTTATTGATTCTTGTAAGTTACGAGTCTAGACGCGCTTGCTGCCTAGATGCCCTTTCCAGAAATAGTGAAGCCAGTTTTCCCGATTGGTCTTGGTAATACCGTTTGACGTGAGTCACCTACATTCCGCGCACCCCAAGGATCCGCGCGTTAAGACTTATGAAACTGTAAATATCTTCTTTCCCTTTTAGGTTTAAAACTCTTCTAAGAATTTTGTAACGTGACTCCCCCAGATTTCGGCCACCCCCAGATTTCGGCTACTCTTCAAAATTTTAACATGGCAAATTCGTGACTATTCTTCCTAAATAACGCGACAATAATTGAAATTCATCAATTCGACTAATATATACGTAACGTGACTCCCCTACAAGCGGCGCACACCTCAAAATTTTTACGCGGGGATTTCGTGACTAACCTTCTTATTTTACGCGACAACAACGGAAATTCTCGATGTTTCGAAATGTATTTAGAATCTAACGTTACGGAGGCTATTCGAGCCTATAAGAACGATCCGCCTTCTATACTTCGATATCGAATCTACGGACGTTAATTACGCTATAAAATTAACGAACCTATATAGATTTTATTAAATACTAAGGAGACGATACTAGCTTAATATCTTATTTAGCTTACTAAATTAGGATATCCTATAATACTAGCGTTTACCTTAGATCTCGTTAGCGAGATTATACGAGGTTAAAGTTAGAATTAGAATAACTAACTATAAATAGTATTACTAAGACCTCTCGGTAAGAACTAGCTTTTCTACTTTTAGAAAAGATATCTAGATATATATAGTATCTAGTTACGGCAATTAGAAGCCTCTAGGTTTAAAGCTAGCACCTATAAGGCTATAAAGCTATTCTATAATACGTTATTAGATCTAATCTTTTAATACTAAAATCTAGCTTTAGACGTATATAATATAGACGAGATAGGCTTTATAGTTAGAACGACGTAATCTATACGTATACTAGTAGGTGCCGAATTAGTAAATTAGTAAAAATAAGCTTAGAAATGCGAACCTAGCTATTAGGAGTAGATATTAGCTATCGAGTATATACGCGTATCTAGAGATTTACTACTCTCTCTCCTTATTTATAAAGGGTAAAACCTTAATATAAGCTAGATTCCGAACCCCTTACCTATAGGATAGTAATTTTTAACGTTAAATCGAGGCTAGATAACTAACTATTATAGCTACGAATAGCTTATAACTATTTTCGAGCTAGAAATATATAATTAGGTAGTAAATCGACGTCTACTAATTTTAGATAGCTATAGCTCGTACGTTATAGCTCGGTTTACTTACTTTTACTTTATATATAATATCGACCTTATTATCCTTCCGCTATATATTATATTATATATTCTATAGCCTCTCGACGTTAGTATATTTTTACTAATTAAGACTATACTTATACGTAAAATCGATTACCTAACTTAGATTAATCCTAGCTAAATTTAGCGCGTATAGTAGACTAAATCCTACGCGCGTATACGTAGTAAAGGTCTAATAGTTAGTAATATCGAATCTAGATTTTAACATACTAGGCTTTACCTATTTAGTCTAATTATAGTATTATTAACTTTACTATATAAATCACGTAATAGGCTATCTATACTATAACTATAAGACCTATTACCTAATTCGGTAATTCTAGACTCTTTACCGCCCTCTAGTGTACGTCTACGGATAGCTAATTAGACTTTAAACGAGATTATTACGTCGTCGTCGATCGATTTACCTACGAAGCGTTATATCTTAAAACTAATATTATATTTCGAATTAGTAATTACCGATAATATACTACTCTAACGTGAATCTAACTAGTAGAAATTAGCTCTAGAGTCCCGAAAACGTTAGAAATTAGGCAAGTAGGTAGTAATAGAAAGTCGTTTTTATTTAGCTTATAGGAAGTAGTAGATATCCTCTAAAACGCCGAGGAGGAGGTATCTACTAAAAGGGTAGGTAAGAGGCGTAAATAATAAGCTACTACGCTAGAATTACTAGAATCGGAAGAAAATAATTAGATTAACCTACGCAGCGATTTACTAGACGAACTAGCCTAAAACGGTAAAGAAATAGCAAGTTTTAGTAAAAAGGTATTAATTATATATATAAGTTATAGGTATACGTAAGTTATAGGGTAGAGACGTTATATATATAGTGTCTAGTCTCGGTAATTAGACAATATATAGTTTAAAAATAGCACCTACGAGGCTATTAAACTATTCTATAACGCCTTATCTAAGCTTTTCGAAAAATAGTAATACCGACCTTAAGATATCTATAATATAGACGAAATAGGATTTAGAGTCGGTATAATATAGTCTATATATGTCCTATGTTATAGGTATTTTCAGGGATGAGGTATAGGCTTCTAATTAGGTGTAAGGATCTAGGGTCTAGCCGGCTTTAGATAGCCTAAGCGTATAGCCTCTAGTCTAGCTACGTATAGCCTAAGGGATTTTCCCTCCTTAAGTATTATTCGCAATACTAATCGAGAGCTATCCTTACACTACTATAAGTAGGTTATTATATATACGAACTAGTATTAATATAATCTACCTATAATATAATAATACTTCCTTACTCTACTTAGGAAGTAGTCTAAGAATAGCTATTATAAGGATATAGTTAGGTTCTATTAGCAATAAAGAAGGATTAGGAACCTCTATAACTATACTAGGAGAACCGCTAGTAGTAATAGCGTCGCTAGAAGAGCGTATCCGCGACGTAGAATAACGAAGGGATTGTCTCCTATAGGAGCGTACCCTTAGGTAGATTAAGGAGTAAATTACTCTCCTCGAGGAGAGAGTAAATCCGGACCCTTTAGAGATCTAGAGCGATACGGGAATAAGATTAATAGCGACGAGCTATAAGCGCTACGCTTCTTAAGACGTAGGACTATCGCGTATAAAGCGTAGTATAAGGCCGAAAGACCCTAGGGAGTATAAAGGAAAACACCTAAGGGAATATAAGGAGTTTACTTAAAGCTATAAAATAGCCTTCTAGCTTACTCTAGAGAACTTCTAGTTAGAATAAGAGAAGGTAACTTAGGTAAGCTAGTATCTTATCGGAGACCTACGCGAAGTATAGTACTCTTATATAGAGCGTAAGCCCCTCGTAAAGATATACACCTAGAGCTAATTTAAGACCTTCTTACTAGATATACTCTCTAATCCTATTAACCGTACCTTAGAAGCAACTACTACGTATACTACTATACTCTAGCTTTCTAGATAGAGTATTAGGGCCTTTACTACCTACTTAGAAACGATTAAGGACTAGCTACCCCTATACTTAGAGAAGTATTAGGTATAACACCTATTCTCTAAACTCTGCCCTAAACTCTAGCGAGTAATTACGAATTACTATACTATACCCCCTATAAGAGAGAGCCTTATTATCTTAGGATCTACGCTAGAGTGTAACCTATAGGGCGTAGGTAAGCCGTAGAATCTCCGTAATTACCTAATAGAGTATAGCCGGAAGCTACGATAGGAGGACTAATATAAAGAGGGGTTAGCCCCTAAGAAGGACTCCTCCTATAAGCTAGGAATCGAGTGCTACTTCTATAAGAAGATAGGTCACTACGTAAATAAGTATAAGAAGAAGGCCTAACTCTTAGATGCTAATAAAGAGCCCGTTACTCGTATAAGATAGGCCTAGGGAAAAGGCCGAGCCTCGTAGTTACCTCGGACACTACGAGGCGTAGAGCCGTCGATATCTTACTAGGGATATATCGTACTTATATCGTAATAGGAGCGACTAGAGTCGACTATAAGGTAGGAGTTATCCTAGACTCTTAAGCTAAGGTTAGCCTTATTAGTTAATATATAGTAATCGAAATAAACCTTAACCTAGTCCTAAGTAACCTACCCTAACTAGCCTAGGTAGGGTTAGAAAGGAAAGCTATATACGCTATATACGAGATATAGGTAGTACTTACCGACGACTAAGGTACGACCTACCGGGTTAAAACTATCGCTTATAGAGTAAATAAAGAAGGACTAGAGCTACTTTTAGGCAATCCCTTCTTATAAAGAGAAGCTATATAGCTAGACTATAGATAGTAGACTTAGGCTTAGAGTATTAAAGATAAGTTACGTATCTAAATAGTAATAATCTAGTAGTTAGAGTAAGAGGAGAGTTATATATACTTCTTAGGTGTAGTTCGTAGCGACCCCTAAGGAGAGGAAGTCGTCGCCTACGTCTAAATCGCTAGTGCCTCTTAGGAAAATTAGGTGCTAGACGCATTATTAGACTACTAAGACGTCTTTAATACTAATATAGCTAAAATTCTACCTACTACTAAAGAGAGAGATCACTAAATTCCTATTATACTAGGTAAGGAGCTACCTTATAGCCCGCTTTATAACCTCTCTATACGCGAGCTTTAAGTACTACGAGTATATCTTAAAGATGCCCTTAAGAAAGAGTAGATTCGCTATAGTATAAGCCTAGTAGGAGCACCTATCCTCTTTATGCCTAAAAAGGATAGTACCCTCCGCCTTTATATAGACTATAGGGGCCTTAACTTAGTAATAATTAAGGATCGTTATCCGCTACCCTTAATCGGGGAGACACTAGATCGCCTATTAGGCGTATATTACTATACGACCTTAGACTTAAAGGATATATATAACAGGATCCGTATTAGTCTAGGGGATAAGTAGAAGATAGCCTTTAGAACGCGCTATAGCTACTTTAAGTACCTAGTTATACCCTTTAGACTTATAAATACGCCTACTACCTTCTAGGCTTATATTAATTAGACCCTAAGAGGGTTAGTAGATTATCTCTATATAGTATACCTTAATAATATCCTTATCTATACTTATAGCGAGGACCTTAAGACCTACTAGCGAGTAGTTAGCTCTATTCTTAAACGCCTAAGATAGGCTAAGCTATATACTAACCTATTAAAATATACTTTTATAGCTAAGTAGGTCTCCTTCTTAGGATTTATTATAGACACGCGAGGTGTCTACGCTAATCTAGCGAGAGTAGTAACTATCTCCGGATAGCCTCGACTAACTAGCGTTAAGGAACTTTAGTTATTTCTTAGCTTTACTAACTTCTATCGTAGATTTATTTAGAATTATACTAAGCTAACTACGCCGATAATAGATCTTCTAAAGAAAGACTAAGGTACCTTCTCGTAGCTAGAAGCGGTAGAAGCTAGTTTCGTATAGCTTAAAGAGCGCTTTATAGATACGCCGCTCCTACGATATTATAACCCTAAGTTGCCGATACGCCTAGAGATAGATATATCTATATTTATAGTAGTAGGTATACTCTCCTAGCTATATAAGGATAGTAAGTAGTATCTAGTCGCTTTTATCTCTTAGAAGCTATAAGGGGCTAAACGTAATTAGGAGATCTATAACTAAGAACTATACGTAATTATATATTACTTTAAGTAATAGCGCTACTACCTCGAGGGGGCCTAGTATATAATATAAGTCCTTAGTGACTATAATAACCTACGAGGTATACGTAATATAGCGAAGCTAAACCCGTGCTAGGCCCGCTAGGCGTCCTACCTAGTAGCCTTTAACTTTAAGGTAGAGTATACACCTAGTAAGTCTAACCTAGTAGATAGGTCCTTAAGGAGGGTAGACTACTTTAAAGAGAACTACGCGCTAATAAGACTACTACCTACTCTTTAGAATAAACTTAGCTTAGCTAGTAAACTAGGAGTAGATCTAGTTACTACTAGAGTATATCTTATTAGTAGAATTAGCTCCTACTCCGAGTATAGCTCGGAACTCGTAGGTCGATAGTCTACGGGTTACGAACGCGGATCTAGCCTAACCGCTAGTACTATAGAATGTACGCTATACGTACTACGCTACGTAGTAAGAGTTCTTATTACTAGCGAACTTATATTAGTAGGAGATACCTCCCTATTATAGATTATCTATATACTTTAGTAGAAGGACGCTTTTATAATTAAGCGTATAGCCGATCTAGAGTAAGAAGGGCGCACCCGAAGCAGTAAGAAGTCGCTAGTATAGCGTAAATATAAAGATAGAACCCTTATATATAAGGGTAGGCTATATATTCTAAATAAACCTAGCCTTAGATAAGAAATCTTATACTAGTACTATAACTCTCGTATAGCTAGCTATTATAGCGTAGTAAGAATGTATAATCTAATTAGTAGATACTACTACTAGCCCTTATTAGATTAAGAAGTACGTAAGTATATAAAGAGCTATAGCACCTATTAAAGGTTAAAAGCTCTAAGGTATATACTATATAGTAAGCTATCTTCCCTTCCTATCCCTTCTAATATCTTTAAAGAAGTTACACTAGACTTTATTATAAAGCTACCCCCTACTATTTACAATAGAAGCGTATATAATACGATCCTCGTAATCTACGATAGATTATTAAAGATAGCACTCTATATCCTAGTAAAAGAAACATAGATAGCTAAAGACTTTATAGATATATACTTTAAGTATATTATATATAAATATAGGGCGTAGAAAGGGATAGTATTAGATAGAGGGACGCTATTTATAAGCTAGTTCTAGTTAGAGATTTACTACTAGATATAGGTAAAGCGTAGATTAAGTATAGCGTTCTATCTATAAACTAACGGCTAAATAGAGCGCTAGAATTAGACGCTTAAGCATTACCTACGTGTCTTTACTATAGAATATACTAAAGACTAGCCTAACCTACTTTATATAGCTAAGTTTACATATAATAATTTAGTGTATATAGCTACTAAAGAAACACAATTTTATGCTATTCTTAGGAAACACCTAATCCTTTATAACCTACCTAAGGATAGACGGCTAGAGGGAGAGGTATCCGTAGTAGTACGATAAGTGTAGAATATATACGTATTACGAGTAAAGCTTTAAGAACGCCTATAAGCCGTAGTAGAGTATTAAACCCGGTACTATAATAGAAAGTACACTCTAATAAGGTTTAAGCTAAGAGACCTAGTATAGCTAAATATAAAGAACCTTAAGCTAAAAGCCCTAAGTAGGAAGCTAATAGATAAATTCGTAGGCCCTTTTCGGGTTAAAGAAGTAATTAACTTATAGGTATATCGCCTATAGCTACTAAGCTCCTATCGTATACACGATATATTCTATATATCTCTACTAGAGCCTTTCTATCTAAGGGAAGGAGAAGAACTACTAAATATAAGGGCCCTAGAGTTAGTAGAAGATAGAGAATAAGTTTAGTATATAGAGAAAATCCTTACTAAGCGCACTATACGCGCGGGAAAGAAAGAATACCTACTTAAATAGGAAGGGTATAATAAGACTAAGAGCTTATAGATAAAAGAAGAGGACTTTAAGGAAATAGATAACTTACTAAGGGAGTTTAGAGAAAGCAATAAGTATAGCTAGGGATAAGATAAGAGTAAGCGACCTAGCCGTAGACTATAGTTAGCTCGTACGAATGCCGCTATACGCTCGTAGTGAAATGCTTAGTACTAGAGACTTTAGCTTTATAACTATAATAGGAATATTAGCTTAAGGATTAAGACTATCTATTTCTATCTATAGGCCTTCTAGCTAGGTATCTTCGCGAGAATTACTATAGAAACACCTACGCTATACTAGCTCTATATAGCCGAGTCGTAGTTAATAAGCGCGCCTACTTATCTTATATCTTAATATCTAAATTACCTAAGTTATTAACCTTACTATCCTCCTTACTAAATTCCTTAAACTTATCCTCCCTACTAGCCTTACCCCCTTTAATAGGCTTACTCTCCTTACTAGACTTATCCTAAACGACGATATTAGCTTACGAGTAAATAGCGAGGAAGGTACGAACTTACGCTACTACTACTATTATTACTACTATTATTACTACTATTATTACTACTATTATTACTACTCTTATTACTACTACTACTATTACTATTACTATTACTATCCCTATTAGGACTACTATTTCTATTACTACTACTATCCTATACTACGATATTAGCTTACGAGATAATAGCGAGGAAGGCGTAAACTTATAGCTCCGTTCCCGCTACTATTACTACTACTACCTCTATTACTACCTCCTCTACTACTACCCTAACCTCTAGAGCTAGGCCTAAATATAGAGTAAGGGCTACTACTAGGAGCACTACTACTAAAACTAAGGGGTCTAGGCTATCCTAGCTATTAGTATACGATCTAGACGTAATTAAGGTACGAACTTACGTAGCTAAAGGCCTATATAGCTATATACTCTAGAATATTAGTAATCCTCCTCTACTCTAATAGCTATAGCCTCTCTATATTAGGGCTAGACTTAGAGACTTTAGTAGGTATCTCTAATAGATTACCTCTAAGAGCTATAATCCTCCTATAATTCTCTAGCTATTAGGTTAAGGTACGCTAGGCACGCGTAAGAGCTAATCCTATATAGCGGACATTAGGATCCTATCCCCTCCTCCTAATAGGAAAGGTACTAGTAGTAATAGCCCTAGTGTAAGAGTCGTAGAACCTATATACGTACTCGACGTACCTATTAAAGATAATAGGAACCTAAAGGTATTAGTAAGGTCGTATACGGGTCTCGTTTTAAGGATTTCTACTAGTGTATAAGAGGACCTATTCCTAGAAGTGTAGTAGCTATACCTCCTTAGAGTTAGTTTATTACAGACAATACTATAGCGGGTAATCTCGTATACGTAGCGTATATAAGTAGCTACGTAGGGCATAGTTATGTCGCTAACGACTCGGGCGCTAAAATTATAGTCGGGAGCTATACTAAGAGTAGTAGTAGTAATGTATTAAGGTCTACTAAAGGCGACTATAATACTAGGCGAAAAAGGTGCGGTATACGTAATAGGTGTTATTAACGAAGTTAAGGAGTATAGGCGCGTCGTAGAAAGATATATTAGCCGTATTTATTGTTATTGCCCTACGTAATAAAGGCAATCCTAGCACTAAGGACCTAGGGGGGCAAAAATCCTAAATAAAGCCTAAATAAAGCGTATATTACCTACCTTTCTAGAAGCGATAAAGCCGCGATGACCTTACTAATCGTATACGGTTCGCGCAAAAATCATATAAGGGACATAAGTAGGTAAAGTAGCAATACTAGATACTCTTTTCCTATAGTAGCTATAAAGGCTAATAGGTTTTTATTAAGGCTAGCTACTAAGGATATTAGCTTAGAGGAGGAGGTAATATTATAGGTATTTTTAGGGATAAGGTGTAGGCTTCTAATTAGGTGTAAGGATCTAGAGTCTAGCCGGCTTCGGATAGCCTAAGCGTATAGCCTCTAGTCTAGCTACGTATAGCCTAAGGGATTTTCCCTCCTTAAGTATTATTCGTAATACTAATCGAGAGCTATCCTTATACTACTATAAGTAGGTTATTATATATACGAACTAGTATTAATATAATCTACCTATAATATCCTAGTAGGTAGTAGTTAGGTTAATAGTTAAAACGCACCTATAAATATAAACCTAGCTATTAGGAGTAGATTATAGTTATCGAATATATATATATATCTAGAGATATCTTACTCTCCCTCCTTATTTATAAGAGAGATTACTTACGATCGAATTAGATTCCGGACTTATTACTATAGAATTAGCAATTTACGATATTAAATAAAGGCTAGACTAACGATTTACTAGACTATAAGTAGCTTACGACTATTTTCGAACCTAAAATACGTAATTAGGTAGTAAATTGACGTCTCCTTATTCTAGATAGCTATAGCTCGTATATAATAGCTTAGTTTACTCTATTTTACTTTAAATATAATATCGACCTAGTTATCTACCTATTATATACGTTATATCTTATATAGCCTCTCGACGTTAGTGTATTTTTACTAATTAAGATAGCTCTTATCTATAAAATCGATAACCTAATTAGGTTAGATTCTAACCGTTTATCCCGTATATAGTAGACTAAATCCTACGTACGCGTATAGAGTAAAGGTCTTACTATTAGTAATACTAAATCGGGATTTATATATACTAGACTTTACCTATTTAGTCTAATAATAGTCTTAGTAAATCTACTACGTAAATTACGTAATTAGCTCTCTATACTACTACCTATCGATAATATACTCAATTCTATACTACTTAGGTCGTCGCTGCCCTCTAGTATATGTCTACGAATAGCTAACTAGACTCTAAACGAGATTATTACGTCGTCGTCGATTAATTCACCTACGAAGCGTTATATCTTAAAACTAACATTATATTTCGAATCGGTAATTACTAATAATATACTACTCTGACGTAAAAACTAAGAGTAGCGATCTATACTAGAGACGCGTAAGAAATAGAAAAAGGGTAAACGCGTTATTTTAGAAGGTAAATTTGTTAATTTATCGTAAGAAGTAATTAATAGCCTTTAAAACGCCGAGGTAATATTATTAAAGAAAAAGGGTAAATAACGAGAAAAAACACATCGAATTACGCCGGAATTAATAGAATTAGAAGGAGAGAATTAGATTAACCTACGTAGCGATTCTCTAGACGAACTAGCCTAAAACGGCAAAGAAATAACAACTTTTACTAAAAAGTTACCTAATTTATAGTAGGAATATAGGGTTAGTAGGATTATAGGGGAGTTACGTTAATTCGTCTAGTAAATCGCTACGTAGGTTAATCTAATCCTCTCCTTCTAATTCTATTAATTCCGGCGTAATTCGATGTGTTTTTTTCTCGTTATTTACCCTTTTTCTTTAATAATATTACCTCGGCGTTTTAAAGGCTACTAATTACTTCTTACAATAAATTAACAAATTTACCTTCTAAAATAACGCGTTTACCCTTTTTCTATTTCTTACGCGTCTCTAGTATAGATCGCTACTCTTAGTTTTTACGTCGGAGTAGTATATTATCGGTAATTACCGATTCGAAATAAAATGTTAGTTTTAAGATATAACGCTTCGTAGGTGAATTAATCGACGACGACGTAATAATCTCGTTTAGAGTCTAGTTAGCTATTCGTAGACATATACTAGAGGGCGGCGACGACTTAAGTAGTATAGAATCGAGTATATTATCGATAGGTAGTAGCGTAGAGGGCTAATTACGTAATTTACGTAGTAAATTTACTAAGACTATTATTAGACTAAATAGGTAAAGTCTAGTATATATAAATCCCGATTTAGTATTACTAACGGTAAGACCTTTCCCCCGTACGCGTACGTAGGATTTAGTCTACTATATACGGGATAAACGGTTAGAATCTAACCTAATTAGGTTATCGATTTCGCGGGTAAGAGCTATCTTAATCGGTAAAAATATACTAACGTCGAGAGGCTATAGAAGATATAACGTATACGACGGGTAGATAACTAGGTCGATATCGTATTCGAAGTAAAATAGAGTAAACCGAGCTATTATATACGAGCTATAGCTATCTAGAATAAGGAGATGTCGATTTACTACCTAATTACGTGTTTTAGGTTCGAAAATAGTCGTAAGCTACTCGTAGCCTAGGAAATCGTTAGTCTAGTCTTTATTTAATGTCGTAAATCGCTAATTCTATAGTAATAAGTCCGGAATCTAATTCGATTATAAGTAATCTCTCTTATAAATAAGGAGGGGGGGTAAGGCGTCTCTAGATACGCGTATATATTCGATAACTATAATCTACTCCTAATAGCTAGGTTCGTGTTTATAGGTGCGTTTTTTACTATTAACCTAACTACTACCTACTAGGACACGCGTAGACTATATTATACTAACTCTAAATCCTATTTCGTCTATATTATAGATGTCTTAAGGTCGGTATTACTATTTTTCGAAAAGCTCGAATAAGGCGTTATAGAATAGTTTAATAGCCTCGTAGGTGCTATTTTTAAACTATATATTCTCTAATTGCCGAGACTAGACACTATATATATTAGGATAACGTTGCCGGAACCTTTAAATCTAATTCTTACCGATTAGTCTCGGTAATACCGTTTATAGTTAGTTATTCTAATTCTAACTTCGGCCTTAAATTATCTCGGCGACGAGATCTAGGGTAAACGTAGGTGTCGGGGGTACTCCTAGCTTTACGAGGTAAATAATCTATCGGACTAGTGACTTTTCTTTAGTAGGTAATAGAATCTAACGTAATTCTTAAGCTTAACGCTGTAATTAATGTCCTTAAAGTCGGTCTTAGAAGGTATAATATAGAATATTAAACGCGTTAGTAGCCTTCCGAATTAAGGTAAATTAATTTCGGTAAGCCTTAAAGGCCGCGGTAATATCTACTTACATATATATTATTTAAATTGTCGAAAAATCGGTATTGTCGCGTAAATAGGAAGGAAAGTTACGAACTTATTACGTAGAAATTTTAAGGCGTAGTAGGAATATAGGGTTAGTAGGATTATAGGGGAATTACGTTAGCCTAAAATAGCTAAGAAATAACAACTTCTACTAAAAAGTTACCTAATTTATAGTAACTTAGGAATATAAGGTTAGTAGGATTATAGGGGAGTTACGTTACATTAAAATTTTAAAGAGTAGCTAAAATCTAGAGGTGGCCGAAATCTAGGGGAGTTACGTTACGTAGATTATAGGTATACGCGGATTGTAGGGGAGTTACGTTAGTTATCTAATATCTATTTTTCTAGCGATATAGAACTTTCTTTAATTTTAATATCTTTAATTTAGAGACTAAAAACTAAGTTATTATAATATCCTTAATAGATATTAATAATCTAACTTTATTTCTAGAATCTCTATATATTATAGTCTATAATAATAAGTCTTATAGTAATCTAAACTATTAAATCAACTTATAATAAGATAAAGAAGTAAAAAGCCTAAAAAGAAGTATTTAGTAAAATAGGCTTTTAAAATAGTATTATATAAGCTATAAAGCTAAAAATTTATATTATAAAACCTAGGTTAGTAATATATCTATAGTCTAAATTTTAAGCTATAATAGTAAGTAATTATAAAGGTATTACCTATTTTATTGTGTCTTAGCACTAGGTATGTCTCGGGTCTAGGGGAGTTATGTTACGTAAGTTATAGGGGAATTACGTTAATCTACGAGGCTAAGATTTAATGATATATATTTTAGATTATTAATCTATCTACTATCAAAATTCTAAGCTATAATAGTGAGTAATTATAAAGTTATTAACTGTTTCACCGTTTCTTGGCACGAGGTGTGCGCCGCTAGGGGGTGTACGCCGCTTGTAGGGGAGTCACGTTACAGGCTAACAAGCGGGCTACAGATACTCGGTCCACAGACTAGGATCGAACGATCTAGCGTTGGCTTTAATGGGAGAGATCCCACGCGGCGACATCTTGTGCCAACGTCGCTGATTACAGCACATGGGCATCGCCTCTGCTTTTTGTCGCTAGAGCTAGTTTCCGGAGCTCGAATCGTGTCGATTAGTGCTGACAGGACTTGTCTTCTGCCACGAAATTCTGACCCAACGACCGTAGAGCGCATTAAATCCCCTCGGGATGCTCCACTTCCGTCTCGATAGGATCGAGCGGTGGGTTTACCTCGACTATTTGTCTAAGACCGTCCGGATGTGAAAGGTGAGCCTCCAGGCGGCCCACGAGATCTTCTAAGGATGAGGTCTCTCTATACTTTCGTAGAGCATAATTCTTAGGACTACGACTCTACAATCGTAAGCGTTAAGCTGTTGCGGGCAGGTCTGTTCCAGCTTTTTAGCTAAGTCCCATCCCCTCAAGCTTGTGCAGGATGACTAGCCTAATCAATCCTTGGACCTAGACTTGACCGAAATCTCTCCATTGGAAAGCTAGGCAGATCGAAGACTTGTGACAAGACGGATTCGCCGGGGAGGTTAGCTAGAGAATTAAAGTACTTAAGGGTGCCGTTGTCTCGTGCTGTGCCAATTGTCCAGTGCTGTCTTTTATGTAGGATGAGGAACATGTCGTGACCTCGTTCCCGGAATTGTTGACCGAGTCGTATTCGCGTCGCGAGGGGGAGTGCTGTTATCAGGACGAGGTGATTAAGTTTGCCGAAGAGCTCGTGGAAAAGGTAGAAAGCATCGTCAAGCACAAGCGCAGAAGCAAGCAAGGACTCGAGCAGGTGGTTCGCGCGGTTTCTGTAGTCCTTAGTCAGCAGATATGGCTTTCCTGAATCGATGGCTGAAAGATCAAACGGTCCCGGGGTATCGGCGACGAGCGTAGTCTGCGTTCCGTCGTCCTCAAGCCAGCTAGTACTTATGTTGATCTTGCTCGGCCTGCTCCTTAGGCGTTATATAGGATGTCATGTGATCTGGAATACTGGTGGGCAAAAATGCCGTAGATTCGGTCACCTATCTATCATAGGTCAATCACGAGTGCCGCCTAAAAGTCGGTTGGCTTACCCGTACAACCTTCTGCTTCTTAGAAACTGGCTCGGGCGAGAGTGAGAGTCTTCGTTGCATCCGAGACATCGTCAAAGGTGCGTTGGTTATATCGCGGGAACCGAGATCATATCTCATGGGCGTTGAATGATCAGAAGGGGGTTCAGTGGTGGCAATTGGTGGATCAAGGGCAGGAGTGCTTTGTAGGGTCGAGGAGAGAACCTTAGAGTTGTGACGATCACGCCTTGCTGCTGCTGCGTGGAAGCTCCCCCGTCTCTAGCTTCGGCGAGTTGTCTATGAGGATGTTGTGACCGCTTGTAATCTGCCTCGCTGCAGCATACAAGTCCCACGCAGCATCCAGGTCATGTAGGCGCCAAGGTGCAGAAGTTTTGCTGTCTCGATGGAATGGTGATTTCTGCCGCGGTCTTTTAGCTTCAAGAAGGGGTTCTCGTGAAGACCTTCTAGGGGAATTTGATGATCTCCGTCTCTAGCGATAGTAGATCAGACTTTCTTGACGAATGCTTCGGATGCTTGAAGGGTACCAAAAGTGGCTCGCTAGCGGACGGGAAGAGGTCGACCTTCTAGGCGGAGTCGAGAAGACGCTTGCCGTGTTTGAAGTCTGGCGCGGTCTCAAACCGCTGTACTCTAACAGATTCTTTGGCCAAGCGGAGCAAGCCTATCTGATCTGGACGCTGTCATATCCAGACGAGGTCGTCCGCTACTCGCCAAAAGTGAAAAAGGGACATTCGCTTGACGAGAAGAACAGCTCTCTGAAACAAGATGATATCTTTAGACGGGAGCGGTACCTGGTCGACAGTCAGGTGATGTCGTTGAAATGGAGCATGACTTCCATCCAAGAGATGTGCTAGATCGAACTCAGACACTAGGCCTCAATCTCAGCACCCTCATCGATACTACCCACCTTCAGTACCGCCGCCATCTGCTATCTCCTTCCGGCCCCAGCTTATCGAGCACCCAGACCGCATTTCCGTTACACGCCTCAGCAGACTGCACTGTCGTCTTCATTCAAGAGAGATAGGATGTCTGCCTCCCTCGTCTCTCTTGCGGGTTATGACCACCCACGACTGCTATACCTCCTGAGGTAGTAGGAGTGACACGATCTGACGCTGTTCGCCGAGTCGCCTGTACGCGGCTTCAGCATCATCACAATTTGAAGAAAATCTGCTACCTCGACCAATCCGGAGGAGGACAGCTGCCGGAAGCAGGGCATACGACAAACTGGAAGGCCGAAATCTCTTTTCTCTATTACCATTACTCTGGCTCACCATCCGATCGCGCTATGGACACATTCACTACGCGAATTCCAGTGTTGGTCGTTGCGACTTTGTGGAACTCTACCTTTGGATTTGCCAGGAGCTTCCCTGCGAATCAAGCAACAAGAAGTAAAGGTGCCAACCCAGCTTGTTTTGTATTCCGGTCAAGTTGAATGGATCTTTTCCTCGAGCCAAACCACCAGAAAAGCCCGAAGGTGTGCCGCACAGGACATGGAGCTCCTGACGTCCAAGCGAAGCAGCGTCCACCATGTGCACTTGTCGGACCATCAAGCCGACAGTAGCACAGGCAATCATTGAGCGAATCGACACCCAGTCCTCAGTGGACTGTAGCCTCCAATTGCATGCCTGCCGTCACCACCCGCGGCCGTTACGTCGACGTGCTGAAGGACCACCTCGAGAGTAGCCGCCACGGCTACGCGTCCATCCGAGGCGATGAGTGCGGCCGAATACTTTTTGCCGCCCCCTTCGGCTTCTTGCGCCGACGCTGCATAGTATGCTACAAAACCCCAGCTCGTAGGGGCCACAGCTTTCGCCGATATCGTGATCTCTCCGGCTACCACGCTGCGCAGCCCGACCCGCTGTCCGCCCCTATCGCAGATAACTACACCGGTCCCTTCACTCTCGCTGCCAAGGGCTTTCGTGCCGTTCGACTTGCACCTCCGGCCGCGCTCCTGCCCTCTATTGCCATCCGGATGACAGCGGACATAGTCTCCTGGAGGAAGGGAGGGGGAAGGAGCAGTATCTGGCTCGGAAGCAAGAGGCGGAGGAGAGAACCGAGGGGCCGGCGGCAGAGCCGGGAAGGGAGACGATCCGTGAACCCCTACCCGCAGCCGAGAAGGGCGCCTGAGGGAGAGCTCAGTGTTACACGAGGTCCTTGACGGTGTGACTGCGACAGTATATCGGTCCGCCCTCGGCACAGTCAGACCACTACATCCGCGTGCGCATCTGACCACCCCGCTCCTGTACCCACCCCGGCGACGGTGGAATCCCCGCATCGATCGACATCGGTCGGAAAAGAAAAAGGGCGACATGGTCTGCGACGGCTCGAGTACTCAATCAGCTCCGGAGCCCGCGGTGAAAGCATCCATCACCCCAAAAAGCACGCTCTGCTTTGCAGAAGGAGCGAGACGGTGCCTACTTAGGGCGACTGACTGGCGTCGAGGGCACACGCGAGCATCCTCAGGCGATCATCCCAACTTCGATCTCACCAAGGAGGCCGAGCAAGTCGCGTATCTGCGTCAAGGACCTCGACTAACACAGCGCCAAGATCAGCAGGGCGAAGAAGTGATACCCCGCCGAGACGATGATCGGACGAGGCAGTCTCGCCCTCATGGCCGCTAGCAGGAATGGTAGCGATCGGTTCGGAAGAGAGCAGAAAGACAGCGGATATTCGCTAATACATGTTATGTCATAGTACAATCTTACGTCTCGATGGAGAACAGGTGGGTGTCACCGAGGGTGGTACCGCTGGAGACGATGTTGCTACTAGACGGCGTTGATGGTGAGACGGAGCAAACGCGAGGGTCCACCACTGATTGCACAGCTCAGAATCGCCGCAAATCTTCAGATGAAGCATGTTCTAGACGGAGAGACGTCCTTCTTGTCTCCTGACAACCCATCCTTTTTGATCTCATCGTCCTTCTTCGCCGGACACACCACCATCACTTCTTCTTACGACACGACGACAAGCCAAGGCAAGAGAGTCAGCGCAGGTGTTTTCGATCCTGCCGAGCCCTTTTTGACGCGTACGATGTCGCTAATCACCCGAGGCTCGCGATTTGCTGGAGGAAGAAACAGAGAATAATAAAGGGCAGGGTCTTCGAGCTATAGTACGGGCCACGGTACGAGCCATGATACAAGGCACTGTAGGACGACTCGGGGAGACTGTTGCGAACAGCGGCGAGTGTCTCGTACCGAAGAGCGAGGCCGGGCGGCATGTGATTAAGACTGAGGTCTTGTCACCCTTCTCATCTGCAAGCGAAAAGCAGCCAATTCGCTGGTCACTCTGCCGGGCACCAGCCGACTCGAAGAAGTATCTCGACCACCCGCATTTGTCTTTCGGTCGACGGCAGAGAGCTTGCCTCTGAGTGACCTGGCTGATGAGGAGCGATGATACTGCATACAGTAGTGGTTGTTGTAGACAATCTTTGTACCAGTAGAATATCGACTGTTTCTTCCAGCTCCATGCCCATCCTCCCGTTGCGCCTCGTCCACTTTCTTCCATCAGATCTTCACGCCTGAAGACATGGCCGTGACTGCCTCGATGATACCGGACAAGCTCCTTTCACTGCTTATGAGGATGTGCGTAGCGCAGGATCATGTCCCAAGTCCACGGCTAGAAGCGTCAGTCCATATTGCTCAGCCGAAGGAAGGCATCCTTACCAATTGGAACATGTGGCATGGATGATCCAGAAATTTTGCGGAATATGCTTCCACTAATGGCCGCAGTTGGAACAGAATTTGCACCCGCAATGGGCGTAGATGATACTGGAGATCAGCATATCGATACGTCCGTCTTCCCTGCATATGGGGCACGCACACAACTCAGCGGTCCCTTTGTCCGCTTGATCAGTACCATCTACGTCGCCGATCTGATCAATGTCGATATCGGCCCGCCGGGTAATGCTCCCACCGCCCTCGTCGTCATCGACTCCAGTAAAGTCGATGACTGTCCGCGGCGCGTTTGGAGGATGGACGAGTGACGATCACGGAAGAAGCGACTTTTCTCTGTACCGCCACGTGTCGCGTCCCACTAACCCTCTGACATGTGCGGCTCGATGCTCTTGTGGCTTCGCGGTGAAGACTTCTTTTCCTGCTGATGCCGGTACTGGACGAGGACGAAGAGGATGTCGTCGTAGCGTTTTCACCAGGCTGTCTGCGCTCACGCGTATCGAGGCTACTCGTAGAAGGCATGATGATGCATGGTGCATGGTTCGAAAGTCATTGATGTCGAATGTATCGGATCCTCGTCCTCGATCTCGTTCCGTTATCATGTTGAATGCCCGGACAAGCTCGAATCCTGACATCCATGTCAATACCATGTTTCCAAATCTTTCCCACGGCCGCGCCAATAACTACCGGGACAGAATGCCAATGGACTTGGTCATGACACGCACCAGGGCAGAATGTTGATCGTCCAGGGCTGGGACTTCATCAGCGAGCTAGTCGACCAGCCTGGCGGGTGCAGTCGGACATTTCCAATCTGCGAGAAGTCCAAGGTTTGAATGAGGCTGTTGCAGAGATATCGCTGGCAATAAGGTTATGGATGACAAAAGGGTAAGGTTAGAGAGGTATGAATAGCAGAATAAACTATGACCAAATCAAGGCTATGGCCGCTAGAAGCCAAGCCTCTAGGGAGGCTCATATGTGCCAAAGCCTTAACCGTCAAATTCATTGTTTATACCTAGTAAATAACCTCTATTTTACGCCCCTTCTACGCATTTTGCACGCAGCTAAGCCTATACTCGCAGTCTGAGTAGCTAAGTACTCGCTAATGCCTTATAGGTACTATAGTCGTCGTCGCTATGCCCTCGTCCTCTAGACTCGAGACTCACCGATCTGTCGTAGAGCGCTAGATTCTTTATAACAACCTCCCTTAAGCTATTATACTCGATAAGCTACTCTCTAAGTATAATCTCCGTGTTAGTAGAGTAACTCTTTAGCGCTACCTTAAGCGCTAGGGTGTAGTCTTACGGCTAAGTGCCCCTAATACGCCGGAATTAAGAGCTCGGATTAGTGAGATGTTCTATAATACTATTAAGAAGGATGCTACTATACTCGCGATCCTTATAAAGGAAGGCTAGAGCGGTCTATTAATGCGGCAGCTTTAACGCCTCTAGCTAGCTATAGGACTCTATAAGCGTACTAATGCGGTAGACGAGGAGGCTATAAGGGAGCGAGCAAGGCTTACTATTTAAGAGCTTTTAGATGAAGGTAATAAATAGCTTAGGTATAGGATACTTACGGAGGAACTACGAAATCGCTATAGCATTATCTCGATGTATATTAGCAGGTACTAGCGTTCGCGGTGTACTCGTAGTATACTCGATACTAATACTCGCTAGTTGCCGGACTATAGAGCTAAGCCGTGAGCTTAATCCTAAAGGCGTTAATAGTCGGCTATACCGAGTTTAACATTATAAAGGCGCCCTTTTAACGCTAGGACTAAATTATCGCTAGTTACTCGATGCCTATTATAAGCTCGAAGGCGTCGGCATCTAGGTCTACGCTGTAATCGACGTGTACTCGCGATACATCCTCTAGCTCTACGTTAGTATTACTAGCCGTATAGAGAACTCGGTTGTAGCTTAATATCTCCGGCATGTCGAGTCTAGAGGCATTATGCCGCTTAAAGTAAGATCTAACCGAGGTGCTAAAACCTTAATTATAGCCGATTTACACTACGCGATTTTATAGCGAGTATAGCGAGTCGAAGTAGCCTTTCCGGATTGCTATTAATATAGCACTAGTAAGATAAATTAACGCATCGAGGCTTAGTAGTTATAGATAGTAAAGGGCTCTACTAATCTATAGCGGGCTTATTTCTATAATCTAGTAGAGTATAGCCTCTACGTTACTAATTTACTTCTAGATCGAATTGCTCTTCTTATAGTATATATACCGATTATTAGAGCTAAGCTTTAACGATTTATAGTGCGCTAGAATTCGCATAAGATCCGCTATTAAGCGAAGCGACCGCACGTTAAATCCGGCCGCCCCTACTACCTCTTCGAGTATCTAGAGCTCGAAGGAGACGAATAGTATAGAGTACGAGTCACACTGCGAGTACTTAGCGATTATCTTAAAGAAATTCGTAAATTCGGTACGTAGTGGCCTCGGTACCCTAAGACTATTCTAGCTCTAGAAGCTGCCCTATTTTTTCTATTAGCTAGTATACTCGCTACTAACTCGCTAGTAGATATTAACGAGTATCTACCGCCTAATACCCTCTAGTAGTACTAATCTACTATTATTTCCTAATTCGAATCTATACCTTTCGGCACTACTACTAATAAAGCTAGCGAGCGCCTTTATAGACTAGTATATCTATTCCTCCGTTAAGCTATTATAGAGCACTTTAATGCTAGCAATATAAACCCTATACTTAGCGAGTTAGAGAAACCCTATTAGATCCCTAGGTAAGTTAGACTAGAAGTGCTAGCTTCCTTTAATAATCCGACTAGCGCTAAAGGCAATATAGATTTTAGTTAAATAGAGGCGTTTTCCTTGCATTTATCCTCTTATTTCTATCGTTTTTATACTACTACGCCCCCCCCTCTACTCGTAATTAGACTCGTAGTACTACTCGCGTATTATATCGGCTACGCTATAGGCCGAATTCTACATAAGGTAGCTAAACATTAATTATAATAAGGATATAGGCGAATACCTATACTACGGCGGCTATAGCGCGAAGAATCTAAGGCCTCTAACTAGCGATACTTTTATTCGATAAGGTAGCCGTACACCGCTTCCTTTACTAGCTACGAGTGCCTCTACGAGTACTTCGCTAGTATAGAGCTCGCCCCCTCCGAGCGATGGCCCGCTAGCCTTTAGCTCGCTACTATCACTCGTAGCTTAAGCTCGCCGTAATTTTATTTAATAGTAAACCTCTCTACCTTATACTAGCGCTCGTATACTATTAAAGAGGCCAGCTACTACGCTAGTCGCTAAGTCGAATATTAACCTTCCTCCGCCGGACTAATTCTATATCCTTATTAAGGCTATTACGTAATAGGCTAGGGTCTAGCATAAGCGCGATAGTCCGGTTTAGAGCTTTAACGACGCTTAAGACTATAAAGAATAGTACGAAGTCTTCTAAGAGTAGGAGTTTAACGCTTAGAGAGGTTTAGACGAGCGATCTTCTACTATTATGCCGTTCTTCCTTAAGCAGTGCGAGGACGACGACCTAAAAAATTGCTAGGCGGCCTTTAATAACTTTTACGCGGTGTTCCTTTATATTAGATTTAGTAAGAATATAGCTACACTAAGGAAGTTAACGTAGGCGAGTATACTTCGAGTAAGAGATCTAAGTAGCCTCCTTATGCCGTTCGTTACACTAGTTAAAAATCTAAAGCCTAGAAGCGTAACCTACATAGTTACTATCTATATATAATAGGTACGAGGAATAAGGCATAAGCGAGTTAAGGCACTATACGTAGCGAGTACTACGAGGATAACGTCGTTAGTGCTAGAGGATAAGGAAGACGAGTTGCCTATAATTAAGTAGGAGAAATACGCACCTATAGGTACTCGCTATAACTCGTAGTAGTACTCGCGCTAACTATATAGGTCCTCCGCCGAGATTAACCCTCTAAATTTGTCGATATAATAGAGGATCGTATAAGCCCTATAGCCTTAGAGATACCGATTACGACTATTAAGTAGTTAGCTAAGCTAGTCCTAAATAGGATAGAGCTTAGAAAGAGGAAAAGGACTAAATCTATAAAGGGATAAAGGGGTAGAAGAGGAGGGGAGGTAGTAATATACTACTAAAAGGGGGGATCTTAGTACTCGTAGTATAACTCGTAGAAGATATTATAGAGCAAAAGGAGATCTATTAGGTATTATAATACAATATAAACACTACGTAAAAACGACTAGCTCTACTTATTAGACTCTTAGCCTATAATGTACTTATTCTACATCGCCTTTATGCCCTTAATCTCCTGCCTTATAGCTTTAATCTCCGCCTACTACTGCTATACTAATGCCTCTAATTAAGCTACTCGCTACTTACTCGTAGCGGTACTCGTAGTAGCAGTAGGCGGCGTAGCCTCCGCTACGACCCCTCTCTTAACACTCTTACCCCCCTTACCCCCCTTACCCCTATTCTCCCTCCTAATCTAACTAACTTTAGCCTTATAACGAGGCTTGTTCTGCCTCTTATAGAACGCGTAAGTAGTGTCCGGCCGATCTCTAAACACACGATAAACGACACTACGCTTACTATACTCTTTATATAGATTCGGCGCTAGCTCGCCTTAATCGGTCTCTATAATACGGCTAGCCGTATTAATCTTACGCAGTAACTAACTAGCCGCGCGCTTCTTCTCCTTACTCTTAAGGTTATTTATATAACCTATAAATATAGCCTAGCTATAAAACTAGAAGTCTATCTCGTTAGTAGTAGTAGGGCGGCGATAGCTACTAGCGAGTAGTTAGCGAGTGCACTACGAGTATAGTATCTATTACTCTTACGCCTCTATCTCTACTATAAGGCAGGACATCTTATAGTGCTATACACTAAGGAAATCTTCTTTCTATAAGTCTAAAAACGACTATAGAAGTGTAGTAGGCTTAGTCGTTATAGTTATAGCTATAGTTACAGGTTACGATATATAGTCCATTAAAAGGCTTAGGTAGAAAGGTAGCGTTTAGTTATATATATAAGGTTTCTACGACTACGAGGTTTCTAAGGGTAGTAACTAACTAACGAGTGTCGTCGACGAGCGTATACTATTCACTAAACACCTCGACTAGGAAGACACCTATATAGCAATAATAGTAATTTAGTGCTAGGGGTAGTGCCTTGCTATTGTTATCGAGTAGTGTTATAGTAGCTATCGACCGAGTAGCTCGTTATTAGTTACATTAGGATTATTAGGCTTATTAGGTTTATTAGGTTTCTTTAGTGTTCTATAGCCGTTATTATAGCACTATACGAGGACACTAGGACAAGACCGCCGCTATCTCTTAGGATTTGAAGTTTTTTATACCTCCGAGGACGATTTCTAGTATATATAGAGCACGACGAGTTTCGTAATAGAGAATTAGTTAGGCATCTAGAAGACCCCGATAGGAGCGGCTATAGCTACTCGATTTAAACGATGTTCGATACGAGTATTAATTAGGAGTTTCTAACTCGTAAGAGTTATCTATATAGATAGAGAACATAGTAACCCTAGACCTAGAATAGACCTAGGTTTAGAAGTAGCGGAAGTAAACGGAGACGACGACTAATATAGAAGGACTAAGCCTTTATAGATAAAAGGGCTAAAAGTATACGATATAGCGTATAAGGGCTATCTAGATTTAGCCTAGGTACTACGTAGCAGTATAGAGTTCACTAATAGTTTATTTAAATACTAAGGTTAATCCTACTACTATTTAAAAACATCTTAGTAGTACTAGTTCTTTATTCTAAGAGAATATTGATGTTGCCGGAAGAGTTCGGTACTAGATAAAGATTTTCTAAATTCCGTAAAGCTACTTATTTAGTAGTAAGTAACGAGTCCGAGGACAAAGGAAACATTATAATAAATGTCGGCCTTAATCCGGAGAGCACCTCTTCCCCTTAGCTAATACCCCCTTCTATAGAGGAGCATACGACCCCTTCGAACCCACTAAAGGACGAGGAATAGACTCCTCTAATAGCTAAAGGTTTAGCATCGATATAATAGGGAGAGTAGCCTTTTATAGTATAGATAACCCTACTAGCTCCTAGCCCTAGGTAATAAGGTGCTTCTTACTTCGATAGCTATAACGTTATAGAGTTTATAGAAGAATAGGAGACCTTTATTCGATCCTATAATCTTTCTAAGGAGGTTACCGTTTAAAGGTTGCCTTAGTATTATAGCGTTAAGATCCGTAGATAAGTAAAATCCTATCTTAGTTAGGCTTCGAGAGACTAGGTTAGTCTTAAGAAGGAGATAAAGCTTAGTTTCGAGGATAAGGACTTAGATTACCTAATAACGTCTCGTACTTATCTCGAACAACTAAGGGATACACCGAGGGAGACCTTCTCTAATATACTCTAGTACTATAGAATGTTTAGGAAGACTACTAACGCTCTAGGTAAGACTCGACTCGATATTATTACGAGAGGTACGTAGTTCACCGAAGGCCTTCTAGCTAATATTCGTAGTTACGTTAGAGTAAAGAGTAGTATAGATATAAAGCACCCCGACACCTTTAAGGATTTTCCGAGGATCTACTATTTAGCTAAAGAGAAGATCTCTAAGATACGACGACTCGAATCCTTTTAGTCGGTTCGTAAGGAGCGCGAGAAGGTTACGGCGGCTATTACTAAGGAAAGTACTACTCTGCCTCGTATCCCTAACTTTTCCGCTAAGGCTTAAACGAACACTCCTATAGCTACCTCTCCTTCGGATTTAAGTATATAGGCTCTTTATAAGAGAATAGATAAGCTATCGGTCTAAGTCGTATAAGTAATAAACGGCTAGTCTCTTCCTATAGGACTACCTCGTCTAGCCCTAGTTTCGTATTAACCGTCTAGATTCACACTAGCTACTAGTTCGAATGCTATTCCTCTCGGTCCTTATAGGTACTAGTACTATAAAAAGGAAGGTCACTCTCGACCTAATTACCTAGAGCTTCGAAAGCTTATTAATCTTAGTCTCCTACATTTAGAAGGTAATAGCTTAGTTTAGGGAACCGCGGAGAACCTATAGCGTCTAGTTAGTCGTCTAGTAAGACGTAATAAGGGAGCTACTTAGTTACAATAAGAATAGGTTAAGGCTAGACTCCGAGCTACGGGGAAGTTAGCGGTTAATAACCTAGACTATAAGATGCTAACTGTCGACGATAATTCTAAGGAGGAAGCGTCTAAGTCTATTTAGTGTAAGGATTTCTACCTAGAGGATCTAGTTAGGAGGGATAATAACGATAATAACGATAATAACGACTTCGTTAAGGAAGTTCCGGTTATAGCTACTACTTAGCCGAGTACTACACCTCGCGATACTCGAACGGACAAAGGTAAGGGTCCTACTAATAGAGTTACTAAGGTAGGTCCTTCTAAACCGTCCTACGGCGTTACTAAGTCCCTTCGCACTAGTACTTATCGTCTAGTAGCTATTACTAATGTTCCGGAAGGTATAACTATTACTAGGTCTCGTTTAGCCACTATTAAAGCCGTCGCTAAGACTAAGGAGAAAGACGCCGACATAGAGGATCTAGTCGCTAAGGAGGCTCCTCGACCTATAAAGCGTATTCCTCGTACTAAACGCTTCGATAAAGTTCTATAATAGGTCACTAATCCGTAGTAAGCTATATAATCCTTGTTAAACTCTAATATTATAATAAGGATAGAGTCTCTCCTCGGAATCTTATAACCGTTGTCTAAGATCTTTTATCGAAGGTTCGACAACCCTAATCTTCCTAGTAATAACATTCCCGAGCTCTTCCGCCCTCGTGCCGAGGTGAATCTAGTCTAATAACCGGAGGAATTCGTAAATCTCGATCCTAATATAGATATAGATTAGAAGGGAGCTTCTGCCGATTTAATGACTATTACTAGTCCGAGGTTAATTACTAGTCTTAGGTTTAATACGACTACGGTTCGTATACTTCTCGATAGCGGTGCTAAATGTAACCTTATATCGTTAAGGTTAGCTAAGGAACTAGGTTTGCCGATCTAGCGAGATGTTAAGATTATTATAGATAGTGTAACAGGTATAGGCTCTTTCTCTAGGGCTTATATTAATATGCCTATTAACATTAGAGGTGTCGTAATCTACACGCATTTCTTATTAACTAGGAAGAGGTTAGAATACGTTATTCTAGGAAGGCCTTTCGAACGTAAGTCTCGTCTTATTTCTTAAAATATAGATAATAGTTCCTAGTATAGGACGATCTAGTTGGCTAACGGTTCGTAAAAGGTTACCTTTTAGGGTGCGAAATTAAGCGGACCGAAGAATAGATCTTTCTACGAGTTAACGAGGTTATTAAGGTCTTTAAACGATTAGGCGGCATCGGTCCCGGCTATAATATCGCGCGAGGAGAGCCGGGATATCGACTAGGAGTTTCGGTTTCTATTTCTTCTTTATAGGTTACTTATAGATCGGATCTCCCTATTTCTTATATTAATAATGCATATACGGATTTAATTCTTTATAAACCACTAGAAAACGACAAAAACAATTCTCTACTTTTATAGGTTACTTAGGATAAAGGGGTTCGTATATTCGAGGAGGGTGTAGGAGAACGGGAGGGTTTCCTTTTTAGGAATAGCGCAAAAATTCCTAGATCTAAGCCGGGCTTAGAACTAGCATTACTAGAGATTTACTAAATTCGCCGTATAGCTAATTTTCTATCCTCTAAAGGGGAACGGCTAGCTAACCTACTACGCGGCTATTTTTAGTTTATACTATTATTAGAGGACAATAGTATGCCTCGGATCTCTCGAAAGAATAATATCTACTTAATACTTACTACTGTACGGCTTAGAATACGTCGAGCCTCCCGCGGAGTGCCGAGGGTAGGGGTAAATACCTTATATAAAAGGAAGGATAAGAAGGTTCGGCTAGTAGATACTTCGATCTTAGATAGTTCTACACCTAGAGGGGTAAATACATAGCGAGAACAGTGCTTAGCTCGTAAAGCATTAAGACCTTTCCGGTTAGCGCTATACGGGCACCTACTTATCGCTAAGTTTTCCGATATTAAGGAGCGATCGCGACTTATACCTAAGAGAGAGCGTAAGCTTATTATTAGTCACGAAGTTACGCTAGCTAAACGGGAGGTATTAATATAAGTACTCCTAAACCGAGAAGCTATTCTAGCTTAGGACTTCTCTAAGATTAGTACGGTAAGAAGTGACGTTACGCTAGCGTAGTCTATTAGGACTATAGACTACACGCTGTAGTAGGAACCTAGTTTCCCTATTCCGCGATCTTTAATAGGTATCGTAGTAGACATAGTAAAAGAGAGGATCGCGAACGGGCTCCTTAAACTAAGTTACGCACCGTATAGGAATCCTTATTTCCTAGTTAAGAAGAAGGATACGAATAAGTATTAACTAGTTAATGCGGCGATAAGTATTAATCGCGTAACGATTAGAGATACTAACCTCCCTCCTTCTATAGATAAATTCTTAGAGTCTTTTACCGGTATATATGTCGCCTTACTCGTAGATTACTTTTCCGGATACGACTAAGTCCCCCTTGCGGAGGAAAGCCGCAATATTACCTTATTTATGACACCTATTAGACTCGTCCGATAGATAAGACTTCCTTAGGGAGTAACGAATTTAGTTACGTAGTTCTATAGGATTAACGATACAATTCTACGGGATCGGATACCTTATAATATATAACCTTTCGTAGACAATAACGGGATTAAGGGACCTCGCACGGATTATAGTAGAGAGGAGTCTTTTCCTAGTATTAGACGTTTTATGCTCGAATATATATAGACGTTAGACTATACGCTTACTAACATAGAGAGAGCTAGAGTTACTATTTCTAGTAGAAAGTCCTAGTTTCTATAGTTAGGTCTTAAGGTAGTAGGGTTCGTCTATAATTCTAGAGGACGTTATCTAGACTAGTCTAAGATCGTTAAGATTGTAGAGTAGCCGCTATATAAGAACGGTACGGAGGTACGCGCTTTCCTTAGCATCTATATATATTACCGTATATAGGTTAAGGATTTTACTGTCGTCGCCTAGCTATTATATTAGCTACTTCGGGCTAGTATCGTTTTCGAATAGACTAAGGAGGTATAATCCTCTATAAACGTACTTAAATAAGCACTAACTTCTGTACCCGTACTTACGTCGATTAATTATAGTAAACAAGCCGGATCGATTATCTTAGCTATAGACGCTAGTTTAATAGGTTAGGGTGTAATCCTTATATAGGAGAGTTCGGAGACTAAGAAGAAACGTTATATCGTTCGTTTCGAATCTAGTATATAGTCTAAAGCTAAGAAGAAGTATAATACTAGTAAGAGGGAGTGCCGTAGTATGCTTAAGGCACTATAGAAGGTCCGTTCGTATCTTTATAGGGTCCTATTCATTATCGAGACTAACGCTAACACCTTAGTAGCATAACTTAATCGATCCGCTACTAATCTTCCTAGTTTAGTTACTACTCGGTAGATTACGTAGATACGCTTATTCGCCTTCGACGTTCGACATGTTCCTAGCAAGAAAAATAGAGCTGCTAATAGGCTTTCTCGCCGCCTACGAGGTCCGTCGGACAATAATAATAAGGCACATAATATAGACGTAGACGACTTAATCGATTCCGAGCTATTTTACGTATCTATTCGTCCTCTCTAGGTAGATAGGAGTAATAAGCGAACTACTCTAGTTCGCGAGGAATATTTAGTAGAATCGTAAGACATTGCTGACTATCTTATAACGTTACGACGACCGCTATATTTAGACACATCCGAATTTATTAAATTTAAAAGGAATACGTTAATATTCCTTATTAATAATAGTTACCTTTTTAAACGTAGTTAGAGGTTAATGCCGTTACGCCGCGTCGTCGATATAGAGGACTATAGAGATAAGATCATTAAAGAGCTTTATAACGGAAGTAGTTATAAGGGTCGTAAGGGTACTTAGAGAAAGATTACCGACTAGTACTAGTAGAAGACGCTATATGCTAATGTTCGTCACTACGTAGCTACGTACGACGAATGTTAAAGAAGAGCGCTTTTACGAGAAACGGAGGAGCTATATCCGAGCGGCGTCTCTACCCTTTATACGAAGTAGTACGTCGATATCGTTTATATGCCTATGTCGGAAGGATGTTAATATCTCATTATTGCTCGGGAGGCCGTTAGTTTATAGCTAGAGGGTAAGGCACTACATAATTCTAATAGTAAGTCCGCTACGAAATTCCTATACGAAGAGGTTATATATAGGTTTAGCGCCATTAAGACACTAGTAGTAGATAGAGGTTCCGAGTTTAAAGGGTTAGTCTACTCTCTCGCCGAGTAGTTTAGCATAGATTACGTCGTTACTTTAGCTTACAATCTATAATCTAATAAGGCTAAACGAGGGTATCCGAATATTATAGATAGTCTTTCGAAGATCACGGGTAAGGATAATAGCTAATAGGTTTAATATCTTACTTACGTCCTATAGGCTAAATAGTTAACCGTTAATAGAATCACTAGTTAAATACTATCGTTACTTATGTTTAGGACCGACACTATCCTTCTAGTAGAATTCGATATTTATAGTTAGCGAATATAGGATTAGTCGTAGGTTCGCACTACAGAAGAGCTTATTACCGCTCGTGCTTAATAACTTAAACGGAGGGACGAGGATCTTTAGGAGACGTAGGATCGTATATATCGTCTTCGTTAAGAATATAAAGAGGCATAGGATCTACGTCGCCGGATTTAACATAATAAGCTTAATGTTAACGATATCGTCCTAGTCTATAATACTTATTATAAGAAGATTCGATAAGATAAGCTTAAGAATAGGTAGCGGGGCCCGTATCGCATTATTAAAGTTCACGATTTAGGTTTATATAAGATTGCCGAGCTAGATAGCGTCGAGGTTCGTAGTATATACATACGTCGGAGATTAAAGAAGTACTTATCGGTAGATAAGGAGTAAGTGTATATAGTAGCACTTCGTTATATATTAGAATAAGAACCTATCGTCGAGATTATACGTCTAGAGGGCTTTAATCGCGACGAGTACGAGATTATAGAGTAGCTTTAGTGTCTAGATTAGACACTAGGGGGAGGGGGTAGGGTTTATAAAAGGGGGATTTTTATTGTATATATAGTCGGTTATAACCATTATATACATATTACGCCGTAGCTGTTAAGGGTAGTAGATCTAACGAGGTATTAGAATAGATAAACGGTAAGGTAAAAGGTTTCCTTTGTTGTTTCTATTTATAGTACCTAGATTACTTCCTCGAAGCACTTCTACGTTTCCTTAGTTCCGAATTCGATTTCTTTATATATGTTTACGGAGGTTCTATATAGTAAATAGTATAGTAAAAGGATAAAGAGGAAGAAGGTATAAAGGTGCTATATAAACACATAGTGCCGCCGTATATAGCGAATTATAAGAGGTGTAGCGCTTACTAGATACACCTACATGTAGATATTACTATAGTAGAGCTAGTGTTACTACGCGAAAATTTTCTAATATAACCCCTCGATCTCCTACACCTTATAGAAACCTACCTTTTATTTCCGTAAGATAATATATCTAACGAAGCTCTTAGAAGGTCTCCTTTTCGTAGTAAGACGAGGCTATAGCGTTATTAGACAAGAGCTACGCTATTTAATCGCAATCCCTATCGATAGCTACGGGTTTTATAGCCTTATAGCTTTTACGCTATATAGGAAGGTAGAGGTTAGCCTAAGGCTAATCCTACCTTAAGTGTAATAATCCTATCTAGTAATTCTAAGGTAATAAATAGAGGCAGTAGTTAGAACGGAGGAGTCGGAGTCTTTACGTATAAGGATAAGAGCTTTACGAATACCGAGGAGGTCTTAAAGTACGCCCGTAAGTATAACAATAATATCCGTATAGATTTCATCGCGTAGGTCCTCGGTATCGCTATAAAGGCTTAGAACTACGTCGAGACACTCACCTACGACATTATCTATAGTCTCCTCGAGGGCAATATCGTCGCCTTAAGTAAGAAGGATTAGGAGGAGATATTTCCTAAGGCTTATAGTATATACGAGAGGGTTAAGGAGAATAGGAATAAGAGCTTAGAACATTATAGCGCTCTCTAACGTAGCGTTTTAGACTACGAGCAGTCCTACGAGCTCTATAAGGATTAGTACTCCGGCTTAGGGGATCGTTCTCGTTAGTAGTTTAACTACATCTCTAGGGGGAAGACTTTCCGTTAGACTATTAATATAGTAGTTCGCGTAACTATTAAACGTATTAGCACCCCGAAGAGCATTATTAGTCACGACGTCCGCCTATAAGACATTACTACTACGGCTAAATTAGTCGAATCCTCGAAGTAGCCGAGCGTTAAGGTACTTAACGTAAAGGAGCTTCGTATAGTCCGTAAAGGATAATTCACTAAGTATTTCGCCTAGAATAAGCTCGGTTTCTTATATAAGGTTCCCGCTCTATCCTAGATCACTAGTAGCACCCCTACTACCTCGTCTACTACTACGTTCGGAAGTCGTTAAGCTTCGGTTTCTAGTTATCCTAGTGTTTCTAACACTAACGCAGTACGTATCACTAAAGCTGTAATATTCGTAGGAGGAAGTTCTCGGGTAAACCTCGGTAGTGCTAGACCTAAGCCGGGCTTAGGAGCGGCTACTCCCGTATAGGTTTTAAGCCGCTTACGTCGTTCTATACGTCTCCGTCTTAGTCGCTTAGAGGAAGAAGAAGAGGATAAAGAGGAGCTAGTCGAATAAGAGGCTATTCTATTAGTAGAGACTAGTCGTAAAGGTTCTCCTTCTAAGAAGCGTCGCTTTAACGAATTCGATGATAGTAATAGACAGTACGAGATACCCGATCGCTCTATTTCTACATTAGTTGCTCCGTAGGATAAGGGTAAGGGTAAGGCTATTACTTCGTTAACTAAGAAGGAGTATAACTACACTAGAGTCTCTCTAAGGGTTAAGGCCGAGTTTACCTTAAAGGAGCTACTCTCTAATTCCGAACTCGCCGTTATTATAAACACTTAGATACGTAAGGATTTAGCTACTAATGCGACCGTCTATTACTTACACACTCGTCTTCTAGCTCGTCGTCTATACCTACTTACTAACCTTAAGTACGAAGTCCTAGCTAGGCGTATTCGCTATTAGTATAACGTCTACTATAGGGGCACTCTAGACTTAATACGTATATAGAAAGAGACAGCTAAGTAGCTTATTCTAACTTTCCGTGTCGCTCGCGAGTCTACTAAGCGTAGTGTTTTCAAGTATAAGTCTATAGTTATAGATTATTACATCTCTAAGGATATAAGGAAGCTTATCCTCGACGGTTTCCGTAAGGGGCTTTACGACGAATAGGTTACCGATAGTAATATAGTTATTAACATCTTTAAATAGTAGGCCGAAGGGGATTCTCCTCTTATAGATATCTTCTACACCGAAATAGATATATATCTTTACTATTTCGGTCATCCTAAGGGTAAGAACTAGCTAGGGTAGTTATGTAATATATTTCACTCTCTCGGATAGTAGGCTATACGTATAGATCCTAAATACTATCGAGTATATGTTGCTAGTTATCCCGATAAGCTTACTTAGTTAGTTTCCTACCCTTACTACGCTAAATACACCGTCCCTAGAGATTACACGTAGTTCTGTCACATTAACGTCAACCCTAGCTACCTTACTAATAGGTATAGGGGAGATGCCGTCTAAGGTTCTATTAGCCTTAACGATAAGACGCTAAAGAATTACACTATCGTTATGCCTAAGATGTATTACTATATAAAGGAGTAGGTTTAGGACATAAAGGCTCGTAAGGTTCTTACCGACGCTCTAGTTATTAATATCACCGATAAGTACTTTACGTAGGACGATATTAAGAAGTATAAGGCCGACTAGGAGTTAACAATTTATAAGGCTAGTAACGTTCGTATTACTATACCTTATACCCCGCATAGTTCGACCAGTCCTACCGATTCTATTCGTCGCACTATGCTCCCTTAGTTCTATAGGATTAGTGCCGATTACGAGACTCTAGAGTAGTTCGAGGGTAGTTTATATAGCGAGCTTACTCTCGCTTATATATAGAAGCGCCCTAGTCCTAGGACTCCTTCTAGTAAGCTAAATATATACGGAAGTATATACTCTACTTTCCCCGCCGCTATTACTCTATAAATCGATAGTCCTATTAGTAACGCTCTAGTTAGCCGTATTCGTTAGGACGATCTCGCCGTCGTCGAGGAGAGAGACATCCTACTAGGTGTCGATCTCTAAGCTACTAAGGATCGTATAGGGGAGATTTATACGGAGATTACTATAGCTATAGAGAAGGCTTAGGTTAAGGTCTAGTAGTATAAGAAGGCCTACTTTATTAGTGCTCGTTCTTTCTTCTGTTATACCGAGGAGGGCCTAGTCTCTACTACGAAGGATAACCCTAATCCTATTATAGTCGAGGGCGATAAGGAGGATATAGAGATAGGTTCTAATAAGGAAGAGGGGGAAGTAGATTTAGATTCTAAAGAAGAGGATAATAAGAGTAAAATAGATTTATCGGAGGATAAAGAGGAAGGTCTTTCTAGTAATAACTTAGAGACATAGCGTCGTTAGCGTAAGGAGGCGGAGGACGGAGCTACCGGCCTCGGCGAGGAGCTCGTTATTAGTAAGGGTCGTCGTCGTATAGCTCGTCGTTAAGGACTCTAAGGCGTATAGGTCGTTCGTGTCTAGGTTAGACACTAGGGGGAAGGGGACGGTTATAGTAGGCTTAGTCGTTATAGTTATAGCTATAGTCACAGGTTACGATATATAGTCTATTAAAAGGCTTAGGTAGAAAGGTAGTGTTTAGTTATACATATAAGGTTTCTACGACTACGAGGTTTCTAAGGGTAGTAACTAACTAACGAGTGTCGTCGACGAGCGTATACTATTCACTAAACACCTCGACTAGGAAGACACCTATATAGTAATAGAAGCTCGAGGTAAGTAGCTACGACTAAGGCAGCGACGGCGGTGTCTACGAGGATATACTCTTAAGCGCGGCGAGCGCGAACGCGAGCTAACTAGCGATTAGCTATAGCGAGTATAGCTACGAGGATAAGGTTGCTATAAAGAATTAGTTTACTAGATCCTAGGTTATGACACCTCTAACGGCGTTAATAGGCACTCTAATAAGATAATATAATGAAAATACTCCCTATTATTAAGCTAATAAGCTTCTAATTTACCTTAAAATGTATTATCTATATCGATATTCACGAATTAGTAACAATAGAGGTAGTTATAGAGGTTATTTACTAGGTATAAATAATGAATTTAACGGTTAATGTTATAGGTATTTTTAGGGATAAGGTGTAGGCTTCTAATTAAGTGTAAGGATCTAGGGTCTAGCCGGCTTCGGATGGCCTAAGCGTATAGCCTCTAGTCTAGCTACGTATAGCCTAAGGGATTTTCCCTCCTTAAGTATTATTTATAATACTAATCGAGAGCTATCCTTATACTACTATAAGTAGGTTATTATATATACGAACTAGTATTAATATAATCTACCCCTAATATAATAATACTTCCTTACCCTACTTAGGAAGTAGTCTAAGGATAGCTATTATAAGGACATAGTTAGGTTCTATTAGTAATAAAGAGGGATTAGGAACCTCTATAATCACACCGGGAGAACCGCTAGTAGTAACAGCGTCGCTAGAAGAGCGCATCCGCGACGCGGAACAACGAAGAGATTATCTCCTATAGGAGCGTACCCTTAGGTAGATTAAGGAGTAAATTACTCTCCTCGAGGAGGGAGTAAATCCGGACCCTTTAGAGATCTAGAGCAATACGGGAATAAGATTAATAGCGACGAGCCACAAGCGCTACGCTTCTAAAGATATAGGACTATCGCGTGTAAAGCGTAGTATAAGGCCGAAAGACTCTAGGGAGTATAAAGGAAAATACCTAAGGGAATATAAGGAGTTTACTCGAAGCTATAAAATAGCCTTCTAGCTTACCCTAGAGAACTTCTAGTTAGAATAAGAGAAGGTAACTTAGGTAAGCTAGTATCTTATTAGAGACCCGCGCGAAGTATAGTACTCTTATATAGAGCGCGAGCCCCTCGTAAAGATATACACCTAGAGCTAATTTAAGACCTTTTTACTAGATATACTCTCTAATCCTATTAACCGTACCTTAGAAGCAACTACTACGTATACTACTACACTCTAGCTTCCTAGATAGAGTATTAGGGCCTTTACTACCTACTTAGAAACGATCGAGGACTAGCTACCCCTATACTTAGAGAAGTATCGGGTGTAACACCTATTCTCTAAACTCCGCCCTAAACTCTAGCGAGCAATCACGAATTACTATACTATGCCCCCTATAAGAGAGGGCCTTATTATCTTAGGATCTACGCTAGAGCGTAACCTATAGGGCGTAGGTAAGCCGTAGAATCCCCGTAATCGCCTAATAGGGCATAGCCGGAAGCTATAACGGGAGGACTAATATAAAGAGGGGTTAGCCCCTAAGAAGGACTCCTCCTATAAGCTAGGAATTAAGTGCTACTTCTATAAGAAGATAGGTCACTACGTAAATAAGTACAAGAAGAAGGCCTAACTCTTAGATACTAATAAAGAGCCTATTACTCGTATAAGATAGGCCTAGGGAAAAGGCCGAGCCTCGTAGTTACCTCGGGTACTACGAGGCGTAGAGCCGTCGACATCTTACCGGGGATATGTCGCACTTATATCGTAATAGGAGCGACTAGAGTCGACCGTAAGGTAGGAGTTATCCTAGACTCTTAAGCTAAGGTTAGCCTTATTAGTTAATATATAGTAATCGAAATAAACCTTAACCTAGTCCTAAGTGACCTACCCTAACTAGCCTAGGTAGGGTTAGAAAGGAAAGCTATATACGCTATATACGAGATATAGGTAGTACTTACCGACGACTAAGGTGCGACTCGCCGGGTTAAAACTATCGCTTATAGAGTGAATAAAGAAGGACTAGAGCTGCTTTTAGGTAATCCCTTCTTATAAAGAGAAGCTATATAGCTAGACTATAGATAGTAGACTTAGGCTTAGGGCATTAAAGATAAGTTACGTATCTAAATAGTAATAATCTAGTAGTTAGAGTAAGAGGAGAGTTATATACACTTCTTAGGTGTAGTTCGTAGCGACCCCTAAGGAGAGGAAGTCGTCGCCTACGTCTAAATCGCCGGTGCCTCTTAGGAAAATCAGGTACTAGACGTATTATTAGACTACTAAGACGTCTTTAACACTAATATAGCTAAAATTCTGCCTACTACTAAAGAGGGAGATCACTAAATTCCTATTATACTAGGCAAGGAGCCACCTTATAGCCCGCTTTATAACCTCTCTATACGCGAGCTTTAAGTACTACGAGTATACCTTAAAGATATACTTAAGAAAGGGTAGATTCGCTATAGTATAAGCCTAGTAGGAGCACCTATCCTCTTTATACCTAAAAAGGACGGTACCCTCCGCCTTTATATAGACTATAGGGGCCTTAACTTAGTAATAATTAAGGATCGTTGTCCGCTACCCTTAATCGGGGAGACACTAGATCGCCTATTAGGCGTATGTTACTATACGACCTTAGACTTAAAGGATGTATATAATAGGATCTATATCAGCCTAGGGGATAAGTAGAAGACAGCCTTTAGAACGCGCTATAGCTACTTTAAGTACCTAGTTATACCCTTTAGACTTATAAATACGCCTACTACCTTCTAGGCTTATATTAATTAGACCCTAAGAGGGTTAGTAGATTATCTCTATGTAGTGTACCTTAATAATATCCTTATCTACACTTATAGCGAGGACCTTAAGACCTACTAGCGAGTAGTTAGCTCTATTCTTAAACGCCTAAGATAGGCTAAGCTATATACTAACCTATTAAAATGCACTTTTATAGCTAAGTAGGTCTCCTTCTTAGGATTTATTATAGACACGCGAGGTGTCTACGCTAATCTAGTAAGAGTAGTAACTATCTCCGGATAGCCTCGACCGACTAGCGTTAAGGAACTTTAGTCATTTCTTAGCTTTACTAACTTCTATCGTAGATTTATTTAGAATTATGCTAAGCTAACTACGCTAATAATAGATCTTCTAAAGAAAGACTAAGGTGCCTTCTCTTAGCTAGAAGCGGTAGAAGCTAGTTTCGTATAGCTTAAAGAGCGCTTTATAGATGCGCCGCTCCTACGACATTATAACCCTAAGTTGCCGATACGCCTAGAGATAGATATATCTACATTTATAGTAGCAGGTATACTCTCCTAGCTATACGAGGATAGTAAGTGGCATCTAGTCGCTTTTACCTCTTAGAAGCTATAAGGGGCTAAACGCAATTAGGAGGTCTATAACTAAGAACTATACGCAATTATATATTGCTTTAAGTAATGGCGCTACTACCTCGAGAGGGCCTAGTACACAATATAAGTCCTTAGTGACTATAACAACCTACGAGGTATACGCGATATAGCGAAGCTAAACCCGCGCTAGGCCTACTAGGCGTTCTACCTAGTAGCCTTTAACTTTAAGGTGGAGTATATACCTAGTAAGTCTAACCTAGTAGATAGGCCCTCGAGGAGGGTAGACTACTTTAAAGAGAACTACGCGCTAATAAGACTACTACCTACCCTTTAGAATAAACTTAGCTTAGCTAGTGAACTAGGAGTAGATCTAGTCACTGCTAGGGTGCATCTTGTCGGTGGAATTAGCTCCTACCCCGAGTATAGCTTAGAACTCGTAGGTCGACAGCCTACGGGTTACGAACGCGGATCTAGCCTAACCGCTAGTGCTATAGAATGCATACTATACGTACTACGCTACGTAGTAAGAGTTCTTATTACTAGCGAACTTACATTAGTAGGAGACACCTCCCTATTATAGACTATCTATATACTTTAGTAGAAGGACGCTTTTATAATTAAGCGTATAGCCGATCTAGAGTAAGAAGGGCGCACCCGAAGCAGTAAGAAGTCGCTAGTATAGCGTAAACGTAAAGATAGAACCCTTATATATAAGGGTAGGCTATATATTCTAAATGAATCTAGCCTTAGATAAGAAATCTTATACTAGCACTATAACTCTCGTATAGCTAGCTATTATAGCATAGTAAGAACGTATAATCTAATTAGTAGATACTACTACTAGCCCTTATTAGATCAAGAAGTACGTAAGTATATAAAGAGCTATAGCACCTATTAAAGGTTAAAAGCTCTAAGGTATATACTATATAGTAAGCTATCTTCCCTTCCTATCCCTTCTAATATCTTTAAAGAAGTCACACTAGACTTCATTATAAAGCTATCCCCTACTATTTACAATAGAAGCGCATATAATGCGATCCTCGTAATCTACGATAGATTGTTAAAGATAGCGCTCTATATCCTAGTAAAAGAAATATAGATAGCTAAAGACTTTATAGATGTGTACTTTAAGTATATTATATACAAATATAGGGCGTAGAAAGGGATAGTATTAGACAGAGGGACGCTATTTATAAGCTATTTCTAGTTAGAGATTTACTACTAGATGTAGGTAAAGCGTAGGTTAAGTACGGCGTTCTATCTGTAAACCGACGGCTAAATAGAGCGCTAGAATTAGACGCTTAAGCATTACCTACGTATCTTCACTATAGAACATACTAAAGACTAGCCTAACCTACTTTATATAGCTAAGTTTACATATAACAATTTAGTGCATATAACTACTAAAGAAATACCATTTTATGCTATTCTTAGGAAACACCTAATCCTTTAAAACCTACCTAAGGATAGACGGCTAGAGGGAGAGGTACCCGTAGTAGTATAATAAGTATAGGATATATATGTATTACGAGTAAAGCTTTAAGAACGACTATAAGCCGTAGTAGAGTATTAAACCTAGTACTATAACAGAAAGCACACTCTAATGAGGTTTAAGCTAAGAGACCTAGTATAGCTAAATATAAAGAACCTTAAGCTAAAAGCCCTAAGTAGGAAGCTAATAGATAAATTCGTAGGCCCTTTTCGGGTTAAAGAAGCGATTAACTTATAGGTATATCGCCTGTAGCTACTAAGCTCCTATCGTATATACGATGTATTCTATATGTCTCTACTAGAGCCTTTCTACCTAAGGGAAGGAGAAGAACTACTAAATATAAGGGCCCTAGAGTTAGTAGAAGATAGAGAACAAGTTTAGCTTATAGAGAAAATCCTTACTAAGCGCACTATACGCGCGGGAAAGAAAGAATACCTACTTAAATAGGAAGGGTATAATAAGACTAAGAGCTTATAGATAAAAGAAGAGGACTTTAAGGAAATAAATAACTTACTAAGGGAGTTTAGAGAAAGCGATAAGTATAGCCGGGGACAAGATAAGAGTAAGCGACCTAGCCGTAGACTATAGTTAGCTCGCACGAATACCGCTATACGCTCGTAATAAAATGCTTAGCACTAGAGACTTTAGCTTTATAACTATAATAGGAATATTAGCTTAAGGATTAAGACTATCTATTTCTATCTATAGGCCTTCTAGCCGGGTATCGTCGCGAGAATTACCCTAGAAATACCTACGCTATACTAGCTCTATATAGCCGAGTCGCAGTTAATAAGCGCGCCTACTTATCTTACATCTTAATATCTAAATTACCTAAGTTATTAACCTTACTATCCTCCTTACTAAATTCCTTAAACTTATCCTCCCTACTAGCCTTACCCCCTTTAATAGGCTTACTCTCCTTACTAGACTTATCCTAAACGACGATATTAGCTTACGAGTAAATAGCAAGGAAGGTACGAACTTACGCTAATACTACTACTAACGTTACTACTATCGTTACTACTATTATTACTACTATTATTACTACTCTTATTACTACTACTACTACTACTATTACTATTACTATTACTATCCCTATTAGGACTACTATTTCTATTACTACTACTATCCTATACTACGATGTTAGCTTACGAGACAATAGCGAGGAAGGCGTAAACTTATAGCTCCGTTCCTGCTACTATTACTACTACTACCTCTATTACTACCTCCTCTACTACTACCCTAACCTCTAGGGCTAGACCTAAATATAGGGTAGGGGCTACTACTAGGAGCACTACTACTAAAACTAAGGGGTCTAGGCTATCCTAGCTATTAGTATACGATCTAGACGCGATTAAGGTGCGAACTTACGTAGCTAAAGGCCTATATAGCTATATACTCTAGAACATCCGTAATCCTCCTCTACTCTAATAGCTATAGCCTCTCTATATTAGGGCTAGACTTAGGGACTTTAGTAGGCATCTCTAATAGATTGCCTTAGAGAGCTACGATCCTCCTATAATTCTCTAGCTATTAGGTTAAGGTACGCTAGGCACGCGTAAGAGCTAATCCTGTACGGCGGACAGTAGGATCCTATCCCCTTCTCCTAATAGGAAAGGTACTAGCAGTAACAGCCCTAGTGTAAGAATCGTAGAACCTATATACGCGCTCGACGCGCCCGTTAAAGACGATAGGAACCTAAAGGTATTAGTAAGGTCGTATACGGGTCTCGTTTTAAGGATTCCTACTAGTGTATAAGAGGACCTATTCCTAGAAGTATAGTAGCTATACCTCCTTAGAGTTAGTTTATTATAGACAATACTATAGCGGGTAATCTCGTATACATAGCGTATGTAAGTAGCCACGCGGGGCGTAGTTATGTCGCTAGCGACTCTAGCGCTAAAATCATAGTCGGGAGCTATACTAAGAGTAGCAGTAGTAATATATTAAGGTCTACTAAAGGCGACTATAATGCTAGGCGAAAAAGGTGCGGTATGCGTAATAGGTGTTATTAATAAAGTCAAGGAGTGTAGGCGCGTCGCAGAAAGATATATTAGCCGTGTTTATTGTTGTTACCCTACACAATAAAGGCAATCCTAGCACTAAGGACCTAGGGGGGCAAAAATCCTAAATGAAGCCTAAACAAAGCGTATATCACCTACCTTTCTAGAAGCGATAAAGCCGCGATAACCTCACTAATCGCATACGGTTCGCGTAAAAATCACATAAGGGACGTAAGTAGGTAAAGTAGCAATACTAGATACTCTTTTCCTATAGCAGCTACAAAGGCTAATAGGTTTTTATTAAGGCTAGCTACTAAGGATATTAGCTTAGAGGAGGAGGTAATGTTATAGGTATTTTCAGGGATGAGGTGTAGGCTTCTAATTAGGTGTAAGGATCCAGGGTCTAGCCGGCTTCGGATGGCCTAAGCGTACAGCCTCTGGTCTAGCTACGCACAGCCTGAGGGATTTTCCCTCCTCAAGTATTATTCACAATACCAATCGAGAGCCATCCTTACACTACTACAAGCAGGTTATTATATATACGAACTAGTATTGATATAATCTACCCCTAACAGTTGAGGCTTTGGCACATATGAGCCTCCGTCAGCCTCCCTACCTACCCTCCCGGGCCAAGTAATCCGACGCATGTTCCGGTTGACCAATGCAATGAATCCTATCACCACGCGACTGGACAAGTGCAAACTTTTCAGTTCCACGACTGATTTCATATAGGACTCTGTCAAGTCCACAACAGTGTCACGGCATTATGATGGTCTCTAGAGGGATCGTCCGTGTGCGCCTGGCATGGCATGGCATGGCATTACTTTGTCCACGGTAAGTACATACCACCCGACGTATGGGTCTAATGGACCTCTTGTTCCATCTGTTGACTCTTCTATAGGTCGTCTTCCTCTGGCTCGCTTTCATACCTTCCTCGTCTGGATGCCTATCACGTCTGTGGTCTATCCTGGTTGCTGCCTGCTCCAGCTTGTCTCGTGGACTGAAACATCGGCGAAACCTCCTCTTCGCAGCCATATTTGTGACTAGGCTGGCATTATTTGGCCGTTGCCAACCCTTGACTGGATGATGAGCAGTCGCTCACGACGTCCGACGCCCTTGGCATCTCGTCGCCTCGATCAATCAGTAAGCGTAGAGGTTGGTCGGGGCCACCGAATTTCACTAATGATCCGTAGAGATACACAACTCGACGCGTCCATCCAAGCGAAGAGCTCTCCATCAACTCTCTTCCAGCTAGCCAACTTCGCCTGCAGTCATCCTGAACCACACGCTTCGACAGTGAGTGAAGCACAACACACTGTTGTCCAATCAATAGAAGATTCCAAACCAAATTCACCGCGGCTGCAGTCTAATTCCAAAGCTGCGTCCATCCAACGACCAGAGCGCGACCACGCGGGATCAAGCGCGAATCATGACGGCACATTGAATACGTCTCCGAGAAAGAGCATAGCAGACGAGATGAGTCCGGACAACTCCCTTTAGTCCTAGGAGAAAAGTGACAGATTTTGCAAGCGATTAGCACGTCATGCGTCTGCTCGTGAGACCCAAAGTTCAGCACTCTCTGCTTAGGCTTTCCATATAGAACCTCAACGTCGACGCCTTCTCTTCCGCTGCAACAACTTGCACAAGTTTACGACCAGAGCGGGGCCTTGCATCCGTCCCTGCGACAGGTGTCCGGCATGCTAGCTCACTGCCGGTGACCATGCTGCAGGAACGGCTAATGCAACCTACCCACGGAGAGCCCTTCGTCTGCACCGGCAGCGGCCCGTCAGCCGCGAGTAAGCTCGACCTGAGCCTCACAATCAAATGCTACGAAGCAATTGATCTCGATCTACAGCTACCCTTCTGCACCAGCATGACAAGTTCAGGTGGCCGCACCAGTCAAGGAGGTAATGAGATCTTACTCCTTGGTCCTGCCGAATGACATCTTTATGTCATCCGGCAGCCACGACAACATCGCCGGCAATGTAGTGTGCGACTCCGATACGCACAGGACGCGGATCATTGTCATAAGACAGACTCGGAAGGAAGCTTCGACGGCGCAGAAGCATCACACTGTCCTCTAGCAATCTTGGATCACATCCAAACCCGAATAGCAAAGCTCGAGATATCGCTTGTATCAGCATCAATTGGCTTTGTCCAAGCGCTTTCCTTGGGGACCGGCTTAGTGGTCCAGCTGCTCTTGTACTCGACCTCACAGTGCTGTTCATCGATGTGACTACTTCGACCGCTGCGACAGCTCGCTCTTCTCTTCGATGCTGCTTTATTTTTGGCCGATCATTATACGCAGACATCTCGCGTTCGTCCTCGGCATGTGCATATCGCATAGTTACCGATCCTAGCCAATTGTATTAGGCTCCAAAAGACTCATTCTATGTTGATGGAGCCCAATGCTCATGATACGGCCGGAATAGAGCGCCGTTGCCCAGGATCCCACCCAGCTGCTCTATCATTGTTGCACGCGCCGAAAGCTCGTCGAAGATGGGTTAGGCTATAATCCATATCCAGAGCGGCTGGCCCAGGATTGATCACTTGACTTTGCTCATCTCTGTCGACCATGACATCCTCGGCGTTGGACTTTCCGAGTATGGAGCTTCTCCTCACAAACGTAGAGTTGAAACTCAAGAGCGAAAAGGATAACGCAGAAGTGCGTGTCGAGCAGGTGTCAGAATATCAGGCAATTGTCGATGCGGAGTGGCAGACCATCTACAACAAGATGGAGGCTCTATACAAGTCGGGCGCAAAGGTCTTCTTGAGCAAACTGGTCGAGCAGGTATCAGACTACCAGGCAACTGTCGATGCGGAGTGGCAGATCATCTAGAACAAGATGGAGGAGGCTCTGTACAAGTCAGGCGCAAAGGTCGTCTTGAGCAAACTGCCAATTGGCGATCTGGCTACACAGTGTGGGTTTCTCTATATAGGTGTCAGAATACCAGGCAATTGTCGATGCGGAGTGGCAGATCATCTAGAACAAGATGGAGGAGGCTCTGTAAAAGTCGGGCGCAAAGGTCGTCTTGAGCAAACTGCCAATTGGCGATCTGGCTACACAGTGTGGGTTTCTCTACACAGGTGCATTACGTCTCTGACATTTCCACAGATATTTCGCTGACCGCGACGTCTTTTGCGCCGGCCGTGTGTCTTCTGACGATCTGGACCGAGTATGCCTGGCTGCAATCCTCGTCCCTAGTACTCTCGGCTGGAGCAAGTTGGCGAATCGCAATCGTCCCAAAGGACGACAATAGCGCTGAGACACGCTGGGCTAATACGGCCCGCCGTGGACCAGGCTGGAAGAGCAAATGACGCAGTCTAGGAGGTTACTGGACGAACTGTAGCTAGAAATATGGACCAGAGTCGCTGTTCTTCAAGCTACAGGCGCCGCTTGCTCGAAGGGATGGAGTTTCGCCCATTCCACCTCCCAATCTCGACCTCGTGGCTGAGAGCATCAACGTCTACTCGCGTTACTTTTGTCTACCGCTCTGCTGTTCAGTACGTTGTAGAGGCTACACACCGCACTCCTTGCGCCAGGCTTTCCTCGCACCTATTGTCCGCACTACGCAAGAGAATGCTTAGCAGGGGGGTAGGCGAGATGGAGAGAGTAGCGCGCGCCTGGGAGAGAAAGCCACATTCAGCGTACAATCAGAAGCTAAGTATACGGAAAGTATGGCGTCGCATACGGATGCCTGCTTCCAGTGCTACTACTCCGGAGACGGACTTTTCCAGATTGCTAACCTTCTCTGTTCCGGAGCAGCAGGTCACTATTGAGTCGCCGAAAAAGGCGGTCAAGAAACAATGTCTTAAGACTACGTACGGCCAGGACTAGAAGACGACTGATATCGGAACGAGTCACATACTCAACCAAGCTGCGGCCGTCCTTGAGCTGCTAACGCGGATCGTGTAAAGCCACATCTGACCCTGACCTTCCAAGATTTCCATCTCCGAGGCACTGCGTCTTCGGGCCCTAATCATGACACAAGTCTCCGCCCATCACCGACTGCTCATCATCCGTCCTCAACGACTCCCACATTATCACACCATCTCTCGATTGGCCCAGCCGCGCCCACCGCGCCTTCCGCTCGTGAAAGGCATTCCGTAGACCTCACAGCTATCGCGGACGAAGCGCCTTGAACAACCATCATTCCGAAACCTCCTTCCGAAAACAGCTCTCCTACTCTGTACCTTCAATCTCGGGCCCTTTCTCCTACCACTCAAGCCTGATCGCCTCTAGACTCGATTCCACCTGACCCCGCGCCTGGGCCGCCAAATCCGCATGCTCGGCAAAGACACGATCGTTTTGGGGGCGGGCGAGAATGCAGGGGGTGGATCCACGAACGACGAGATCGAATATGCTCGGCCGGTCGATGCTTGGGTCGGACGACACGATGGTGGGGTGGGATGAGCTCAAAGCTGGGGTGATGCTGAGCGGGTTGGTTCATGGGCCAGCGAGTAAGGGATCAGAAGGCAGTTATAAACACAAGCTAGGGGGTCATGATTGCGCGATCTGATGGAGAAAGATGGTCGCAATGAGGGATTCAGATCAGATGACAGGGTCAAGATCAATGGAGGATTTACGAGAGCGATGCGGTCGAGGGTGGAGAGGGTGGAGAGGAGGCCCGAGAGAGAGCATGATAAGGGGGCTGAAGAGGAGGATAGGAACATCAAGCGCGCCATGAGATCTGTCGCTACCGTCTCACATTCATGTACCGCTCAACGACCATTCGGATCATCCCTGTCCTTCCTCTCTCTTCTTCCCTGTTAGCCGAGCTCCATGTGAACCGGATTGGCGATCAGTCTCCTTCCGTCTCTTCCGGCTCATCTTCGCCCGCGCTGACAACCAGCCCAAGGCCGAGGACGAGTACGGCTCGCTGTACCGCGAGAGCTGTCATGCTTGTGCGGCCGGCGCAATCGAAACCTCGCTGGGCGGGGCTGATGGTCTGACTGTGGGAGAGAGGCGATGGACGGACGAGTTGTTTGTTGATCTAAGCACTTCTCCACTGATATGTACAGCGCTTTCGGCATCGAACCCATCGACCGCGGGAATGAGGAAGGAATGTAGCTGCTGCCTCCTCGTCAGCAGCTATCGGGTATAACGTGGACAGGTAGGAGCTCGCGCGGCGGGCTGAGCAGGATAAGGTGCGGTAAAGAGAGGTACTGTCCGGTAACGTGTCAGGGGGCAACGGAAGCAAGGTATGGTTGTCGTAACGGGCTTTGCGTCTGGCAGGGTGCAGATGGTGGTCGAACCCTTGGAGTAAGTTGCGCAGGCGCTGTCATCAAAGCAGCGGACTCAAGTACCGGAATCGACAGAGATGTCCAGCTCTCATGGTGCAGCGGTATAGGCCGGACCCGCCTTCACTCGATAGAGAAACCACTTTTGCTCTTCAGTATACATTCCAGCTCTTCTACTTCCGATACAGACGCAAACCCGCACCGCGGTCACCCCGTGAATACTCTACGTCCCAATGGTAAGCATGCTCCCAGAGAAGCCGCTCGATTCCTCGAGTTCCCCTTCGACTAGCCCAGTGACCCAGTCAGGGAGTATCGGTTCTGGTGATGGTTTTGGAGAAGGACTCAGCCTCTCAAAGTCGACTGATGCTTCGGATGCTGAAGAAGATGATGTGCCGCGGTCCGAAGCTTGAGGTGACGCACGCAGAATCTGTCCACTGTCATCCATGTCCTCGAAAGTCATTCTGTTGTTAATACCAACATACCTCCATCGTATCGAGCAATCAATGCAGGATCCATTGTACCCGAGCTTCGTTCGAATTGCTGCAGCCAATCCTCCATACCCGACCGGCGACGAGAACCTCGCAAGAAGGTACCTATCAGCAAGAGCCGCAGAAAGTGCTGTTTCCTCTCTCTTTGACGTAGAATCTGCCGACTCAACTAACGTATCGTGCAGTGTCCATGACAGAGAAGCTCCGGGAGCAACGATCTTGAGGTCGAGTAGAAGACAACAGACAACACTGCAGGATCCCTTGAAGGCATGAATACAGCACATCGAGACTGGCCTATCGGTGAGGTGGGCGTCTCGCTCAACGTACTGGAAGAGACATGGACGACGGCCAGGACGTCAAGCAGTCGGACAAGGAGAGCCAAATCCAGCTGTGTATACCACCCCCGCCGCTACCCTTTTTCGCCCCTCCACCACCACCACCACCTCCTCCTCCTCCTCTATATCGGCGCCTCCTCCGACCTAACATCGCAGCCCTGCGTGCGCGAGTCGACAAAATCTCCTTAGAAACATATTTGCAAGTGAATCGCACGGACGATCACGCGAGAAGCGCGCCGCTGCTTTGACGAAGATGTTTGACCCTACCTGGTAGCGTCTCGATCGCGATGGCGATACTGCAGCTGATGCATGGAACTTTTGCAAGAGCTGGACGGCAATACATGAAGGACTTGACGGCAGCAGAAAGCCCTAGATGGCATCTGGTCATGGATGAATCACAACGCACACCGATAGCATGGTCTCTCAATCCCGCCTGTGACGATGCTATCATCAAGAAGCACGAAGTCATGAGTGGATGAGTCTGGGTGCTTCAGCAAGATATCCGATATGCCGCACCTCGAAACTCTCAAACTGCTCATATCTGATTCAAGACGCTGCCGCCGCTGTGGGATTCCGCCCCCGCATACCGACCACCACTATCAACCAATTCCCATCACCCTCCCGAGCGCAGTCCGCCGCCTCGATTATGACAGCGTCTTCCTGAATAAACCCTTTCTCTGAAGTCGCCTAAGCAGATGCCTCTATCACTGCGCAATGGCAATCCTCGCTACCTTGTTATAGCGACGAAACATCTCATCGGTCCCCGAAGCAAGCCATGGTAAGGATACCGAATCAGCGAATATGGTCATGGGGTCAGAGTGACGTGCTATCGTCGATTGAGTGGCAGTGGCAATGATGAGGGTAGACGAATAAGCGACAATGGCTCGGAGCAGCCTGCGGCTACCATTATGTTGACCCCAAGCTCAGTAGTGTGCGGTGCGGCAAGGCACACGTTCTGACCGAGGAGAAGGCCGCGATCAGCGAAGGATCAGTCACTATCGACAAGCTATGTTCGACTGGTCGCGTTCAATGCAAGTAAGAATGTCCTTGTCATCGAGGATTCTTCCAGCCTCTATACACAGTTGGAGACTGGTGTGATCGGCGACAACGGGCACGTGAGCACTGGATCAAGGACTGCATCCGAGTGACTCCAGACAGATGGTCGTTTTCCTATAACTGTAAGGCTGATGGAAGGACTGAGACAGGCAACTCCCGCCAACCACACTGGTCCTGGAGGCAGTGCAGATACAGGGAGCGCCAGCCAACGATCAATCCAGCATGACTAGACGACACTGTATTGACTATCACCGTAGCAGCCACACGTCTACGATACAATCCAACCTGATATGACAGCGGCGCATCAGCATCGTCCCATCAAGAGCCTCGACAGCAGCTTCAAGCGTTGCACCAGAAGATGGAGGAGGTGAAGCACTGAGAGACCAGTGCAAACATTGGGACGCAAGCCTCTAACGCTTACTGGCGAGCATGGACATCTCCATCAGCGTTGTACTTAAACTATCGAAGCCAATGCAAAGATATCCCAAAGTGGACCAACAGCGACTTCTATTCAGCTCAACATCCAACAACGACAGTATTTGACAGTTTTCATCAGCTTCAATGGCCATGGACGCAGCGATTATCATGGGAAGAATAACAGGATTCATCTCGGAAAGAGCAAGACCCATAATGGAAGATCGAAAAGGTTCTCCCAGGAAAGACACAGATCTGATATCTTCGGAGAGACTCCATCTTACACGGCACTGCCGAATTTCAGTGAGCACAATGAAAGCGAGCATTTTCAAAGCGAGCCACTATCAAAGGAAGCAAAGTCAGAGCGAGCACTGCCTGACCAAAATCGACCAGCGAGCACCGCCTGCGCGAACTGTGCCCTTCACGCAAGCACGATGACGCAAACACAATCATGTTCATCTAAACCGATGCCGCCCCAGCTGGCATCGTCCCAAAAAGCACCGTCTCAGCCAGCGTCGTCTCAGCCAACACCGTGTTCACCGGCGTGATTTCCATTCTGCGCGAAATCGAACACTGCCAGCCCGCTTGCACTACCTCAGTAGGCTGATCTTCAGTGGTACAAAGATTCGAGTGCACAAACCCTCACTTCATGAAACACAGGACATCTTCCGAGTCTTATGCGAGATTGAAAGGCGCGAAGATCGAATGTCACGGCGCATGGACAAGGCACGGCCTCACCCTACAAGTCTTTTAGTCAACAGGTCGCACCGAGTACAGGTCCCGTGTAAAATGACGGTCGTGTCGAGGAAACGGCAGACTCATTACCAGCCTGCGCAAACCATCCTGAGAAGATACACATCCACATCCACCAGCATGCCTCTTCGAACGGCCTACAAGAATGTCAAGACACTGCATCTGCTACTGTCCTGTAGGGTAAAGCTATGCTCAAGATGCTTCTGGACCCGATGGACGGCATAGTGCTCACGAATGACGGTCATGCGATTCTCCGATGACACCATATGCCAGCCCATCTCCCCACTGCCCCTACGAATGACAGCTCTGTACGGTGTAAGCCATATTTTCTCAAAGCATCGGAAACGATTGGCTCGCAACGCCTGAAAGCCTTGTTGCTAGGGCGCCTCACCGTACACCCGGACCTCCGACTCAGCACCTCGCAGGATGTCAGCATAGAGACAAGAGATGACACATCCCCACATGAGGCACCCATGGAGACGATACCATGCCGGGAGTATTTTGCACCTCTCTACCGCATTGTGAGAAAACTTCAAGGAGGATCGAATCGACAGAAGAGTTGGACAGAAGAGCAGGCGCTCTCGCCCTTCCCTTGACCTCCCTCGCCCTCCACTCTTTCCCCCCCTTAATCTCTCCCTCATCTCCGCCTCGGCCGCCTCTCCTGCTAGATTCTCCTTAACCTAGTCTTCAACCTCCGCTTGGAGCTCCGCGCTGCCATTCTCTACTGCCCTCTCCTACTGGTCAATCAGACTAGTTTGCTTTCTGTTTTATCCTAGCCCCTGCTCAGCTGTTTCAGGCCTGCGAGAAGCAATCAAAATGCCGTCACATCAGAACGAGACCGTAACCGGCAGTGAACGAAACGATTATATCGCAGGCTCAATGGTCGATCTCCGGCGGTGCAGGATGCGAGCAACCATTTGCGGTATGGATCCCTTCTAGATTGGATAGAGGCCGATTGACGGGAGGATGTGATTTGGGAATGAGAAAAAGTCGTGAGGAATTGTGATCTTGGCCGTGTCGCCCGTTTTTGCCCGCCGGCGCGGGTGTCTCGCTCGGGGGTCGGGCTGCCTTTGACCAGGACCTTGGGTAGGATCTCGCAGACAGCTCTCACAATCCTTGATATATCCGGTGCCAACATCTCTGCGAGTACACGTGCCGTCACACTTTACAAGTGCACGGTCTCGAAGCCCGTGAAGACATGAACACTGTCTATAGAGCCTGCTAAGCTTAGCAAGTCTCTCAGTCCATCCATACGAAGATGTGAGATCTATGAGAAGACTACATCACCCGAACAACGTCCAACGACTCCTCAGCGGTCCCCATTAGCCTCACACGCGCTCTGATCGGCTACTCCTCCACTTGCAAGCTTACGAAACATTGCCGCCCTCTCTATCGCCCGCTCTGCGTGGTATGGCCCCATCCTCTCCCTTACCTGTATGCTTCTCTGCAGGACTGTTCAACGCCTTCACTATCTCCTCCATCTCCGCGGCCTTGCTATATGTCTTGTCAGCATCCTTTGTCTCTTCTGGCCGATATCTTCCAAGCTCTCCTTCAGTAGCCTCCTGCGCCTACGTTGCCATCCTCCGAAGCACCGCCTGATTCCTCCAGTGCACGCTATCCTCTCCCCTCTCTAGCCGTCCCAACAATCTAAACATAATGATGCTTTGATAGAAAGTTTCATACAAACCCTAAGGCAGAGTCAGCAGACGACAGTCCTCATGAGTGTTCATCATACTCCACATCAACCGAGGCTCAAGACAGTCTCTTTAACCGAGATGTACCCGTGACAGACGCACGGAATCCTAGAGCTAGAGGATGCCTCGGAGCGCTGCCGAACTACAACACCATCAACAGTCTTTGGACTTTCCACGAGTAGACTCACAAGTTGGCATTTGCAGATCTTCCTACGCACTTAGAAGCGGGCGATTCAGCGAGTGGGATTTGCAGCTTACGACTTGGCCGTGAAAGGAGTTGGTGATCTGCTCGAGATTCAAGGTCCGGAGTCGCCCGTGTGACTGACGTCTTAGCGATATGTCATCTGCTCTGGGACGCACCATTCTCTCGCGCTGGGGGAACAGCTTGTCGAACTTTTGGATTGCTCGAGACAGTGGAATGTGCAGAGGGCGAGAATATGGAGAAAGTATGGCACGCATAGAGGGCTGCCGGTATGGCTTGGTCTTATCCCTTTTTGGCCATTTCTGGAGACACGACCCAAGTGCATGTAGTCAACCTTTGCATTGCGGTCCTGTGAGAATTTCTGTCATCTTGACGACTGGCTCAGGCAGGTGGAGCAGGTCGTTGAGAAATTCGATTATCTATACTGTTTTATTACACTACAGTGACAGTCATCCACGTTCGGGTTTGGTGATCCGCAGCGGGCAGGTATCTGCCTCAGGCTTAATACCTTGAAACCTCTGACAACACGGACGATGAGCGGACAACGACACGCAAGCGCACTAGCGACCTCCATTGCAGCCTAGCCCTGGCACGGGGAGAAAGCAAGTAAGTTTAATCGTTTCCTGGTTGAAGAGAAGGACGGACAAAACGCCAATTCATTCCTAGTTATGCTCGAGACTTGTTCATTCCACAAAACCGCGTACCATCTCCAGCAACTCATCGAACATTCCCCTCGCTTGCTCCAACTGCTCCTCGAGTGACTCGATGCGCCCTTGCGCCGCTGCCAACCGGCAGCGCAAGGCGGCGACAGTCTCCTCCTCTCCCATCATCTCTTTCCCACCCCCAGCCTCCACCATCCTCTCCCCACTCTCCTCCTCCTTCCCACCGACCACTTCCTTCCCTTTGCCCTTGTCCTTCTTCTGCGGCCTAATAGGCGTCTCGAGTGACATGGAGGCCAATTCCTCCTGTACTGCATCAGCCTCGCTCCATATCAGAATGCACCATGTCAGTGTTACTAACCGCCAATGCCAGTGTCTTACTGACCGAGCGAGTCCTGCTCGCTGGCCCGTCATATTCGACGGGCAGACGACGTTTCGAGGGAGTCTGTGGGGGGTTCATGATCTGTGTCTGGTCAGCTACCATGTTCTCAGAGAGCGGGTAATGCAAGCCCGAAAGGAGATGTAGTAGTGAAACAACGACAATGGAGGCAGATGGGTGTGAGCCTATGGTCTGTCTTTATCGAGGATGTGGGAGGCCGGGTCGGCGGACTGACGAGAAGAGAGATAGATGGGTTTACTTACTGATGACTTGTCTGATAATTTGTATCGAGAGCCGACGACGGGATTTGCGATTTGAAGTCGAGCAATGGAAGCGATGTGCTTACCTCATGGAATAGCAAACCGTCATCGCCAAAAGATGGACACGTGAGGCGTCAAAAGTATACAGGGAAAGTACGAAGCAGACTATCATCTGAACGAAGTTGCGGGCTTTGTGATAAGCGTCAGGGGTACTATACAGGGCGACAGGAGACGAGAGATGGTTTGTACAGCTGGTTTGTAAAGCTGTCGTCCTATAAGATGCAAACAATAGTAAGCTCTGGTGAATTCTCCTGCCTCACGTACTGAGCGAGCCTCTGTAAATGACCCGATTAACCCTCTGATCGTGCTGATTAACCCTCTGATCGTGCTGATCCAAACCGCCTGTCTTGAAGCACGCTGATCATGATATACAGCAGACTAATCATGCGATGATACTTTTCCAGTTCGTTTTCAAGAATAGCTTCCTTCTCGGCCAGCTCCGTGAGTTGGTCTGTGATAGCTTTTGCCTCCTCGAACTGTTTGGATGTGAGCATTCTATCGTCAGCGAACTGAATGTGTCGGCAACCTTTTCTCGACCGTCGCCTCCATCTGCGTCACGTCCACGGGACATGATCAATAATCAGGAAGGTGGATACTTTTTCGATATCGCGACTGCGTCTGAACGTCTGACCCGCCTAATTGAAAATCCCTAGTGTCGGAATTGCTACTGGGAAAGAAACGAATCGACCGGAGGACAAGAGGCGATGTCTTTAGAAGGTAACGTATGAGCCACACGTCAAGTAGTATTGGCTTGGACGACGAGGATGTATAAGCTCAGGTAGATCCTGGTACTGGAGTCCCAAGTGGAAGAGACGTACGCCAAAAAGTAGCTTTTTGATGGTAGTTGGCGTGTTGCATGTGGATTACAGCATCGCCCTCCGACAAGAAGAGTCAGATTCTCGAGGCAGTTGCGACTGCGCCGGTCAGTCTTTTGTCTAAGGCGTCTTCGCCACGCACGTCATTGACTTCTATGCTATCTACGCCGGCATCACAGCGCGCACAATCCTCGACTTTCGTGTTAGCCTAGATGGCTTCCTCGGCAGTGTGTACATCTGACACCCGCCACGTGGACCCGTAGGCGAGCTAGGCGAGGTATGAGCGACAGTCGACAGGCTGAGAGCAGTGCGAGTCGAGGGGGAGAGGCAGGAAAGAAGCAGTTGACAAGCAGTCCCGTGGGATTTTTGCTCTGTCGGATACTGAAGCTAACAAGTATGCGGCGACGCTCCAAACAGCACGAGTCGAAAGGTGGAGTGACAAGGTTGGATTCGTATCATGTCCTGGTAGGTACGGAGGCAGGAGAATGATGATGGTTCGATAACGCTTGTCGAGATGTCAGTGGGTCGGACATCCATCCGAGACTCGGAACGAGCCTAAGATGGACTACCGAATAGCGTACGATGCCAATGATAACAATATCGTTTTTATAGTATACTCGTTATAGTTTTAGCTTCCCCAAGTTTCGGTCCGTCATCGCTGGTACGTAGTGTCAGAAGAAACCATTTACACTTGGAAATACAGAAAGCTGGGCTACAATGACGCAGAAAAGAGTCGGAGCGAGCATTGTGTTTGCCATTCCGCCTACCAAGAGACCATCTGAAGTCCACTTGATTTTTACAGAGATATCAAGATGAGCCGAACGTACGCGAAAAAGATCGACCATTTCCAACTAGGCCCAAACGGGTCTCATTGAACAGGGCCAAACAGGTCTAAATAGGTCTAAACAGGTCCAAACAGATCTAAATAAGGCTAAACAGGTCTAAACAGATCCAAACCAACTAACATGCCTGAACCAGTCCAATCCGGTCTGATAAACATGAGTTTATTTTGTTTTCCAATTGTCCTCTGCTAGTGATAGATGACCCAGAAAGTAGTCCCCTCATCAATCCAGTGAACAATTTATTCCTAACTAAAGAGTACTCAGGCATATCCGTCGCAGTCGGTTCGGCCCAGTCCAGTCCGGCCAATCGGTCCAATCGGTCCATTCCGTCCATTCCCCTAATCAGCCTGACTAATCCCTTTGTTTATCCCGGATTCCACGCTGGCTGACCATTACTCGTCACACGTTACACAAATGACACAACTCGAGAATTACTCGTCACACGTTACACAAATGACACAACTCGAGAATTACTCGTCATCCCATGGCGAGAGGCCGACATAGTCTCTTGGTATATCGTCGACTACAACACGCCAAGGAACCTGCGGCCGTCATTGCTGATGACTTAGCCGAGTTGCGCACGGACGAGGTGCCCAAAACATTGCAGCGCACATTCACTTCACTCGCCAACAACTTTCGGGACTCTGGTAGTCTCAATCATGACTTGGATCTTCTTCTTGCTGGACATGCCACTTCTCTCGGTCTATACGACCGGCTTCGCAGCGACAAAGTAATCAGCGAGGCCCTTCATCAGGCACTTGTCGAAGCAAAGCAGCTCCAATCAACCACGCCTCGTGTGGCGCGACAGCGAACGTCCACTCCACAGTCTTTATCACGTGCAGATTTCGGTGACGACGCGGAGAAGCAAGACCTTGTCGTTCCAAAGACACGAGAAGCTCGCATAGTCCTCGGCATCCGCCAACGAAAGAGCTGGGAATCATTTCCATCAAACATACCTTGTAAGATTCTGCCGCTGTCTCACACAAGCAAATCTCAGACCATCCCATACTGCAGGACTACGCTCCAGTGCTTTTACAACATCTCCAAGTGTTGGTCGTCCCACGTTGCCAACCAGAGATTCAGAATTGCCACGGACGACGGCAGAACGCGCCTTGACGGAAAGCTTCTCAAGCAGCTTGCGGAAACAGCCTTCAACGAGTCTCTCCATTCGGACGAGGAGGATGAAGCGCTCAGCGCGAACATGGACAGCCCATTGAGGACTCCCGGCGAGACAGAGTCGATCATAGCAAGCCCGGAAGTCGGCCGAGCACAGCAGACCAGATTGTCATTCGACTTTGAGGACTCCTTTGCTCCCGCAGATTACGTCCCTCTTGAGACGAGACAGTCCACGCCGTGTGCTCAGCCAGATCGCACATCCGACGTCGGGCCTTCGCTTGGTATCGGCGCTACCATGAACGGTACGCCAGCCCGCTCCTCGCATCCACCGCTCAACGCAACTTGTACCTCTGCTCAAGCTCCACCGCAGATAGAAGAGGACCATGCCATCCAGTCTGTTGAGCAGGGTCATCCTGATGCTCCTGCACAATTGAATTCATTCACCCGAGACCATCTACTGAGGCACGATTCGATTCTCGAGTACCCTCCAGACCTCGCTGCAAGGCAGGAGACCAGAGGTACTAAACGATCCTTACACGAGATAGGAGACCGCGATGCCGACTCGCAAGATGCGAAAAGGAGGAAGTCGGTAGAATGCGCCGTCCTGGAGGTCCTCTCGAGACCCAAGACTCGGGAAATGCTTCGAGAGATTTATTCGGTCGAACCAGGTCTTCAACGCTCTCAAGATAGCACTCGTCCAGCTCAAGTAGCCCAACCCGCGGGTATCGGTCTTGGTCTGACGCGCCCAAATGGGCGATGCCGAACCAGCATGCTGACACACAACCCGTGGGTTCCGACGAGGCCGTCCAGCCCACCGTCACACAACTCATCATTCTCAACTCTGCCACTAGCAAATGGAAAATCGCACGAAATCAATCGCTCGTTCCGTCCTCCCGAAGTCGCAGCGATCAACGATACTACGAAAGATCGGGCGGGACTATCACACGGCACTCTTTCGGAAGCTCAGACACTTTTGTCGTTCTTGGAATCGGCGCTTTTCGCAGAGACTACCGAAAGCCTGCGTCAAGCCAACAAGAATGCAATAGAAGGACTCAGAACAACCCGGAAAGAGCTGGACAGGTGCACCAAGAAGGCCAAGACATACGAGACTATTGTGGCGAGTTTGGTTGATCACATCGGATGTGATGACGATGATGATGACGAGGATATCAGAGCAGAACTGGATGAGAAACGGACAGAGTTGCAGAGATGCCACGTTATCGGCGAAGAGCTCGCTGGGAGGCTTACCAAAGCAGAGGCAGACGTCGATGTAAGCGCAGAGCGCTTGCGGGATGGCCTAGAACAAGAGGAGAAGGCGCGTGTGTTCTTACGTGAGGTTGCATCAATATATCACCGTGCTGTGGTGGTTGGACATCAGCTGGGTCTCGACCTCGAGACTTGAAAGAGTCATCTGTGACGGCTGTACGGGATGATATTACTGAGTCACATCGATATATGACCGAGTCTGTAGAGTAACGAATTACGCAGATACGCAGATAGAACGCAGCCAGCAAATAATCAACTCGAAAGCACACATGGTCTCACAACATTTGCCATTCATATAGTGTGCTATAGATTAATCTATACCTCCTCGGCCTATGACTGTTTAGACCTGTTTGGACCTGTTTGGACCTGTTTAGACCCGTTTGGACCTGTCTAGACCTTATGAGCTTTGCAGATGACCCTATAGCTTTATGCAGCGATTCCTCTAATTCACTTAGCTTTTAGATCTACTCCTCGGACCCTATACTATACTATATAAATCAATCCTATATATATCTATTTTTTAGCTTCTTCCAGTACTTCTATTGTTAATCTTTACGTCGATCCTGTATAACCCTGTTTGGACTTCTTCAGGCCTGCCCGGACCGGTCCAGACCTGTTCGGACCTTCTTAGACCTCTTTAGATCTCCTCGGACCGCGCAGTATGTACACAACTCGACCCATGCGAGCAATCTTGACCTTTCACAAGCAATCACGGCCATCATGGCCTCTGCAAAAGATACTGTGCCTGCACTCTATCAGTGGTATAGCACCATCGTTGCGTCCAACCTCGGAATTTGCGTGACATGGACAGCAGGCCACCTACGAAGTCTTTTGTGAACTGTGGAAATATCTCCGACAGTCCTTCTTCGACGAATGAAACCTCTTGTGCCCTCTGAAAGCTGCACGTCTGGCAGATCCATCTCATAAGCCCCTCACGGGTGAACGAGCCCAACTTTCCGGCAGATCCGCTCCCATTCCGGTCAGCAGCGCATAGCAACGGACCATGAGCTGACAAGGTACGCAGCAGTTCTAAGCGCTTGAGAGCCGACTGTGCGCAACGAGGTTTCACATGAAGATATCAGTCAGAGCTGTTGCAGCAGAAGTGACCACCTTCGCCCACATTACCATAATCGACCCCTCCACGTCACACGCATACAGCACTTGGGAGAAATTCGCCATCGCCGCCGACAGTGGAGATAAAGCTCTCGGGAAGCACAAGTCTCCGCTCAAGAAGGAGCTCCTTGGGATAGAGGGCCTGGCATGCTATCCGAGGGCTTCTGCGAGGTGTATACGTTGCTTTGACCTGTAGGCTTTTCGTGGGAATGTCGATATTCGGACGGTCCACGTCGTCGGTGGCAGAAGGCCAGAAGGACTGTCCCTCAATTCACATCAAGGAAGTCGATGTCCATTGACGCTCCTTTGTGGAGTCGAGCTCACAACAGTCGTCGTACCAACATGGCTTGTACCAAGTCTTCGCATCCACGCGACCACAACGTCTGTACCCGCGCTTCATTCGAACAAACCTAGCCTTATCAGCACGTGAGGCTCACGCTCGAGGACAGAGGCTAGTGGAAACAAGACGCATTGCCCGTGCTTCATTACAGGATGCTGGTGGTTGAGGAGCTCATGCAGCAGTTCCAAGTACCAAAGCAACGTAATCTCGGCAACCATCACCTCCTCCACGACGACTACCACAATCTTGATGGCTACCGCCTGCCTATTGAATATCGTCTCCTCGACGACTGACGCTTTGCCGACGATCAAACATCTTCCGTTGATCCTGTCATCGCCGCCAACCTTGCCTCCCTTGCCCACCTTGTCCCCCTGGCTGACCTTGCTTCCTTTGTCCACCTTCAGCTCGTTGCACATCTTGCGGTCTCCGACCATGATCCTTCTCTCATTTACCCACATCTCCTGCCGACCATGTTCTCTGAATGAGGAATGGGGCGATCCAGTTGGCGGCGACTCACGACCAACATGTCACCACTAGCACAAAGTTGCCTGCCGCCACCGATCCTCGCCTCCCCATCGCTCCGACGGCTACGGCATGACCGGATTCTGGTCAGATCTGTGTATGCGGGCGGATCCCGCCAATGAGAGACTCCTTGTCCGATGGAGTTGACCGCGGAGAGCAACTGCCTGTTGCAGACATCTACGATGGCGGTATGTGAAGCGGTCAAGAGGACCGCAGAAAATGGTCGATCTTCGGTCCCTGCGCGGTCATTGTCACAGCCGCAGTGCGCTATCTCTACTGGCCGACACGCATTGTGGCCCAGATAGTCGTTGTCACGGTCACTGCCATCATCCCTGCCTCCATCAGGACAACAGAAGACATGCTCGGCATTGACGCTGACCGACCGACTGTGCAATTGACCAGGTCGGCACTAGACGAAATCCTTGCCAGCGCGGCCCAGGTACAAGCTGCTCCTGTTGACAAGCGCCAGATGTGGTCGACAGTCCCTATGCTGCCCGACAACTGGTTTTCTGCCATCACGGCGCCCCTGCCTCTTCTTCAGGTCTGCAGACGACGATTTCCCCCTCTACTCTCGGGTTTTTCCTGCCACCTTCTCACCCAAAAGCGCTGCTGCCGGCTTTCCACACTTACCCACCTGCGCCTTCTTCTACCTGGGAGACCTTCGTCGATGATGCTGTCCTATCCGACACACCCTGCGCTGCCATTGCGACCTCTCCCACCGTGCGACCATCTTCGACACTGCTCCTGCCCAGCAAAGACAATCGTTTGATCACCACTGAGAAGACGACGGCACGGATGAATACGTAAGGACAGCCCCCAGGCCGATGCTTCCGCTAGAGCGCCTCCCAACGGATGACAACGGCAGTTCGGACGCTAGTAAAGACGAAAAGAACTTTTTTGGAAGTTCAACCACCACTTGCAAGCACCTGAACTCCGAAGAAGCCCCCTGACCCGCTCTCCCACAATGAAATTTGGTTATCCCAATGTACACGCCCGAATGAGGGGAGGGGGACAAAGATGTATCAGCTGCTAGGCAATTCCGACATCAACTATATCTTCCCCGCCGAGACCTGGTACCGGTGGGTGGAACGCCTATCGGGGGATCGCAGGCTCGTCTGCATGACCAGAGACACCGAAGGGGCCCGCTGTACCCCCAGGGCTGGACGTATCTCAGGCGTTATTCCCCTGCTGGCCACCAAACGCGCTGCGGGACGCAGCCTGAGCCGGCCCAACATCATCCCTAACAGCGCCACGGTCCGACTCCATGGGGACCGGTCAATTCCTGCCGTGTGCTTGCGCCCGTATCGCTAGACTGACCGGATCCTCCCTCTTCTCGGGCCATATCAATACTAGGTTTCCTTCATGCATACTAGAGAAGAGTCCGGGTCCGGCCGACAGGCTCACCTTCTTTTCTATCTACCTCAACACCTATCGCTTCGGCCATTCTCAACTAATCGCCTGCTCTGCCCACTATCATACTAGGCTGACGGACGACCATGACTCTGTCTGACATCACTTGGCCGGCACATGCACCTTGTCCCTCCTCTCAACGGGTCATTACAGATTAAGACCCACCACAAGTAACTGATGCCCGTCGGTCTGGAGCGGGGTAATCCGTTAGGGCACAGCAGTACACGTCCTGGCCGTGCTAAGAAGGCCTCTACTGCTGCGTGCGTCGCCCCCAAGAGGACCCCTTCCCGCTACAAGACATGCCGATGAGAGGAGAAAGGGATACTAGAAGAACTCTGCGGTACCTTCACTCGCCTGAAAGCCTCCGATATAGACATGAACGAGCCCTAGCCTTCTCCGCTTACAAAGGTGGATGGTCTGCGGGCCAACTGGCTCAAGAAGTGCCAGGAAAGCAGCGGTCCTTACGATAGTTGTAGTGCTCACCCTGCGACAAAGACGTGCTCGGACGGCGATAGTGTCAGAAGACAGTGAATATGCCTCTTTGCCTATCTTATTGTGCCTTAAGCAAGCCCCGCCCTCGACAAGTGTCCGACTCTCCGAATAAGCGGCTTCGTGTTTAGAGCAAAATGAAGCCATCCTGCCAATAGCCGAGGTAGCAAGTTGGGGGAGCCATTGTGCCAAAGTATGGCTCCTCACTTTGCCCTCCCTTCTCTTCATTTTCATCGCGAACCAAGCACCATTTTCGACTTTTCCATAACATTCCTTGGACTCGGATATACCCGCACATCTGCCGGCTCCTTTTTATTGACAACATGGTTGATTTACAGACCCACGTACGCAGAAAGCCTCGCCAACATAGGTCGCCTTGCTGGTCTCTCCCACAGCTCACAGACCAGAAGCGGAGTCACCGATATTTGACTGCATACCGGTAGCTCTCGGGCCGCTCAGGATGGAGAGACATGGACGGCACAAAGACAGCAATGAGCAAGATTCTGACTGGTGAAATAGCCCCGTCTTGTCTTGTGGATAGAGGCTTTTTGGCCCAATAAGCTGGGGGTTTCTTGATTATGGTGTCCCCTTCTTTGACAACTCCTTGGGAGTATCCCAATAGCGAAGGGTCTTGCACAGCAACCACGCTGCAGCGGCGCCTCAGCATTGGCACAACCCCTTCAACCCCTCTGACGCCTCCGTCAAGCCAAAGCATGCTCATCCGCAGCGAAGATCCAATGCGATCTCAAGGCCGTACTCTCTTCGACCTCAGCACTGGACCCAGCTACACCATTGGAGAAAGATCATGCATACCAACAGAAAAGCTTCATTCGTCGACGAGCCAGCCTTCCGTCCTGACACTCATGTCTATGATCACAACGAAAACCACGCTCGCAGCCTTTTCGTTCCCAGTCTACCTACTACGTCAAGCGGATCCTGTGTCGCCAAGCCCTCTACTATCCAGGCTCGTTAACTCTATCGATCCGAGTACACAAAGTCTGCCGACTGTAGCTTCCGCCGCCATCGCTGGCGATGCCGTTTTTATCGGCGAGTCTTCCGAGAAGGGTCGTTATGGGAGGCAGAGCAAGTATGCCCAGGGAATGCAGGAGACCGAGAGACGTTATAATTTCCCACGGTGATGGAAGGGGTGGTGTGGATGTCAAGGTTGCTACGAGCATACGAGGCTCACCGCAGTTCACGGCGACAGATGCGACCCTGGCTGGACAGACTGGGTCGATCCTGACACTACCGCCGGATCTTTCATGGCTATAAAGCGCCTGCAAAGTACTAACGCAAACATGACGTTCGCCGTGCTTCCTGTAACACCATCCTTGCTTCGGAACACAACAAGGACGCAACTCTCAAGCAGAAGCAAGCCGCGCAATCGGCGTCCATGGCTGACAAGGTCGCCACACTTACAAGGACACTTTGATCTTGCGGCATCCACGAATGTGCTGTCATCGCCGACAAGCTAAGCAGTGAGGGTATGGAGGAGAGCGCCGCAGTCGTCCTAATCATCGCGTCAACGTACTCTGCCATCAACGTACTCTGCCATCAACGTACTCTGCCATCAACGTACTCTGCCTTATCGATCACTTCTACCTTGACCCTGCGTGGAGAACGACCCGAGTATCTGCTACAAGCAACGTTCAACAATCCCCGCAGTAGGGACGAATGGTTCTGTCTCACTGGACGTGCCTTGAACTACCCTCGGTCGAGATTCGACTTGTTGCAACTCTCAAGGACAACATCCACTGGCGTACAACAAGTTTCTTCATTGCGTCAATTGCCGTATCGACACGCCAGCTATCTGAGTACATTAGCTTATGACCTGACCGACAAAGAGATCACCATCGAGACATCCATAACAAATGGGACTGCTTTGATGAAAAGCAATACACACAATCTGGTGGCAAGCATGAGACGATGCGAAGACCTGGAGAAGGATTTCAGGGCAAGAATGAGCAGAGCTGAGTGAAACGTCGATGACAACCACTGCCCTCAGACAGAGCAGCCAGGGGAACCTCAAAAGGACGAATCCAGCCAGGAGGTCTAGGTAGGTATGTGGCAAGGCGATCAACAGAACTTGAATGTGGACAGAAACATGTTCCTACTCCCGGTACGTTGCCAACTAGTGCAGAACATCTGCAAAGTACGTTTTTGAACTCTATCACTCCAATAGTGAGTGAAGATGAATGATAATAATTGATCCAGATCCTTTCTGCCTGTTGTCACGTCCTCTCGGTCAATATCACCAGTGCAACGGAAACAGCCAAAGGCGGCAAAGCTGCCGAAAAAATGTAGTGCGGTGTGAGTAGGCCCTCTCACGGTCGCTAGGCGTCAGTACCTTGGCGTTTCCAGAACCATACTAGATTGCAACTTATATGTTCTGCAGCAACGACGCAACGTCTCTGATCTTCGCTTTAGATACCACAGTCTCCTTCTCTGATCGTTGTGCTGATTCTACGAGCAACAGCCCTAAGACAAGCCTAGGTGTTTCAGACCGGGAACCCAAAAAGGGGATCCTGCCCAATACTATAGCTGCCATGTCACACCCTGCTAGGCACGAGACAATGGCCGTGACCGCCTCCTCTGTAATTCTAGACAGTTCATCTTTCACAACAGCGCTCCTACTGTACATCATCCCCTTGTCCCTTACCACCGCTTTTACCTGGCGCTTGCCCATCGCTCAGACTATACGCTTTGTCCTCAGTCATCCCGACCGCGAGCTGACTTCGACCTTTGGTTCTACTCGATCGTTCTAGTCACGCTAAACACGCTGAACACACTCATCTCCGTCGTCAGGCCCGGAGAAGAGGCGTGGAAAGACGTCGCGATGTACAGTCTCGTAATTGCCGCATCACTCACAATCGTGTCCGCCGATTGGTGGCCCAGGGCAGATTCTCATAAATGACCAATGAACTTACTTTGAATGGTCTCTTCAGTAACGCCATTTACCGCGACGGTCTCTGCTTCTCTCGTCAAAAGCTCGTCGCCCAAGAATTTGAGCAGGACAGAGAAAACCGCGACCGCAACCTTCCCCGTATCTCACTTCTGAGTCCTTCGCTTCACCGTTGCCTCTGTCAAGTCAACTATTGGTGGCTTGCTTGCTCTCTGGATACGAGAGACAAGACCGGCCTGCTACGATAATCTTGCTACAGGAGCAATCGAGCCGGGACGAAGGGAGTACGGAAGGTATTGGTCATGATGTCTAAGCACTCACATACTCCGTGACCAAACGATCTGGTCAGTGACTGAACGTGACTAGAGGTCCGTCATAACGACACCGAAAGACCTCGCTTCGATATCTCTGGTATCACACGTTGCGTCAGATGAGTTGGGGCATCCAGACGGGTGACGGTCATCGAATTTAGTTGGCAGACTGGCATATACAAGATTTGAAATGCACTAGTAGAAATAAACATTAAATTCTAACGAACCTCTCGATTGCTTGGTTGAATCTTCGAGTGCTTCTGTCAATACTTGTCAATTTACCTGCCTAAAGGTTTCATGTCACGTTCCGAAAGCGTTATAGGTTCCGAGAATCGGTAGAGTCGAATCGGTACAATCGAGTCAGATGTTCCCCAGCTCAGAATTGTCATGGGCTTCATGTCGCAAATGATCAACTCCATTAATACTGCCTTACCTTGGCTGGTTCTACCAAATCATGTGCTTGATTTGGGTGAGGTTGTCACCAGGCCTTGGCACTCGTCAGAATCCCACCACACCCCGACTTGTCTGATCCTCGACACAGACATCGACAAGACAGCAAGTATTCCTCCATCTCCCACTTCATCAATCACGACATGGTGTCTGACACAATCAGGGTATCTTCAGTGCAGCCGGGGACGTAGAGCTCAGGAAGCTATTCAATGCCAACAACAGTACCTTCGGACTGACGTCGGCATCAGATCAACTGCCCATCCAGCTGCTTCTCGCAGCCGCTCGAGTGCATCGATCCCACTCTTAGCACCAGATGTCATCATGTTATCAGGGCCTTTAATGCTTGATGGAAGGTATCTTGGTGCTTTTGCTGGTGAGCACTGCATGGTCAGCGTCCGGTAGATGTCGGGGACTTCGCTTACCTCTTGCAGCTGTGTTGGTAGTCCAACCGTCAAGATGTTCCCAGACCCCTGATACTCTCAGTGTTGATCAACACCATAAATATCGCTAGGTCCAAGTCTGGAGACCTTGCAGAATCAGATCAGCTGTCTGGACACATGCCGGCCACAAAACTGGTGTGTATCGATGATGGGTACCCGATGCAACTTCGATTATTGTCTTTCAAATTCCATCTCTCCATAACCGATTTCTGTGGGTTTCTATCATCCATGATAGAACGGTATTGATACTAACGCCAACAGATGACCTCTCGCCTGTTGACCGGTTGACCGGATCAGACCACAGTATCAAGCCGCTCGACAGACCCAATCGACTACCCACGGTCAAGCTCCCACCACCCTGAAGATTTTGCCGTCGCGAGTACTATCAGGCTCTTGGTCAAGCACGTAACCCTCGACTGGTATAAACGTACCAACTTCGGTATGAGCCTCTGTCGACACAGCCGAATCACGGCGCTTCTCTTCAGCACGAGCTGACTGCAGATCTGCGAGAACAAGCATCTGAACGTCCATGGACAACACCTTCCTGAACACGTGGTTAAGCTCTTACTAGTCGACCACCATTACGGCTTTCACCGACACCTACAAGCTCCGCGGTCATCTTGATTCTGATGAAATATCATAGATCACCCCTCTGTCGGAAGATACACCGCATCATCTGGAGCTCCGGCTAGGTCTGCCCCTTCACTCGACTGCAGACCGAGAGATACACTTATCTGGATCGTCTCGGCTTTGGATATCCCATATTGCACGAGCTTGTTTGAGACTCCATCTTGCATCTTGTTCTTCCTGCCACCTGCGAGTTTTACAACACATCCGCGGTCCGCCGAGCTTCGTCCCTTTATCGTGGGTCTAACTGGCTACAACAACGGTATCGATAGCTCGTTCCCATTCTCTTTGACTATTTCAAGAACGAAAATCTTTCTATGGCGCTTTACTGGTCTTTCTTATAGCGGTGGACAGGTCTTTCCGTTCCTGGAATACCGCTTGCTCTAGTTACTCTCCATCTCGGCGTCAGCTTCTGTCCCGCTATTGCGAGAGAGTGAGTCGGTACAATGAAGTCGACACTCGGACAAAAAGGGTTTGAAGATACTTAGTGGTCACAAGTGGCTTGTCATGTACGATGAATAAGTATCTTGGTAGGATTCTGGCAAGAAGTGGAACACGTAGCCACGAACTCTTGCTTTCAATAGTAACACCTCACAGGCGCTCGACTTCAAGGATTACCAGTCACACAATCGTCTGCGCGATCTCCAGCACAAAGAAGCTATTGGCAAGAAATTGATCGCTCTGGTCCTCACCGCTGCATTCCTTCCTGGACTAGTAGGCAACTCGGCATGGCAAGAACATCCAGAACTCCATCACGGGGAAGTAAGTGCGATGGTAGCGGACCTGGCCCTAGCAGCAAGCGTTGACGGACCCTAGGAATCTGCAGCGGCAGAATGCATCATAAGACGATGTACTCGACAGGAAGCCAAACCTCGCTCACCCATTGTCTCATGCCCAATGACGAGGGTGTTCCGCTCTTGAGGAAGTCGGGGAACTTGAGTCGGGGAAATCAGCCTTCCATTGTCTTCTCGTTCCTATTACCTTATTTCTTCTCGTTCCTACCCCCTTTTCTTCTCGTTCCACCTCCTTCTTCTTCTCGTTCCTATTCTCTTCTTTGTTTCATTGTTTTGACTTATTACTGCAATTCTTGCTTGCCTCCCATTTCGTGATTGAAAATTCTAGAGGGTCCTGTAACAAGGGCCCTGAATATGCCTCACCTGCTCCGATCTCATGCTCTCAAAGGTCGCTCTGTTAACGGTATCCTCTTCATGGGACTGCATCTACCGGCGCACTGGATACAAAACTCTGCTCGTAGCTACACCGACTTCATCTCCAGCTGGTCTTTGGCACTGGAAAAAACACAGACCCAAATAAACAGGGGTGGGCACCCTCACAAGTCCCGTATGTAGCAGGTCCCGGGCGCCTGATCCTCAAAGTAGATTCTTGAGGCCTTCCTGTATATCTGGGTCAACAGGAGCCCGCTCAAGACTCAAGTACAATTCTCAGGGTTCGAGGCCTGATTCTCCATTCAAACCGGGGTACGGGGAGCCCGCCAACTCTCATGCACAATCGTTGGGGTTCGAGGCCCAATCCTCTATCAAATCAAGGGCTGGGGGGCCTGAAAAATCTGTGCAGATATCCGGGTTTTCCGCAGTACCCATTCCTCTACCAAACCGGGGGCTTGGGGCCTTTACAGGACATGTAATAAGGTCCTGCTACCAAAAACACGAGATAGACGCCACGCGTCAAAAAACCACACATGGATCACGGCTCGCAGACATCCCTTGCGCGGATCGCAGATCACACGGTATCCACGCACAACCGGAACAGGATACCCGACGACAGCACAGGACCAGGACTGAGCATGAGATCATTATCTTGCGAGGCCACACTATTCTTCCGAATTTTGTGGTGGAGCAGGTGAGGCAAGAACAAAGCGCAGCTGGGGTCCAAGGTCGAGTGCGAACAAGTTGCCTCTGATCAAGATCGCACATGCTGCAACAAGTGGGGCCGGCTCATTTGGTGCCATAGACGTGGAATTCAAGAGGTGAGTCATGTGTCACGTGTGAGCAGATCTTTCCTAGCATTTCATTTACTGGATTCGCATTCCTGGCCACTGGTCCGACCTCTTCGGGCCAATCTACTGGGCGGAGCTGGCTTCATGACGCGCATGGGGGAGGATCTCCGGTTGGTCTACCCGCTGAGAAAGCATGGGAGGCAATGGCAGTCTAGGCAGTCATCAATGAATACATCCTGTTTTTCCAACCCCCTACTGCCAACACGATGTGCACACGCTACATGTAGAGCTCGCGGACCCAAATTCTCGCTCACACAAGCCTACTGCAGCCTGCCAAGACTCCTCGCAGATCCCCCATGACCCCTTGGGCCCACATATTGCTGATCTACCATGCCCGCGGACGCAATGCAGCTGAGCCTGGCAGTCGGGGCACCGACGCGCGGTGCGCCTCATCTGCTCCGTCACGTCCAACACGCCGGCCGTACCGCCTGGCCAGCGCAATCCAGCGACGCACACACGCGGAGCCTGTCCGAACCTCGCGCACCCAGCGGCGCATTTCGGTGGCGAATCCGGGCGGTCGCATCTGGACTGCCGCGCACCCACTGCACGGCTCGTCATGCCAGAACTCCTCAACTCCCGGGCCTGAAAAGCATACTCTCTGTCGATCTACGTCTCACGCTGTGCCAGATCCGGGGGGTTTGGGGGAGGGGGGGGGGGATGGCAGGTGTGTTGGTGGCGGAGGTGACAGAATGAAAGGCAGGTATATATCAGAAACTTTGTATCAGGGACGGAACAACCTACTACACTCTGAAAAGACCGACGAAGGGTTCTAGACTACGACACGCAGGATGTCTACCTTCTCTTATAGGTCCTGTATGACCGTCCAACGAATCCCTGCGACATACTCGCCTTGAGATCCTAGAGACGGGCTCCCATGTTCCTAGACGTGCTTCGACCTCAGTGGCGCCGCTTTATACGGTACCTTTATTTCTCCGTTTCAATCTGTATAGTCCTGGTCCTCGTAGTGCTTGCGCCGAGTGACCTCCTTCCTAAGCCTTGTAGAGCTTGTATGGTGTAGTGGAGTAGTGGCGTAGTACGTCGAGACATGATGCAATCGAAGATGCATAGACATTACTACTGTTGTAGCAGATACGCCAGTCAGTGAATGCGCTTACACCTGCTACCTTCGCTGTTCGCGGTGTCGCGCCTGTAGCCGGTGTAGAGGGCGTAGAGAGGGATGTTGAGTATGCAGTGTGGGCGAACGTCGGCCTTGATGTAAGTATAAGGGCTTTGCCGAGACAGTTGGATACGTTTTCTTTGATGGTCTTAGGCATCGGTTTATCTGGAAAGTCGGGGTGGATTGGTAATATGAACTAATGACGATGATGATGATCCCCACGGGAAAAACCATGCTCAGGCCGTTTGGGACGTAGGGACCTCCGGAGAGCTGCAGCATACGATGTGCCTTTTGGGAATGATGTTCAATTCGAGCGAACAGATCTGTCATAGCAGAGATTCGTGGCAAGAGACACATCGAATCAATAGCCTCCGGCTGCGCGTCCGTACCCAGACAATAGCGTAGCTTGGAATGCACAACCCCGCGTTGATGGTCCATGGGCGTCGGCCGGTTTCGAATGCGTTTCTGCTTTTCGTACGGCGTTGGCCTGGCCTGAGCGCACGGTTCTAGTGGCGTAAAAAGGATTGAGCGCTCGTGTCCCAGATGCACGTTGTCAAGGAGATAGCTCTCCCAAGCTCAAAGGCGAGGTCACAGTCCCCTCGTCATTCTTTGCAAGCGCTGGTTCAAGATGGCCTACTTTGGTTCGGAGGCACTGCCTGACAGCGAGCCGGTCTCCGTAGTGGTTAAATTCACTGGTGTTGCGAGCAAATTGCAGCAAGCAGCTTTGCATGACGAACACGATCCTAATCTCTAATTTCAGTTGTCGACGCGAGAGAACTTATACGGTGCAGAAGGTCACTAGGCGAGCAACCCGTTGCAATCTCGCGGGCCGCCACCTATAGGAGCTAGACGGGGTCTGGAAAGAGCAGCTTGGCTTCGTGCTGGTGCTTCTCGTCGGCGTGGTCGTCGTCCTCCTCAGGAATGTTCTCAATCGTCTCGTCACCAGTCTGGTCGCAGATCGTGTCGGTATCGGCCGCCTGACTGCCTTCAGGACCTGTCCCTATATCCGCGTAGCTTCCCGATAGGCCTTCAATTGGGCGGGATCCCGGCGCGAACATCGTCATGCCGACGACTGCCAAGGAATCAAATAAGAACGTCTGTTCAATATAGTGATGGTGGAGATCGCGTCGGCCGAGCTGCCTGCCGCCTTGGCTATTTGGCGAGATTTCGTGGCCAGCGAGTAGCCAGATTCTCTATGTGATTGGAGGCTGATAACCTGGACGGCGGCGTCCAGAGTCAGCAGATGGTTGTATTCAAAGCGAGATGCCGGGAAATTGGTGTGAATATCGTATGATAGGTGTCGACCATGACTTGTTACCGGAGGTTGAGGTGGACCTTGTCGCCCAAAAGTGTGCGGTCGAGAGCGGAGAAGCTGGCAGCGAAAAAACCGTCTTGGCAGTGCGGATGATATCTCTACGCTTGTAGGGAATTTCTTCTTGGCCAGTGGGGGACCCAATTCCAAGACTTGCCGCGGCTATCATCTTGTGCAGGGCATTTCAGCAGACAGATGAGGTCGGTACGAATGAATCCATCGAAGCGGAAGCGGCAACGACGTTAAGACCCAGAGCAAAGCGCCGGAATGATGTCAGCAGTCAGGTTGACTATACTGTATGTAACAAATATAGAGCCAGAGACAAGGGGAACTCGACAAGGGCAGATCGACAAGGAACGCCCATCGGGAGCCGAATGAAGCGGGGCGCATTGCCTTGAGCGGATTATGCTATGCTCTCGTAATGAGTCAAAAGTTTCCTCTTCGCGTCCCTTTCTCCTACCGATTCCGACTCGATGAGCACGAGTCAGGCAGCGATAAGTTGAGTGCCCTATAGGTCCGCCTGTGCGGAGCAAAAGCCAGAGGGCAGCTGCGACCATTGGAGGCCGCGACGTCAAAGATCGTGCAGGGGTCCTGGATCAGCACTGGACGCCGCCTGCAGTGGAAATTGCACCTGCTACTCCTGCATTCGTTTCCACTGCTGCCAATCCGTGTTTCTTTGGTGGTGCATCTGAAAGACATGCGTGACAACGTGCTCCGAGTGAATCCGCCCTGCGTGCACACTTTCATGAGCAGCGAAACGGAGCTGCGGCAAGCAGATATCTTCCTGGCGAAGGCGAGAAAGAGTTTGACCACTGAGATGGTACGATGCGCAACTTAGGATCGTGTTGGTGTCACGAGCAATCGGAGGGAAATCATGCCAGTTGAAAGAGGTCCCTGACTTTGGGCCATCTCGCGGCCCTTCTGGCAGCCTAGATCTTATATTGGACGAAGCATCGTAGGACTGTCAATGCCTCCCAGCGTGACAGGCAAACTTTACCCATATCGGGAGCCAGCTCGAGTTCGATGGATGCGAGTGTCATCTGCATGGCGTCTCAGGCGATTGCTTCACGCCCGGTGGGATATGGCAAGGATCGGCGACTGTACTGGTGAGAACAAGGCTTCTATGGCCTGATACCTTTGAATGTCGCCGCAATATCTGTTGATGATTAATTAGATGAGGAAGAGAGGTAAGGCCAGCACTGCGGAGTGACGTCAGGAGGAGCTTCCAACATCCCCGACTCACGCCGCGGCCCATCCATCACGCTCGAGCTCAGACTGGGGATGCTTGAGAGAGTTTGCTCAAGCTGCAGCCTCACTGGCGTCACGCTTTTCTGAATGGTGTCACATGGAGAGACCATCAATTGCCTCCTCAATTGTCCCAACAGCAACGAATCGGACGTGACTATGCTCTCTGAAGTTCTCACGTCGATGACTGCACCATCCAGCGTGAAAAGACTGTCCTCCGCCTAATCCAATGACTCACCGCTGCGTTGGCCCAAGTGCCCCACGCCGGCCGGTATAGCTTAGACTCTGCGTGTGATCCACGTCGAAGTAGAGATATGGGGTAGAGACTGGGGTTGCAAATGGCGATGTGGGCGGTGGGGGGAAGGTTTTCGTGAAGAGCGAGGTCGGTAAGAACAGTCATGGGGGTGATATGGCGGTGCCGCGGCGCAGAGAGACGAGCGATGTGAGGTAGGCGGGGATACGCCAAGAGGGTCTACTTAGTCGGCCTGTGAAGGTCTATAGGGTGCGTGGATTGCATAAGTCGGTGAGCGAGACTACCAGAGATAAGGGTCGGTCATAGATGCGATCGATCAGAGCTAGGCGGCTTTTCATGACGATATCACGGACAGTCCCGAGTGCACTGAGCAGCCGCACGGAGGGGTGTCGAGATCGAAGAGGGAGACAGGGGTGTGGTATAAAAGGCCAATGCCGATTTTCTTTGAGAACATACCGTCTCTGGCGAACTTTGGACGTTCGTCTATACCATCGGCGACTTTACTGTCATGACGGTAGAGGCGATCAATGCTGGACGTGGCTGCCCGGTGAAGTCCGAGATTTCGCTGAATGTATATTGAGCTTTGCCAGTTCTGGACCCGGCATGTGTCGATTTGGATATCCCCTGGAACTGCTTTGATTGAAGCTGATGATGGTCGGTCTCGACGGTGACTCTGCGCACAGGCTGTAAGAAGCCGCCACTCTCGCCATGGAACGTTGCATAGCATCACCGCGCTCTACTCGCCTCCATCAATAGACGCGTATCGGATTGCTGCATCTTGGACTGATATGTCCCTGGTGAGGTGAGCTGCGTGGCCGTGCGAAAGAGAATGCAGGTCATGTTGGGAGAAATGAGCGTCGCACTCGAACGATTTGTCCAGTCCGGTTGGAGGGGTTGATCTCCTGTTCCAACCTTCAGACAAGCAGCGAGCAACGGCATTCCAGAAGCGATTCCCAGGGCGAATCTCCACCGGCTTTATCAAAGGTGCTGCCTGTGGCCAAGTCGGACACATTCCGAAGCAACCATTATTGCAGCCGATGTTCTCCACATCCACAGAAGAGAAATTGATCGGTCCGAAAAGGCTATAATAACGTTGGATGGTATAGTGGCGGACATGGTCTTGACTAGTATATCAATTATGCTTGATCAGTCCGATTGGCAGTACGCCGAGAATCTAATGCAGGTCGACAGGCAAAGTGACGTACCTGTGAACGATTGTCCATTTAAGCCGACTCGTGCAAGCCACTGAAGGAATTTTCCTGGAGTCCTTTGGATACGACTAGATCATCGATGGAGCAGTCGAAGATGTCGATGGCTGATGCAGCCTCCGATGACGCATCCGTGTTGGACAAACTCACCAGTCAAGTATTTGCTATGCAACCCAATCGATTGCACCAGATGCGTGTTGAAAGCTCGAGTGAGTAGGAGAGGAAGTAAATATCTGATGATGTGTCAATATTTGAAGATACGTGAGTGTGACCGGCAATCTGTACTCGGCGACTTGACGCCGCAAAACATCATGTCTTCAGGCATCGTCACCGTCTTCGTGTCAGGAATGGACACCGGATAGACAAGAGGACCGTTCGTGTCGTTGGAACGGCTCGACCAAGTACATACCACACTCCAGTGTAAAACCGGCCCAAAGCTTGGTGGACAAATCCAGTCATTGCCATGGTCTGAAAGTCTCGACTCCTGCCTAAAAAAGGTTGTTGGGAGAGGTTGTCCAAGCCGACAACCTCTTTCCGGACAGCACACAACCTCTCGTTGATCATGCTATGTATAGATACTGATTGCGTCGAAAGAGATTTGGATGATTGTATCCAGGTCGTCCGTCACTCCAGATTCGTAGCGGAAGCAGAACCAGAGCGGAACAGAGCCGGAGCAGAGCCGGGGCAGAGCCGAAACAGAGTCGGAGCAGAGTCGGAGCAAAGCCGAAGCAAAGCCGGGGCCAAGCCGGAGCCGCATGTGGACGGCGGGGAGCGTGGCAAAGACTTTCTCTTGGCAGCATCACATTGTGAAACCTACCGACTCATAGCACCGCACGACCGGCCTGGACATGGAGCTTGGGGGATCGGTAGTGTTTTAGAGGTCTTCGGCACATCCTTTCGGGTTGTGAGCTGTCCTCCTGATACTTGGGACTGGACGCTGTGAGAAAATCTCTGCTCTTCCCTTTCTGGCTGCAAGTGTTCTCCTCATCCAATCATCCAGACTCCGAGTAATCAAGTGCGTTGCTTTCGATAATAGCCTTGGCCTTTATTCCGTCACGAACCATACTTCCGTCCAGGAGACACAAATTTGAGGGAAGATGCGACTGCAGTTGCTAACGTCCAGGAAGAGGTCGTTGAGCATTTGGTTCGGAAAACGTTCCTGGTGGACAAGCGTGAAAGAGAAGCCTTGCATCCTGATCATGAAGAGATGGTGAAATGCTGCAGACATGGAGCAGAAGGAGAAGAGGGACAGCCAAGGCTAATGGAATGTCTTTCTCAGCAGAGGGATGATCGGTGCCAAAAATCGACAGACACATACCTCATCGTCGAACATTGTCCGTTGAGTGTTTGCAAGAGGCACGAGACGTATGCTCGTGTTGTGCGGCATCATTTGCAGTAAATCGTGCTCAGCCCCCACCTGGTCACAATCTAATGATCATCGAGTCGTCTGCTCCAAGCTCTTGTTCATCATGGTATAGGTATCTCCACTCTGTGATTTCTCCTCTTTTCAGTCCAACTCGTGTCCATTTTGTCGCGAATTGACTGAGATACGCTAGAGAGTTGGCGTGAGTCTCTGTCGGCAATGCAGACCACGCATTTGTACTGACTGTCACTGGCTTCTTGCTTTTACTCAGCTCTTGTGAGGCTATCTCAATTGCGGCCGGGGCGAGTCCATGAATGCGGATTGAGCTGAAGAGGTGGGTGTGACCAGATCTTGGCTCAGGATTGAATGCCTGGGGTCCCGGGACCCTCTGCTGGTATCCAGTATTGTCTTCTCCGCCAGTCATTCCTCCTCTTCCCGAGCTCAATCGCAGTCTATCGAGCTCTGATTCCCGGCTGCGACCCTATAGTGAGGCATGATCCTCCTCAAGTTCTTCTAAGAAAGTCGACGCCGTGGAAGGGGACGGTGGTAGCCGATTGCCTATGTTCCTGGTATTCGAAATTGACCGTACCAATGTCATCGGCTGGCAAGCTTGTCGACAAGACCGAATTGTGCGAATTAGCCTCATGGCAGAGTCCTCGAATGGAGATTTATGCCGAAGGAAAATGGTGGACCTACCTTGACCGTATAGACGGCAAGGCCTCCGGCGAGGATATCACACCGATCGCGTTCCAGCCGACCTGACAGCTGACAGATGGTCATTGTGTCGATGCAGTATTGAGCCAGCAATGACCTGATACGCCCGACCGACTTGTTAAAGGGACTTTTGGGATCCGAAGGCTTGGCGTTGACCACGTGATCCTCCACAACACCCGCCCCGCGATTCCTTTCTCCGGCCATGCCGATTGCGAAGCACCCCTTGTAATAAGTTACTGGCGGCACAATTTCTCTCACTGCAACTCTCTAGACAGATGTACGTATGTATACTCCATTTGAACAAGTCGAAAATTGTGTCGATTATCTCGTGATCTGGGTACGCGATCCCACAGACGCTGCATCATGGCCTCTTTTCACCCATTGCTATCTCATGTCCAATCGCATGAAGCTTGCGAGCTGTGTGGATCATACTTCTAGACACGACTTGGTGAGACACCGGCAGGGCGTCAGCATCTTGTGGGTGCACAGATACGCCTGTATCAGGGCGACCAACGATCAGGGGGTGCGAACCTGCCTCAGACACCTGATGCCATGTGTGTCTATCCAATGATGCCCTACTCGACCAGCTCTTTCGCATTGCTACTCTGTCACTATTCCCGCCCGACATGACCCCGGCGAAAGTCTTCTCCTTAGAGACGATCCTCCGCTACTATCTACCTGAGTCTCTCGCATCTCCTGTGCTTTCCAACACTTGCGTCCTGTCAGCTCATTCCACCATGAGCTCCTGTCACCATAGCGAGCAACAGATTGGAAAGACAGATGTATCGCAGACTGGTGTTAAGTCAGCCAACAAAGCAGTGAGCCGTACCGACATCAAGAAGAGCAAGGCTGTCGGCTGCGACTCGTGCACAGATGGCATGCGGGAGGGAACGGCGATATGCTGAAGAGTCTCCTTGCCTACTAATGGTAGCCCCTTATTAGCACTGGCCGTACCTAGGAGCGCCTGGTTTACGCATGGCCGCAGCAAGAATCTCCCCTGCTGGCTGGCGACGTTCCCATTCGTCCGCGCCAGTATCCGATCGTTTGCCGACCAACTTGTTTAGCTTCTTTGTCGACACGCTCACAAATCTACTAGTAGAGGGATTTTCGATTGCTGCGGTTGGAGCCGGATGTTGTCGTTGGACCATTTGGCAGCGTCAGGGGGTTACTTCATCCGGGATGGGAACCAATACCAAGAGCTGAAATTCAGATTGCAAAAGGTCATTCCTGCTTGGCTCCTTTCCCTGGCATGTCCATCGTAGCCTAAGCGGCAGGCCCCTATAGGAAACAGACCAAGCACGGCTATCACTAGTGTGCGACTAGGCGGGCTCACAACCTCCTCGGACCTATAACCGCCTACTACGTTAGGTCTATTTTCACATCCGCGTTTGACCGCGTCATGCTCTCGGCGAATGCCTCTCTAGAAATCGAGACCCCACGGCGGACGTCTTCTCATCTGGGTCACCTGTTGGTGCCAGGACCACAAAGACCACAGCCATCGATGTCTCGTCGTGGCCAATATGATGTAACTTGCCTACCCAGCTACTCGCTCTAGTCATGACTTTCGCAGTTACAACTTTCTAGGGGACTTGACGTCGCGGAATGCTACTTGTAGCGTCGCTGGTGGTCTCTACTGCCTGTTGATTTCGCAGCGTCAGCATCCAGTGAGCGGGAGGGATCGAAAGTTTGGATACGTGATCTAGCTGGGTCTGGGCGGACGGTGACTCCTTGGTGTTCTCCAACTCATCCTCTCCACTAGCCTCACAAGAACACGCACACGAGCATCCGACCTCGAGCTTGGACCGATCTGATCAGCTCCCATGTGCACGTCGATATCGCCAGGTCATTAGTCCTCGGACTGCTCCACGCCTCCCCAAGATCACAAGACTTTAAACAGACGTGGCAGAACTTGGGACGGTGGAATCGCAAGGCTGCGACGGCGATGTAGGATGGGGTTGGACATCGCAGGACGTCAAGTCAGGTGTCAATTTGAGCGGGCACGACGTCGATGCTGGATCTTAACTTATGAGATCCGATGAATGATTGATAAATGCAGACATCTGATCGGGGACCGCATCATAGTGATTTATGACATCTTGACACGGGAAACTTGATCATGATCGATCAGTTGTCTCTGTCAAATAACTCTTATGCACGTTCGATTAAGCTAGACCTATTGGGGCCTTCATGACAGGTGATGCTGGGGAGCCATCCCGCACATCACGGTCTTCCCATTAAAAGGATTAGTCATGCAATCGTAACTTACACCATCGTCTAAGTATCCAGCGGTCAATTTATCGCCTTGCACAGCACTTCACGTGGTTTGCGATCTGTATCTTGACTGTAAGATCCTTTTTTCGATTTGGCAATTCTAGGCCTGTCGCCACACTCTGGGCCTCATCCCTGGGCCTGCTGGCCCTTGTGCGCGAAACATGGCGGCCTACTATCCTAGTTCATGCCTGAGGCAGCTCCACACACATCCCCCCTGCTGACAAGACCCACAAGCCCGGCCGCTTTGGAAGCCACAAGAGGTGCTCTACCCGGACCATTCGCATACGCGACATCTGGACTCATTCGCCGTGCAGAGATATACCCCAGTGCCCGAGCAAGAAGAAGGCCGATGCGAAAGATGGGCTTGTCGGAGCACGAACAATCTGCTGGCTATCTCCAAAGTCTCAAGGTCTCCCGCAGAGACGAGACTCCAAGCTGCTTTCGGGATCCTCGCCAGACAGGTCATCTAGGATCATAAGTAGGCAAGATATGCCAGGAGAGCCACTGGAGCGAAAAGCCACCCTTGGACGACATGTATACCAGCTCTGATCTCGACCATTCTTAATCCTATGGCTCCTGTCTGCCTTTTGGTCCCGCGTACCTTCGTACTGCATGTACTAGTACACAAGTACTGCAAGAGCACCGGAACACGCGCCAAAATTCTCCCCGAACGCACCTGTCAAGCAGCTGACGTGCCGTCGATACAGTACCACCTCAGGGCTTTTTTGCCTAATAAGTATGCTGCGGATGGATCGAGTTACAGGACTGTACGGTAAGGGTTTGACTCCAGGTCACCACAATCAGGTTCACCTGACTGCAGCGGTGTCTGGAAACAAATCTACCTCAAGAGCTGTCATATCTTCTACCCACATCTGGGTCCAAAAGAGACACAATTTCACTCGAGGACTACAGAAGACTAGACCCTCTTCTCTACGCAGCATCCCGGCATGGTCGGCCGTGGGAATGTACTGTACAGCATCACGGCGAATACTAGCCTACAGTTTTGAGCCTGCCTCATGCGCCAAGTCCTTCCCAAAGTGGCGCTCGAGCACTGCTGTCAGATGCATCCCATGCGAGTTCTGCGGGCACCTGCATGACGCTAGCGTGCAAGGGTACGTACCTGCAGTACAACTTATCTCATACGGAGCGCAATCTCGCGCCCGACTGAGACAAATCAATTACCGTGCAGATGATCTTCAGACGAGATGCCAATCCGTCAGTCACTCTGTAGGTCCGACGGCGAGGTGCAGTCCATGGACCGTCGGGCAGACTCCATTCGAGACTCATTATGATCTCAACGACTCGCCTCCCTAGACATGTCAACTCCACTATCTCGATTCGATTCTCCAAGTTCATTAAACTTGTCGTCATGAATGACCCATGCTTCTCATCATGGTACGCGCAGCCGAACTCATCAGCGCAGCGCTGGCATTCGTGCAAGAAATGAGACCGTCCGCCGCGTCCTCCAATACGTTCGACACGATCTCAACACCAAATGTAATTCATGGGAAATTAATGGAAAGTCATCCTTTGACACTGTGAACCAAAGCCAGTCCCTTCGGGGAGACGTTCAGACGAGACACTCCTCTCTCGGCCGCTGAGAGACCTCTCAGTACATGCCCAATGGCAGATCTAGGGCAGTTGGTCCTCACGAAGTTGGGACAGAACACCCGATGGACCGTACAGATTCTCTTGGCCCAACGACCATCGATTGATGTTCAAAGCCCCCCATTCACTGCCCCATCGTCCATGGTCAAGCAGCAAGCCAACGGTACCATCGCGACAACTTTGCACGACGCTGTGAACGATGCCGACGCCTCGGACAAGCAGCAGAAGCTCACTGGCATGGAACGAATGAATCGGAAGAGGAAGCGCTTATCATCAGTCCCTGTAAGTGTGAGTGCTTAAGTGCCATAGCTTCTGCTGATTGCTCCAGGGGGAAGCGGCTGATATTGCGACTACAATTCAGGACATCAGCGATTCCGAATCCATGCGACTAAGTCTATCTGGTCGCTGGTACAACTTCCAATATACAATGATGATGACAAGTCCTGACCTCCACTTCACCAACAAGGAGCTCAGGAAAATGGGCCGACGTGGCCGTTCAAAACTGCGCAGTTGTGCGGAAGCGTACAGTGCTTGTAACAAGCAGATCGATGACGCCATGGACAGCTTCGACCGCGACGGCAGCTTGGACATGAAAATGAAGAAGATCAAGTCGCTGGCTGGGCGGCTTGAGATGTAGGCGCCTTCCTTCACCGGTGTATTAGGGGGTGGAGAGAAACGGAGACGCGCTAAAGGGACTGGAATTGCCTCGGAATAGCTAAAGGCTCTTAGTACGGAGGCTCTATTCTCGCATGGGATACTGTTATCAGAATGACTCCAGGCGTGTGCGCAGAGAATAATCGGGAGTCGCCATTAGCGGGATTAATGCCGACACGGACCAGTCAGTATATGTTGTCGGAGACACAAGAGGTATCGATACGATGCACATGAGTAGAGGCAGTCACTCCCACAACATCGCTATCGTGATCTGGATAAAGAAACGTCCTGAGATGGCTTTGCCGCATGTATGCGCCTTTCTCAAGTATTGGAGCTCAAGCACACAGGATCCCCCGATTGACTCTGGTAGACGTCGATGGGATCAGTAGCGGACTCCCCGACCGGGGAGCAATTGATGTTTCAAGTGGGACTGAATCGACGTGGAATGGATTCGACGCATAAGTCTAGAGCACAGTCGCTGGCATGGCATACACGACCGTTCATTCCATCTCCAAGTTGTCTTCCACGGCCCACATCTGGCTCCGGATACCAAGAAAGCCCTGATGGCCTCCATACCTACCTCTACACTTTCCTTTTTGAGCGGCTCGTACCATGGTCATCTAACAACAACTACCACGCCGGGGTATACTACTTCACACCCATCGATCTCGACATCACCATCTGCCTCGATTAAAGATGTCTGGAAGCTCACCATCCCCGCTGCAGCTTCGACCAGATAGGTGGGTATCGCTCCTATATCTCCTCTCTTGCGAGCCTGCAGCTTCATCCTCAGCCTGGATGGAGGAAGAAACGTGATGCCACCAAGGTCTCTCCCCCTCCTCGTTCCTGCTCTTCAGTCCAGGCAACACTCGATGTGAGTGTTTCTGGTTGCAGTCGGTGCCGCACCGCCTGTACACGCGCTGTTGCCTGTTGCGATACTGCGCTTTTCGTATCACCTGATCTCCGGTCCCCGGAGTTTCATATGACAAGTAGTAATAGGGGGATAGGCTGTCCGTGGTCCGGGAAGCGTAGAGGTGGCCCCCGGAGAGGGATCCCAAACGGCACCGCGGGTGAGGATGGCGAGGGCGGCGAGGACATCTTGCTATAGCGTTGAAGAGCCGTGGCACAGGATCGAGACATCTAAGGAGGAGGAGGGAGGGGCCGAGTAGTCGAGACCTCACCGAGCTCTGGATATGGCGTGATAGATGTGCAGCCGGGACCAAGAGAAATAGAGCTGATATCGTTGCTTGCATTGAAGCGCCCGGGCAGCCCGGTTGAGGTCGGCAAGGAAAGAAGAGCGAAAGTCTGAGAAGCGAGGCAGAGCCAGGCGACCGACTAGGATGTCGCTGGCGTGAGGTTTCGAGGGCTGAGAAGCGCTGGAGACCTTGTTCACTCGCAATCGGCTGTTGCCCTTCTCATTCTCTAAGGCGCAACAGTTGTCCCCTGCGGATGCGTAACGGCCAGTGAATAAAGAATTTATCTATCAGTTCCACATGAGCCGAGTTATGGGGATCTTATGGATCTTATGAGTCTTTTCTCGTGGATCTTGTGGATCTTGTGGATCTTGTGGGTCGTGTGGGGTCGGATTTTGTTTATCTGTCTATTTCGTCATGTCCAAATCAGATTCATCGCAACTCGCCAACCCGTTGATATTCTATCATGAATGGCGCGCAATAGAGACAGCCTGCTGGTCTACAGTAGGCTATCGCGTTCGAAAACCTCTGGTACACATCTGCAATCCGACCTCGCCAAGATAAATCCCGAGGAGCGGCTTGAACACTTTACGCGCCTATTCAAGGACCTATCGAACGCATTTGCTACCAGGAAACACGTCGATCCTGCTCTTGATCCTCTGCTGTACAGGACTGCGTCAAGTTACGGTCTCATCCGTGACTTGATAGCTTCTGGGGCACTTACGCCAGAATTGGCACAACTATTGTCGAATCCGAAGACAACACACCCGTCCCGGACGTCGCAATCTCGACCATCACCATCTCAATCATCACCATCTCACATACTATCATCTCAATCATCTCCGTCTCACGCGTCTCCATCCAGGACAAGGTCATCCCGCCATCAGCCCGCGCGACAAACGACCTTCCGACAAGCCTGTGCCGGAAAAGAGCAGCCTGCGTCCCGCGAGCCACCAGCCAAGGTGAGAGGCAGGACTGGTGATACGCCACAGTACACCTTGAATCATACAAATCCAACAAGGAATGAGGAAGAGTCCGATGTCAACGACGGAGAAGAGCATGGAAGTGGTTCAGATGCGGAGACCTCGCCGGCAGCTCCCAAGCTCTCCAAAAACCAAAAGCAGGTGCAGCGCGTTCTTGATCAGCTGTTAGTCATCTGGCCATCATTTCCGGAGGACATTCCCAAAAGGATGCGCCCGCTTGCGCGAACTACTAAATCCAAGGGAAACACCTCCTACGGTAAACACATCCTCCAGTCGTTCTTGACGGTTGCGACGTGCTGGGACAACACGCGAGTCCAGAGTGAACTACACAAGGCAACTAAGCACGGCAAGCAACGACTAACAGCAAAAGTACTGGAGGATTTGGCAAAGACAGCAGAGCGACAATCTTTGCCCTGCCCCGAGCAGGATCCGGCGTCTGGTCCTGATGAGCCGATATCCCGGTCCGAATCACCTCCACCGCTACAGACTGTCACTGAGGCCCGGAGACTTCTACGTTCCCTGTCACCTTCAGGTTCTCATCCTACTCAAAGTCGGCGAGATTCCTCCATACCATCCCGGACCCCCACGCGCTCTACGACACGTCCGACAGCTTCCCCAACTCCAGAAAACGGTCGAAGAGGGTCCTCGGTCGCTGCGTCATTCCGGCTGCCTTCACCCTCTCCAGGAGGCGCGAGCGTCTTTCCCACAACCCCTCAAGCGATTAATCAATCGGAAGTCACTCAAGAATCCTCGCGTTCAAGTTCTGACTCTCGCGTCAGCCCAGCAAGTGTGCACACGACAAGGACCATGTCCAGGCCTGATCCCCAACATCCAGCAGTACCGACGAGCCAGCCCACCCATCATCCTCCATCGCAAATCGAATCCCTCCGTTCTGCATTGCCAGGTCCGGTCGTGCAGACACTAAGAAGACATAGGAAGCGCAAACATGGTACGTTGCCGAAGCATCCACTGTAGAACAATGTGCTGATCCAATTTGCAGACGAAAGTGTGGGACCCGACGATGAATCCTTGCCTAGGCGGGCGATGCGGGCGCGTACCGAATGCCGTCCAGAGGACATCAACGCATTGGCAAATGCGATACTGGAACATCCAGAGTTTACGAACGGCATCCGCAGCGCCATGCGGGCCTATACCGTAGCGCCCGACGGCTCTTTATCTAACCCGGCGCTCGAACCCAACACGCAAAGCATTCCTCCAAGGAATGCGTCACCTCCTTCTTTGGACAGGAATGCTCCAACACATCTAGGTCGTATGAGTTTATCTGAACTCACTGCGAACGTCTGGGCCACAGGACGACAGCCGTGTGTCATGCCCTCCATCGAGGAACCGGATGAATCGCACACCGACATCACGGGAGACAAGTGCGACTCTCTAGATCCCTCACAACCGTACTCTGGCTACGAGGCGCAGGCTCAGCAAGCGCTGCCTGCGTTGTCCACTGGGCAGTTCTGCAGTATCATCGACCTCTCGCATGGCTTCAAAGAAGCCCTGGAAGCAGCCGACCCTTCACAGGATCTTTCGAGTATTCGTCTGGTCGAGGCTGACGTGCTGGACAGGAAAGCTCAGGCAGAAGCACTATTGCTGGGCAAGAAGCAGACGAGATCGAGCTATCTAGACCTTCTTTCGAGCTTTCGCAACCTCGCACCCGAATTGGACGATCTAGAAGTCCTCGCAGACCTGAAGCGGTACCAAGGAAAGATTGATCAGGTAGACGCAGAGATCGAGCGGTTGTCTAGAACGCTGGCCGAAATGACACATGAACTGTCTGCCATTCAAGTGCGGAGGGGGAGCCTCTCACAGCGCGAGATACAATATCGCGAAGCCTGTCAGCTTGTGATAGCAATGGGAGAGAATGCACAGACATGGCTGCTGCAGCATCATCATTGACTGCTGAACCTGTCAGGCCGCAGGTCCGCGCAAATATTGATATCCCATAGAAATGAATAGATATTAGCCGAAGCACGAACTGATGAGTTCCGATCTATGTCTAGACAAGTGTCTTGGTGATCTCACTTCCAGACCAGATGATGAGCAATCGATTGACGCAAGTGGTCTAGCAAAATCCGGCCCAAACGATATAGGTCGTATCGTATGTAGTTTATTGATGGAGACGGGCAATGCATCTCCGCCGAGTAAGCAGGCACCGACGGGCCGCATAACCGAGGGAGAGTTATGGAGACGATGATTCTATAAGCGTGATAAGAAACCACTAGGGGCCGTAAGTACTATAAGATACTACTAAAAGTACTATGGTCTCTATAATTTACATCGGGCTTATAAATTGCTGATGTTTTATATCTATCCATTTTATAGAGAGGAATTAGGAGCTATAAGGAGCTGCAAAGCACTACAAGGCGCCACAGGGGGGGGGGGGACATGGAATCCACAAGATCCACAAGATCCACAAGATTCTAAAAGCACTATACTTAGCGATAGCGCTATGGGCACAGCGAGAAGTACCATTCTTTACAGGTTCCAGCCAGCACAGACCTAATTGTGTAGGACCTCTACTTATGTAAAGGATTTAAGAAGCAGTTGACAATACGGCTTGGAAGCTAGTATCAGAGGGGGGTTTCAACATGGACTTGATTGATCCTAGAGTTACTTGCAAAGGGCCAAGAATCTTCTCTGAGACCTCTCGAATTTATCCTTCTGAGAGATAGAGGTACGGAAATAAGTCATTCTAGCTGGGCAGGCACTAAGAATGTTTGCTTGCATTAGTGAGCCTACTTCCTCGGCCAGCCGATAACGAAGTCACGCCTACAGCACCGCGATCGATGATACGTTTACAGCCAGAGACAGTAGTGAAATACACGCCAGCACTACCTTATAGTACAGTACGTATACTATCCACTTTAATTTCCTGTAAACTATTGCCATCTTCTGCCGCGATATCCGTGTGGTCCACCCTACGTACTGATGCACATAACGATTATGACCTGTCGTCCTCAACACACTACTTGTACCCTGCTAACGGCGTCAAGTCGTGTCTGATTCGGTAGTGAATACACATAGGACTGATAGCTAGAACGGCAGTGTGGATGTGGATGAGGCATCTCCTGAACTTTCGGCCTCGAGTGACTACGAATGAGAGAATGCAAGCCAAGCGGTCGACCAGAATCCAGAAGGATTTTTTTTGAGGGCTTTGATGGCACTGGCGATCTCATTATAGTTGTCCGTCATGTCAGGTGATATTTTTGTTGATATAAGATCGATGAAGATTGGATCGACGAGTTGCGCCAACTTCAGTGGCGCTGATCCCGCTATTATAAGATTGCTATTCAGGGACCGGGGTATAGTAAGGAACAGACTGGTGTCGAAATTCAGGATCGGTGTAGGGCAGAAGAAGAAGACCAATCGTTTTTTGATAGTAAACATCCCACAGTCGGGATTTTTGCGCTGGGGCAAAACGTGCTACGAGATAATTAGTAAGGCGCACATGATAAATATACCAGTCAGCTCCCACCCCATCCGAGAAGATTGTTGTCCAGTTGGCTTACGATCTTGTCTAGAAATGCAGTAACTCGACTTTCTGCGATTGCGTGGTGATCTTGATCTGCCGGGATAGAATCGCGAAGGACCACGGTGTGCGGGTCTTAGAGGGAAGTTATCGAGGTCCAGTATTTCATTGCGTCGTCCCGGTATAGAGGGATCACCGGATCACGACCGCGAGCCATGTATCTCAGCCGACCGAGACTGTCTTCTGGTCCAGAAAGCGCAACATGAATGGCTGCGGAATATACGATCAATGCTTTTTCCATGCAAAGACTGATTCAAAAGGGTCTTCTTCCGACGTTATTGGAGGCGGTTGATCGATAGGTGCGTACTGTGCCGCAGTGATGGAATGGATCAGGTTAATCCGAGAGTCGCAGACTTTTTTTGGTCTATCATTTAGTCATCAGGTGTTGTCTCGATATGTGGTGTGACATTGCCGTGAGCTATGCGACGAGTTATAGCCTCAGAGAGATACGACTAGATCTGACCAACGAAAGAAAGACTAAGGAAGAGACGCAGATGTCGCGTCAGGCGGAGAGGTTAATGCAGAACCGGCAGGCGTGGCAAGGATTGGCGCAGGGCAATCTTTTACGCACCACAAACATCCCTCACGGATCGCAGGCATCCCTAACTGGATACAAATCGCCAATTGGACATGGAGAAAAAGAGTTCCCCAGGGGGTTAGCCCTAATCGACGGTGTAAACTTGTCGGGCATCAACCAACCTGAAGATATACTAGAGGTCGCGGAGCAATACGACGAAGATGCCATGTCCACGAATCAGAGGACATTCATCTAGCCGATTCAAAGTCAGATCAGCTCGCGGTCCAACAAACCTCAGTCTATAAGCTGACAGCGCACAGTGGCTTCTCCTCTTCATGGGCCGACAGAGGCACGACCAATTGATGACGAAATCACTCCTTAGGATACCGTCGACTCTGCGAAAAGTAAGAGACACATCCGTCGTTGATGATTCTAGGGTCACCTGTAGGACTGAAGACACAGGTGACGATCACATGCCACCCACAACAGCAGTGAGCCCATTCAGCCGGCACAAGATGGTCAACAGTCGCCTACTCCACCGCCGCTTAGTGCAGCAGGCACGGCATCATCTGACGTCGAGAAATCCAACCAGGTCAAAGCGAAGACGGGACTACTTCTCAAGAATGGACAGACCTTGGCACGACACGCTCTCATTGCAGTCTGCATCCGCGCGAGAGCGAAGTTGAAGCTGCGCTCAGCTCGCACGCATTGCGTCAGGGGGCACCGGCAGTGAAGATGGCGTCATCCGACGAAGCAGAGGCGGCTCCCATCACCGCGGCGGCCGCAAAAGCAAGTAGATCCCTCTCCCAGCTGGCCCCTACGCGGTGACAAAACTATGCATGTCAGAGATGACCCGTTCCGATGGCTCGTCCGGCTCCGTTGCCCACTCCGCGACATTAGCGGCGTAGATGCGTAGCAGGTCGGCTACAAAAGGGAGACGGGTGGTTTAGTGGGACGGATCGAGGGTATAGTAGGTGAGACCTAGGGACAGGGGTGCCAGGAGGAGGTATGCTGGTGTTGTGAGCTGTATACTGTCGGCACAGAAGAGGACGGAGGCATTGGAGGCTTGATCAGCCATGTAATGGTTTTGGACGTCGCTGCCGAGGATGAAGGGGACGGTGAGGCTGATGACGAGGTTGTAGGTTAGGGTGTTTGAGAATGCGTTGGAGTCCTGTATATTGCCCAGGATAACCATTTTGTTGCTGTTGGTCGGGAGTGACGAGAGGGAGGAAGTCAGTGTTCGGTCCTGACCCGCTCGTGGTATATTGACATGGTAGCCGCAAGGTCGACAGGTGTAGTGGAACAGATCGATGATCGTAGGGGCAAATACCGCAACAGACTAAACGTGGGTCCGGGTCCGAATTGAGACATCCGAAAATGCTCACAGCGGCGGGAGTAGAGCGCTGGCTGGCCTGCACCGCTGTGGTTGTGGTGGTCATCTCCTCCCTCTTACTCGTCATACGTACCGACCATGTTATCCACTAGGCCAGGTATTAAGGAGTGGTGCTCACGGCCGCGGCGGAAACTAGCGCATGGCGCCTGTTCGGCGCGGTGAGTTCAAGGAGTCAGAGGAACCTCGACCGTTCCTCCCGATGGATAATCACAGACCTCGACTGACGAACCATCTTCCTTCCCACAGATAGGACTCCACTTATCTCGGCACCTGCACGAGCTCCACCGCCTCACCCTCAAGCACCACCCGTACGTGCTCGCTAAGTCTTCACTACGAGAGCCGCTCCTGGTCGACACCGGCAGCAGAGACGGCAACGTCGTCGTCGTCCTCTTGGCTAAACAGACGCCGGAGGTGGACAGGGCCGTCATCGCGTTCCTCTAGCACTTTCAGGCTTTTGTCAACCAGGCGGCCGCTCCGGATTGCTCCTTCCAGACGCTTATCCCTATCAACGAGCGGGCGAGGACGTGCATAGGACAAATGGTCACGTGCTCGCTTGCCGCCAACCGCAATCTAGAGGCCGCGGGCAATGTAATCAGAGTCACTCAGACTGTTGAGAAGGAGGCTGGTGGTGGAGAAAGCAGAGGTGGTGTCTGACGCTCTCAAATTTCCAGATGATCTGACCAGTGGGTGCGGCAAAAGGAACGTGTGGCATGGAGTATGGCAGAAAACAAGTCTGGAACAGGGGGATGCATCACGTATCTACTGGTGTTCAAATCTGTGCCTTCCTCCATCAATGCTGATATTGAGGACCCAGCACATTCCAAATCGGCAGTTGATAAGGGTTTGAAACGATTCTTGGGTAAGGCCTCATCACCCGAAGGCGCGCGTACGAAGCAAGGGAGAGTGGGATTGGTTGCGATGGTTCTCTTCGCGGCAAAAGCGGCGGGATCGAATGAACCATTTTGAAGAGAGAGGGCGGAGAACGAGTGTGGAAGGAGATTCCGGTGGCCGCAGAGTATCATTGAAGGAAGAATCGAATGGAGGATGTGGTATAGTAAGTCGTGGAGAGGTTTTGGTGATTCCATGATAAACAAAAGCTCCGAAGTTTTACCAACGCCTTCCGGCCAAAACCGGCACTACGTCGGTGTAGTATCGATGCAGCACCGATGCAGCATCGATGTAGTACCGTACTCATCACTTTTGCGGGGAGAGCACGAATCCCGCCAAGGCCAGGGTCAAATACTGCGGGGTTTGCTTGGCAAATTTTGCCACACTGTTCCTGAGCAAAATCAGCGACAACGGTGACTCTTCCCCTTGCATAGTCACCCATTGACCGCTGTTATCACCAGAACAACTGCCGTCGACTGATTCAGCTAGATGCAACAAACCCTGCATTTGTCATTCATCTTGCGCAGATAAACAACGACGACAATGGACGCGTTGATTGATCGTCTAGAGCAGTACAAGTGGACTGCACACGAAAATGTCCGGCGCCTTTCCGACTAGGCAAGTTCTTGGATCTTTAGCATCTTTCTCTGCGCCATCTCAGGCGACCTGATCAACCCGGGTCTCCCCAAGGGAAAATCGATCAAGCCACCAGCTATCCATTTCCCGCCCATCGAGGCACCAGCCCTACCCCTGACCGTACGTCTGTCACCGATCATCTCAGAAGTCCTTGTCCGGACCTACACGGAAGGTGCAACACTCGCCACATTCTGGACTATGTATGACATCGCGCTATTCGTTTCGATCTGGCTGAGACGAACCGGCGAGGCATTGGAGAAGGAAAGCAACACCGCGGCCTACGATCGCTACGGTGCCTTATGGACCACGAGAGCAGACATATCGGCTCGGGAGCGGACGCAGGATATATGACGAAGATGGATCCAACCCACCATCTTCCTCACCGGCTGCCAGTCTTGATCCTCGAAGAACTGGTATCTAGTGTGATACAGCGAGTACAGCCGCGGAGACCCACTCCCCGCCGTCGACAAAGCGCAAGTCAAGCGAAGCGCACCACGCTCGGACATCGGCTGGGGTGACAGCGGGCGATCAAAGGGAAGGGGGCAGGCGCAATGGCACCCAGCGTTGATAGACTAGGAGATACGCCTGGTATGCAGCGAGGTAAGCGAGGGCAGCGCACCTGAGGTTAAATGTCACGTAGGCGAGGTTGAGGCGACGGGACCTGTTGGGGCAGCGGTCAGTCCTGTCTGCTTCGGCTTCGAGAGCGGTGCTGGAGTCAAAGGTGTCCACGTGTGAGATGTGCGGCGGAGGGGGGGGGGACGTTGCGCACTTCAACTCTTCTAATGCCTTCTTTTCTGCGTAGTCTTGACGGGTATATGTGGGTGCAGACATCGGCAGGGAAGATCGGCCGGTTGACCTATGGCGCCAGAGGCAACTTGCAAGGAGGAACAGTGAGCTGGGGTGATGCATTGGCACGGGTGTGCTGGGGGAAGAAGGTCGGACGAGGTACCCTCAACACACCGTCGATAGGACAATCATACGGTCAAACATTGAATTGTGATACATTGCGGACGAAAACCTCTATGGAGACAACGCTTGATTCAGTCTGTAACTTTTCATGTAACGAGGCTATGAGATTAGAAGTACTGTAAGCCCAACGCCCAAGGCCGACACGTAGCAGATTTAGATGCGGATGGTACTGTACCCGCAACACCGACCGAGAGAGAAATATTAGATCAACGACACCGACCTCTTCCCAACGATGCAATCAATCTCTCATAAGCCGCAGCCCGACAAGCACCGGTAATAACCCCGGGCACATTCACTATATCTCTTAAGATTCGCCCTCTAAAGTGACACCATCATCCCCCTCACTGGACTCATCCCTTTCAGATGCGCCAACGCCTGTTCCACCTCCTTCGCGACCGTCACGTCGCCGCTGTTTTGTCGGTCCCGATATGTGGTCTACTGATACCGGCACGCAACTGGGACAGGACAAAGCCACCACCGAGCCACCTGCCGACAACAATAGGCAAATTCAGGACAGACTGGAAAAGAATGAGAAATGTATCAGCCAGTTACAGGACTTGATTGAGCAGCGCCACCATATCTTCGAGCAGCTGCTGCGCATGACTGTCTACATGCGCGATACGATGTGAAGAAAACAAGGGGCGAGATGGAAAGTGCTGTACCTTCTACTAAGTCTTGTCCACCTCGTGATCTTACTCTTTATACAGCATCGTGATACCCTGATGTATGCCTGTAAGCATGTAACCATCCACAATGCTCCGAACCAAATCAAGACCTAATAGCATCGTGGCAGCCTCCACTCCCATCAAAGGTCAAACCTGTACGTCATGAGTGTAATAGGGTAGTCGATGAACAGGCACTAAGCGCGGGATAGACCTGAGTTGTTATTAATCGAGCGGAGGACAGCACTCAAACCGCTGCAGTCGTGGGAAGTTCTCGTCAGCCGGACTATTAGGTCGGAGAGACTGCTACCGGTGAAGACATGCAAGCTGGGGCGGTCCCAGAAGTAGCGAAATGTCGACGACAGTCCGGCTGAGACCCATCCTGTGAAGCTATGATCATGGAAAGCATTGACTTGCTGTAGAAGGCTGTCCGCATGGACGAGGATACCGATAGACTGGCTGCGGAGATGGTATTAGATTCTGTTCAGACTAGGAGTCCTGCTTGATGCGCTCGATTCTGTCGTCCAGTGTACATAGAGATTCCTCGACGAGCATGCAGTTTTCTGACACTGCTCGTGCTTTAGAATGTTAAATTCGAGGCGGCCAAAAAGTATTGCTAAGACGGCGGCCCTTCGAGGTTACAAATAGTCCGACTTCTTGGTGATACTTATAGCAGTATTCATAGCAGGGAAGATACTTATTATTGCTGTTGTGTGTCCTCGACACGTCTAAGGGGCGTATATATCTTTAAATCTCTAGGGATCCATAAGATCCACAAGATCCACAAGATCCATAGGATCCATAAGTCTCTAAAGGTCTCTATAAGTTCTATAAAGTAAGGGGTAACCATTTTAAGGCCCCCGGTACCCGATCTTGGGCGCTTACTCGCGATGGTTCTAGCTAAATCAGTCAAATAGGTAGTCTTGTTATTCGTCCATGAGCGACACTATCCTAGTAACTACTCGAGGGTCTACCCGCTACGGTAACATAGAGCTTATCTTGGGGTTCTAACACAACAAAGAGACTGGAGATACTAACAAGTCACTAAGTATAGCATCTGCAAAGTTCAAGTCTGCTATCTGCAACTAATTTTGCTCGGGTCTAGTCTAAAAGCTTTTCGCTGATCCGTGAAGCCCCTCTACACCCTTTCTGTAGAGGCCTGTCTACTAGTTTTTTGATTACTCCGCACCTCTCTATCTCTACCCCCTTAGAGTCCATATCATGGAAGTTCTAATTGCTCCCTTCTAAGTATCCACCGAGGTCGCCGCATGTCTATCGTCCGAGCTTCTCCGGCACGCTTAACTGACTCGAGTCAGGATTGTACCTAACATGTAACCAAATGTGTGGATACATAGGTATATGATATTTCAGGACACCGACGCAGCCCACCTTGTGGCTTGAGGTCTTCACTACTTCCGCTTTCTTCCTGTCAGACATAATGCTGTAAAAAGTGATGCCGCCGGACTTGAGCACCCTGTGGATCTGCAATCAACGCGGCCAGTAGCGATATAGGCAATGTTCTGGATATCAACCAGACAATATGCATACCCTTCGCGAGCATGGATAACGCTAAACTAGGTCTCGACTACGGGATCATTGCTGTCGAGGTCGATATGGTAGCATGGCTAGTGGAATGGAGTCCGCGATAGGCGATGTTAAAGGCGAACGATATGGCTCCTACCCTTGACCTTTTCCTTTTACTTGCCAGAGTAGAACGCTGGAAGCAGAGGATTGGGAGTGTTACAGACTAAATGGGAGCGGTAGCAATAGCTGAACTTAGTCCTCTCCTATATATCTGAATCCTTCACTGTAGTAAGCCTAGGTAGCATCGGTGGAGATGTTTAAGATAATAGAGAACCGTTTGTTAGCAGAAGGTAATATTCCGCAGCTACTTACTTTAGCAAAGTGCTACGAACCTATCCGGTATAGAAGCTGATGTCGGAAATAACCCCATCTGCGTGACTGGCGACCGAGGTCTCCGCGGAACGCGGTGAGAGGGAGGCAAGATCCTGAGCATGTCTGCGGACCATGAAGATCCTGATGTGATTGACATTTTAGAGACGCTAAGGAAGCTGTGCTCAGGATCAGTTGTGCCCTGGTGCGTGAGCCGGAATATAGTGCTGGCAGCCTCGAGTGGACAGAATTTCTCCGCACACCGCCTGCCGACCTACCTACGCAGACAGACCGCCAGGCTTTTACCACCAGGTTGAGGCCGTCCGGATGCAATTTCAAGTAGTAGAGGCCCGCCCTGCCATGCTTCCTTGTATCTCCATCAACATTAACTTCCTTCGGGATCCGCAAGCTCACAGGCCCCTTACCCAAGACCTATCTTCCTCAGCAAGAAATTCCGTCCAAATGTATTTGGCCAGCCCTGCCAAGGTATAGTCTTGACGTTATGTCTCCTGTCTCTTTTTGCTGGTAAGCTGCAGTATCTGGCGGTTTACTGCATACCGATAGTCTTGCAAGAGGACTGGTTGATGTTGGAGGTGGATGGACCTTGCCGTCGACTGGAGTGTGTTCCTGTCATACTCTCCTGGATCGGGTCGAAGGCCTGCGCCGGTAGCCAATCATCGGCTTGATAGACCAGTTTCCTTGCTCTGACGGGGTGAGTCTGATCTGGGGTCCTTGGGTGTGACGTGCTTCGATAGGTTAGGAAAGGATTGAGCATCACGATCTTCCGCAGGAGTCTCGAGCGTTGTAGTCTCGCCATAGCCCATGAATGCGGTCGGGGTCTGACATCAGACTTCGGAGGAGATATCCGCCTTGGCTGAGGAGCGTCTGCAGCCAACTTTTGACCCTAAGATGACGTGACTTGTCCTGAGGTCCTGCAGAGGAAGCGATGCATGGAGGCTGTCGTCAAGTCTTAGTATGCAGGAAGATTCATACAGCGCGAGGATTAGACTGAAGCGGCAATTTGAGTTGCCGCGACATCCTCCATTGGACAGCCCACCCTACACCGGTGACTGCGCATTCGAGCACGTCGCGGCATCAGAGGTCTTGGGTTAGCCCCTCGACCTCGTCAGCCATGGAAAACCAATTGCGCAGCTCGCTCCTCTTTGATAACAGGGCGGGAGTCGTGTTGTGGACAAGGGCGTTTATTGCGGGAAGCAGAGCAGACGCTGTGGTGGAGTCCTTCCTTACTGTTTTAATGAGCCCGACAGGTTGTTCCGTCAGCTCGGGAATCAAAGTCACAATGAAGGAGGGGCGGCGAACAAGCAGCAAGGAGAGCAGTTGACGAGCTAGTCCAAGAGTACCGATCCGGTTGAAAGTAGCAAGAAATCGGAGGGCCGTTCAACATTGGGGTTTTGTGTGTCTGTGTCTGCGCAGATGGTTGTTGGGCAGGCGAATTTCTCGATTTGAGTCCCTTTGAGTGTTGCAAGCGCTACACTGTCTTAATCTTTCGGTGCTCTTCGCAAGATTTACTAACAGCGGATAGATTGATGGGTGACGCGGTCGGCTGTGGCGAGTATCCATCAGTCTCCTATCTGCGTCATGCTTGAGTCTCCTTGTTGCACTATCCGCACAAAAGCTTCTTTGGAGACTCCGTGATGGGGACAGCATCGTTGGCGACATCGGTGGGAAAGACGACCAATAGACCTTGGACACGGGCCGATGCAGGCAGCGGGCTTAGTAGCGCCGAACTCACTGTCAGTCGGAGGGTAGATTGAAGGCGATGAGGCTGCGAGCGGGCTCTTCATTGTGACCGAATTATAAACATGAGTTCGGAACAGAAGTCAGACTGAACGAGGGACGAGCCTTAGTTGTTGGTGCGCATAATTTATCCATCTTTTTAATGGTGCTGCTGCGATCGGGTCTCATGGTCGAAGTGCAGGTGCCCGCGGTGATGGAGGAGGCGGTGCGAATGCTGAAATCGAATTGTCTATTGACGAAACAGAGCTGCCAAAAGAGCTCACGATGCGGATCTCGAGAAGGGCGCTAAGAGGGACGGAGACGGTGTAAACAGACTTTTCTGCGTGGAGCAATTCGGACAATATGTCCCCCATGGGCAAAAACTGGAAAGCGGAGACATGTTGAGTGCCCGGTAGAGGTGGAGATGAAGGCGGCGGCGATGGTGGGGGCGGAAGGGGCAGAAGCGCAAGGGCGGGTTGCCCACAATGTGACTTGAGAGTATTGCCGAGTAATAATGGTAGAGATCGACTTTTAGAAGACCGCCTTGTAGTCACCTGCCAGATCTGCCCCCTCGTCGAGCGCCTCGTTGACTGCTCGGTCTGCCGGCGGCATCCTTGAACGACGACTCCAAAGTCCTGCTTTATGGACTCTCATCACCTGACTGATCTCCATACGACGCAAAGACGCCGGAGAAGACGAATCAATCTGTGCCGCGGTCGAGAGATTCGGAGAGCATGGTGGCGTCAACGCAAGGCGAGGCTGGGCATATCACCTGACCTGGAAGCATTCCATTGAGAGACCTCTTTTACCGTTGCCAAGATAACCCTCCGTGCCTCCAGGTTCCGCGACGGAGGCTCATATGTGCCAAAGCCTCAACCGTCAAATTCATTGTTTATACCTAGTAAATAACCTCTACAACCACCTCTATTGTCACTAATTCGTGAATATCGATATAGATAATACATTTCAAGGTAAATTAGAAGCTTATTAGCTTAACAATAGGGAGTATTTTCATTATATTGTCTTATTAGAGTGCCTATTAACGCCGTTAGAGGTGTCACAACCTAGGATCTAGTAAACTAATTCTTTATAGCAACCTCATCCTCGCAGCTATACTCGCTATAGCTAATCGCTAGTTAGCTCGCGTTCGCGCTCGCCGCGCTTAAGAGTATATCCTCGTAGACACCGCCGTCGCTGCCTTAGTCGTAGCTACTCACCTCGAGCTTCTATAGTCGTTTTTAGACTTATAGAAAGAAGATTTCCTTAGTGTATAGCACTATAAGATGTCCTGCCTTATAGTAGAGATAGAGGCGTAAGAGCAATAGATACTATGCTCGTAGTGCACTCGCTAACTACTCGCTAGTAGCTATCGCCGCCCTACTACTACTAACGAGACGGACTTCTAGTTTTGTAGCTAGGCTACATTCACAGGTTATATAAATAACCTTAAGAGCAAGGAGAAGAAGCGCGCGGCTAGTCAGTTACTACGTAAGATTAATGCGGCTAGCCGCATTATAGAGACCGATTAAGGCGAGCCGGCGCCGAATCCGTGTAAAGAGTACAGCAAGCGTAGTGTCGTTTGTCGTGTGTTTAGAGATCGGCCGGACACTGCTTACGCGTTCTATAAGAGGCAGAACAAGCCTCGTTATAAGGCTAAAGTTAGTTAGATTAGGAGGGAGGATAGGGGTAAGGGGGGTAAGGGTGTTAAGGGAGAGGTCGTAGCGGAGGCTACGCCGCCTACTGCTACTGCGAGTACCGCTACGAGTAAGCAGCGAGTAGCTCAATTAGAGGCATTAGTGCAGCAGTAGTAGGCGGAGATTAAAGCTATAAGGCAGGAGATTAAGGGTATAAAGGCGATGTAGAATAAGTACATCGTAGGCTAAGAGCCTAATAAGTAGAGCTAGTCGTTTTTACGTAGTGTTTGCATTATATTATGATACCTAATAGATCTCCTTTTGCTCTATAATATCTTCTACGAGTTACACTACGAGTACTAAGATCCCCCCTTTTAGTAGTATATTACTACCCCCCCCCCTCTTCTACCCCTTTATCCCTTTATAGATTTAGTCCTTTTCCTCTTTCTAAGCTCTATCCTATTTAGGACTAGCTTAGCTAACTACTTAATAGTCGCAATCGGTATCTCTAAGGCTATAGGGCTTACACGATCCTCTATTATATCGACAAATTTAGGGGGTTAATCTCGGCGGAGGACCTATATAGTTAGCGCGAGTACTACTGCGAGTTATAGCGAGTACCTATAGGTGCGTATTTCTCCTACTTAATTATAGGCAACTCGTCTTCCTTGTCCTCTAGCACTAACGACGTCATCCTCGTAGTACTCGCTACGCGTAGTGCCTTAACTCGCTTATGCCTTATTCCTCGTACCTGTTGTATACAGATAGTAACTATATAGGTTACGCTTCTAGGCTTTGGATTTTTAACTAGTATAACGAACGGCATAAGGAGGCTACTTAGATCTCTTACTCGAAGTATACTCGCCTACGTTAACTTCCTTAGTGTAGCTATATTCTCACTAAATCTAATATAAAGGAACACCGCGTAAAAGTTGTTAAAGGCCGCCTAGCAATTTTTTAGGTCGTCGTCCTCGTACTACTTAAGGAAGAACGGCACAATAGTAGAAGATCGCTCGTCTAAACCTCTCTAAGCGTTAAACTCCTACTCTTAGAAGACTTCGTACTATTCTTTATAGTCTTAAGCGTCGTTAAAGCTCTAAACCGGACCATCGCGCTTATGCTAGACCCTAGCCTGTTACGTAACAGCCTTAACGAGGATATAGAATTAGTCCGGCAGAGGAAGGTTAACGTTCGACTTAGCGACCGGCGTAGTAGCTAGCCTCTTTAATAGTACACGAGCGCTAGTATAAGGCAGAGAGGTTTACTATTAAACAAAATTACGGCGAGCTTAAGCTACGAGTAATGGCAGCGAGCTAAAGGCTAGCGGGCTATCGCTCGGAGGGGGCGAGCTCTATACTAGCGAAGTACTCGTAGAGGCACTCGTAGCTAGTGAAGGAAGCGGTGTACGGCTGCCTTATCGAATAAAAGTATCGCTAGTTAGAGGCCTTAGATTCTTCGCGCCGCAGCCGCTATAGTATAGGTATTCGCCTATATCCTTGTCATGATTAATGTTTAGCTGCCTTGTGCAGAATTCGGCCCATGGCGCAGCCGATATAATACGCGAGTAGTACTACGAGTCTAATTACGAGTAGAGGGGGGGGCGTAGTAGTGTAAAAACGATAGAAACAAGAGGACAAATGCAAGGAAAACGCCTCTATTTAACTAAAATCTATATTACCTTCAGCGCTAGTCGGATTGTTAAAGGAAGCTAGCACTTCTAGTCTAACTTGCCTAGGGATCTAATAGGGTTTCTCTAACTCGCTAAGTATAGGGTTTATATTGCTAGCATTAAAGTGCTCTATAATAGCTTAACGGAGGAATAGATATACTAGTCTATAAAGGCGCTCGCTAGCTTCATTAGTAGTAGTGCCGAAAGGCATAGATTCGAATTAGGAAATAACGGTAGATTAGCACTACTAGAGGGTATTAGGCGGCAGATACTCGTTAATATCTACTAGCGAGTTAGTAGCGAGTATACTAGCTAATAGAAAAAATAGGGCAGCTTCTAGAGCTATAGGCTGGTCGTTAGGTAGGTATTAACCTAACTTAGGTAGGGGTTGGGTTCTAGGTCGCACAGGCTTAGGGTTAGGGGGGTGTTAGGTCGCACGGACCCTGGGTTAGGGGGGTGTTAGGTTCTGGGTGGGTTGTACTAGCCTATACCTAACCTAATACAACCTATTACAACCTAAACGGGTTGTATTAGGTTATACCCCGCATTATGAACCTTAATTATAACATATTTATCTATGTATGCATTAGAACATTAGTATTATTATTAAAAACCAAAAGTTAGAAGTATATTCACGTATTATTATAGTAAATAATCACAGGTCTAGGAGGATAGGTTGAATTCGAGCTAACTCTCATCATGAACGCGACGCCGCTTTAGATACCTTCTGCTAACTTCATTATTACTATTGTAGTCCTTATCTTCTTCTAAAGTATCCTCGCTCATGTTAGAGATATATACTGTTATAGGGAGGTCAAATAAGTCGTCTACTTCGTTAAAGGGCTCTTCTTCGTCTTGCGACAAGTCTAAAGCCTGCAAGCTAGTATCATCTAAGCCTCTACTATTTAATATAGCATGCTTCATAATGACGATCTGCCTAATTGCTTATGCACGAAGATTGTGCCGACGGTCTCTAATTACATCCTTTATAGTGTTAAAGACACGCTTAACACCTACACCAGTAATTGGAATTGCTAGAATATCCTTAGCTACCTATGCTAGACGAGGATAGGTCTTCTCGTTTATATGCTACTATAGAAGGATGTCGAAGTTGTTAAGCTCGCAGAGTATAGGTGTACTAAGGTAGTCTTCGCCTTCACTTCTCGTAGTGTAAGGAACTTCTTCGTGTGATGTTAAACTACGGCTAGAGAGTACACTAGGTCGAGGAGATGACGAAGGAAAAGCAACTATTAAGACTAGCTTTAAAGCTAGCCTTCGAAACTATAGCTAATTAGTGCTTACTACTAGAGAGCTTATATACTCGCGTTATATAGTAGGACCTGTTGCTTGCTCATCGTATCGCTCTAGATATTACAAGAATTGCTCACAGTATGTAATCTTGTCGGAGTGCTCCTAAGTACTATCCTAGGCAAATTATTAGTATAGAACTGTGATAATCATCCGTGATAAAAACCTCATAAGCCGTAAGCTTTTATGTTAGATCGAGAATTGTAGCATAGTTGAATAAAAAGCCTCGGTCTTTATCCGTACGTTGATAGTACTTTAAAAGCTTAGTTCTGCCCTAATTAGTAGCTATAATAACAATATTAGGCCACGAAGAATTGTCATTAGTGTCGTCGCTATCTTTCTAGTCTGCTATCATATCATTAAGAAAGTCGAATAGGCGGTTATACATCTGCCAGATGTATTGAATAGTTAGCTAATTTAACTCGCTAAGAGCGTTTGTTGCTGTCTTGAAATTCTCTAGCATCTTCGTAAGTAGAGAGAGGTGTGACTACTCTATGTAGCTCATTCGGAGTCGCCGAAGGTCCCGCTAATCGACATCTTCGTAATCCTTATTAGTGGTTGAAGCCTTCGGGCCCCACTGAGCAATTTCCTGATCTAGCTACGTATCAATATATTGTTATAGCTTAAGAGCTCGCTTACACATATCGAATGTTGAGTTCTATCTTGTCTTTACATCACGAATGACGTTTAGTCGTTGCCTTAGCGGTAGCTCTTTTTAAAGTACCTGAAATCGTTTAAATCGCTATAGAGATCGGTCAATCGCAATATAGATCGCTCGGAGCTATTCGATGTCTTAGTCTGTGATAATATACTGTGATTATATACTGTGATTATATTAACGTACCTTTCGTAATGAGTTTAGCACAGAAATTGTTAACTGGATTGCTCTTACATAGCGCTTCTATAGCTTTAGAGCTAGCTCGTCATTCTCTGTTATAGCAAGTCGGAGGTGCTTAATGATGTCCTACACTACAAGGTTGATAATATGTGCAAGACATAGAACTACGTTTTCGTGTGCTTTCTAGGATATCTTCTTATCCTGTAGTCCTCTTTATATAGCACTACGAAGCGTGTTGTTGTTAGTAGTATTGTCGGCAGTAATAGCAAGTAATTGTGCTTTAAGCTTTCTTTCTTATAATACACGTAGTAACTTAGTACCTAGTGCTTCTCTAGTATACTAACCTCTAACTGGTACAAAGTTAAGTAGAATCTCCCGCAGTTGCCATTAGTCATTGACATAGTATGCCTTGATCCTAATAAAGCTAAGGTGGTTGTTTGCTGTCTAACTATCAAGAGCTATTAAAACCTTTATACTGCGAGGGAGATCTTCGTGTAGATTCCGCTAGATAGCATTAAATTGCTCTTAGAAGATCTATGAAAACATCGTTCGACTAGGAATAGATATACCTTAACGGAGGAAGTGTAGAAACCTTTAAAAAGACTTGCGTTTAACTATACGGAAGGACTAATTGCAATCAATGAACACCCTAATAAGCTTAGCCTTAAAGCGACTACTTAAGTAGGTAGGAGCAATTGCATCTTAAGTAGTATAAGACTTAAGTTGCGCGAGTGAGGTTTAAGTAATTAAGCGTTGGTGCTTAAAAGCTATTGTGTTCTTACATCGCCTCGAGGCATAGTGATTTAACAGATGCTTATTACTAATGCTACTAGGAGTGGGATAAGCAAGAGCATCGCTATAGCGTAGGCAGTATATAAATAGCTGACTAGTAGAAAGCCGAGTAGCTTCTCTAAACTGTGACTAGACAATACTAGTTCGAGCTTCGGAATTCCAGCTTAGAGCATTATAAGCTTTATTAAAGCTAGAGGTAGTTACCTACAAGGTTTTAGTCCACTAATTGTACTATGCTTAAGCTATAGGTTGGTCCTTAGTTCTTTGCTTAGAGTTAAACGGTGGACATTTAACTAAGTAGAGTACTTCGCGGGACTTTGTTAATATTGTATAAGTAGCTATGAATTAGAAAGGTTCGAGTAGAGGAGGAAGGCGGCCTAAAGTTATCTTAGGGGTCGGAGTAGGTCGTAGCTCTAAATTAAGCAAGTCTTCGTTAAAGTCTAACATTTTAAATGAAGTAGTAGGTTACACGCTGTGATTATACGCTATAATTATATGACGTGAAGATAGCAGAATTTTCGTTATGTGTAGAATCTAGCGATTGCCTATTGTCTTTTTGAAATCTCTACTACTCTTAGTTACCTTAGCTACTTTTAATTAGTAGGATAGGCACTAGCGTTTGATCGTTAATGTTATTAGTCAATTTAGTGACGAATCAGAATCTAAAATATAGTGTAGTGAAAATTTCTACCTCTACTTAGCATCGTCCATTTCCTTATCCTCGTCCTTATCCTCTATTTCCTCGTCCTTATCCTCTATTTCCTTATCATTATTATTATTATTATTATCATCATTATTATCCTTAATAACCTTACTAATATCCTCTTTAGAGTCACTATCTAACTCTTCCTGCTTATCGCCCTTAGCTTTAACCTTATATTCATCGACCCCTACTACATCCTATGCTTCCTTAACTTCATTATTATCGAATTCGACCTCCTCCTTACACTCGTCATCGTTGTCGCCTTTAATGTAGGGGACGTATCCTTTAACTTTGAGATCGACGTTCCCTGAATACTCCGGTAGAGGCGTCGGATCGCGTTGTCTAGCATTTATTAGTAGAGGTCTATGATTATACACTGTGATTAACATACTACTATGCTGGATCTTAGACTATTACTAGCTCCTTAGGAGTCATTCCCTAGACGAAATCGACCTATTCCTTCTTAGCTGTCTCGCTGTTTCCCTCGTCTACTATAAGCTTAGTATAGCCTTGCTTGTAAATATCGCGCTAGAGCTTCTTAACAACGCCTCCTTCACTATAGAGCTATTTAGTAGATCTTATAGGGAAGTGAAATCCCTCGTCTTTCTTAGTAGCTTCTTTACGCATTTTGCTAATAGCATCTTGATGCTGCTATCTGTTGTTAGCCTTACGGATCCTTTGCTACTTTTTGTGGACTTCTGTGAGTTTAGATTTAAGCTATTCACCTAGTCCCTATTAGTGTTATATGATAATACTCTGTGATAATATATACTGCTCTGCTGGCCTTTAAAGCGCTTCTGTATCATCTCCTCTATTCTCTCCTACTTTATTGCCTCTTCGGCTATTCCCTCTATAGCTAGCTTCTTAAGTAGAGTTGATTTCGCTTTGCGATCTGCATTTCTAGTAGCCACAATAGCCTTCTCTTTAGCGGATTGCTAAGCTGCTATATCTCTCTACTGAATAGCACGGCGGCTGTTGCTAAGCCTACTAGAGAATCTAGCTTAAAATCTAGTAGGGCGGCCTCTGTGAGTTTGTCCTTGTCCGCGCTATAAAATCCAGAAAGTGACTTCTTGTAGCTTAGTCTTAAATCCCTAGCCTTATTAGATGATGTCTGTGATAATACACTATAATAAATACCTCTCTAGGATCTAAAGAATTGTTAATGTTAAGATCTAACTCGACCTTAATAATTAGAGAAGAACTTAATGCTATAGTAGGAACTAAATTTAGATATTGCTAAGTGATATCTAACTTAGTGGAGCAAAAGAGGTTAGATAGAATAAAGGAGCAGGAGGATATAAGGTAAAGTAAATTCCACGAGGTTATAAGTGTAGAATGTGAAATGTGAATTTGTTATTATTATTGTTATAAATAACTTCTATTGTTGTCAATAGTTACTCATGCTATAAATACATATTATCGTCATAAAGTATTAGTAATTGTCATATTATTGACAATAATAATAACAATTTCACATTTCATATTTTATATGTCACTTTAGCTCCTAATTGATATTTACATCTATCTACTCACCTCTTTTACAATCATACCTTCACTAATCAATAACACTGCCATATCACTAATATAGCTCGCACTAAGCCAGCTAACCCTCGCCAGAATAAGCCTAGGGGGAAAGGCAAGACTAAGCCTAGGTTAAAAGGCCCTAGAAAGACAGTTAGTCCTAAAGACATTATAAAGAGAAGATATAAGCCAGGCAGTATATTATCACAGTCTATTATCACAGTACATGGCTAATGGTTGTCAGCTATCGCTCTCCGTGAGATCCGCCGCTACTAGAAAAGTGCCGACCTCCTTATCTGTAAGCTTCTATTCTCTCGTCTTGTTCGTAAGATTATAGAAGACATCCTGCCGTTTAGAAGTCTTAGCCGTGGTGAGCTGCGCTTCTAGGCATCTACTATAGGTGCAATTCAGGAGGTGGCTAAGGCATACCTTATAGGCATTTTAGAAGGTAGTAAGAAAACTTAATATACATTTAACTCTATGCTAATATACTATACAGATTGCAATCTAAATGCTATTTATGCTAAGAGGGTCACTATCCAGAATAAGGACATATACCTGGCAAAGCATTACTATGCCAAATTCATAGCTAGTAATGTTAACAGATCTAGGACGTACGATGTAGGCATGTAGATAGAGTCTCTAGGTCAATGTAACCTCTCTTCTATGATAATAATCTATGATAATGCTATGTGAAATTTTAGGCAGATAAAAAAATATGTGACAATGTGACAATGTAACAATGTAACAATATAACCCTAGGACAATAGGACAATAGGACAATAGGAAAATAGGACAATAGGACAATAGGACAATAGGACAATATAGTAGCCTCTAATATATCTACATTATGTCTAATCCTCTACTCTAATCTAGTTCTACACCTTACAACATCTCGCTATTACTATGTTATCTTCAACTAGCAATACCACCTTCAGAATTAACCTAAGTATCGATACAACGCTAAATGGTCGTATACGTAATCTTAATAGTGTACGCAGCGGCTAGGTTAGCACGACTAATATGCCTGCCTTATACAATTCGAATAGCTAGCTTCTAGTACAAGGACATGATCAGGATATGTGTAAGCGCTGTACAGACCTTGCACGCCGCTATGCTCTTAGCGACCAGCCTAATATAACATAGGACCCTCACTGTATTCGCTATCTTAAGGTCTATATAGACTGCTAGGTCTATACTCGTATTAGGGAGAAATGCGATTATGTACGTATTGTGCCTATACTAATAATAAGTACTAATAAGTCTAGTATCCTCCTAAGAAGGAACACCTAATCCTAGCTATAAATGACGCCCGCTATAAGGTTTACGGCCTACGCGACTCCTTCTTCCTAGAAGACTATCCGGATATAAAGGAGGCAAAGAGGGATGTAACAATTGCTTACGCTCTACTGAATATAGAGATTCCTTGCAATCTAGAGGTTTAGGAGATGACGGAGGATACCGATGGAGGGAGTTCTGCACCTCTTCTAATCAAGGAGACTACTGTTATTAGCTAAATTTAGCTTAAACAGGCAACAAAAGCCTTGGATAGCTGCCATGACCTTACGACATATAAACTAAATGTTGATCTGTTTTGCAAAATTACTCTGTGATTATGCGCTATAATAATAATACGTAGGGAGGACACTTATTCCATTTGTGTAGGGAAGATTTATGCTAACTAAGACCTAATTACAACCCAGCGAGTACCCACGACACTACCTCGACACTAACCTCTACCTAATGCGGGGTAACACCCCCACAACCTAATATGCTAAGCGATTGTGTTAGGTAGGCTCCGGGGGGGTGTCGGTGTTAGGTCTAGTGTCGACTAGGGACGACCCAACACCTACCTAACGACTAGTCTATGGAGCTAGAATAGTCTTAGGGTGCCGAGGCCGCCACGTACCGAATTTGCGAATTTCTTTAAGATAATCGCTAAGTACTCGCGGTGTGACTCGCACTCTACACTGTTCGTCTCCTTCGAGCTCTAGATGCTCGAAGAGGTGGCAGGGGCGGCCGGATTTAACGTGCGGTTGCTTCGCTTAATAGCGGATCTTATGCGAATTCTAGCGCACTATAAATCGTTAAAGCTTAGCTCTAATAATCGGCATGTATACTACAAGAAGAGTAATTCGATCTAGAAGCAAATTAGTGACGTAGAGGCTATACTCTACTAGATTATAGAAATAAGCCCGCTATAGATTAGTAGAGCCCTTTACTATCTATAACTACTAAGCCTCGATGCGTTAATTCATCTTACTAGTGCCGTATTAATAGCAATCCGGAAAGGCTACTTCGACTCGCTATACTCGCTATAAAATCGCGTAGTGTAAATCGGCTATAATCAAGGTTTTAGCACCTCGGTTAGATCTTACTTTAAGCGGCATAATGCCTCTAGACTCGACATGCCGGAGATATTAAGCTGCAACCGAGTTCTCTATACGGCTAGTAATACTAACGTAGAGCTAGAGGATGTATCGCGAGTACACGTCGATTATAGCGTAGACCTAGATGCCGACGCCTTCGAGCTTGTAATAGGCATCGAGTAACTAGCGATAATTTAGTCCTAGCGTTAAAAGGGCGCCTTTATAATGTTAAACTCGGTATAGCCGACTATTAACGCCTTTAGGATTAAGCTCACGGCTTAGCTCTATAGTCCGGCGACTAGCGAGTGTTAGTGTCGAGTACACTACGAGTACACTACGAACGCTAGTGCCTACTAATATACATCGAGATAATGCTATAGCGATTTCGTAGTTCCTCCGTAAGCATCCTATACCTAAGCTATTTATTACCTTCATCTAAAAGCTCTTAAATAGTAAGCCTTGCTCGCTCCCTTATAGCCTCCTCGTCCGCCGCATTAGTGCGCTTATAGAGTCCTATAGCTAGCCGGAGGCGTTAAAGCTACTGCATTAATAGACCGCTCTAGCCTTCCTTTATAAGGATCGCGAGTATAGTAGTATCCTTCTTAATAGCATTGTAGAACATCTTACTAATCCGAGCTCTTAATTCTAGCGTGTTAGGGGCACTTAGCCGTAAGACTACACCCTAGCGCTTAAGGTAGCGCTAAAGAGTTGCTCTACTAACACGGAGATTATACTTAGAGAGTAGCTTATCGAGCATAATAGCTTAAGGGAGGTTATTATGAAGAATCTAGCGCTCTACGACAGATCGGTGGGTCTCGAGTCTAGAGGACGAGGGCATAGCGACGACGACTATAGTACCTATAAGGCATTAGCGAGTACTTAGCTACTTAGACTACGAGTATAGGCTTAGCTGCGTGTAAAATGCGTAGAAGGGGCGTAAAATAGAGGTTTATTTGACTATGTAAATAATAGATTTTGAGGGTTGAGGCTTTGGCACATATGAGCCTCCCTATTCCGCTCCGCTGGCTTTGAGACGCGGCTCTGCGGGAAGACGTCATCTCAATGTTCAACCACTTGGGCTCAAGTACTTTCTACTATGTGTTCGCCCACACCTCCGTACGCCACCTACACTCGGGAACCCCAAAGCCACGAGAAGCATTGTCGCTACTATATCTGCCATTTACAGGGTTTTTGCAAACATGATCCAGCCGTGCAAGGAACCGCGTAGGGGTCTTCACCGAGCCCACCGGCACCTGCCACGTTGAACCTCAACACACACGACAGGATTAGTATTGAACAGTCAACAACAATAGGTGATCGTACAATCGTCCCGAAGGACGTCGCAAATGACTTGTTGCCACGACATCTCTCCTCCGAGTGTCCGTCTAGCAGCTCCGGACCACTTCTCCACAACAGCATTACCTCTTCCCGAGTCGCCCACCGCTTAATCAGTATCCTACGCATACTATATCGCTTTTTTGGCCTTCCAGATCCCTCTACAGCTGTCTACGCCTCAGTCGGCATCTCCTGACCGCGAAAGCAAATCGCGTCAACGAACAAGAGCTAGAAGACCTCGACAACTAAGGGTAATGCGCAATCAATTCGACATGTAGAGCACTATGAAAAGAACATATGGAAGAGCTAGAAGCGGGAGCGGCCCCGCATCACTGATACTCGAGACTCATCCCAAAGCTTGGCGCGGTATGGGGCAGGGAGGAAGGAAATCGCAACAATCGGAACTAAGTAGCGCGCTTCCCGAGCGTTAGAGAAATCTCATAGTTGGGTTCGTCATTCGACGGGTCACTCGAGCGCATGTCACGGAGGCTTGCTGTTCGCTGGGACAGGTAGGCAGCAGGAGCAGTAATGGCAGAGGGAAGATGACCTGGTCAACTACGCCAATGCCGATGCAAAGGGCAGCAAGGTCGCTAACTTCCTCAAGGTGATCAAGTTCGACACCAACTTCCTCTACGCCCATGTATCCGACGTCGACTACAACCTACCACTGCAGACTTGCACGGCCAAGGACGCCTACACTGCTGTCTTCGACAAATTCACTAAGGCAACTAGACGATTAGGGAGGAGCGTGCAGGGTCTACACCCGCCGACGACGATAGAACCAGAAGGAGGTGTATGATGACGAAGACGATAACGGCTCCAACAAGACTTCTAAGAGCAATTTGAGGACAATTATAAGGAAGGTCCCACGACAAGTTTAGGGAAATGAAGGAGGACAAAGACGCGCGGGCATGGGGACGGCAAAGAGTCCGGAAGAAGATTGACTGCCACTGCCGCCGAATATATCGTCATCCACGACTACAGCGGATTTGAGCGATATGTAGCACGCGGGCTCGGAGGACATGAGGATGGGTCCGAGGGCGAGTCCATCGGGCCTGAAGAGGGGTATAAGGACAATGGCGATAAGGACGGTGTCGCAAGAGTGTCGGCAGTTAGCGATGGAATCGTGAAGAGTCTCGGAACCGAGCTGATTCTTGCTGCAGGTCTTAATACTCCCCCTAGGCCCGCACCGACTTTCCAGGGGTCAGAGGTACTAACAACTCTCGGCGCAATAAACCTCAGGCGTTGATCATCTTCGTCCCGATAAAGAACGACATCGACTGGACCTTATAGAACCGAGGTGATAATTTACGGCACACTGTGACTTGGCAATGGACCCGTCATAGGATTTCCTGACCTGCATCATCGTTATGCTCTTAACATTATTATCGAGGCAGCCTAGAAGGAGAAGGTGGAGAGTTACGGAGGCTCACTGCATAGCGGTGGCACCGAAGATACCTTTGGTGTGACATATACAATCCGCCTACCCTTTAGCAGAGTGCACCATCCAGCCTTTCAGCTGGCGAAAGTTGAAGCCACCGCTCTGGTTATAGTTCCTCTGTATCTAGCACCAGTATGGATATTCATGGATCTTGATCCGGAGTGGCTGTACTGACCGTTCTCCGCAGGTAAGGATGCATTCGCTTGCTTCCTTGACGAAAAGGTGGCGTGTCTATGAGGGAAGCAATTTGTCCAGTATCCCTTCCATTGGATCTTCTATCATCCGTCCATTCCGAGGCCACTTAGCTTCTACTGCCTTGTTTCACTCGATCCGACCGTCTTGTCCACTAGGCATCACCTTTACAATGATCCTTTTTAGCTAGGTTACATTATTCTCGCAGCCTTCGATAGCCGATCCACTAGTTCTTGTAGATTCGTTAATATCGTGCTATCGGATCGAGCCTATAGTCGCCCGATACTCGTAGTCTAGCCGCTCTTAAAAAAGTCAGCGCCGTAGGCGTCTATAAGGGGAGCTTTTTCGGTATAGGGAGCTTTGCTAGTGCCGGTCTTAGAAAGCGTATAATGCTCGATAGATGCGCTTAGCGTAGAAAGCGTCAAAGTGGAGGTTGGAGCGATGATAAGGTGACTTAATTATGCACCGGAGTGTGGATTGACACTATGCCTCTGTGGTACAAATGGAGACGGAACAATAAGTCCTAGTCCATCCCACTTCGAGATCTCGGTACCGGCAGCGAGGCTTCGTTTACCTTAGACGAGATCGTGCTCTGGCACTAGATTGCCTTATCTGAAAGCTCGCAACCCATCAGGATCAGATGAAACAACCGTTTACTAGATGTGCGCGAGAGCTGTCATTTACAGAGTAGATGTCTGCCCGAAGTAAGTTAAGTTGTGTTGCTCCACGATTGAAGACTTACTCCCTGGTAGCGTTTTCTTCGTGTATGGGCTCCCTCTGCCAGTTCATGTCCGGGACTTCTGCGTATGCCTTTCCCATGACGGATTCGAGCTCGGTTACGGCCTAGGTCGATGGCAATTGGCTCGCCCCGAGGTTGATTAAGCACCGGGCTAGTAACATAAAGCAGCGGACTCTGACAGAAGTATAGATCTAAGACTGACGGAAGCAATCAAGTTGTGGGAGACTTCATTATAGTAGAGGTAGGAGAGGAGGTCCGCGTGGTAAATTTGGTGAATCAGCCCACCGCGGCAGGGGTGGGCAAGAAGTTTGCCGCTGTTGGAGAGTGAAGGAGGTCGTGATGGTGGCGATGGTATTCTTTGCAGCGCTGGTCATGTAGGAATTCGTTGCATGAGAAGTGTCAAAGGAGTCGGGCTCATCGAAGCCATGTGGGTGTGCTTATCTGGCTCCCTTCCGTGCGCACTGGACCCTCCACTCACCTCTTTTCCCTATCGCTTACCCCTCCCTCCTTCTCTTCGACTATTCGAATCGACTTTGCTCGATAGAAAGGAATCTTTAGAATGCAGTCGTGCCGGTCGGAACTCTGAGCTCCGCAGAGTGCCAAGCCGCGGACCAATTTCGGCCGAGATAATTCCCCGCTGCCTCTCTCTCGATCCCGTCCTAGTCAAACCCTGAGGACTTCTCTCCCATCGATACTTGAGGACTGTAAAAGAGAGGGAAGAGAGAGAGGAAAGCGAGCAAGGTGCGTCCTATCGAGGGTCCCGCGATTAAGCCCGGAGAACTCGCTGCTATCAATACCACCTCGGCGCTGCATGCGATCCCGTCGGCATACTGCTCCGCAAAGGCAGGGCAGCGCTAGCGGTGGTGAAGACCGGCAACAGCTCTTATACACATGGCATTATGATAGATGCTCGAGACCTTCCAGGGCTTCCTCTCGTATCGACCTAATGTGTAGCTATAAACGATTATCTCGTCTGACGTAGCGAATGACGAAGGTCTAAAAGCAAGCCGACGCTGGCGGTGATCTCGTAACAAATCACCTCTGCAATGATCTTGTATAACGGCAAGAACTATTCTCCCGACCGCGGCCGCAAAGATCAACTCCGAAGAAGGCATAAGAAAGCTGTCTAAGTTTTAGTCAGTCACCGTCCCACACATGCATGGTTCTTACTCGTACAGCTCACACTCGGCTACGCTACAGTATCTACTTACCGTCGGGTCCTCGACTACCCTGCAATTCATACCTTTCGCGACGATGGCATCGAGTTCGTCCCTGCACGACATTAGGACTGGCCTAGCTCGAGACTAGCTCCTGAAGCACCTCGGAACAAGCCGAGCTGTTCCAGGTTCGATGCCCGCCCTCCTCTTGGTCAAAGGCGAACAGGTAGGAGATGGTGCACACATGCAATGCAGAGGGACAAGGAGGATACGCCCATTCTCTAACGATCGATAGGTGAGCAGTGCCTAATGACGAACGGCCAGGTGCAGACTAGGCGTGCCTCGGTGCAGACGCACAGACCTAGAGGGGTCGCTCTATGTTTGATTGGACTTGAATTTCAAACAATGGCAACTCGAAAGAAGAGATGGAGGACTGTCATAGTATTGATAGCGGTCGCCGAACGTCCTTAGATACCGGCAACGAATGCCTTCCTTGCTCAAGTCGAATCCCGGCGCTCGGTTGCTCGCAGTGGAGGGGTGTGTTTGGGTAAGTAAGATCCAATTGATTGACGAAGCGTCCGACGGAGAGAACAGCACATTGTCGAGCATACGAGAGTCACACGACTAGACACCTGCACCTAGGAGTACGAGCAGATCTGCTGCACAAGGACCTGGCAATGTAAAGGCTGGCCTTACTGACTTCTACTAGCGCCGCTGCTAACTTGTCTTTTTGGAATCCCCGACACTCTTAAGATCTATATTGAACAGTTCCTTTAGCCCACTCCCGGCGAGTAGTGCGCGGACAAAGTTGACGCCAACATCGATGTGCTCGGCTCCTAAAGGTCTGTCCTACGCCAACTAGGAAGTTTGCACCAGGTCGACTGCCATCTCTCGGACTAGTGGAGAGCCGGTTTCATTGTTATGTGCTGTTCGCCAGTATATCGTACTCGCAGCGCTTGACTGGAACATCTAGACGAAGACAACGGCACCGTCAATAGCCGTCGCAGCTACTGCGACTACCAGCTGCTCTTTATCGCACGCTGCACACCATGATAACGGCTCTGCCCCAATTGACAGCTCTACAGGAGTCGATGCGGTCACCATTGATATGTGCCAAATCTTCAATACATTCCTTGATAGGCGACGCGACCAGTACCTTGCTGACAGGATTAAACTCCTCCGGCTTGGGCGTTACTGTTACTGCGCTCGCTGGCGTCCCACTTGCCGCCTGTCCGCGCTTCTTCCTCCTCTCCCTGCCTCTCTCTCTACACTGGCTCCTCAGTCAATGCGGCGTCGGCGAATCGCCGCCTCTTCGTACACGTCGCTACAGGACCCAGCCGATAGTCATTACGCTGTCATTTCCAGCCTTGACCATGACCGTTGTCAATCTCAATGAACCAAACCGCTGCGACATGTCGACAGTTATAAATTTTGAGCAGCAAGGCGGATGGCAGTTGGAACGGGAGAGTACGTTAAACGCCCATTCTGTCTCAGCAAACAGATCATTGAACCTTTCCACGGTGGGATCACGCACGGCTGGTCCTTCTCCCTCTTCCACCTTGTTACACATCACCTCGCATTTAGTACTTGCATCACGGCTCACCTTGGCTCCGGACAAGGAGGAAGAGCAGCATGGTCCATTGCAATAGCCATGAACAGCAGCGACCAAACACACACTACGAGTGACGAGGCACTGTGACCTGACGGCATCTTCTCCTACCTTGATCTTGCTGCTGGTGATGACATGAGAGAGGCAAGTAAGCAACGATAGCACAAGAGTCTAGGATGTTCTCTTGTTTACAGAGCAAAACTATACGGGCACCTCCACCTCTTCTCTAACTGACGAATCGACTATGCCAACTCTGTCGCTGGGATCCGCCATCTGCCACAGCAAAGGGCAAACTCTTCCCCGCATCTCAAAGCTATCCTATCGCTCGCCAACGAATACATAGATGCTGCTCTTCTAGTCATTCACTCCTTGTACGGACATACGGCAAGACGCTCAAGTCGCTGGACAATAAACTTCCTTTGCATGTGCTGCGGCTGCGGAGATTGTATTGCTGCCGCTATCGCTCTCTTTTCATCGCCGCAGATGTCCTCCTCCGAAGATGACGAAGGACGTTTTGTGCCACTAGTCCTGAGAGCCTAAAGGCCAGAAAAGAGCGAGGAAGTGCCCATTTCGGCACCAACACTTGATACCGCACAGGAATAGAACTCTCTGCTACCACAAATGGATACACCTCTCTTCTGCTTGTGCCATGTCGACCACAACCTGCCCGAGTGTAACCGGCTTTCACTCGATACCCGGCCAGCGACCATGAGCTTGTAATATGCAAAGCCGCTAACATTCTGCCGCGTGCTTGGTCCTGGTTGACAGCCGGGTCTCGATGTCATGGCGCTGCCGATGGTGGCGCTGTGCGCTGGACTTGTCCTCGGTCGACTTCTCGCTGGATCTATGGCGTTAGGCTGCCCCTTATTGTCGACTTCCGCGCTCATCTCAGGCCACTGGTACTGCTCATGTCGAATGGCATGAAATCTCCATATGCGAAGTGGAGCTTGCGTACGTTAGCTTGGTGTCTCTGAACCACTTTGTTCATTGGATCCGGGAAGCGGCACCAAGCTCTTGGCATGCACTGTCGTCTGCGAAAACGCTCAGGATGCCATAGAATACCCTTTATCCCGCTGGTTTCAATCTGTCTGAGTCCTCGGCTACGTACCGGACATTGCTGTCGCCCTCTTTCAACAGGGCTATATCCTCCGAGCGATATCAATGCCATAGCATTGCGATTGTTCATCCTTGGGAGATCCTCAGAGACAGTACGTCCACTGGCTCCATTGGCGACCAAGTATCTTATCAACAACGTGAACAATCTCCAGTGCTACACTAGTAGCGCCTGAACAGCTAGCAAGTCATCCAGCGGATGGATGCGGGCAATGTCGGAGATCGGCGTCTGTGGAATTCACGCTGCAGTGCACTTGTCCTTCGTCTTTTAGTTGGCAAGGCACCATCCTAGCATTGCCAGCACGAGCTTAGTCGAGCCTGTCCAATGAATGTCCTTGGTACAATCTTCACCCTGTGCGATCACCACTGGACATGATCCTGACCTCAGGTAGTGCGCAGTATCAGTCTCCTCTATTTCTCCACGTATAGATGGTTTGCAGTTACGGACGCGCAATAAATCTTTACGATCTCTTCGAATGCGCCATCCACAAGTCTTATGAGACCAACTCGTTAACAGGATGCTGTTAGACGACTACATCGCTATCGTACTGCCGGACCATATGGCTCACCTTGACCACACCCTTCTAGATCTAAGCCCGAAGAGTAATCACCTGATCGCTCATCGGCGCCGTCCGCCATTATCTCCAATTTCATTCTCTAGCCAAGTGCGCTATACTCGACTGCGGAGTCTCTTGAGCCATCGCGCACTCCAGAACGGCCTGCCCACTCCAAGCATTACACTCAAGAGCAGCTCAGAACTGTCGTTGAGATTGCCCAGACTACGTCAGCAAGCATCTTCACGGGGCTGCTCATCGTCAACGTCATACCTCAACCCGTCATCGCAGCCCCCATCATCGTGCAAAGTACCGCTGTTGTGTGGATGCTGCTGGAAATCCGCGTCTAGTGGACGTGGGGGTAGGTCGCTCATGCTGACTGGGCGGTGGTTAGGACGTCAAAGACATTGCAGCGTCGCAGACAGGTAAAGAGAGCGCTTTACAAGGAGAAGAGCGAACAGCATGAGCAAAACGTCCTGGGGTCATCGCGAGCTCCCAACCTGAGTCAAAGTTCAGGCAGCAGACGGCAGGCCTAGAGGTGCTGATTTGTGCGAGACAGGGGAATGGCCGGGAGACAGGCGTTCCAAGCGGACAGTGGTCAAGTTGTGGAGGGGGCACATCGAGGTGGGCGAAAGACGCAGAGACAAAAGGTCGGCGCCGGTCGAACTGTAGGAAGTGGTTCGGGAGTTTGCTAGTCAGAGATACATCTAGAGGTAGCGAAGTAAGAGCGTGAACATATTGTGAAGGGCAAGACGACCTGAGAACGTAGACAGAAGAAGCTGGAGGACGTAGCGCACATGTGGAACAGGAGACTACTTGCTATCCGGCGAGTACGTCGCGAAGGACCACCAGGACTGGGTTGCTGCGACGATTGAGCTCTTTTAGGCTGTACCTCACAACAGCGATTGGTTTCTGGAATTTTGGAACACTGAAATCGCGGTGATAGCCGCTGCGGCACCGTACAGGACATCCGATTTGCAGATATGGCCACATTGTGATTTTGATGACGGACGAGACAGGCTGTGCCACACTGCCGCCCATGCTATGATCATCTCGGTCCCTGTCCTCGTTGTGCCCTTCATACCCCCCTTCATGTCATCCATGCCCCCTCCATGTCACTTATACCCTCCATTCCATCTATGCCCTCCATGTCTTCCATACCCTCTCTATGCCGTCCATGCCCTTCGTGTCCGTCACACCCTGTGTGCCCGTCAAGCCCTTCATGCCCCACGAGCTCATGTAGTATATATGCATTCGATTCACGAATCAAGAACCAGATGACGGTGGGCCACAGACCCGATAGCTATTGTACTCGACACACTCGAGCTTTAATACGTAAAGTCGTAAGGTCGAAGGAGATAGCGACGAAGTCAAGGAAGATAGCGCGTGATGGGGCAGTCCAGCCGAGTCTACAATTAGGATCATGGGGCCCCAAGAACATCTTTGACGGTACAAGTAAGATGGTGTAGAAATGGACTCTTGCCGCTGAGCATCTGCGACAAGTTTGCGAATCGATCGTCCAGTCGTGTTCGGTTGAGTTTTCAGAGATGCAAAGTCACTCACCCTCCTGCTCTGGCACCTCGGAATAACGAAGTGTAAGCTTGGACTGGTGCTGAAGCAGGGGTGGCCGAGCGCCGCTGTATGGCACTCTTGAAGCCGCAAGAGTTGTAGACAAAGACAAGGTGATAATTGACACCTCTTTGAACACGCTTCCAGGGACAGTAATGGAATATTCACTAGACATTACTTCTACATCAGTGTCTGCCTTCGCGTTGATCAAGCGTTGAACAGTAACTTGCCCAGAAGGATCAACTCTGTGTTGCACACGCGAGAGGAGGGCGCCAGGTGATGGTCCGGGAAAGGCGATGTGCAAGTCGTCCCTTGCGAGCCAATGGGAAATTCTGGTGGTATCTACTCGCTGCTGTATGTAATTATCGCCTGCCTTGCAGTTCTCGTTGCTCAGAGCTAGAAGTGGCAACGCCAGCGTCCTCACAATGCCCATTCTTTACAAACAAAACCCATCTCCCACGACCACATTGCAGACCAGCATTGACTCGAGCGATGCTGAGTCGATACTGTACGCAGCACGATGCGTCACGTCTGTCAATTGACTCGACTAATGCATCATGTGCTTTCATTTGCTCATTGTCCCGTATGAGAGCGACGAAAGACGTTAATGGCACTTTTCTTCTCTTTCGCATTACTATAGCTTCCTAGGTAAAGCTACCTAAGGAAGTGCGACGCAGTTCACTGCGAGGTCTTTAGTAGGCATTTGCCCCTGCGCCACACTGAGCAAGTATCTATAGGTTAAACACGGCTCTCGTCAATCTCTTACAAGACGTGAAAACAAACGCCATTGTCCTGACGTCTCATAACCTCTCGGGAACTCAAAGTGTTGCAGTAGTGTCTCCATGATAATCAATCTGAGCAAGATGAGTGTCGTGAAACACCTGTCCGCAGGAACGCTTGGGCAATGTGCTTGACTCCTTTCTGACTTGACCACGAGACAGCCATCATGCTTTCCACCATTCCTACAACCCTCTTCACAGCCCCATTCCCAAAAAGTATAGGAAACGAAGAAAGGCCGGTTCGGGAAGGCAGACGAGGTGGTACAGTATTGTGCACGAAAGTAACGTTCGCATCAACGACCACATAATGCATGACAGACAGCTAGAACATCAAAATGCACGCGGATATCTGCACGATGCCGTGGAGACCCGAGAGTACAGGTAGCACAAGGGCTGTGTTTGGGCTGGGTTCAATATTACTACGTAGGACTTGGACCATGGAGCATGAGGCAGCGATGAATCATCTGCCTAACGTGTGGTTTGCCCTCTTTGCTATCTCATGGTTGCCGTTCGGGCTATCTCGAAAAGGTCCATGTCCAAGGTCCTTTTTCGCTTGCGCCCACGGCTCTGCTCACCTGCTTCAAGGCGCCCGAGCGACCCAACTGATATAGCAGAATCTTTATCATCACCATCATCATCATCATCATCGTCAGCACATTCAGTCATGCAACAGGCGTGCCAAGCTTCTTCCGTCTCCGCCAGAGAAGATGTAACCGCATCTGTCGATGCCGTGGATCGCAATCTCTGGCGCTTCTTCGGGCTCTCGGATCGGATCCTAGCGAATTCTGCGGTGAAGCGGTCTCTATTCATACCCTGGACGGTAGTCGTGCCATCGCTCTGTACGACGATGGTCTGGCGAAGACGAGTTGATTGATAGAAAGCCGGAACTTGGTTGGTGAGTATCTGGATCGCAAATCGGGCGAAGAAGAGATTGGTCGAGTCCTTGGTTGCAGGGGCGTCTAGGGGTCGATTGTGGTATTTGGCAATGAGACTGAGCTTGTCGGCAGTAACATGTGCGTACAAAGACGGTCTACCGTCTGGACCAGTCTTGGGCACAAAGGTCGTCCAACCCAAGTCCCACGCCGCATGTATGTCGCGCCGTAAAGCCACTTTGTTGCTCTCGTCCTCAATTCCTTTGCCGTTGCGTCTTCCCAGCGTGTACTGCGCCATGTTGTTGTCCGCGAACCATTGTGTTAGAGTACCCGAATGAGGGATTATGTGGCATCTTTCCAACACATACTCGTCTCCAGTAAGCAGGCACTGGTCGTGGTGAGGTACTTGCTGGGCTTTCCTGTCTGAGGCGGGCTCGAGGGCCCTCAACGGCGAGGGCACTGCGGTGTGTGGGAACTTCCAGTGGGCAACCATTGGGACGACTGGATATGGCACGTCCAGTCTCGGCCGAGAAGCTAGCATCTTCTGAAGCGTGGCCGGTAGCGCAATCGTCCCGGGAGAATCCGAGATCGCGCCCTCCACTTGAATTCGTGGTAGGACTAGTACCCCTCGTCCCCCTCCAAGAACATTTTCTGCAGTCTCTCGCTGTGTTTCTGTCCGGGAGTTGCCATCGTCTTGCTCTGTAGATGATGTTCCGACTTTTTCGTCGACATCTGAAGAGACATGGAAGTAGTACTCTCCTGCGGGAATAAGTACCTCGGAATTGCCCTGAGTTGGTATGCTGGATGGGAACTAGCTTCGGCCTGGGCTGCGGTGTTTCGACACGTAGCCGTCGAATCGATTGTTCGCTATGATGACACATGCCGCGTGAAGTACAGAGCAAACTATGCCATAGATGTGGTCAGTTGTTGCGTCGTCGTGAACGGACTGGTCGACTGCTGCGAGAGAAAGAAGTACGTTCGTGTCGTCTGCATAGCCCGGATGGCGAACTTGAATTGACTTGCAAGCTGGAATAGCATCGATATCGACTCTTCGCAAGCGATCTTTGAGTCGTATCTGGGCCATTGTGACCAGATATCCTTGGAGTCAAGATAGCGACATAAAGATGGTGAAGCCACTGTTTGAGCGCTAGTGTTGCCCAAGTACCAAGTAGCACGGGAGAAGTCCGTGCGTCGGCAACGGGCCCCTTGGGGAGGAATCCCAAGGTCCGTTCCGTTCCGCCCATCACAAGTCAGCACGCATAAGCCGATGTAAGCGAGCCAATCGGAATGCAAAGACGCCGCAAGCTTCACCCAGGACTCCTCACTTGCCTATTCAAATATACTGTCACCCGATTCCTTAAACGGCATTGCTAGAATCATCGTTCAGAAGGAATTCACGTACCCTTGCCGCAGAGATCCTCACGACTACGTCGGTGGGAACACGGTTACCCACAGTCACGACATTCATGATGGGCACCCCTCACAGTAGCGACATCTAACACGGTAGCACCTTTTGAGGAGCAATCCAATAACAACCTATGACAGTCCATCGCCAATGAGCGTAGTATCGTCTTCGGCAACCTCAGAATGAGGTCCCACAGCGTCTTTCCCGACACTGCCACGCCGGGAAGTAACCTCTAAAGCACATTCCATGCCATTAAGGCTCCTATCACGACGTAGTTAACATTATTGGTCACTTAAAACAACATCCATCGAATGGACCTGCAACTGACTTCCACCGTCGTCGCACGCGTTGCGGAAGGCTTTCCACCATCCTTAAGCATAGTTTAGACCTCGCTCTGCAAGTAGTGGTCGCAAATGAACAAGCGGATAGTAAGCTTGGGTTCGCTTCGCATTAGGGCGACTGCTGACAGAGAACCTGCAAGATACCGAAGCCGGGGCAGGAGTGTCTGCTTACGCTCGAGTATGTCCGATCCTCGACGACTGGTACCCGCGGGCTCACAGGTCGCCAAGTGAGCGGTACCTGCTCCCCTGTCACTATCGTCGGCTTTCCAGATGCTTGAACGTCTTTTCTACTATTCAACTCCAATCAACCACATAATCTTCCCCGGCTACCTGGTTTGCTTTACATCCTTAGATTCACGACTAACCTGTCTATCTCTGCCCACCGCTCTAGCCGCAGCCTTCCGATCGGAAGGGCAGTGCTGCGCCTAGTCTCGACTCTCTACCACGTCTACAACGGACCTTACAATGCTCTCACGTCACTCCTCCGCGGACCGCTACTGGCTCTTAAGAGGAACGGAATTTCCCTCACAGGAGAAATTGACCATGTCGACGCGAGGGCAACGTAGCACTGCCGGACGAGCACGGGAATCACCAGATCGATCATTGCGCAGAGCCGGGGGATTGTTGTGGAACAGGACGCCTTAGGACTTAAGAGGCGGGTAGTCTTGGGGGAGGAGATGACTTCGGCGATGCTGGCTGCGCAGTGCAAGACAGTGGGCTCGATGCAGCGGAGGTAGTCCATGTTATTGCCGGTCCGGAAGGGGGTTAGTGGGCCTAGTGATGCAGACGTGGTCGGCGCCGCCGTTTAAGGGGAAGAACTTGGTGAATTCACCAATGTCGATATACTCGGCTGCGTTGCCGTTGAGGAAGGATGTGGAGGACTTGGGGAGGCAGATGGAGCCGGCATCGCGGTTGCTGAGGAAGGAGGCAATGGGTCAGGAGGATGACAGAGTAGTCGCTGTATAGCAGGGAACTGGCTTTATGGTACTGCACAGAGGACGAAGGACTTACAGTATCGAGTAGCAGGGTGATTAGGAGCATGGAGAAGTTGCTAATGCTGAAGAAGTGATAGAACCGCTGTCGCATGAGCAGAGCGACACTAACGATGATACATCCTCCTCGTCCTGATGTCTCGGTCCTCTCTCGGTGCGCTCGGAGCCCCTGACAACATTCGACGTCGTTGTATAGCGACGGTAGAGGTAGATATTAGTGAACCAATAGCATTGCTCAGAACATTCATATTGGATGGCAATCCTAAACGTAATTGCACTTGAACCCTTCTCACCGACCCTCTTCTTTATAGCTATACAACCTCATCCGTTCCCAGCAAACGGGCACCTCTCTCCGCATCCGTAGCCTAAACCGTCTCTGTATCATTCCCTACGAGCGCAGTTCCATGACCTCACGTCCTGCAACCCTTAAGTTCAATGTAATTCAACCTCTCTACTCCCTCTGTAACGTCTTTTTCTCTGATCTTGGACTAATGCTCCCCTCCTCCCCACCGGCCATAGCGGTGTCCTTCGATTCTCCCTCTCCACCGACCTGCCTAGGAGTTTAATTAGCATACTCCCTTAAGCCGTGGACTCCGATGGTCTTGGACTAACAATTTACCATGCCTCAAGCACACATCATGCACAAGGCCGCTTACCTTCATCATGTATGCCTCTTCTCACCTCCGCTCGATGAGAAACCGCAGCGAGCCCGCTTAACTTGATTTCGTCCCTGCTCCTATGAGAGTCTCTTTGAAGTCTCCTAATTCTCTCTAGCCCGCCGCGGTATCCTTCTTCATATGGTCTGTCCTTTGACTTGCTTGCTCCCTTGTCTTTCCTCTTGCGCCGTCCTGCCTCTTGTTAAGGCCCCTTTACGTGCCGCGTAGAAGATTGCTTTGCCACGGAGGTAGGACGAAGTCGCGTCCCTACAGTCGTCCTATACACCCCGTATTATCACTCCCGACTCGTTTTTTATAGGCGTCCAGTTATTATATAGGTATTAGTGGGGGGTAATAGAAGCGGGATGGGATTGTTCTGAAAGTCGTACTTTAAGCACTTATAGGGATCACATTGACATTGTCTATCTGTGCTAATCATCTTCGGCAGGCATAGATCGTGTTGTTCAGATGTTGATACACGGTAGTGATCATTTTGGACAGGTTCGACGCACGCCGCCGCTTGCGACTGGTCTTCCCAGGACTTGCAAACATCACAAATATGGGCCCTAAGAGTCTTGTAACGGAGGTCAGGTCGTGAAGAGTAAGACGTTGTAGGAAGTTACGAGGTCTGTAGATACTAGGGGCGAAGCTCGGGGTTGTAGGGACCGAGAGAGTGCTAGAAGCGATTAAGTTGCTTAATGCTACCAGCCGAGATTAGGCTTGTGAGGACCATAAGGTTGTCGGATAGATAGTGAGATTGTCGTAAAGTTCTGAAGATTAGAAGGCAGCTGAACGGGATGTTGCTAATGCTGCCGATGTAGCAGCTTCGTATAGTGATACAGGCGGCAGAAAAACGGACGAGTTAGTCGTTGCGGGTTGTGCGCAGTCGTATAATTGTGATAATATTAGCGAGGAGCTAGGTGAGGGCGCTGTTCTAAGCGGTGTCCCTGATACTGCTGGTCTAAACGCTGTCGGTCGTAATGTTGTCGGCGGGAAGGTCAGGAAGAGTGGAACTATCAACACCGACGGCGTGGACTTGGATGACGTTGGTGTCGTCGGTTAAGAGGGCGGCGAGGCCGAGGCTGTCAATGCTGACGGCGTAGACCTAGTTGATGTTGATGTTGTTCAGGACGTAGCTAGCGCGAGTGGTACTGCTACCGCTGATGGCGCGGGACAGGTCGATACTAGTGTTGTCGGCGGAGAGGCGGCGGATGGTGATGGTTTCGTGACCGCCGATTGCGTAGGACGGTCCAACAGTGGTGTTGTTAGCGAGGAGGCTGGCGAGAAAAGTGCTACTTCTGTGACTTATCTCTCCTCGATTCCGCACAGGACCTCGGCTGCGATGGCCTTTCAGAGATGAATAGTCTTGTATTGAGTGTAGAGAAGGTAAGCGCGAGGTACGTGGTCAATCATAGAGGCTCTCAATGTTGGATTCTTCCATTCCAAGAAGAGCGGCATGGAGCCGGGTCGATCGAAGCTGACTGCGAGCGAGTGTTAGCAACTGAACTAGATCCGAGGTCGCAGGAGCCTTGCGAACTAATACAAGGCCGGGATAATGATATGTAGGACTGGCTGCTTGAATTGCAGATGATGTTGTATGTCGTAAACCCGTGCCTGACCCCAAGACAGGCGTTGGCGAGGGCCAAAGTCGGGGAGAAGTCGGGTAGTACTTTCGACATGCCCATTCAGATCTTCCTGTCCTAGGTACATTCGAATCATCGGGTGATTAGTGATGTCGTGAATCTTGTTGTACCGGTTGGGACTATTGCTCCACGAGCGGGTCGGTGGCTGGGTTTTCGTCAGTATCATGACCATAGCTGCCCTCGTCATGGGCGGTGACGGTGACTAAGTTGAATAGATCGGCCAGTGATGTGGTGGGTATACCTCTCGCGACAGTGCGGTGGTCCGCTTGCGCGGCAATACAACGAGCCAGAGCTCAGCCGTGAACATTGCTATGTCGTCGCCGTGCGTCTAGTGTCAGCCAAACTTTTAGTCTAACAAGCACGGTCAGCATGGCCTGCAGAGCATGGTAAGGATTGGGCAGGAGAGAATCACCTTGTTTGCAGTGAAAATCCCGACCAGGGCCAGGCGGCGACGTACCTAATACAAAGACTTTGTGCTTCCCCGTCTTCTTCGTCGTCGTCGTCGTCGTCGTCGTTAGGTGATCCATCGCCGCACGACGGTCATCTTCCATATTCAGCCATGGACATCCCTACGATACTCAGGCCGTACCTGAGAGACTTTCGCACACCACCTTTGTTACCGACCTTTATCATCTCTTCGACAAATTTTGTCCCCTATCTGGTATGTTCCCTTCGCTTTCCCGTCCACCTAAGGGCTCATGACCCTCTTCCACACTCCTCTTCCCCGACTTCTTGCTTCTCGGTCTCTTCGCTTGCCCTTTTTTTTTACCAGACCAATATGCTTCTCGCTTCCCTTCAACTAGCCCAAAGAGGGCCCCTGCACCCCTCTCGAAGTCCATGTGCAAGTCCAGTTCGTCTATGGTCTCACACGCAGAACCTGATGCCTGTGCGCTTCGGCTTGTCTGATCCCATGTGCCTGGGTCATTCCCAGATCGCACGTGCTCTCCCCAACTGCAGTATCTGTCGGGGGAGTCGCACAGCGGCGCCCGCGGGAAGCGTTGCGGTGGGTCTGCAGTAGTTATGGCTTAGCCCAATACACGAAGCTATCGTGCTGGGTATCCTAGTGTTCTCGTTCAGCTGAAGAAGCTATATCATGCAGCTGGCGTTACATCGGTACTCCCGAAAGGGACTGACATTCGCGCAACAAGCCAGTATATTCGACAGCACCCAACAGCGTCGTCGTCGTAGGCGGCGGCGGCGGCATCGAAGACGGCAAGGCAAGCTTGAGATGCAGGACCACTAGTGAAAGGGGCGCCAGAACTCGAGATGGCGACTGAGATATGTCAACCCTTGACAGTAGCTTCGTGAGGAGTAGAACTACTGTGGTTGTCGAGGCGTTAGGCGTGGTTGCCCTGCTGACCTTCTCGGAACGATCTGTGAGTACGTCCTCATGGCAGGAGGGGTAAAATGCTTATGCATCAAGCTTAGCGATCGACAAGATGTGTGGTAGGAGTTTAAAGGCCGGAGCTGTCGACATCGCTCTCTCGCGCAGCAGGCCGCGGCTGAAATGCTAGACTTTCGCAAGGCCAGCAATCTCTGCCTGCATCTTCGCGAACTCGACCCTTATCTTGTCCAGCTCCGCTTCCAGCTTGCGCATCTTCTCCAGCTTGGCGCGATCAGCCTTCGGGTCGGCAGTTATGTCTCTGGCCTTCGCCGAATATGTAGACGAGTGGGAGGGGATGTGATAGATCTCGTCGATGCGAACGAGGTGGACATGACCTATGATCTTACGAGTATTGGTGGTCTCTGGCTCTGGGGTGTTAGAGGGAGTAGGAAGAATGGTCGACACGGATCTGGTGACTAGTCCACGTGGCAGCGCAGTTATCTAGGTGTTCAAATCAGTACGACGCTTACGCCTCCCACAACCCTGCAGTCACTCTAGCTGGACTTTGTTGGCTGTATCCCAGATTGAGTACGGCCGGCCCCATATGCAGTGAACGTGGCTAACAGGCTGGAGGTCCAGTGACTCATCACAGAGTACACAGGGCGGGTGCAATTGGTGAAGTAGATTTGAGGCCTGGATTTGACGCACTGCTCAGTATATAGAGGCATTCCTACATCACGAGCTGTGATGATGATACAAATCATGCAATTTCCCCCAAGGGTCCGGGAGGGGAACTCTATAGACACGTGATTCGTTGAAAGATTCTAAGAGTTGCTCATGCATGGGAGTCTCTTCGGATGCTTAGCTTATCGCTGTGGCCCTAGAGGTGAGATATCACACAGCCATCTGACTAAAGAGTGTATCTGCGGGATTGACATGTCGTTTGTAGACAACGCCTCGCAACACACCTAGTAAGTTGCTTTGATGTCGTTGGTTGATAGATCGGCTTGATGGAATAAAGTATCAAGAGCGTGGGGAGCGTGAGCCAGAAGAGCAGTCAAGGGGTACTTGAAAGCGCAGGGGGGCTCTGTGCAAGACCTATCTTGCTAGGTAGTTGGAGTGATTCGATCAAGACGCCAAAGCCCTTAGTTCCTTCCGCGATTGTCCAATATCGATCCTAAATAGCCCGGTTATGTTTCAGCAATACCTAACGAAGGAGGCGTTTCAATGTGAGGCTGAACTGGCTTACAACATGATCTTATACATTATCAGCTTTGTCTCTTCTTGGGCCGGATGGTCGTCGTGGCTCCTGCCTATATCCGCTTCTCTGCTACCTCATGGACCGCGTGAGTGCTTGGAGCTACATTCTCTTTTTCTAGCTATGCTTCGGAAGCGTCGCTCGCCGCGGTCTCCGGTCTCTCCTTAGCGAAATGCTGTGTAGCATACATTTCCTAGCTCTCTGCGCTCGAGAAGCTAATGGTCCACGGTGGATTATCGAGATCTAAGCGCCAATCGATCCTGCAATGGCTAGGGACTACCCCCTCCTTAAGAGTCGTATATATACGTCAGACTTGACAGCAGTGCTTATGAGCCAGAAATGGCCGACGGAGAGGCGCTTTTCGTGTATGTCCAGCGTGGCATCGCCAATCCGAACTGTGCTTTAAAGTAGGATGATTCCACAATGGCATGGCGATCGTAGCATCACTCCAGAGCGAGCATCTGCAGAACGTACGCGTACCCGGAGATCAACCTTTCGTACCGCTTCTAAAGTGTGACGACTAGATAGTAACCTCCACGAGCCTCGAGGGTTTTTGTGGGAGGGTCAGAGAATCATGAAGAAGCGACTCGTGGGGGTTGACACTCATTCAAGTGCACCTACGCTTAGGCCGCTGCCAATTCTCTGGCTTGTACTGAAGAACCCTCGAGGCATGACACATTATTCGTGAGCCCAATGTCAGAGCGAACACGAAATGAACTACCAGGCAAGATGACGAGCAGGCCCAGATAACCCAAGGCCCCAAGAAGTTTCAGGCACAGCCCAAGGAACCGATACGGCGTCAAGTCTGGCGTGAGATCGGTCATGCAGACAATGAAGATGTCGTAGTCAACCAGTGACGACGAAGGAGGACGTGGATGAGAAGCGGAGAATATATGTGTGTCAGAAGACATTTGACCCTAATATGTCTTGATTACTTAACCGTCAGCTTGCGGGGTGGGTGCGGGAGGAAGCTCGGTCTGCTAACAACTAAGATATCAGCAAACTCTCTACCTGTTCTCTGCCAATATACTAAAGGCACGTTCCTTCCATGTCGAGTCACCCTGGTGCCTCCCGCCCGCAGCCCAAACGACAAGCTTTCATACATCTCGACAAGGGATGAGCAATGAACACGAGGTGGGCTGCTGTATAAATGAAGGGAGGTCGAAAGAGTCGGCTTGAGCGTTAGATCAAGGACAACCCGGAACGTTGGGTCATCGATATGCCTCCGAAAAAGCCTCGGGAGATATGCATAGATGGAATGCCGAGGAAGACGGTGCAGAGTACCACGGTGGGAATGACCTACTGGACTGATATTGAGAGGGGTAGGCGCTAGATCGAGCCATAGTTGACGAGGCGGCGACCGGGTAGGCGGCGACTGGTGAGGCATATCTCCCTCGAATTATTTACGGGAATCCCTCGTTAAGAGGAAAGCGTAAGAGAGAGTATAGTTTAGGTCAATCATTGTTGGGCTTGTCGTTTGGTCGGTGGTTGGCGGGGCAACCAGCAGAAATCATCACAAAGAGCTCCGCCTGCACCTCCGGCAGCTCCAACGATCTGGCTCTACTATTGGGACTTAATACCTCTTCTCGACAATTTGGCGATTCGTTCCCTTTCCGCAATGATCAAGTCACAGCTAGGCCCTCTCAAGATGGATAGACTTCCGGACAAGAAAGAAAATCTTGTTGCCGAGGCCTTAAGACAAGGACATTTCAGATCGACAAGCGACCGCACCGCCTCTTCTACTCAGGCAACAAAGTTATCCTCGTGCAACATCAGCGCACGCAATGTCGCTCGCTCGCGACATTTGAACGCCGTGAAAGTACATCACAAACCAAACAGTCAAGCCAAGCGGACCCCAGATCTGCACACCGCCCTTTCGAACCGTAAGAAGTCTGCACCAAAATGCAATGGCCTGCCTCCTTCTCTCGAGGTCGACCTCCCACACACACTGGCGGACGAAGAGCTCACGCGACGCAAATGGTCAGAGGTGCGCAGCCATCGAACACGCCGGATGTCTCCTTCGTACAACAGATCGACTGCCTCTTCAGAGGGCAAAAGGCAGGACTCTGTCATCTTGACACGTGGCAAAGAACAGCGAAGGATACCTGCACGGAGATCGGCTGGTCAACGATCGAATGATGGTCACCCATCTGAAGATGCGGGCAGTACCGTCGTGACAGAAGGGTCACGGGGCGGCGGCGATAAATTCACCGCTCGTCATCGTGACTTCCGCCCTCAAGTATGGGAACCTCGTCGGATCATCATTTCGACGGACGACTACAAGATTCAGTCGGCGCGGGAACACTTTCGCAGGGAGGACATGGATGATCCGAAGCAGGCCATGGTCAGGGCAAGAGAAGATTTGGCGGAAACAAGGGATGATACGGACGAAGCAAGGCAGAGCAGGCCACGGCAAGACGACCACGAGCCAACATCTACTGCCCGGTGGTATCATCAAAAGCTCCTCGATGGAAATCCGTGGCTGGGAAGGGATTGTCCAACATCGGTCGTCTGGCTGGAACCTGATGAGGCCACTATCGAAACGTGCGCTTATCAATATACGACAATGCAGGAGCTGGGGGAGAACGAAGCGAGACATTCATACTACGGGAAACAAGTGTTCTTCAAATGCGATCCACTGGTAGCTGCTCGCGAGTCGAGGCGTTGGACCTACACATACTTCACACTGGAGCATGGACCCGCGGCCGACAAGCAGCTGCTTAAGGCTCCCCCAAGAATCCCACCGGAGGACTTCTCCGCTGTCGTGCCCCAATTTTTATTCAACACTCAACCAGACTGCGTGTACTGGTTGACCGCTCACCGTCTCAACAATGCATACCGCGAAGACTTGACCCAGTTCACCTATACGGAGCGCAAAGGACTCATCAGCAACCCGTACTTCAGCGTGGAATTCAAAAAGGACGATCAGAGCATGACCACCGCCGAGAATCAAGTCTTCAGCTTCGCTGCAATGGTAGTCTACAACCGCTTCCTTCTCCGCTGTCGACGACTGCAAGCCCGGTATCGCATGGAAACGAATAGACCACCAATGGCACAATCCAACTTTACAAATCTAAGTCATTACAGTATCACCTTTGGTGGTTCAGCAGCCGCAGTATACCAAATTCGTCCTCGACTCAACCCTGACAAGCTGTCACAAGAGGACGGACAACCCTCCGATATTATGGCTATCTGGGACGGCTGCGAGATCCGAAAACTCAAATCATTGGATGTTACCTGGTCAGAAAAGGTAGCATTGCTGTCAGAATGGATCAATGAGATTCATCTGTATGGTCTTGGCATGTACACGCGGAGTTTGGACTTGGATCTCAAAGGCATACTTCTGTACGAGGACAAGATCACGAAATCACGCTTGTCAAGTATGAACGACTTCGATGACAAGCTCGAGAGGGGCGAGGATCTACTCGGACACGATTGGGATTAATGGGAAACGAGGCTATCCAGTGTTATTAAGGCCTGATGTGTCCATCAGTCATGGAATGGTATGCCACCACCCTTGGCCACTGTCTCTCGAGTTATTCTTCCAGCCCGCTTCGCCGACATTCTCTGTCAAGTTCCATTTGCCGTCTCGTCTTTGTCTAACAGCTCCCTTATTCATTACATGTGCCTACGCCTTGTCCGATAGAATGGCTACGCTATAGTGTTTTATCCTTTAAGTTATAGAGCTACACGAGGATATCTTTCTAGTAAGCTCACGCCCTAGTCTAGTCTTTATAAAGCTTAATCGTTGAGCTAAAATACTATATCGTTAACTAAGCTAATGTATACTCTAGCCTCTCTCTTCCCTTCCCTACCTATTTAAGCGTACTACTAGCGACCTAGACTCTACTATAGATAGTCTATCTAGAAGTTAAGCGAGAGCTAAAGACTAAGAACGAGCTAGGACGTAACTATTTAGGTACCTCTAAGGCTTTACTTATTATATAGCCTCGTTATATAGCCTAATAACTAATCCTTAAATAATTTAGAGTAAACTAAATAGTAGAGTATAGAGTAGGATTTAAGGTCGAGAGTAAACTAAATAGTAGGTAAGGGAGTAAACTATTTAAGGTTCCTAACTAGAATACTAAACGGAAGTCAGGGCTAACTAGAGGTTTTTTTATATATAGTAGGGTTAGGGTATAGACCTAGACTAGAGGTTTTTCTAATTCCATTATAGAGCTAATAATCTATAAGTAAATTATCTAAAAATTAAGTAGAATTATTAATAAGATATAAGTATTCGTCTAGAATACTATTTTATATATATAGACGTATAAAGTAGTAGTTTATAAGCTATATAGAATTTATATATAGCTAGACTAGATAACTAGCTATTTTAAGAGGAAGTACTACTAATAGTTATATAAAAATAAGAAAGAGATTACTAAAATTATTTCTAAGTAATAGAGTATATTATTAAGTACTAGAGAAAATTTTTAGATACTAGTAGGTATATAGGAGGTAATTTAGGAAATCCTAGTATACTAAGATAAGTTATAGTATTATTTATAACTAGAAATATATTTATTTATAACTAAAAATATTAAGTATATAAGAGAATATTATAATTAAGTTTACTATTAGAGATAAGGAAAAGGTAGGAGACTAAGTAAGTTATAGGTTATATAGGTAGTAGAGTAGAGGTTATAGGTATAGAAGATAAATATCTATTATTAAAGGTTATTTATTTAGAGTCTATATTTAGGATATTTTAAGATAGCTATACTATAAAGGTTATAGAATATAAGAATAGTAGAGTAAGTAGAAGAAGAGGTAAGATAGAGATAAGAAGAATTTATTACTAAAGATACTAAAGAAGTAGAGACTATTAGGGAAGCTATAGAGAGAAGAATTAAGGATAGTAAAAAGAATAAGGTTAATTATTAGTTAGAGAGAATAGAGTAGTTAAAATTTTTAGTAGAGTTTAATAGGAGAGAATTAGTAGAGAGTATCTAAGAGCTAGATAAAGAGAAAGTATTAGAGAGATTAGAGTTAGGGGTTTTATTAGATATATTTAACATAAATATCGTACGTACTCTCGGGAGACTAGATTTACTAATACTTATCCTACCTTCTAATAGTATAATATAGCCTAACCTCCGTTAGACTATTAATTCGCTAGAGCTCTAGCCTTCTAACTATACTCTCGTTCCTATAATCTAGCTAAGGTAGAGATAATAGGTAATATAGAGTATAGAACCTAGGTATAAGCTCTTCTAATCGAGCTTATCTCTAGTAAGGATAGTTACTCGCTCTTTAGACTACTCCTCTAGGTAGATAGAGATATACTAACCTACTATCTTACTTATAATAGAGAAGAAATTTACTCTATAAACCTTAGTAGAGTATTACTCTAGCTAAGAGTAGCTACTATATCGTAGGAGTCCTCTTCCTTTAAAGAGTAGTCTTATTTTTACTTCTCGCTAGTTATAGCTATACTAGTATAATAGTTAGTTTTATATCGGGTAGTTTCTATTACTCTACCCCTTACCTTAACTATCTCTATTACTACTTAGTAAAATCCCCTTACTCTAGAGTAGAGAATATATCGCCTTTACCTATAGTAGGAGTATAAGGTACTCCTCTAGCTATTATAGAGACTCGCTATTACCCTAGTATCGCTAGCCCCGACGTCCTCTATCTAGTTCTAGAGGCTCGCCTTATTCTCTATAGAGTAACTATATCCCCTATAGTAAGGTACTTTAGTATTAGTATCTCTTAATAGAGGTACTTTATCGTTAGTGCCCCTTAACGGAGGTACTTTATCGTTAGTATCTCTTAACGAAGGTAGTTTAGCGTTAGTATCTCTCGATAGAGGTAGTTTAACGTCGGCGTCTCTTAATAGAGGTAATTTAACATTAGTACCTCCCGATAGAGGTAATTTAACGTTAGTACCTCTTAATAGAGATAGTTTAGCGTCCGTACCTCTTAATAGAGGTAATTTAACGTTAGTACCTCTCTTAGTAGAGGTAGTTTAGCGTTAGTATCTCTCGATAGAGGTAGTTTAGCGTCGGTATCTCTCGATAGAGGTAATTTAGCGTCGGTATCTCTTAATAGAGGTAGGGTAACGCTAGTACCTCTCGACGGAGGCGGTATATAAAGGATAGAACTTATAACTAAGGTAATAGTATAGTATATAGTATATCGAGGAGGAAATAAGATATAAGTAAGAGAGTTAAAATCTATCTTCTATAGTTAGAGAGAGATTCTTAGGGGAATTACTTCTCTTTTATAATCCTACCCTTATATACGAGAGACTTAGGGTTAGAGTGAAACTTTCATTCTATACTAAGCTAACCTAATATATATATCTAAATCGGTAGTAAATAGTAATTACGTAACTAAAATAAATACTATCTAAACTAAATTTTTTCTATATTATTTCTACCTCTTTTCTTATAGAACGTAGTAAAAATTATCTAAATCCGATATTAGACTAGTCGTTGGGTAGGTGTTGGGTCGTCCCTAGTCGACACTAGACCTAACACCGACACCCCCCTAGAGCCTACCTAACACAATCGCTTAGCATATTAGGTTGTAGGGGTGTTACCCCGCATTAGGTAGAGGTTAGTGTCGAGGTAGTGTCGTGGGTACTCGCTAGGTTGTGATTAGGTCTTAGTCAGCATAAATCTTCCCTATATAAATAGAATAAGTGTCCTCCCTACGTATTATTATTACAGCGCATAATCACAGAGTAATTTTGCAAAACAGATCAACATTCAGTTTATATGTCGTAAGGTCATGGTAGCTATCTAAGGCTTTTATTGCCTGTTTAAGCTAAATTTAGCTAATAACAGTAGTCTCCTTAATTGGAAGAGGTGTAGAACTCCCTCCATCGGTATCCTCCGTTATCTCCTAAACCTCTAGATTGTAAGGAATCTCTATATTTAGTAGAGCGTGAGCAATTGTTATATCCCTCTTTGCCTCCTTTATATCCGGATAGTCTTCTAGGAAGAAGGAGTCGCGTAGGCCGTAAACCTTATAGCGGGCGTTATTTGCAGCTAGGATTAGGTGTTCCTTCTTAGGAGGATACTAGACTTATTAGTACTTATTATTAGTATAGGCACAATACGTACATAATCGCATTTCTCCCTAATACGAGTATAGACCTAGCAGTCTATGTAGACCTTAAGATAGCGAATACAGTGAGGGTCCTATGTTATATCAGGCTAGTCGCTAAGAGCATAGCGGCGTGCAAGGTCTATACAGCGCTTACATATATCCTAATCATGTCCTTGTACTAGAAGCTAGCTATTCGAATTGTGTAAGGCAGGCATATTAGTCGTGCTAACCTAGCCGCTACGTACACTATTAAGATTACGTGTACGACTATTTAGCGTTGCATCGATACTTAGGTTGATTCTGAAGGTGGTATTGCTAGTTGAAGATGACATAGTGATAGCGAGATGTTGTAAGGTGTAGAACTAGATTAGAGTAGAGGATTAGACATGATGTAGATATATTAGAGGCTACTATATTGTCCTATTGTCCTATTGTCCTATTGTCCTATTTTCCTATTGTCCTATTGTCCTATTGTCCTAGGGTCATATTGTCACATTGTCACATTGTCACATTGTCACATATTTTTTTATCTGCCTAAAATTTCACATGGCATTATCACAGATTATTATCACAGAAGAGAGGTTATATTGACCTAGAGACTCTATCTACATGCCTGCATCGTACGTCCTAGATCTGTTAACATTACTAGCCATGAATTTAGCATAGTAATGCTTTGCTAGGTATATGTCCTTATTCTGGATAGTGACCCTCTTAGCATAAATAGCATTTAGATTGCAATCTGTATAGTATATTAGCATAGAGTTAAATGTATATTAAGTTTTCTTACTACCTTCTAAAATGCCTACAAGGTATGCCTTAGCCACCTCCTGAATTGCACCTATAGTAGATGCCTAGAAGCGCAGCTCACCACGGCTAAGACTTCTAAACGGCAGGATGTCTTCTACAATCTCACGAACAAGACGAGAGAATAGAAGCTTACGGATAAGGAGGTCGGCACTTTTCTAGTAGCGGCGGATCTCACGGAGAGCGACAGCTAACAACTATTAGCTATATACTGTGATAATAGACTATAATAACATACTGCCTAGCTTATATCTTCTCTTTACAATGTCTTTAGGACTAACTGTCTTTCTAGGGCCTTTTAACCTAGACTTAGTCTTGCCTTTCCCCCTAGGCTTATTCTAGCGAGGGTTGGCTAGCTTAGTGCGAGCTATATTAGTGATATAGTAGTGTTGTTAATTGGTGAAGGTATGATTGTGAAAGAGGTAAGTAGATAGATATAAATATCAATTAGGAGCTAAAGTGACATATGAAATGTGAAATGTGAAATTGTTATTATTATTGTTAATAATATGACAATTACTAATACTTTATGACGATAATATGTATTCATAGCATGAGTAACTATTGACAACAATAGAAGTTATTCATGACAATAATAATAACAAATTCACATTTTATATTCTACACTTATAACCTCGTGGAATTTACTTTACCTTACATCCTCCTGCTCCTTTATTCTATCCAACCTCTTTTGCTCCACTAAGTTAGATATCACTTAGCAATATCTAAATTTGGTTCCTACTATAGTATTAAGTTCTTCTCTAATTATTAAGGTCGAGTTAGATCTTAACATTGATAATTCTTTAGATCCTAGAGAGGTATTTATTACAGTGCATTATTACAGACATTATCTGACAAGGCTAGGGATTTAAGACTAAGCTACAAGAAGTCACTTTCTGGATTTCATAGCGCGGACAAGGATAAACTTACAGAGGCCGCCCTACTAGATTTTAAGCTAGATTCTCTAGTGGGCTTAGCAACAGCCGCCGTGCTATTTAGTAGAGAGATATAGCAGCTTAGCAATCCGCTAAAGAGAAGGCTATTATAGCTGCTGGAAATGCAGATCGTAAAGCGAAATTAACTCTGCTTAAGAAGCTAGCTATAGAGGGAATAGCCGAAGAGGCAATAAAGTAGGAGAGAATGGAGGAGATAATGCAGAAGCGCTTTAAAGGCCAGTAGAGCAGTATATATTATCATAGAGTATTATCACATAACACTGACAGGGACTAGGTGAATAGCTTGAATCTAAACTCATAGAAGTCTACAAAAAGTGGCAAAGGATCCGTAAGGCCAACAACAGATAGTAGCATTAAGATGCTATTAGCAAAATGCGTAAAGAAGCTACTAAGAAAGACGAGGGATTTCACTTCCCTATAAGATCTACGAAATGGCTCTATAGTGAAGGAGGCGTTATTAAGAAGCTCTAGCGCGATATTTACAAGTAAGGCTATACTAAGCTTATAGTAGACGAGGGAAACAGCGAGACAGCTAAGAAGGAATAGGTCGATTTCGTCCAGGGAATGACTCCTAAGGAGCTAGTAATGGTCCAAGATCTAGTATAGTAGTATGTTAATCACAGTGTATAATCATAGACCTCTACTGACAAATGCTAGATAACGCGATCCGACGCCTCCGCCGGAGTATTTAGGGAACGTCGATCTTAAAGTTAAAGGATACGTCCCCTACATTAAAGGCGACAACGATGACGAGTGTAAGGAGGAGGTCGAATTCGATAATAATAAAGTTAAGGAAGCATAGGATGCAGCAGGGGTCGATGAATATAAGGTTAAAGCTAAGGGCGATAAGTAGGAAGAGTTAGATAGTAACTCTAAAGAGGATATTAGTGAGGTTATTAAGGATAATAATGATGATAATAATAATAATGATAATGATAAGGAAATAGAGGATAAGGACGAGGAAATGGAGGATAAGGACGAGGATAAGGAAATAGACGATGCTAAGTAGAGGTAGAAATTTTCACTACACTATATTTTAGATTCTAATTCGTCACTAAATTGACTAATAACATTAACGATCAAACGCTAGTGCCTATCCTACTAATCAAAAGTAGCTAAGGTAACTAAGAGTAGTAGAGATTTCAAAAAGACAATAAGCAATCGCTAGATTCTACACATAACGAAAATTCTGCTATCTTCACGTCACATAATTATAGCGCATAATTACAGCGTGTAACCCACTACTTTATTCAAAATGTTAGACTTCAACGAAGACTTACTTAATTTAGAGCTACGACCTGCTCCGACCCCTAAGATAACTTTAGGCCGCCTTCCTCCTCTACTCGAACCTTTCCAATTCACAGCTACTTATACAATATTAACAAAGTCCCGCGAAGTACTCTACTTAGTCAAATGTCCACCGTTTGACTCTAAGCAAAGAACTAAGGACTAACCTATAGCTTAAGTATAGTACAATTAGTGGACTAAAACCTTGTAGGCAACTACCTCTGGCTTTAATAAAGCTTACAATGCTCTAAGCTGGAATTCCGAAGCTCGAACTAGTATTGTCTAGTTACAGTTTAGAGAAGCTGCTCGGCTTTCTACTAGTTAGCTATTTGTATACTGCCTACGCTATGGCGATGCTCTTGCTTATCCCACTCCTAGTAGCATTAGTAATAAGCATCTGTCAAATCACTATGCCTCGAGGCGATGTAAGAACACAATAGCTTTTAAGCACTAACGCTTAATTACTTAAACCTCACTCGCGCAACTTAAGTCTTATACTACTTAAGATGCAATTGCTCCTACCTACTTAAGTAGTCGCTTTAAGGCTAAGCTTATTAGGGTGTTCATTGATTGCAATTAGTCCTTCCGTATAGTTAAACGTAAGTCTTTTTAAAGGTTTCTACACTTCCTCCGTTAAGGTATATCTATTCCTAGTCGAACGATGTTTTCACAGATCTTCTAAGAGCAATTTAATGCTATCTAGCGGAATCTACACGAAGATCTCCCTCGCAGTATAAAGGTTTCAATAGCTCTTAATAGTTAGACAGCAAATAACTACCTTAGCTTTATTAGGATCAAGGCATACTATGTTAATGACCAATAGCAACTACGGGAGATTCTGCTTGACTTTGTACTAGTTAGAGGTTAGTATACTAGAGAAGCACTAGGTACTGAGTTACTACGTGTATTACAAGAAAGAAAGCTTAAAGCATAATTACTTACTATTACTGCCGACAATGCTACTAACAACAACACGCTTCGTAGTGCTATATAAAGAGGACTATAGGATAAGAAGATATCCTAGAAAGCACACGAAAACGTAGTTCCATGTCTTACACATATTATCAACCTTATAGTGCAGGACATCATTAAGCACCTCCGACTTGCTATAACAGAGAATGACGAGCTAGCTCTAAAGCTACAGAAGCGCTATATAAGAGCAATCTAGTTAACAATTTCTGTGCTAAACTTATTACGAAAGGTACGTTAATATAATCACAGTATATAATCACAGTATATTATCACAGACTAAGACATCGAATAGCTCCGAGCGATCTGTATTGCGATTAACCGATCTCTACAGCGATTTGAACGATTTTAGGCACTTCAAAAAGAGCTACCGCTAAGGCAACGACTAAACGTCATTCGTGATGTAAAGACAAGATGGAACTTAACATTCGATATGTGCAAGCGAGCTCTTAAGCTACAACAATATATTAATACGTAGCTAGATTAGGAAATTGCTTAGTGGGGCCCGAAGGCTTTAACCACTAATGAGGATTACGAAGATGTCGATTAGCGGGACCTTCGGCGACTCCGAATGAGCTACATAGAGTAGTTACACCTCTCTCTACTTACGAAGATGCTAGAGAATTTCAAGACAGCAATAAACGCTCTTAGCGAGTTAAATCAGCTAACTATTTAATACATCTAGCAGATGTATAACCGCCTATTCGACTTTCTTAATGATATAACAGCAGACTAGAAAGATAGCGACGACACTAATAACAATTCTTCGTGGCCTAATATTGTTATTACAGCTACTAATTAGGGCAGAACTAAGCTTTTAAAGTACTATTAACGTACGGACAAAGACCGAGGCTTTTTATTTAACTGTGCTACAATTCTCGATCTAACACAAAAGCTTACGGCTTATAAGGTTTTTATCACGGATGATTATCACAGTTCTGTACTAACAATTTGCCTAGGATAGTACTTAGGAGCACTCCGACAAGATTACATACCGTGAGCAATTCTTGTAATATCTAGAGCGATACGATGAGCAAGCAACAGGTCCTACTATACAACGCGAGTATATAAGCTCTCTAGTAGTAAGCACTAATTAGCTATAGTTTCGAAGGCTAGCTTCAAAGCTAGTCTTAATAGTTGCTTTTCCTTCGTTATCTCCTCGACCTAGTGTACTCTCTGGCCGTAGTTTAACATTACACGAAGAAGTTCCTTACACTACGAGAAGTGAAGGCGAAGACTACCTTAGTACACCTATACTCCGCGAGCTTAACAACTTCGACATCCTTCTATAGTGGCACACAAACGAGAAGACCTATCCTCGTCTAGCACAGGTAGCTAAGGATATTCTAGCAATTCCAATTGCTAGTGTAGGTATTAAGCGTGTCTTTAACACTGTAAAGGATGTGATTAGAGACCGTCGGCACAATCTTCGTGTATAAGCAATTAGGCAGATCGTCATTATGAAGCATGCTATATCAAATAGCAGAGGCTTAGATAATACTAGCTTGTAGGCTTTAGACTTGTCGTAAGACGAAGAAGAGCCCTTTAACGAAGTAGACGACTTATTTAACCTCCCTATAACAGCATATGTCTCTGACATAAGCGAGGATACTTTAGAAGAAGATAAGGACTACAATAGTAATAATGAAGTTGGCAGAAGGTATCTAAAGTAGCGTCGCGTTCATAATGAGAGTTAGCTCGAATTCAACCTATCCTCCTAGACCTATGATTATTTACTGTGATAATACGTGAATATACTTCTAACTTTTGGTTTTTAATAATAATACTAATGTTCTAATGCATATATAGATAAATATGTTGTAATTAAGGTTCATGATGCGGGGTATGACCTAATACAACCCGTTTAGGTTGTAATGGGTTATATTAGGTTAGGTATAGGCTAGTACAACCCACCTAGAACCTAACACCCCCCTAACCCAGGGTCCGTGCGACCTAACACCCCCCTAACCCTAAGCCTGTGCGACCTAGAACCTAACCCCTACCTAAGTTAGGTTAATACCTACCCAACGACTAGCCTATCCGATATTAATTAGCCGAGATATAAGCTATCTTAGTTAATGCTATATCCTACCCGATTCTATATACGTATATAGACTAGGCTCGTAGATAGGTAGCCCGTAAGCTAGTTCTCTATATAGATAGATAAGGAATATTAAATTTCCTTAAATACTATAGCCGATTCGCGTCCTAATAGCCCTCCTTAACTAAGGATAAAGGGATAGAAGCTTAGGGTTAGAGTAAAACTTTTATTCTATACTAAGCTAACCTAATATATATATCTAAATCGGTAGTAAATAGTAATTACGTAACTAAAACAAATACTATCTAAACTAAATTTTTACTATATTATTTCTACTACTTTTCTTATAGGACGTAGTAAAAATTATCTAAATCCGATATTAATTAGCCGAGATATAAGCTATCTTAGTTAATACTATATCCTACCTAATTCTATATATATATACGGACTAGACTCGTAGATAGGTAGCCCGTAAGCTAGTTCTCCGTATAGACGGATAAGGAATATTAAATTTCCTTAAATACTATAGCCGATTCGCGTCCTAATAGCCCCCCTTAACTAAGGATAAAGGGACGGAAGCTACGCTCTAAAAGGGCATATTTACGCCGTTTCTCGGCCTCTACTATAGTAAGAGTCGATTCGGGCGTAGCTCTAGCCTTTTCCCTCGCTAGGGAGACTACTATAACGTCGTAGAAAGTCGTCCCTATAGGCGTATCGACTTTTATATTAGTCTAGTAGTCGGAGTCTTCTTCTCCTCTTAGTTCGAGCGTAGCTATCGTTCTAGCTATAGAATTTATCGCTTTAGCGAGTACTCTATATATAAGATCGTATTTAATTCTTATTTACCGAGCCCGCGCGCTATAGATATCTTCGTAGCTAAAAGCGTACGTTTTACTATAGTAATAGCGTTATAGTATAGCTCTTACTAGCGCTCTACTAGTGTAAGGAGTCGAATAGAGAGAGCCGACGCGACGTCCTAATCGGTAAGAAGTAGGTCCTTCGTTATCGGGAGTATAGAAAGCTAATAGAAGCCTAAGTAGGCGCTATTTTCTTATCTAGTAGCTTCTTACTCTTTTAATAACTTTTAACGTACTCTCGCTAATCTAGCGTCGTATACGGCCTAGATCCGGGTCCGGTAGTGTTATTTAGCCTATTCGGCGTCTAGTAGATCTATTAGGGAGTCTATAGAGAAGAGAGAGAGAGTCCTAGAGGTTAGAATATCCTCTAGTACGCCTATATAAATATAGGGGTTTTAAATCGCTCGCGGCGCGCCGTCGGTCATTTCGACCTCCTTCTAGACTAGAATAGGTCCTATTCTAGCTATAGTATCTAGGGGGGGGTCTAGGGATAGGTCTAGGGAGAGAGGTATAGGTAGTAGAGGGGCTACCTTCTAGAGGACGTCCCGGGCGATTCCCTTTAAATTTTTAAAAGAAGCGTCGAGAATATCCTCGTAGAGAGTAATCCCTAGGCCGCCTAGGCGTATCGGGAGAGTAATAAGGTCCCGGTCTAGCTATATTACCTCGCTAGAACCCTATAGGCTCTTAACTATCTCTAAGAGAATATAGTTAATTTCCTAGTATTCTACGCGTAATCTAGCCGAGTTAAGTGTCTAGGAGAGGTGTCGGAGGAGGATAGACGTACTAGTATATAGAAGAAGAAGCGCGTACTACCGGGGGAGCTATAGTAGCTCGCTAGCGACGCGTTTTAACTCCTATATTTTTTCCTATAGAAACGTCTTCCTCGCTTATTCTAGGCCGATAAAAGAGCCTAGCGCCTTTATTCTAGTATACCTAAGGTCCTCGAATACGTAGTAGGTCGTCTTTACTTCGTTTAGACGAATAGAGGCGTCCCGGAGAAGGTCCCCTATTATTTCGACTAAGACGCGCGATCTAGTTAAGATATAGACATTATCTAAGTAGGCGACGACTATAGAGAGAGGCTCCGGGGGTCCGGCTGTCCGGGAAAGCTATTCCTTTAGCAATTAAAGCGTATTCTAAATCGCTAGCGAGAAGAAAAAGAGGCCGAGGGGGTCGCCTTACTATACGCCTTCCGAGGAGCGAATAATAGTTCCGTCGTATAAGACGAGTACCGTAGTGTCTATATAGGTCTAGCGCGCTAGCTTAAAGAATTCTAGAGCGTAGCGGAGGATCCCTATCGAGATAGCTCGCCTTTTCGTTACGTTAAAGATGTTCTTAAAGTCGTACACTACTACGTATATATAACCTTATAAATGGCCTTCTACTACGTCGTTTAGTAAGTAGACGATCGGTTCGACGCCTAACTAGAATACTAAATAGAAGTTAGGGCTAACTAGAGGTTTTTTTATATGTAGTAGGGTTAGAGTATAGACCTAATAATAAGTTCTTACGTAGCGCTTTAAGCGCTATATAGTAGGAACGTAGGGTAGGATTTAAGCGTAAGGAATAACTAAGTAGAAAACGAGGGAATAAACACGTAGAGTTTTCCCGGAGTAGAGAGTATAATTTTAATATCTATCTATATAGAATCGAAAAATACACCTAGAAATTATATTAAATCATCGAGTGTAATTATATAGTAAGAGTATTAATAGATTAAATCGTTAGGGTTAGAGCGAGGATTAGAGTTATAAAAATATAAGGGTAAACTAGACTAGTTAGGGACGAAGGGCTAAGTAGCTAGCGTCCGCGTAAGGGCTAGAAAATTCAACGTACGCCTAGTCGGATATATATATTAAATAGAAGTAATATATATATACGACACGAAAATACTACGTAACGCGATTTAGTTATATCGCTATAAAGAAGTATAATATATAAGTAGGTAGGTAGAATTTATTATATATAGTATTACGTTAATTATATATATATTATAAGAAATTATTATAGAAGAAGTAAGATATCGATTTCCGTACCTAGCGTAGAATACGATAGAGCGAATAGCGTTAAATCTATAGACCTAGTACTATCTAATAATTAGGCATCGTAGAAGACTATATTTAGAGATATACTATTATTAAAAATCATCGTATATAATACGTATTAGTATACTATAGTACCTAGTTATATTAAAGGCTATTTAAAAGAGTAGTATCTATCTATATCGTTAATATAGAGGAAGATAATTATTTAGGAAGTTAGCGAGTTAGAGAGTATTACGAAGATCTACGAGTAAGTTATTTATCTAGTAAGGATAAGTCGAGTAATTAGTAGTATACCTATTAGTTAAGGAGGGTTAGAATATTAGTAGAGTAATATAGTCGAAGATAGAGGTACTAGTAGCGAGAGTAGAATTTATAGCGTTATAGTAGGGACGAGAAGTAGTATATATAAGTATTATAAAGAGGTATATAGTTAGAAGAATATAAGAGGCTAGGGAGGAAGTAAATAATAGCGAGTAGAGGATAATCCGAGTTAAGTATAGAAGGAAGGGGTATAGTATTAGAGGTTATTTATAGTAGTAGAATAGAGGAGAAATTTTAGAGTATAAGTAGAAAGGGAGTAGAGTATTAAAGTAATAGGTAAAGATTAATAAGTCTAGGAATAAGTATAGATAGAGTAGTATTATTTAGAGATAGCTAAGAGAGAGTAGAATAAGTTAATTAGTAGACTAGGTAGGAGATATAAGGCCGATCTATAGTTAGAAATAATAGGATAGTTAGAGTATTTAGTAGAGTTCGTAAAGAAGAAAATAATAAAAGTAATTTTAGTAATAGTAGAGGAGATAAGCGAGGAGAAGAAGCGAGTAGTAGAGGAAGTATAGAGATAGAAAGAGAGAAGGTAAGAGAGATAATATTTAATAGTAAAAGAGTAAGAAGAAGTAGAGTAAGTAGTATAGGAGGAAGAGGATAATAAATTCGGAGGTATAAGTAAAGAAGAGACTAAGAAACGAGATAAGGGGTTAGTATAAGCGTATAAGGCTACGTTAAGAGTAATAAGAGAGGCATTAGGAGTATATAAGAAAGTAAAGGTAGATAACGCTATATTAGAGTATATAGACTAACTAGAGTTCGGAGGATTACTCTATTAGCGCCTATTTTACGCCGAGTATAAAGTAGCGAGTATTAAATTATACGCTAATATATAGATAAAGATATTAAGATATATTTAGAGAATATACGATATAGCGGAAGAGGAAAGGCCGGGGTATAGGTTAATAGAAGAGTAGAAGCGATTAACGGATAAGGTAAAGGAAGTTACTAGATAATAGACTAGGAGAGATAGGAGCCTAATAGAAGTCGTCGATAAGGTAGCTAAGTTTTAGTTCGCTATAATTAACTATATAATCCTAGGAGATTACTACGAGAATATAGTATTAAGTAGGTTAGTAGTATTAGGATTAAATATAGAAGATAGAAGTTAGACTAGACTAGAGAAGTATACTAGTAGAATTATAGCGATTATTACTATTAGTAAGGTATTAGTTATTAGGTAAGTATAGAAGGAAATAGAGAGTAAGATTAAGAAGATCTAAGAGTTTAACTATTATAGTAGATACGAGGTAAAGAGTAGGACGAGGAGTATATACGAAAGAGTAGAGAAGAAGATATATAGTAGAATAATAGTAGTAGAGATAGGTAAGAGGCCTAATATAATAAATAGATTATTAAGGATATTAAAGTATAGAAGAGAGATTAGGAATAGAAGTAAAAGAGAGAGTAAAGTAAGTTAGAAAGGAGAGACTATTACTATTAACTAGACTAAATTTTCTATAGCTAATTTATAGATAGTAGTTTATAGGTTATTAGCGATAGTAAGATAGCGTTTAAGGGTTAATTTAATAAGATTAAATAAGGAAGAGAAGGAAGATAGTAGAGATAGAATACTAAGATTAGTATTAATAGAGATTAAAGATATACTAGGAGAGATATTAGAGAGATTTAATTTTATAAGTTTAGGAGAGAATAAGTAGGAGATAGATAGATACGAGTAGATAAGTAGATAGTTAGGTAGAGATTTTAAGAGAGTAGTAATAGATAAGAACGAATAGGAAAGAAATATATTAAAAGAAATAGTAGTAAAAGATTAGGTAAAGTAGTTAAAGAAGTTTAAAGAGGAGTTATTCGTATTAGTATATTTAACGAATAGAGTACTAGCGAGAGGTATAGAGATTATAAGTATCCGAAGTAAGAATAGACTAGATAGAAAGATAGGTAGAGGTATTTTCGTAGATAGAGAATTAGTATCGTTTATTACGATATATAATAAGATATTAGGGATAAGTAAGAAATTAAAGACTATCTATAGGTATATACCGAGGGAGGTAGGCGAGTTAGTAGTATATTATTTATAGTTAATCGAGCTATTCGCTAGGTAGTTAGATATAAAGTTAAGGGACAATTTCGATATAAGTAGATATATTTAGAAGCTAGAACTAGAGAATAAATAGGAGAATAATAAAGAGAATAGGGGTAAAGAGAGAGAGGAGAAGGACGTAGAAGAAGGGTATAGCTAGTAAGTATAGACTAGAGAGAGTAAGGAGTAAGATAGTCTAGATAATAGTTAAGGTAAAGAGGTAAGGATAGAGAGATATAAAGGAATAGAATTACTAGAGAATATAGCTATTAATTTAGATAGGTATTAGGGTATAGATAGGTATAGAAGAGTATTATCGAGAGAGGTATAGAGTAGAATAGGGATAAAGATAATAATCGCTATATAGAGGTAAGTATATCTAGCTATCTAGCGGAATTTCGCGAGTAATAGTAAAGTTAGAGAGTTAATTAAGTAGTTATATAAGAATAGTAGTATAATAATAGAAGAAGTATTAAGGGTAAGGATCTAAGGGAAGAGTTTTAATATAAGAGAGGAGTAGATAGAGTATAGTAGGTAAATAGAGGAATTAATATATAGTTTATTATATAGTAAGTCCCCTAATTTAATATTAATAGAGAGAGAAGAGTACTAGAAGATAAGTTTAGATTAGTACTAATTTTTATAATTTAAGTCGAGATAGGAGGATATAGTAGAGAGAGAAGAGATAAGACGTTAGATAAAAGTAAGAATAGAAGTAGAGTAGTTTATAAGATAGAAGAAGATTAGGGAATTAGATTTAGATAAGGCATTAATTATATTATATAGGAATTTAGCGCGGTTTAGGAGAGTATAAAAGAAGACGTTAAAGTTAATTATAGTAGAGATAAGGCGATTAATAGTAGTAATAGGTATAAGTAAAGGTAAGAGTTTATTATTTATATTACTAGCTAAAGCGAGTTAAGGCGGATTAACGGTAGTAATCGTACTATTAAACGTATTAAGGGATAATATAAAGAGAAGGTATAACGAGGCTAGGATCGAAAGCGTAGAATAGACGTCGAAAAGGCTATTATTTAGGGTAAAGATTATATTTATTACGCCTAAGTCGGTAGTAACTAAGGCGTTCGATAGGTTTATATAGAGTAGAAAGGTAGCGAGGGATATTAATAGGATTATAATAGATAAGTATTATATAATATTAGATTATAACACTAAGTAGCGGCTAAAGATATTAGAAATAGTAGATTTAATAGACTAGAGCGTATAGGTAGTATTTTTAATAGCGACGATATAGCCTAAGAACGAGGTTAAATTTTTAGAGATTATAGAGTTAGAAGAGTAAGAGATCTAGATTATAAGAGAGAAGACGAGCTAGAGTAATATCGAATACTAGGTAGTAGAGTATAGTAGGAAGAATAAGTTAGATAAGGTAGCGTAGTTAGTAGAGTAGAAGATAGAGAAGTATAAATCGAGTAAGTTAATAGTATATTATAATAATATTAATAAGAGTATAGGGATTATAGAGCGATTATAGGCGTAGATATTTAACGCGTAGATCGGGAGTAAAGCGATAAAGAAGAAGGTATTAAAATAATTACGAGAAGAGAAAGAGTAGGTATAGATAGCGACGAATATATTAGAAGTAGACATCGATATACCTAATATACGAGTAGTAATTTATATTAGTATAAAGGAAAAGATACGAGATTATATATAAGAAAGTAGGAGAGTAGGTAGGGATAGATTAGCGAGTAAGGGGATTATAATATAGGTAGTATAGATATTTAGGAATTAAGTAAATAGAGTAGGAGAGTAATAGGTAGAGGTAGAGATAAAGGAATATATTAGAAATAAAGTATATAGAAGGAAGGTAATAGACTAGGAGATAGATAGACGTAGTAATCGTTATAGTTATAAGGTAGATAAGATTCGATATAATATATATTAGAGTAAGGTACATAGTTAGAAGAGAAGGAGGATAATTATATATAACAATAAAGAGGCAATAAGAGCGATATAGGTATATTAAATAAGAGAGAGAGAGATAAGGAGAGAACGAGAGTTATATAGAATAAGTAGTAACGTTAAAGAAGAAATAGTAGAGGAAAGGGTTAGAGATAAGGATAATAAAAGAGTTAGAGTTAAGGATAATAAAAGAGTTAGGGTTAAGAGTAATAAAAGAGTTAGAGTTAAGGGTAGAGAAAGAGTTAGAGATAGAGATAGAGTAATATTACTAATATCGGATTTAGGATTAGATTTACGATTTAATAAAGTAGAGAAAGAGAGTAGTTAGTAAGATAGCTAATAAAGTAGTAGTAAAGTTATTAAAGAAGTAGAGGGAATAGAGGTTAAATTTTAGAGAAGAGATAGTAGAGAGTAGAGAAGGGTAGAGAATATAGCGTTATTAGTAGAATAGAAGAGATAGAGAGTAGAGTATAGTATAGAGAAGAGGAGAAGAATCGCGATAAAGGTAGATAGGCGAGAGGTAATAGAGAAGTTAGAGGTAAAGTTATAAAGGTAGATATATAAGTATAGTATATATTTAGTAATTAGAGGGGAGAGAGTAAAATATTACTAGGTAGAAGATTAGATAGAGTATAAGTTAGTAATAGAGTAGAAGAGTAGAGTAATATAGATAGAGTTATAGGTAGGGAAAATAATCGCGATAGATCGATTTATAGGTTATTAGAGTTATTAGATACTACGGGAGACGTATAGGTAGTATAACGAGGATAGGAAGAATAAGAGCGAGTATATTAGATTCGTAGAGGTATAAGGAGAGAAGTATTAATAGGGAAATATAGCTAAGTAGGTTTACGTATTATTATTAATATTTCGAGAGAGTAAGGAGTTAGAGGGATAGTAGAAGAGGTCGATAATAGATAAAGAATAATAGGTAGTAGTATAGGAGTAGTACGGAATAGTAAAGGAGAGCGAGTTAAAAGGAATAGTATAGGAGATAGAATAGATTAGAGAGAAGATAAGTATTAAGAGAGTAAAGATAAATAAAGAGATAGCGATAGTGTTATTTATAGAGTAAGTAATAGTAGAGGAGTAGAAAATCTATATAAGGAGGAATAGTCTAGTCTAGGAGGAGTAGCTAGAGATATAGATAAGATAAGAATTAAGTATTATTAAGGTTATAAGTCTAGAGAGAGTAGAGCGAGAAGTATACCCCCTAGGAGAGTAGTAATATTATAATAGAGGAGAGTAGGTAGGAAACCTATAGAGGGAGAAATAGCCTAGTCTAGGAGGGCCTACTAGAGATATAGATAAGGTAAGGATTAGAGTATAACTCTAAGGTAAGGAGATAAGTAGGGTAAGAATAGTAAGAGAGGGATAGTAGCGGGGAACCTAGTAAGGCCCGAGGGTTAGGGTTAGAGTAAATTCTATTACTAGGAGTAATCTATATTAATATATATATCTAAAATTTAAAGCTTCCTTATAAAATATAATACTATAGTATAAAATAATACCGTAATACTTTCTAAATTAGACTATATTATTTCTATCTCTTTACGTATATATTCTAGCAAAAATCATCTAAAAGCGGTATAAATTAACCGAGATATACTCGTTTTAATTTAATCTAAAACCCGCCTAAGAGCGCGCCCTTATATGCGCTAAACTAACTAATATATAGCCTATAAGCCATTATTCGGTATAGTAGCTTAAGGATTGTTAAATATCCTTAAATACCGTCGCTATTTCGCGCCCTAAAAGGCCTCCCTAGCTAAGTATAAGCGGCTAGAAGCTACGCCCTAAATAGGCATATTTTCGGCGTTTTTCGACTTTAGCTATCGCTAAAGTCGATTACGCTATAGCTCTAGCGCCTTCCCTAGCTAGAGAATAGATTATAATATCGTAGAATATCGTTCTAGACGGCCGGTCTACTTTAAAGTCAGTACGGTAGTCTAAAGCTTATTCTACGCGTAGTTCTATTATAACTATTATCTATAGTACGGACCGGAGTACCTTTATAATAGCCTTATAGACTAGGTCATATTTAACGATCGTCTATCGTTAGCGGGCTCGGTAGACGTCCTTATATCTAAAGAAATAGCGTTTACTATAGTAGTAGTAAATCGCTTATTCTTCTTCTACTAGTCGTAGTAGACGGATAGCGAGGGCGGCGGCGACGTCGGCATTACTAAGGGTTACGTCTTAACTCGTTAGTAGCGTAGAAAGCTAATAGGAACCTATATAGGACTCGTTTTCTTACTATATAGCTTTCTACTCTTCGGTGAGTTTTCGGCGTATCCTAGCTAGCTAAGAGAGGTATAGGTCCTAGATCCGGGTCCGGTAGCATGCTTTAGAAGCACTAGCATCTAGTAGATCTAGCGGGAGGTCTATAGTCGGCCTAGGTAGTACTATACCTATAAAATTATAACGCGAAATCCCTATTTAAGTAGTAGAGTTTTAAGGTACTTACGGGATATTCTATTACAATTCTATAGTCTACCTAGCTTCGGTAGGTCCTACTATTACTAGAGGGGGGTCGGGGGGAGAGGGGAGGGTCCGGGGAGAGAGAGTATTACTAGGGAAAGGAATAACCCCTTCGAGGGCTATTCTTACGATATTCTTTAAATTCTTAAAGGACAGGGCTAGAACATCTTCGTATAGAGTTATCCCTAGCCCGCCGAGGCGTACTAGAAGCGCGATAAGGTCCTTATCTAGTTCTATCGCTATTATTTATCCTTAAAGCGTTTTAATAAGATCTAGTAAGATTTAGTTAATCTTACTAAATTCTTGTTATAAACTAGTCGCGATAAGGGTCCTAGGGAGGTAGCGGAGTAGGATAGACGTCGATATACGTAATAGGAGTAATACGTATTATCGTAGGAGCGTTAGAAGGTCCGAAACGACTCTCTATAGCTCCCTTATCTTTTCCTATAGGAATTCGCGCTATTTCACTTCCGGGCTAATAAAGGATCCGAGGATAGACATTCTAGACATCTATAGTGTCTTAATAGAGTACGATTTCGTCTTACTTTCGTTTAGACGGATAGGGGCGTCCTATAGGAGGTCCTCTACCTATTATAGCGAAAGTTCCTATCCTATAAGGATATAGACGTTATCTAGGTACGCGAGAATAATCGGAGGAGGCATTCTAGGTCTAGATAGATACTCTAGCTTAGCCTTAAGCCGTTTAAGCGTATTCTAGATTACGAGAGAGAAGAAGAAGAGTCCTAGTAGGTCGCCTTATCGTATACCTTTAGACGACACTATTACACTTCTATTATATAAGATAAGGGCGGTAGGGTCGCTATAGGCTTACCTAGTAAGGCGGAAGAAGTCCGGTACGTATTAGAGGATTCCTATTAAGATAGCGCGCCTTTTCGTAGCGTTAAAGGCGTTTTTAAAATCGTAAGCTAGAACGTATATATATCTAGAGATCTAGCTAGAAAGGATGTCGTTTAAGGTGTAAATTACTAGTTCTACACCGCCGGCGCTCTTTATACTAAGTTAGAATAGCGCGAGTTACTCTTTAGAGAAGAATCTCTTTAGAGCGACTTTTACTATTAACTAGTAGATTAAGCATCCGATAGCGATTAGCCGTACTCCCCCGTCGTCTTTATCGAGAGCTACGAGCCGGGATATAGCTAGAAGCTACTTCCCTAGCGTAGTACCCTCTTAGAATATATAGGTAAGTTTAACGAGAAATTTAAGCACTTTTAGCGACTTTACTACTTCCTTTAGTAGCGGGATAGTCTAGCTAGATACTCCGGGAGCTATATTAATAGGAAAGGAAGAGTGTTATAGGTATTTTCAGGGATGAGGTATAGGCTTCTAATTAGGTGTAAGGATCTAGGGTCTAGCCGGCTTCGGATAGCCTAAGCGTATAGCCTCTAGTCTAGCTACGTATAGCCTAAGGGATTTTCCCTCCTTAAGTATTATTTATAATACTAATCGAGAGCCATCCTTACACTACTATAAGTAGGTTATTATATATACGAACTAGTATTAATATAATCTACCCCTAATATAATAATACTTCCTTACCCTACTTAGGAAGTAGTCTAAGGATGGCTATTATAAGGATATAGTTAGGTTCTATCAGCAATAAAGAAGGATTAGGAACCTCTATAACTATACCGGGAGAACCGCTAGTAGTAATAGCGTCGCTAGAAGAGCGCATCCGCGACGCGGAACAACGAAGGGATCGTCTCCTATAGGAGCGTACCCTTAAGTAGATTAAGGAGTAAATTGCTCTCCTCGAGAAGGGAGCAAATCCGGACCCTTTAGAGATCTAGAGCAATACGGGAACAAGATTAACAGCGACGAGCCATAAGCGCTACGCTTCTTAAGACGTAGGACTATCGCGTGTAAAGCGTAGTATAAGGCCGAAAGACCCTAGGGAGTATAAAGGAAAACACCTAAGGGAATATAAGGAGTTTACTCGAAGCTATAAAATAGCCTTCTAGCTTACCCTAGAGAACTTCTAGTTAGAATAAGAGAAGGTAACTTAGGTAAGCTAGTATCTTATCGGAGACCCGCGCGAAGTATAGTACTCTTATATAGAGCGCGAGCCCCTCGTAAAGATATATACCTAGAGCTAATTTAAGACCTTCCTACTAGATATACTCTCTAATCCTATTAACCGCACCTTAGAAGCAACTACTGCGTATGCTGCTACACTCTAGCTTCCTAGATAGAGCATTAGGGCCTTTACTACCTACTTAGAAACGATCGAGGACTAGCTACCCCTATACTTAGAGGAGCATCGGGTGTAACACCTGTTCTCTAAACTCCGCCCTGAACTCTAGCGAGTAATCACGAATTACTATACTATACCCCCTATAAGAGAGGGCCTTATTATCTTAGGATCTACGCTAGAGCGTAACCTGCAGGGCGTAGGCAAGCCGTAGAATCCCCGTAATCGCCTAACAGGGTATAGCCGGAAGCTACGACGGGAGGACTAATATAAAGAGGGGTTAGCCCCTAAGAAGGACTCCTCCTATAAGCTAGGAATCGAGTGCTACTTCTATAAGAAGATAGGTCACTACGTAAATAAGTGTAAGAAGAAGGCCTAACTCTTAGATGCTAATAAAGAGCCTATTACTCGTGTAAGATAGGCCTAGGGAAAAGGCCGAGCCTCGTAGTTACCTCGGGCACTACGAGGCGTAGAGCCGTCGACATCTTACCGGGGATGCGTCGCATATGCATCGCAATAGAAGCGACTAGAGTCGACTATAAGGTAGGAGTTATCCTAGACCCTTAAGCTAAGGTTAGCCTTATTAGTCAATATATAGCAATCGAAATGAACCTTAACCTAGTCCTAAGTAACCTGCCCTAACTGGCCTAGGTAGGGTTAGAAAGGAAAGCTATATACGCTATATACGAGATATAGGTAGTACTTACCGACGACCGAGGTGCGACCTACCGGGTTAAAACTATCGCTTATAGAGTGAACAAAGAAGGACTAGAGCTACTTTTAGGCAATCCCTTCTTATAAAGAGAAGCTATATAGCTAGACTATAGATAGCAGACTTAGGCTTAGGGCATCAAAGATAAGTTACGCATCTAAATAGTAATAATCTAGTAGTTAGAGTAAGAGGAGAGTTATATACACTTCTTAGGTATAGTTCGTAGCGACCCCTAAGGAGAGGAAGTCGTCGCCCGCGTCTAAATCGCCGGTGCCTCTTAGGAAAATCGGGTGCTAGACGCATTGTTAGACTACTAAGACGTCTTTAATACTAATATAGCCAAAATTCTGCCTACTACTAAAGAGGGAGATCACTAAATTCCTATTATACTAGGCAAGGAGCCACCTTATAGCCCGCTTTATAACCTCTCTATACGCGAGCTTTAAGTGCTACGAGTATACCTTAAAGATGCCCTTAAGAAAGGGTAGATTCGCTATAGTATAAGCCTAGTAGGAGCACCTATCCTCTTTATGCCTAAAAAGGACAGTACCCTCCGCCTTTATATAGACTATAGGGGCCTTAACTTAGTAATAATTAAGGATCGTTGTCCGCTGCCCTTAATCGGGGAGACACTAGATCGCCTATTAGGCGTATGTTACTATACGACCTTAGACTTAAAGGATGCATATAATAGGATCCGTATTAGCCTAGGGGATAAGTGGAAGACAGCCTTTAGAACGCGCTATAGCTATTTTAAGTACCTAGTTATGCCCTTTAGACTTATAAATACGCCTACCACCTTCTAGGCTTATATTAATTAGACCCTAAGAGGGTTAGTAGATTATCTCTATATAGTGTACCTTAATGATATCCTTATCTATACTTATAGCGAGGACCTTAAGACCTACTAGCGAGTAGTTAGCTCTGTTCTTAAACGCCTAAGATAGGCTAAGCTATATACTAACCTATTAAAATACACTTTTATAGCTAAGTAGGTCTCCTTCTTAGGATTCATTATAGACACGCGAGGTGTCTACGCTAATCTAGCGAGAGTAGTAACTATCTCCGGATGGCCTCGACCGACTAGCGTTAAGGAACTTTAGTTATTTCTTAGCTTTACTAACTTCTATCGTAGATTCATTTAGAATTATACTAAGCTAACTACGCCGATAACAGATCTTCTAAAGAAAGACTAAGGTGCCTTCTCTTAGCTAGAAGCGGCAGAAGCTAGTTTCGTATAGCTTAAAGAGCGCTTTATAGATGCGCCGCTCCTACGACATTATAACCCTAAGTTGCCGATACGCCTAGAGATAGATATATCTACATTTATAGTAGCAGGTATACTCTCCTAGCTATACGAGGATAGCAAGTGGCATCTAGTCGCTTTTATCTCTTAGAAGCTATAAGGGGCTAAACGCAATTAGGAGATCTATAACTAAGAACTGTACGTAATTATATATTGCTTTAAGTAATAGCGCTACTACCTCGAGGGGGCCTAGCACATAATATAAGTCCTTAGTGACTATAACAACCTACGAGGCATACGCGATATAGCGAAGCTAAACCCGCGCTAGGCCCGCTAGGCGTCCTACCTAGTAGTCTTTAACTTTAAGGTGGAGTACACACCTAGTAAGTCTAACCTAGTAGACGGGCCCTCGAGGAGGGTAGACTACTTTAAAGAGAATTACGCGCTAATAAGACTACTCCCTACCCTTTAGAATAAACTTAGCTTAGCTAGTGAACTAGGAGTGGATCTAGTCACTACTAGGGTGCATCTTGTTAGTGGAATTAGCTCCCACCCCGAGCACAGCTCGGAACTCGTAGGTCGATAGCCTACGGGTTACGAACGCGGATCTAGCCTAACCGCTAGTGCTATAGAATACATGCTATACGTACTACGCTACGTAGTAAGAGTTCTTATTACTAGCGAACTTACATTAGTAGGAGACACCTCCCTGTCCTAGACTATCTATATACTTTAGTAGAAGGACGCTTTTATAATTAAGCGTATAGCCGATCTAGAGTAGGAAGGGCGCACCCGAAGTAGCAAGAAGTCGCTAGTATAGCGTAAACGTGAAGATAGAACCCTTATATATAAGGGCAGGCTATATATTCTAAATGAACCTAGCCTTAGATAAGAAATCTTATACTAGCACTATAACTCTCGTATAGCTAGCTATTATAGCGCAGCAAGAACGTATAATCTAATTAGTAGACACTACTACTAGCCCTTATTAGATTAAGAAGTACGTAAGTATATAAAGAGCTATAGCACCTATTAAAGGTTAAAAGCTCTAAGGCATATACTATATAGTAAGCTATCTTCCCTTCCTATCCCTTCTAATATCTTTAAAGAAGTCACACTAGACTTCATTATAAAGCTACCCCCTACTATTTACAATAGAAGCGCATATAATACGATCCTCGTAATCTACGATAGATTGTTAAAGATAGCGCTCTATATCCTAGCAAAAGAAACATAGACAGCTAAAGACTTTATAGATATATACTTTAAGTATATTATATGTAAATATAGGGCGTAGAAAGGGATAGTATTAGACAGAGGGACGCTATTTACAAGCCATTTCTAGTTAGAGATTTACTACTAAATGTAGGTAAAGCGTAGGTTAAGTACGGCGTTCTATTCGTAAACCGACGGCTAAATAGAGCGCCAGAATTAGACGCTTAAGCATTACCTACGCGTCTTTACTATAGAACATGCTAAAGACTAGCCTAACCTACTTTATATAGCTAAGTTTGTATATAACAATTCAGTGTATATAACTACTAAAGAAACACCATTTTATGCTATTCTTAGGAAACACCTAATCCTTTAAAACCCACCTAAGGATAGGCGGCTAGAGGGGGAGGTACCCGTAGTAGTACGATAAGTGTAGGATATACACGTATTACGAGTAAAGCTTTAAGAACGACTATAAGCCGTAGTAGAGTATTAAACCCGGTACTATAATAGAAAGCACACTCTAATGAGGTTTAAGCTAAGAGACCTAGTATAGCTAAATATAAAGAACCTTAAGCTAAAAGCCCTAAGTAGGAAGCTAATAGACAAATTCGTAGGCCCTTTTCGGGTTAAAGAAGTAATTAACTTATAGGCATATCGCCTGTAGCTACTAAGCTCCTATCGCATACACGATGTATTCTATATGTCTCTACTAGAGCCTTTCTACCTAAGGGAAGGAGAAGAACTACTAAATATAAGGGCCCTAGAGTTAGTAGAAGATAGAGAATAAGTTTAGCTTATAGAGAAAATCCTTACTAAGCGCACTACACGCGCGGGAAAGAAAGAATACCTACTTAAATAGGAAGGGTATAATAAGACTAAGAGCTTATAGACAAAAGAAGAGGACTTTAAGGAAATAGATGACTTACTAAGGGAGTTTAGAGAAAGCGATAAGCACAGCCGGGGACAAGATAAGAGTAAGCGACCTAGCTATAGACTGTAGTTAGCTCGCACGAATGCCGCTATACGCTCGTAATGAAATGCTTAGCACTAGAGACTTTAGCTTTACAACTGTAATAGGAACATTAGCTTAAGGATTAAGACTGTCTATTTCTATCTATAGGCCTTCTAGCCGGGTATCGTCGCGAGAATTACCCTAGAAACACCTGCGCTATGCTAGCTCTATATAGCCGAGTCGTAGTTAATAAGCGCGCCTACTCATCTTATATCTTAACATCTAAATTACCTAAGTTATTAACCTTACTATCCTCCTTACTAAATTCCTTAAACTTATCCTCCCTACTAGCCTTACCCCCTTTAATAGGCTTACTCTCCTTACTAGACTTATCCTAAACGACGATATTAGCTTACGAGTAAACAGCGAGGAAGGTGCGAACTTACGCTACTACTACTACTGTCATTACTACTATTATTACTACTGTTATTACTACTATTATTACTACTCTTATTACTGCTACTACTATCACTACTACTATTACTATCCCTATTAGGACTACTATTTCTATTACTACTACTATCCTATACTACGATGTTAGCTTACGAGACAATAGCGAGGAAGGCGTAAACTTATAGCTCTATTCCCGCTACTATTACTACTACTACCTCTATTACTACCTCCTCCACTACTACCCTAACCTCTAGGGCTAGGCCTAAATATAGGGTAGGGGCCACTACTAGGAGTACCACTACTAAAACTAAGGGGTCTAGGCTATCCTAGCTATTAGTATACGATCTAGACGCGATTAAGGTGCGAACTTACGTAGCTAAAGGCCTATATAGCTATATACTCTAGAACATTAGCAATCCTCCTCTACTCTAATAGCTATAGCCTCTCTATGTTAGGGCTAGACTTAGGGACTTTAGTAGGCATCTCTAATAGATTGCCTCTAAGAGCTACGATCCTCCTATAATTCTCTAGCTATTAGATTAAGGTACGCTAGGCACGCGTAAGAGCTAATCCTATACGGCGGACATTAGGATCCTGTCCCCTTCTCCTAATAGGAAAGGTGCTAGTAGTGACAGCCCTAGTGTAGGAGTCGTAAAATCTATAGACGCGCTCGACGCGCCCGTTAAAGACGATAGGAACCTAAAGGTATTAGTAAGGTCGTATACGGGTCTCGTTTCAAGGATTCCTACTAGTGTGTAAGAGGACCTATTCCTAGAAGTGTAGTAGCTACACCTCCTTAGAGTTAGTTTATTATAGACAATACTATAGCGGGCAATCTCGTATACGTAGCGCATGTAAGTAGCTACGCGGGGCGCAGTTATGTCGCTAACGACTCTAGCGCTGAAATTATAGTCTAGAGCTATACTAAGAGTAGCAGTAGTAATGTATTAAGGTCTACTAAAGGCGACTATAATGCTAGGCGAAAAAGGTGCGGTATACGTAATAGGTGTTGTTAATAAAGTTAAGGAGTGTAGGCGCGTCGCAGAAAGATATGTTAGCCGTGTTTATTGTTGTTACCCTACGCAATAAAGGCAATCCCAGCACTAAGGACCTAGGGGGGCAAAAATCCTAAATGAAGCCTAAACAAAGCGCATATTACCTACCTTTCTAGAAGCGACAAAGCCGCGATGACCTTACTAATCGCATGCGGTTCGCGTAAAAATCACATAAGGGACGTAAGTAGGTAAAGCAGTAATGCTAGATACTCTTTTCCTATAGTAGCTATAAAGGCTAATAGGTTTTTATTAAGGCTAGCTACTAAGGACATTAGCTTAGAGGAGGAGGTGATATTATAGGTATTTTTAGGGATGAGGTGTAGGCTTCTAATTAGGTGTAAGGATCTAGGGTCTAGCCGGCTTCGGATGGCCTAAGCGTACAGCCTCTAGTCTAGCTACGCATAGCCTGAGGGATTTTCCCTCCTTAAGTATTATTTATAATACTAATCGAGAGCTATCCTTACACTACTATAAGCAGGTTATTATATATACGAACTAGTATTAATATAATCTACCCCTAACAAAGAGATAGCCTCTAGGATATCCTAATAACAAGTTCTTACGTAGCGCTTTAAGCGCTATATAGTAGGAATATAGGGTAGGATTTAAGCGTAAGGAATAACTAAGTAGAAAACGAGGGAATAAACACGTAGGGTTTTCCCGGAGTAGAGAGTATAATTTTAATATCTATCTATATAGAATCGAAAAATACACCTAGAAATTATATTAAATTATCGAGTATAATTATATAGTAAGAGTATTAATAGATTAAATCGTTAGGGTTAGAGCGAGGGTTAGGGTTATAAAAATATAAGGGTAAACTAGACTAGTTAGGGACGAAGGGCTAAGTAGCTAGCGTCCGCGTAAGGGCTAGAAAATTCAACGTACGCCTAGTCGGATATATATATTAAATAGAAGTAATATATATATACGACACGAAAATACCACGTAACGCGATTTAGTTACGTCGCTACGAAGAAGTATAATATATAAGTAGGTAGGTAGAATTTATTATATATAGTATTACGTTAATTATATACGTATTATAAGAAATTATTATAGAAGAAGTAAGATATCGATTTCCGTGCCTAGCGTAGAATACGATAGAGCGAATAGCGTTAAATCTATAGACCTAGTACTGTCTAATAATTAGACATCGTAGAAGACTATATTTAGGGATATACTATTATTAAAAATCATCGTATATAATATATATTAGTATACTATAGCACCTAGTTACGTTAAAGGCTATTTAAAAGAGTAGTATCTATCTATATCGTTAATATAGAGAAAGACGATTATTCGGGAAGTTAGCGAGTTAGAGAGTATTACGAAGATCTACGAGTAAGTTATTTATCTAGTAAGGATAAGTCGAGCGATTAGCGGTATACCTATTAGTTAAGGAGGGTTAGAATATTAGTAGAGCGATATAGTCGAAGATAGGGGTACTAGTAGCGAGAGTAGAATTTATAGTGTTATAGTAGGGATAAGGAGTAGTATATATAAGTATTATAAAGAGGTATATAGTTAGAAGAATATAAGAGGCTAGAGAGGAAGTAAATAATAGCGAGTAGAGGATAATCTAAGTCGAGTATAGGAGGAAGAGGTATAGTATTAGAGGTTATTTATAGTAGCGAGATAGAGGAGAAATTTTAGGATATAAGCGGAAAAGGAGTAGAGTATTAAAGTAATAAGTAAAGATTAATAAGCCTAGGGACGAGTATAGGCGGAGTAGTATCGTTTAGAGATAGCTAAGAGAGAGTAGAATAAGTTAATTAGTAGACTAGGTAGGAGATATAAGGCCGATCTATAGTTAGAAATAATAGAATAGTTAGAGTATTTAGTAGGGTTCGTAAAGAAGAAAATAATAAAGGTGATTTTAGTAATAGTAGAGGAGATAAGCGAGGAGAAGAAGTAGGTAGTAGAGGAAGTATAGAGATAGAAAGAGAGAAGGTAAGAGAGATAACATTTAATAGCGGAAGAGTAAGAAGAAGTAGAGTAAGTAGTATAGAAGGAAGGGGATAATAAATTTAGAAGTATAAGTAAAGAAGAGGCCGAGAAACGAGATAAGGGGTTAGTATAAGCGTATAAGGCTACGTTAAGGGTAATAAGAGAGGTATTAGGAGTATATAAGAAGGTAAAGGTAGGTAACGCTATATTAGAGTACGTAGACTAACTAGAGTTTAGAGGATTACTCTATTAGCGCCTATTTTACGCCGAGCATAAAGTAGTAAGCGTTAAATTATATACTAATATATAGATAAAGATATTAAGATATATTTAGAGGACGTACGACGTAGCGGAAGGGGAAAGACTAGGGTATAGGTTAATAGAAGAGTAGAAGTAATTAACGGATAAGGTAAAGGAAGTCGCTAGATAATAGACTAGGGGAGATAAGAGCCTAATAGAAGTCGTCGATAAGGTAGCCGAGTTTTAGTTCGCTATAATCGACTATATAATCCCGGGAGATTACTACGAGAATATAGTATTAAGTAGGTTAGTAGTGTTAGGATTAAATATAGAAGATAGGAGTTAGACTAGACTAGAGAAGTATACTAGTAGGATTATAGCAATTATTACTATTAGTAAGGTATTAGTTATTAGGTAAGTATAGAAGGAAATAGAGAGTAAGATTAAGGAGATCTAAGAGTTTAACTATTATAGTAGACACGAGGCGAAGAGTAGAACGAGAGGTATATATAAAAGAGTAGAGGAGAAGATATATAGTAGAATAATAGTAGTAGAGATAGGTAGAAGGCCTAATATAATAGATAGATTATTAAGGATATTAAAGTATAGAAGGGAGATTAGGAATAGAAGTAAAGGGAAGAATAAGGTAAGTTAGGAAGGAGAGACTATTACTATCGACCGGACTAAATTTTCTATAGCCGATTTATAGATAGTAGTTTATAGGTTATTAGCGACAGTAAGATAGCGTTTAAGGGTCGATTTAATAAGATTAAGTAAGGAAGAGAAGGAAGATAGTAGGGATAGAATACCGAGATTAGCGTTAGTAGAGATTAAAGATATACTAGAGGAGATATTAGAGGGATTTAATTTTATAAGTTTAGGGGAGAATAAGTAGGAGGTAGATAGATACGAGTAGATAAGCGGATAGTTAGGTAGAGATTTTAAGAGAGTAGTAATAGATAAGGACGGATAGGAAAGAAGTATATTAAAAGAAATAGTAGTAAAAGATTAGGTAAAGTAGTTAAAGAAGTTTAAAGAGGAGTTATTCGTATTAGTATATTTAACGGGTAGAGTACTAGCGAGAGGTATAGAGATTATAAGTATCCGAAGTAAGAATAGACTAGATAGAAAGGTAGGTAGAGGTATTTTCGTAGATAGAGGGTTAGTATCGTTTATTACGACGTATAATAAGACATTAAGGATAAGTAAGAAATTAAAGACTATCTATAGGTATATACCGAGGGAGGTAGGCGAGTTAGTAGTATATTATTTATAATTAATCGAGCTATTTACTAGGTAGTTAGATACGAAGTTAAGGGACAATTTCGACGTAAGTAGGTACATTTAGGAGCCGGAACTAGAGAATAAATAGGAGGATAATAAAGAGGATAGAGGCGAAGGGAGAGAGGAGAAGGACGTAGAAGAAGGGCACGGCTAGCGAGTATAAGCTAGAGAGAGTAAGGGGCGAGATAGCCTAGGTAATAGTTAGGGTTAGGGTTAGGGTTAGGGTTAGGGTTAGGGTTAGGGTTAGGGTTAGGGTTAGGGTTAGG